>CM038673.1:27018841-27618841 GCA_021605145.1 Aegilops bicornis | reverse complement strand
GAGAAATTCTCAATGAATCTCCGGTAGTATCCTGCAAGTCCAAGAAAACTCCGGATCTCTCCAAATGTCGTTGGTGCTACCCAATTTGTCACAGTGACAACCTTGGTAGGATCTACTACTATTCCTTCTCCGGATATAACATGTCCGAGGAATCCAACTTCCTTCAACCAAAACTCACATTTGCTGAACTTGGCGTATAACTGATGTTCTCAGAGCTTCTCAAGTACCAAATGCAAATGCTCCTTATGCTCTTCTTCATCCTTTGAGTAGACCAAAATATCATCAATGAACACCACGACGAACTTATCCAGAAACTCCATAAACACCTTGTTCATCATGTTCATGAAATAGGCAGGTGCATTAGTCAGACCAAATGACATAATGGTATACTCATACAGCCCGTGCACAGTGGTAAAAAGCCGTCTTAGGTATATCCTGCTCTCTAATCTTCAACTGATGGTATCCTGATCGCAAATCGATCTTGGAAAATACCTTAGCTCCTTGCAATTGGTCAAACAAATCGTAGATCATTGGCAGTGGGTACTTGTTCTTGATTGTTACTTCATTCAATCCTTGATAATCACCAACCATCCTCAATGATCCATCCTTCTTCTCCACTAGAAGCACTGGTGATCCCCAAGGTGAAGAACTTGGGCGAATATAGCCTTTATCCAGTAACTCTTTAATTTTCTTCTTAATTTCCTCCAAATCTTGTGCGGGCATCCAGTACGGTCTCTTAGATATCGGCCCTGTGCCTGGCAAAAGCTCAATCAGAAACTCAATGTCTCTATCCGGTGGCATGCCTGGCAACTCCTCTGGAAATACATCAGGGAAATCCTTCAACACTAGTACTTCCTCCTGCACAACTCCTGATAAGGAATTTACTTGTGTCCTCTTCGTCTCATGTGTTGATACATACTTGATCCTTCTCCCTTCCGGGGTGGTAAGCAAAATCGACTTACTGGCGCAATCGATGTTTCCTCCATACATCGATAGCCAATCCATACCCAGAATTACATCCAAACCTTGCGATTCCAAAATGATTAAATCCGAGGGGAACACATGCCTACCTATACTCAATGGCACTTGAAAACATCCTCGACTGGCCATATACTCCGCTCCTGGTGAGCTTACTAACATAGGTGTTCTAAGAACCTTGGTGGGAAGTTTATACTTATCCACAAATCCCCTTGATATGTATGAATGCGATGCACCAGTATAAAAAAGAACGATTGGAGTAAATGACTTAACCAAAAACTTACCTATTACTGCATCTGGCTCGGCTTCAACCTCCTCCACGTTAACGTGGTTCACCTGTCCCCTGTTGAAAGGGTTCGGCTTCTTCCCAGAGCTTCCATTGCCATTTCCATTCTGGGCTTCAGGACATTCATTTGCATAATGTCCAGTCTTCTGACACTTATAATAAGTGACTTGGCTCAGGTCTCTCTTGGCTGGGGTTGATGGGTTGGTACGGTTCTGACCGTTACTTCCTCCATTTCCGTTACCATTCTTGGGGCCATTATGATTATGCGAGCTACCTCCTCCATGGGTATGTTGAAAATGTCCTACTGATTTCGGGGTAAAACGTGGCTTCTGCTGAGCGCCTGAATTGTACTTCCCTTGTCCATACTTCCTCTTGCGGTTCTCAATCTGCTGCTGCTTCCCTTCAATCATAAGAGCATGATCTACCAACTCCTGGTAGTTGTTGAAAGTTGCTACCATCAACTGCATGCTCAGCTCATCATTTAGTCCTTCCGTAAACTTCTCCCGCTTAGTCGCATCAGTAGTAACGTCATTTGGGGCATAACGTGCGAACTTCATCAAGTCATCCACATACTGGCCAACTGTACATCCTCCTTGGCGCAAGTTGCGAAACTCACGCTTCTTCATGGCCATAGCTCCTGCTGAAACATGGGCAGTACGGAAAGCCTGCTGAAACTGATCCCATGTGACAGTGTCGATAGGATAAGTGGCTGTGAAATTCTCCCACCATGATGCTGCGGGTCCTTCAAGCTGATGTGCGGCAAAACGCACCTTTTCCGCATCTGTGCATCCTGCAGTGGTCAACTCCCTCCCTGTCTTACGGAGCCAATCATCTGCAACTATCGGCTCGATGCTACTGGAGAACACCGGTGGATTCAGTCTAAGGAAACGGATTAAGTGATCAACAGGTGGTGGTGGTGGTGGGTTGTTGTTGTTCCCCTGATTCTGATTCTGGACTTGCAACTGCATCAACACATTCTGCTGCTGGATCAACTGAGTGAGCTCCGGTGGGAAAGCAAATCCATTGTCACGTCTCGGAGGCATCTGAGGGTTTAGAAAAGATGAGAATATAGAATAGAATGAGGTCTAGAGAGAAAACACTACCCATATGCACATGAGACAAATGCACACAAAATCACTTCATTCAATTCAAACAAGGGCATACAACGGTCTAACTATCGTTATAAAAGTGCTCGGACTATACTAGATACATGGGGGAAATACTACTACTGTTATGGTGGTCGACTAGAAAAACTTCTCCAATGAAGACTCCATGATATCTGCTCTAGCTTCATCAACATAGTCATCATCGCTGTCGTCCTGGTCCGAGTAGGTGTCGTCGATGATGATGAGTTCTCCATGCAAGTGCAATCATCGTCTTCTCCAGTCGCAGGGAATCCCATGAAAACCTTCAGCTTCTTCTTTAGATCATCGTTCTTCTCCACGAGTGTCGCTATTTCCTCCTCATATCCATCGCGTGTAGACTTGAGTTCTTCCTCCAGCTCCATGATCTTGGTCATGGCCTTCTTCAGATCTATCATGCCTGTGCACATCTGGTTCTCCTGGCGTCGAATGTGCTGGTTTAACTCCTGGATGAAAGCTGCGATTGATCTATCCTTCCTGGTGCTGATCATCTCCCATTGCTCATCTCGGCACCCACAAATCTGGTAGATAGTATCCTTGAGATCCTTGTGGTAACCTTCTCCAATGCGTCCCATGGTGATGTGGGCTGCCATGCTCTTTCCTAGACTCTAGGTTGGTGCCTCGAAGGAAAACTCTATGGGCTCAGTGACGGGCATGAACGTCCTTCCTGGAACTTGAACTTGAATCATGCAGCACTCCTCTTCAGGTAAAGTGGCGTTGTAGGTTCTGGTGAAGCTTGGTACTCCGATGTTCAGGTATCTAGTGACTTCCTTCAAGTGGCGTCCAAAGGGTGTATCTTCATCCGGTTGCGTGAACTTGTTCCTTGCATCCGCCATTCTAAAAGAGTAGAAAAGATGAGGAGTCAGAAATGAGAGGAGTGAGTAGTGATCTAGGGCTTTTAGCTTAGTGGTCGTGTCCTACAGTCAGCGTGTACTCTGATACCATCTTGTAGTGACCAGACCTCAAAGCGATCGATCTCGTGTCAGTGTCATCTCGAATCGATAATCTTGACACGCACATTACTTGAAGGATTTATAACAGAGTAGCAATCACACACTTATTACATCGAATGTCTCAAAAGAGAACTTATTACAATAAATATGGCTTTCCATCTAATAACGATAACAACGGAAGGCTTGGAAGATAAGTGAGTCCATCAACTCCAACGACATCACTGAGTATAGAACCACGACCTAAGGCAGCTTACTCGTTGTCTGAAAAGTCTGCAACATGAACGTTGTAGCCCGAAAACGGGTCAAGACATGGAATATGCCGCAATGTAACACATAGAGAGTATTGAATGTAAGTATGCTATACTACATGCATATAAGGCTGGTGGAAAGCTCTATGGTTACAGTTTTTGCATAAAGACAATTTTTCCCTACTGCAAAGGAATAAATTTTATTTAACTATCATGGTGGTTGTTAAACATTGAGAGTGTAGACATCCTCTCAATCCCAATTAAGCATCTTCATTAAAACCCAACAAAATTAATTAAAGTAACATGATGAGATTCACATGATAATCCAAGTACTAGATCCTCAAGATGTCCATAGCCGGGGACACGGCTAATCATGATTAGTTTATACACTCTGCAGAGGTTTGCGCACTTTCCCCACAAGACTCGATCTCCTTCGTTTGGATTTCTCGCACTACATGGTGTTTGAGAAACGGATGACTGAGACATAGTCTTTCAGAAGCACGAGCACCTTACGATCGGGTAGACAGTTACACCTACTTTCCCCTACATCTGCTTGTCTTCCACTGTAAGATTCGCACGACTTAATCAACTATGATAGAGCCCATAGTAGCTTGTGGCTGCACACGGAAGTTTCTAGCATGAATAATCTCATGATCCGTTTGAGCCTGGGTGGCGGTCCATAAAGAAAAACAGGTAATCGCTGGAATACCCAGGTGCCTCAATCCACCCAGATGTGTGCTAAAGTTGCCACCTTAAATAAACCATTAAATAACAATCTCACATCTGTCATGGATACACTCACCCAATCCACGTCTACTAGCATAGCATGGCAATAAGCAAACGTAGAAGTAACTCCCAAGGGTTTGATAATAAAACAGGTAATAAGTACTACCATCATCTGCTTCCCAAAACCCACAATTTCATCAGATCCTAACCATGCAATTGTTCGAGGATTGATCTAATGCAATAAAACTGGGTAGTAAAGAGATATGATCAAAGTGTTACTTGCCTTGCTGATGATTCGTGAAACCCAGCGATTCAAAATAGCAAGCGGCGCACTCCGGGTACTCTATCGGAAAAAACAAGCATACAATAAGTACTCAACTAATGCACGGGTAAAACTCAAATAAGAAATCTAACCAGAAAGTTCAACTTAAGTCCGGTTTGCAAAAAGAATCAAATCAAACGAAGCAACGAAAGTCAAACGGCGAAAGAAACAAGCTTCGTTTACTAATCTGGACCTAGGTCAAATTTTACAGAAGCAAAAACTTTTTGAGTTGTTAAACGGAAAGAGGGTTTCGAGCTGGAACTCTAGGCGCTTGAATCGCCTGATTCCGATAAACGAGCGAAAAGATATACTAAAACGAAAATCGGATCAGAAATCCCGATATGGAATAATCACGGAAAATTCGAGAAAATGAAAAACTGATGAACGGTTAAACGAACGGACGTTCGTTAACTGCAACTAAACGATGAACTCGTCCGTTAAAACGAACCAATGAGCGAACGCTCGCTAAATAAGTGAACCGATAAAAATAAAAAAATGATCTAAAAAATAAAACCTAGGGTTTAAAAAAAACCGAGTCGGTTTTCTTTAGAAAACCGGGACGGCGGTGGGCAGCTACCTCGTCGGGGCTCCGGTGAGGTCCGTGACTCGGCTCGGCGGGCTCGGCGGTGAGGCGGGCCCGGCATGGCGGCGAACGGCGGGTCGAGGTCGTCATGAGGTGTGGAGGCGGCGGCGGTATTTATGGGAGGAGGGTGGGCGGCGTCTGGCTTGGGAGGCGCCTCGGGAGGCGTGCTCCTCCGGACTCGGCAGCGGCTGGCTTCGCTCGGGACTCGGTCCCGAGTCTGAGAGGCAATGGCCTGGCAGCTTCAGTGGGCCTTGACCCCAATCGGTATGTGATATTTTTTAAAATAAATTCCGCTGAAACTAAGAAAAATTCTAGAAAATAAAATAAAATTCTAAAAAATGCCAAAATAAATTTTCACCTCCTAAATAAAACATTTAGAACGAGATGAACATTTTCTTGGCCCTAAAATACAGTTTTGAAAAATGTGCAATTTTCCTAAATTCAAATAAAATAGCCAAAAACTCCGAAATAAAATCTTATTTGATTTTTTTATTAAATCCTCAATATTTATTTATTTTGGAAAAGTCATTTTATTCCCTCTCTCATATTTTTTAATAGAAATAATTGAAGATAAAATAAATAAAATCAAATGATCCTATTTTAAAATTTGAGAAAACTCCAATATGAAAATAACGAAAATCCCAACTCTCTCCGAGGGTCCTTGAGTTGCGTAGAATTTCTGGACCAGGCCAAAAGCAATAAAATATGATATGCAAATGATGATCTAGTGTATAACATTCCAAATTGAATTTGGGATGTTACATTCGAGCCTGTTGCTGATAGAATGCGGAATGGGCTTTTGCCACGTCACGCTCCTCCTCCAGGGCGTCCAAACTGTCCTGCTGATCAAGCTTGGCTTCTTTCTCTTTATACATGCGCACTCTAGGTGAGTCATGAATTATGTCGCAGGGCAGTACCGCCTCTGCGCCGTACACCATGAAAAACGGTGTGTATCCGGTAGTGCGATTCGGCGTGGTCCGCAGCCCCCATAGTACGGAGTCAAGCTCCTCTACCCAGTGCGTATCGGATTCCTTCAATGATCGCACTAACCTGTGTTTAATGCCGCTAATGATAAGACCATTTGCTCGCTCGACTTGACCGTTAGTTTGCGGGTGGTAGACAGAAGCATAATCGAGCTTGATGCCCATGTTGCTGCACCAAAGTTTTACCTCGTCGGAAGTAAAGTTCGAGACGTTGTCGGTGATGATGCTGTGGGGAACGCCATAACAGTGTACAACCCCGGATATGAAGTCTATCACTGGTCCGGATTCGGCCGTTTTAACTGGTTTGGCTTCTATCCATTTGGTGAATTTGTCCACCATGACCAATAGGTATTTTTTCTTATGGCTTCCCCTTTAAGGGGTCCGACCATATCAAGCCCCGGACCGCAAAGGGCCAAGTGATGGGGATTGTTTTGAGAGCGGTAGGTGGCATATGTCATTGGTTTGCGAAAAGTCGGCAACCGGCCTTAGCGTTGAACGAGGTCCTGTAAGGCGCCTGGGCTGTCGGCCAATAAAAACCTGTACAGAAGGCCTTGCTTACAAGGGCCCGAGCTGCGGCATGGTGGCCGCCAAGTCCAGCATGAATTTCTGCCAAAAGTTGCCGTCCTTCCTCGTCGGAGATACACCTTTGAAGGACTCAGGTAGCGCTTTTATTATAAAGCTCTCCCTCGTGGACCTTGTAGGCTTTTGACCGTCGCGCAACGCAACGTGCCTCGTTTGGGTCCTCAGGTAGTTCCTGCTTAGTTAGGTAAGCCAAGAAGGGTTCTGTCCACGGGGCGATGACGGCTGAGGGAGTCCTGGATTAGGGGGTATCCGGACAGCCGGACTATATCCTTTGGCCGGACCGTTGGACTATGAAGATACAAGATTGAAGACTTAGTCCCGTGTCCGGATGGTACTCTCCTTGCCGTGGAAGGTAAGCTTGGCAATACGGATATGTAGATCTCCTCCCATTGTAACCGACTCTGTGTAACCCTACCCCCCTCTGGTGTCTATATAAACCGGAGGGTTTAGTCCGTAGGACAAGGACAATCATACCATAGGCTAGCTTCTAGGGTTTAGCCTCTACGATCTCGTGGTAGATCAACTCTTGTACTACTCATATCATCAAGATCAATCAAGAAGGAAGTAGGGTATTAGCTCCATCGAGAGGGCCCGAACCTGGGTAAACATCGTGTCCCCTGCCTCCTGTTACCATCCGCCTTAGACGCAGCCTCGGGACCCCCTAGCCGAGATCCGCCGGTTTGACACCGACATTGGTGCTTTCATTGAGAGTTCCACTGTGCCGTCACCGCAAGGAAGGATGCCTCGTCTCGTTATCAAGGACAACGTTACCTCTGGGGGAGCCCTGGCTGTCGGCCAAACCCTCCGGCTAGGCGGTTTCGTCATGACCGCCCGTTCGGCTGCTGCGCCGATGATGACTTCTCGGGTCATCGAAAACAGCCTCCACGTCGGCTCAGAAATTGCCGAGCAGATGGATCCAATGGAGCTCTCTTCCCTAAATGAGCTCTTGGATCACATCGCCGCCTTGGGAGTCGCTACGGACTATGATCGGATTGGGCTTAAACCCGACCAAAGGGAGATTAACTCTCCGCTGATCACCCATCAGATAGCGGTGGTGGAGGAACAATGCAGCTATTCTTCCTCTATCTTGAGGACAAACTATGTCTGGATTCCCGAGCTCTCCGAGCCGGATACCCGTTCTGGAGGACGTCGCCAAGCCTCGAACCTAGAATCGTGCGTGGGCCAGACCTATCGGGCAACATCACGGAGCCCGAACTTCCAAGATCGGAAACTCCCTGCCCTGGTCTCGGATCGGGTCAGGTTCGGACTCAAATCCACCCACCCACCCGGATATAAGCGATCTCTCCCATATTAGGCAAGAGCCCCAGGAAACAAGACATCACTATTGGGCCAGATTCCTCCTTGTAATGAACAAGGTCAAGGACATCCATGCGAGGAAGACGCAATCTCATTCTTCCGCAATAATTGCACGGATAAGGAGTATGCGAATCTTTGTGCCATAGTACGGAAGTATCTGCGCGATGGAAAGTGCCCGAAAACCGAAACAAAATTTTGGGATAATCCGGCTCTGACTAAACACCCAGTCTGAATTAAAAGGGTGCATCCTCGTAAGTTGCCTGATTCAATTACCAAAAAGCAAAAACCCGCTACAGGGCGTGGAACCGTATTGGAGGGATGGCTTAACGGACCCTGCAAAATTCACAGTACAGCGGATACCATACCAACACACAACCTTAGATCATGTTGGATACTCCGGCAGGTGGCCAAGAGCGGTGAGGATCTCCTCATTCAAAATACCATAGAACACCATCCCGTGGATTACAATACAAGATAACAGTCTTGAGAAATTACCAAATAATAGGCACAAGTGAACACTCCGCAGCCTTGCCGAAATCTGCCAGGTGGCAGCAATGAATCCATGGAGCGACACAACTATCACATTCAATGCCAGTGACGAACCTAAATTCCGAACAACCCGAGCACCAGCCGCATTGGTCCTTAGTCCAATTGCGTACGGCTTTCGGCTCACTAAAGTGCTCATGGACGGCGGCAGCGGACTAAACCTCATTTATAAAGAAACTCTTCAAAAAAATGGAAATAGACAGGAACCACATTGAGCAAAGCAGCACAACCTTCAGAGGAATCATCCCTAGTCGGGAAGCACGTTGCGCTGGGAAAATCACACTAGATGTGGTATTCGGCACGCCGGAGAATTATAGGTCCGAAGAAATCACATTCCAAGTGGCCCCGTTCAGTAGCGGATACCACACCCTTTTAGGGCGGGAGGCATTCATGATCTTCCAAGCCATACGCCATTACGGGTACATGAAACTCAAAATGCCTGGACCCAATGGAATCATCACTCTAGCCAGTCATTCGGACATAGCGCTCCGCGCTGAAAAGAAAACAGCCGCACTGGCCCTCGAGGCATTATCCGAAGCCCTCGCAGCTGAGGAGTTAAATGCGCTACGCTCCACCGTGGACAGGGATGACGTGATACTCGACAAGAGATCCAAGTCCACCTCTTTCAAACCAGCGGATGAAATAGTCAAAGTCCAAGTCCATCCAACGGACCCTACAAAAACAGCCTCCATCGGGGCACAGTTAAACCGCGCTGTGGACGCCGCACTATGGGAGTTCCTGCACGAGAATTGGGACATATTTGCCTGGCATCCCTCAGATATGCCAGGAATCCCATGCAGGCTGGCCGAACATAGCCTTAACATTCTAAAAGGATTCAGGCCGGTGAAACAGACTCTTCGGCGTTTCTCTGAACCTAAGAGACAAGCTATGGGAGAGGAACTAGCCAAGTTATTGGAGGCCAGATTCATCAGAGAAATAAAACACCCGGACTGGCTAGCAAACCTGGTAATTGTACCAAAGAAGGACAAATCCTGGCGCCTATGCATCGATTTCAAGGACCTCAGCAAGGCTTGCCCAAAGGATTCCTTCCCCCTCCCCCGCATCGATCAAATTATCGATGCTACCGCAGGACACGACTCATTGTGCTTCCTCGACGCATACTCTGGCTACCACCAAATCAAGATGGCAGAGTCCGACCAAGCCGCAACGGCATTTATCACGCCATACGGCCCCTTCTGTTTCAACACAATGCCTTTTGGGCTTAAAAACGCTGGTGCAACGTATCAACGAATGATTCAGACATGTATGGAAAAACAGATCGGCAAAACAGTCAAGGTATACGTAGACGATGTGGTCGTTAAAACCAGACATGTTGACTCTTTAATAGATGACTTGAGGCTCACGTTCGACAATCTCCGAACATACGACATCAAGCTCAACCCGGAAAAATGCGTTTTTGGCATACCCGCTGGAAAGCTCCTGGGTTTTATCGTCTCCAGCAGAGGAATTGAAGCAAATCCGGCTAAAATCCGAGCCTTGTCACAGTTGGCCATCCCAACTGACCTCAAGCAAATCCAGAAATTAACCGGATGCGTGGAGGTCCTAAGCCGCTTTATCTCCCGCTTAGGAGAAAAGGCATTACCGCTTTATCGCCTCCTTGATTGCAATGAACACTTCGAGGGATTTGACGCGGCCACGGCCGGACTGGAAGACATAAAGGCCATTCTGGCCACCAACCCAATCCTGGCCGCGCCAAGCATCGGCGAACCAATGCTGCTGTATATAGCGGCAACCCATCAAGTTGTAAGCGTAATACTCGTCGTCGAACGAGAAACGGATGGACATAAATTCCCCCTTCAAAAGCCGGTATACTATGTATCCACTGTCCTCACTCCATGCAAATCACGATACCCACATTATCAAAAGATAGCATATGCGGTATTCATGGCATCCCAGAAACTATGACACTACTTTCAAGAGTGTTCAATTACAGTAGCCTCGGAAGTGCCACTGGATGATATAATAAACAACCGCGATGCCACGGGCCGGATTGCCAAATGGGCCATTGAGCTCCTCCCATTCTACATAACATATAAACCTTGGCGAGCCATTAAGTCGCAGGTATTGGCTGATTTTGTCGCCGAATGGACAGAAGCCGAACTCCCTAAAGAGTACGGCGCATACTCCAATTGGATTATGCATTTCGACGGCTCTAAAATGCTGGCTGGTCTGGGGGCTGGCGTCGTCCTGACGTCCCCTACCCGAGATATAGTCCAATGTGTACTTCAAATACTGTACACAAACTCCAACAATGCGGCCAAATACGAGGCCATGTTGCATGGTCTCCGGATGGCAGTTTCCATGGGCATTCGACGCCTGGAGGTGCGTGGGGGCTCGAACCTCGCAATATCCCAAATAAATGGAGACTTCGACGCCAAGGATCCGAAAATGGCAGCTTATCGCAACGCCGTCCTCAAGATCTCAGCTCGGTTCGAGGGGCTCGAATTCCACAATGTGGCTCGGGAAAACAATCAAGCGGTGGATATCCTCGCCCGTATCGGTGCTAAGCGCGATGCGGTCCCACCCAACATCTTCTTGGAAAGACTGTTCAAGCCATCCGTTCTATGGGAAGGAGACGACGGTAACAATAGTCCGGACCCGGCCACGACGCCAGATACCGAACACTCTGACATAATCGGAGGCTCCGCCACCGAAATAACACATTCAACCCATGTAATAATGGCCGCCATTGCCCCATGGACTGAACCATTCCTGGCCTACCTAAGCAGACAGGAACTTCCAGAGGACCAAAATGAGGCACGCTGCATTGTGCGGCGATCTAAAGCCTACAAGGTCCACGAAGGAGAGCTTTATAAGAAAAGCACCACCGGAGTCCTCCAAAGGTCCATCTCCGAAGAGGAAGGGCGGAAGCTTCTGGAAGAAATCCATGCCGGACTCGGCGGCCATCACGCCGCAGCCCGGGCCCTCGTAAGTAAGGCCTTCCGTACATGATTCTATTGGCCAACGCCCCGGGTGGATGCACAGGACTTGGTCCAACGCTGCGTTGGTTGCCAGCTTTTTGCAAACCAAAGCCATATGCCGCCCACCGCCCTACAAACAATCCCCATTACCTCGCCCTTTGCGGTCTGGGGGATTGACATGGTTGGACCCCTTAAAGGAGGAACCCGTAAGAAAAAATACCTACTGGTCATGGTGGATAAATTCACCAAATGGATAGAAGCCAAACCCGTTAAAACGGTCGAATCCGGACTGGTGATAGACTTCATATCCGGGGTTGTACACCATTATGGCGTCCCCCACAACATCATCACTGACAACGACACGAACTTCACTGCCGACGAGGTAAAACTATGGTGCGGCAACATGGGCATCAAGCTCGATTATGCTTTTGTCTATCACCCGCAAACTAACGATCAAGTTGAGCGAGCAAATGGTCTTATCATGAGCGGCATCAAACCCAGATTAGTGCGGTCCTTAAAGGAATCTAACATGCACTGGGTAGAGGAGATCGACTCTGTACTCTGGGGGCCGTGGACCACGCCGAATCGCACTACCGGATACACACAATTTTTTATGGTGTACGACACAGAGGCGGTTCTGCCCTACGACATAATTCATGACTCACCTCGAGTGCGCATGTATGAAGAAAGAGAGACCGAGCTCGATCAGTAGGACAGTTTGGACGCCCTCGAGGAGGAGCGTGACGTGGCAAAAGCGCGTTCCTCATTCTATCAGCAACAGGCTCGAAGATACCAAAGCAGAGAAGTACGTGCCAAAACTTATAACATTGGCGAGTTAGTTCTACGCCTGTCGGAGAAGAAAAAGAACAAGCTCAAGCCCAAATGGGAAGGTCCCTTCATTATCGACCAAGTTCTGTCCGACGGAGCGTACCGTCTGCGGGATGCATCGGACAATCGAGTTGAGCCAAACCCATGGAACGCTGCCAGACTCCAAAGATTCTACGCCTAGTGCCGGACTCTATGTTCGTCTCCTTACCCCTGTCCATTTTTTGCATATACGTTATCTGTCTTCTCTATCTTTTTTCTACTTTCTCCTCACGGCCTTAAAACGCTAATTTGTGTCTTGTTTACACAATCTTGACGCGCTAAACGCGCTCATTATACCTGGGGGCTCCTTACACAGAAGCTTAATTATTTTTCTGGGCTTCATGCCCCACACATGTGTTCTTCTTCCGGATGTACCTTTTTTTGCCATTATATGCATTGATATGACTTAAGTTTTGGCCAAGCTGGGTTGCCTGGCTCTTGTATTTATGCCCTATGTTCCCGTTAATTCAGCTAGGGCATAAGGGGAGCACCTCTCTGCGATTATTCTTGCGGGTCAGCGGATGTGTACCTCAGGTGGGTGAAGCCGAAAGCTAGCATTCTTAAGGGAATATTCGGTCGGTGAACAAAAGATGACTTTTATTTATTTTTTCCACTTGCCCCCAGATGTTTTTTACCTGCGTCCCTTCTCGCAGTTCGGACATGCACATTAGGGCATGCGTACCCAGGGAAAGGAACCCTTAACGGAACTATTATCCCTGGAAGATGTTTCTTACTATCCATGCAATATAACATACCTAGTTGGGTACTTGTCTGTTCAAGCACTTATGACCCCTACGCCTGGTCTCCACGCATACCCCGGTTTTTACATAACTGAGCGGGTATTCGAATACACTCTGGACTATCGGGTCCCGAGGTCGAAGCGAAAAGGTCCGCCATGACAAATGATTTACAATCCGGCTAGAGACATTCTACATGTCATTTAAATTACACAGTCACTTAGACTAATTAAATTCTTCTTCTATACCATCCAACAGGTTGTCTAGCCCTGATCTGTTGGGAATACTTTCTTGACTAATTCTACTTGGTGGTACACCAAACTGACGGGGATCTCTTTTCCATTGGGCCCCACAGGTCCGACCTCGGCCATGTGGTTTGGGTCAGCCTTGGTATACTGCGTCTTCACCATGGCCCAGGCTTCCCTGGCACCTTGACGGCAGGCCGATATCTTCCATAATCGGAAACGCCGCCGCGCTCCCTTGGGCTTCTCTACAAGCTCTCCAATGCCTTCGGGCAGGGAGACGGATGGCCACAAGGCCTGGGCAATACCTTTCATCACTTGCCGAACTTGTTCGTGCAGTTGTGAGAGTTTTGGTAGAAGATCACCCGCAGACCCAACTCTGTTAGCCGGCTTCTTCGCCGAACTATTTTTAAAGTTCGTTCAAGCACTTACTGAAAATGCCGCGTCGAAGCCGCTTATTCTCCTTCCGGAGTCCGACAGCTTGGCGCGAACATCCTTTAGTTCCACACTCAGCTGGGTATCGGCATCTTGGAGATTATTTTTCTCCTGAATGACGCGCGTAAGCACGCGCTCGCTAGCATTTAGCTGTCGATCAGCACGTTGCGCATCCCCTGGCACAGCGTCCAAATTTGCTCCGGAGTCATCTGCACCATCTATCGTTAGAATTGCATGCATGCCGCTTACTCTCCAGTACCTGCCATTCTTTGCAATGGAAACAATAGTTACCAGCGGGGGCCTTCTTGGACTCCTTTCCTGCGGCAACTGCGGCCTGAAGTTGGGCTTTGCATTCTTCTAGCTCTTGAGACAATTGGGTATTCTTCTCTGTAAGTACCTGCACAAATAACGATCCTTAAATCAGTTGTGCCAACTGTTTCAAGTCTCAGGGGCTACTGATATATAATCATCAAATTTTCTTACCCGTATATCCTTTACATACTGATCCATGGCTCTGGCAAGACCATTTTGAGCAGCACGGATGTACGCGTCTCCTGAGTTGAAGGCATCAAAAGCTTCTTAGGAGAAACAAGTGTCACGGAGTACGGCCCGTCGACGCCTGTGATTCATGACGCTCTCTACTTCGGAATTTGCAGCGAATATTTTATCCGCATCCTCTGTCAGAGGAGCATTTGGCGGGTGCCCCGTGTTAGCTTCCGCCTCTGTGTCCGGCCATAGAGCCCTGCTAGTAGAGGCGTGACCGGCGACCTCTCCGGATATAGTCCGGCGGGCGCTTTTCCTTCATCAAAACATGGGTGTTATTACTTTTTAAAATATGATGGTCATGGAGTGAGGCTTTTGTATAATACCTTTGTGCCACCGTCTCCGTCCGGACCGCCTTCCTTTTCAGCCTGCCCGGCTTCGGCGCCCCTCGTTGGTGATTCACCACGGGCTGATCAGCATGGTGTCCCGAGGGCCTTCCCTGTAAAACACCGTACATATACGGTAGGTGAAGTGCGTAAAAATGGATGGTTCTCAAAGGGTGGGACTCTGGTCTCACTTACCTACGAGGCAGGGAGTAGCCCAGGATAGTTGGCTATAATAGCCACCATGGCCTCATCGCAGCTTAATTGATAGAATATCCTGTCAATCAGCTCCACAAATATGTCCGGATCCTCTTTTAGGCCGGGGTCGAGGGACCGTTCAGGATCCTCTGGTTGTGGAGGTAGGCTGTTGATCTCCCTTACAGCCTTACGTAGCTCATGCGATGAACTGGCGGGATAAAATATTTATTGCAAAAATACGGAAAGGATAGGTATAAAAAGTGGCAGCTTACCCAGCTTGGAGGATTGTACATGGAGAATCCGTCCGGTGGCTTGATGCGGAGGAACTCCTCTTCTTCTCCCTTGTACAAACCGGACAGAATTTTTGCTAGAACAACAATTGAGTCCGGCCCCTTACGACCGCAGCGGGTGGCATCATCTTCCCTGTTGAAGTGCCACATGGGGTGGCCTCGAGATTGAAGTGGTTGCACCACCCGCATAATGCATATCGACATAACCTCAGTTATGGTCAGTCCTGATTGAGCCAACACCTTTATCCGGCCCATCAGGTATAAAATGTCTCTGTCATCTTCCTCCTGAGGGCTCCGTGGTCGCCAGTTTAGGCGCTTCTTCAAAGGAGCATTATCAAACTCAGAAGGCCAATCCGAATGGGATCCGGAAGGGGGACGTCCTCCATATAAAACCACTCTGAAGGCCAGTCTTCAGACGTCTTCTTCGGGGTACCGGATAGGTATCCGGTCCCGGCGATGCGCCATATTTCGGCCCCGCCCACTTGATATATTGACCCCCCTCGAGTACGGGCACAAGGCAGAATAACTTCCTCCACAACGCGAAGTGAGCTTAGCAGCCCAGGAATAGCTCGCAAAGGACCACATAACCAGCGATGTGTAATATGGAGGCAGGGGTGAGATTATGCAACTGGAGGCCGTAAAACTCCAGGAGCCCTCGGAGGAACGGATGGATTGGAAATCCGAGTCCCCTTAATAAATAAGGGACGAGGCATACCCGCTCCCCCTTGGAGGGGTTGGGAAAGCTCTCCGCTTGCTCCCCGCCATTGTAGGTGGCGAGCCCGGCTCGAACGGGGACCATATACGCCGGAGGGAGAAATCCCTGGGTATGTAGCTCCACTAATTGACTGTGCGGGACGGAACACTTCTTCCAATCTCCGGCCTTAGGGCTACAAGAGAGAGATGAGGAGCTGCGCTGGCCAGCCATGTTGGAATGGATTTTTTCGGGCGCGCTCCGATGAATGCTCACTGAAGGAGGACAGTGTGATTTGGATCTGAGAATCCCCGTCTCTTTAAATAGACAGTTTGTTCACATAGCTAGGGGGGTAAAAGTAAAAACGCCCTGGCTTCTCGCATTCGCTCGACACGTGAAAGGTGGCCATTATTGGACGTAGAAGCCAAGAAGCGCAACATTTATGAGAAGCCAGACACTATTTAACAGGTATTCGAAATCTGGAGAAGAACCCGCCTTGCAATGCCGAAGACAATCTGCGCGCCCGACTCATCGTCATTGAAGCCTGGTTCGGGGGATATTGTGGGAGTCCTGGATTAGGGGGTATCCGGACAGCCGGACTATATCCTTTTGGCCGGACTGTTGGACTATGAAGGTACAAGATTGAAGACTTCGTCCCATGTCCGGATGGGACTCTCCTTGGCATGGAAGGCAAGCTTGGCAATACGGATATGTAGATCTCCTCCCATTGTCTTCGACTCTGTGTAACCCTAGCCCCCTCCGGTGTCTATATAAACCGGAGGGTTTAGTCCGTAGGACAAGGACAATCATACCATAGGCTAGCTTCTAGGGTTTAGCCTCTACGATCTCGTGGTATATCAACTCTTGTACTACTCATATCATCAAGATCAATCAAGCAGGAAGTAGGGTATTACCTCCATCGAGAGGGCCCGAACCTAGGAAAACATCGTGTCCCCTGCCTCCTGTTACCATCCGCCTTACACGCACAGTACGGGACTCCCTACCCGAGATCCGCCGGTTTTGACACCGACAACGGCCATAATCACCGGCTTAATGTCGTATGTTCGGAGATTATCGAACATGAGCCTCAAGTAGTCTATTAAGGATTCGATGTGTCTGGTTTTAATGACCACATCGTCTACGTATGCCTCCACTGTTTTGCCAATCTGTGTCTCCAAGCATGTCTGAATCATGCGTTGATAGGTTGCACCGGGCGTTTTTGAGCCCGAAGGCATGGTGTTAAAAGCGAAGGGGCCGTATAGAGTGATAAATGCCGTTGCGGCTTGATCGGACTCCGCCATCTTAATTTGATGGTATCCGGAGTATGCGTCGAGGAAACACAATGAGTCGTGTCCTGTGGTAGCGTCGATAATTTGATCTGTGCGAGGGAGGGGGAAGGGATCCTTGGGGCAAGCCTTGTTAAGGTCCTTGAAGTCGACACATAGGCGCCAGGATTGTCCTTCTTTGGTACCATCACCAGGTTTGCTAGCCAGTTCGGATGTTTTATTTCTCGAATGAATCCGGCCTCCAGTAACCTGGCTAGCTCCTCTCCAATGCCTTGTCGCTTAGGCTCAGAGAAGCACCGAAGACTTTGCTTGACCGGCTTGAAACCCTTTAGAATGTTAAGGCTATGTTCGGCCAGCCTGTGTGGGATTCCTGGCAAGTCTGAAGGATGCCAGGCGAAGATGTCCCAATTCGTGCGCAAGAACTCCTGTAGCGCGGCGTCTACTGTGGGGTTTAACTGTACCCCGATGGATGCTGTTTTTGTAGGGTCCGTTGGATGGACTTGGAATTTGTATATTTCGTCCGCTGGTTTAAAAGAGGTGGACTTGGATCTTTTGTCGACTATCACATCGTCCCTGTCCATTGTGGAGCGCAGCGTAGTTTCTTCGGCCACGAGGGCCAGTGCAGCTGTTTTATTTTCGGCACGGAGTGCCATGTCCGGATCACTAGCTAGAGTGATGATTCCATTGGGCCCGAGCATTTTGAGCTTCATGTACCCGTAATGGGGTATAGCTTGGAAGATCGTGAATGCCTCCCGCCCTAGAAGGGCGTGGTACCCGCTATTGAACGGGGCCACTTGGAATGTGATTTCTTCGGACCTATAATTCTCCGGCGTGCCGAATACCACATCTAGTGTGATTTTCCCAGCACATGGTGCCTCCCGACTAGGGATGATTCTTCTGAAGGTCGTGCTGCTTTGCTCAATGCGGCTTTTGTCTATTTCCATTTTTCGAAGAGTCTCCTCATAGATGAGGTTTAATCCGCTGCCGTCGTCCATGAGCACTTTAGTAAGCCGGAAGCCGTCCACAATTGGACTATGGACCAAGGCGGCTGGTGCTCGGGCTGTTCGGAATTTAGGTTAAATCCGCGGCATTGAAGGTGATAGCCGTATCGCTTCCACGGATTTATTGCTGCCACGTGGCGTACTTCGCAAGGCTGCGGAGTGCTCGCTTACACCTATTATTTGAGGCGAAGGTCTCGAAGACTGTCAATACTGTATTGTTGTTTTCCACGGGATGGTGCTCTGCGGTATTGTTGATGAGGAGATCCTCGCCGCTCTTGGCCACCTGCCGGAGTACCCAACATGCTCTAAGGCTGTGTGTTGGCATGGTATCCGTTGTACTGTGAATTTTGCATGGACCATTAAGCCATCCCTCCAATACGGTTCCACACCCTGTAGTGGGCTTTTGTTTCTTTGTAATTGGATCGTGTGTGTTACGATAGTTCACCCTTTTATTTCGGAGTGGGGGTTTATTGTGAGCCGGAGGATCCCAAAATTTTGTTTGGGTTTTCCAGGCGCTTTCCATCGCACAGTACTTCCGTACTCTGGCCTCCAGGTCAGCGAAGTGTGTTATGTCACGGTGACTTATGGCATAGAGGATTCCCCTGTCCGTGCAATTTTTGCAAAAGAATGAAATTGCATCTTCCTCGCGACACTCCCTAACCTTGCTCATTACAAGGAGGAATCTGGCCCAATAGTGGTGTACTGTCTCTTGGGGCTCTTGTCTAATGTTGGAAAGATCACTTATATCTGGGTGGGTGGGTGGATTTAGATCCGAACCCTGACCCGATCTGAGACCCAGGGGAGGAGGAGTTTCCAAGCTTGGTAGTTCGGGCTCCGTGATGTTGCCCAGTAGATCTGGCCCGTTGCCCGATTCTAGGTTCAAGGCTTGGGCCGTGTCCTCCCGTAGACGGGTATCCGGCTCGGAGAGCTCGGGAATCCGGACGTAGTTTGTCCTCAAGATAGAGGAAGAACCGCTGCGTTGCTCCTCCACCACCGCTATATGATGGGTGACCGATGGAGAGTTAATCTCCCTTTGGTCGGGTTTAAGCCCGATCAGATTATAGTCCGTAGCGACTCCCAAGGCAGCGATGCGATCCAAGAGCTCGTTCAAGGAAGAGAGCTCCATTGGATCCAACTGCTCGGCGAATTCCAAGCCGACGTGGAGGCTGTTTTTGATGACCCGAGAAGTCATCGTTGGCGCAACGGCCGGACGGGCGGTCATGATGAAACCGCCTAGTCGGAGAGTTTGGCCTATAGCCAGGGCTCCCCCAGAGGTGATGTTGTCCTTGACAACGAGATGAGCCATCCAGCCTTATGATGACGGTACAGTGGAACTCTCAATGAAAGCACCAATGTCGGTGTCAAAACCGGCGGATCTCGGGTAGGGGGTCCCGAACTGTGCGTATAAGGCGGATGGTAACAGGAGGCGGGGGACACGATGTTTACCCAGGTTCGGGCCCTCTCGATGGAGGCAATACCCTATTTCCTGCTTGATTGATCTTCATGATATGAGTATTACAAGAGTTGATCTACCACGAGATTGGAGAGGCTAAACCCTAGAAGCTAGCCTATGGTATGATTGTTCTTGTCCTACGGACTAAACCCTCCGGTTTATATAGACACCGGAGGGGCTAGGGTTACACAGAGTCGGGCCATAAGGAGGAGATCTACACATCCATATTGCCAAGCTTGCCTTCCACGCCAAGGAGAGTCCCATCTGGACACGAGACGAAGTCTTCAATCTTGTATCTTCATAGTCCAACAGTCCGGCCAAAGGATATAGTCCTGCTGTCCAAGGACCCCCTAATCCAGGACTCCCTCAGGCACCCTAGAACTCACAAGTTGATCATTGATCTCTTAGCCGTGTGCGGTGCCCCCTGTCGGTGTCAAAACCGACGGATCTCGGGTAGAGGGTCCCGAACTGTGCGTCTGAGGTTGATGGTAACAGGAGACAGGGGACATAATGTTTACCTAGGTTCGGGCCCTCTCTATGGAGGTAATACCCTACTTCCTGGTTGATTGATCTTGATGGATATGAGTATTACAAGAGTTGATCTACCTCGAGATCGTAATGGATAAAAGTCTAGCGTGTATGACTATGATTGTGATTATGGTCGCCTCTACGGACTAAGCTGTCCGGTTTATATAGACACCGGAGGGGACTAGGGTTGTACAAAGTCGGTTATAGAGAAAGGAATCTTCATATCAGGGCACCAAGCTTGCCTTCCACACCAAGGAGAGTCCCATCCAGACACGGGAGAGAGTCTTCTATCTTGTATCTTCACAGCCCATCAGTCCGCCCTACGTACCATTGTCCGGACGCCCGAGGACCCCTTAATCCAGGACTCCCTCAGTAGCCCCTGAACTAGGCTTCAATGACAATGTGTCTGGTGCGCAAATTGTCTTCGACATTGCAAGGCGCTTTCCTTCTCCAAATACTCCAACACAGTCTTCGGACACAACGATCGTGTCCGGCTCTGCAAAACAAGTACCACACACAACCACAGAGAGTATAATATTTCACGAGTCCAATCTGCTGACAACTTTTTGTAGCGTGACACCACATCATCACCCAGTCATTATTTCAAACCGTTTTTCGGCCGACCGCTTCATATTTCGAGATGTGGTCTTACTGGCACGTCTCGTCAAAGCAGAGATCGTGTCCCCTTACTGCAGGATTCTCATCAATACGGGCATGGGTAATCCAACCGTGCCGTCTGTACAGCCCTTGGGAACAGGCGAGTTTTAAGGCGAGTGGGGAGGCGCTTGATATTCACTGCCTTCATAAGGAGATAAGGATCATCTTCTTTCACCCACGCATTCTCTCTCTCTGCCCTCCCATTCTCGAGCTCGAGTGCCCAAGTCCTCGTCTTTTCCTCCCCAAGAAAACACTCGATCATGTCCGGATCTGGAGCGCAAGGCAAGTGGATGGCTTCTTCCGTCAAGGAGAAGGACATCACCCAACTTCGGGAGGCCGGGTATCTAGCCAAGGAAATCACCCACCGGCTTCCGGCAGAGGGGCAAATCGTCCCCACCCTGGAGCCCAATGAGAGGGTGGTGTTCATCCCCCACTTCGTCCGTGGGTTAGGGATTCCTCTCCACCCTTTCGTCCGCGGACTCAAGTTCTACTACGGGCTAGACTTCCATGATCTGGCCCCAAATTCTTTCCTCAAGATCTCGGCATTTATTGTCGTGTGCGAGGCCTTCCTCCGCATTCCACCCCACCTCGGACTGTTGCTTAAGATCTTCAACGTGAAGCCGAAGGTGGTGGATGGCCAACACGCAGAGTGCGGAGGTGCCATGGTGAGCAAGATGCCCAACGTCACATGGCCCAAAGGTACCTTTGTGGAGACCGTCAAAGGGTGGCAGCAACTGTGGTTCTATGTCACAGAGCCCCGCGACGCCACCTGGGCCGCGGCTCCCGAATTCAAATCCGGGGCCCCAATGCGTCTCACCTCCTGGCTAGAGAAGGGCCTGAATTGGTCTTCGTCGGACGAGCTGACAGCGCTGCAAACGCGCATCCAGAGCATGGTGGACAAGAACATCAAGCTCGTCAATGTGATCCAAGTGATGCTGGTTCGCCAGATCCTTCCATGCCAGAGCCGGACTTGCCATTTATGGGAGTTCAATCCGGCCGAGCACCTGACCTTGCAACGATTCTACGGAACCACGCACGAAGATATCTGGAAGGTGCTCTTTAAGGGCAATGAGACGCCGCCGGAGACAACCGAGGATCGTGGGCACGCCTGGCCCATCCCGCCAGTGCGGTAAGTCTTTCATGTTTCAAGGCGTATCCTTTACTTGCTTATTCTAGAAAGATATCTAAACCCCACTATTTATTTTCCCAGGGCTAGACAAAGAAGGCAGAGTGGATTCGGTGTCCGGCTCTGCTGCCCGAGGAACCAGCAACCCTACCAGGCGCCGGAGAAGAAGGCCAAGGAGACCAGAAGGGGTCTCTGCCGCAGGCGTGCTTCGGACAGGACGTCCAAAGACACCAAGACTCACTGCTCTGCCGCCGGAGACAAAGAGGAGGAGGAGAGCGACTCTCCCCCTAAGGGGGGAAGGAAGAAGAGGGCGGCCTCCAAAAATCTGGAGGCAGAGGCGTCCAAAAGAGGGAAGGGTTCCCTCGTGGATAACTCTGCGTGGGTACTCAAAGACCCAGGCGCATTCATTATCCAGCCTCCCGACTTCATAGTTTTTAACATGTTGAATCATGCACTTGCAGTCCGGTTCGTTCCGTTCTGGAGCGATCCTCATCTTCGGGGAATTCGCTGGACCCGCAGCTGATGGACAGCGGGTTGATACGTCTCCAACGTATCTATAATTTTTAATTGTTCCATGCTATTATATTATGTGTTTTGGATGTTTATGGGCTTTATTAAACACTTTTATACTATTTTTGGGACTAACCTATTAACCCAGAGCCCAGTGCCAGTTCATGTTTTTCCCTTGTTTCAGTGTTTTGAAGAAAAGGAATATCAAACGGAGTCGAAACGGAATGAAATCAACTGGAGAAGTTATTTTTGGGAGGAAAGCTACGGGAAACACTTGGAGTGCACGTCAGGAAAGAAACGAGGGAGCCACGAGGCAGGGGGGCGCGCCCACCCCCCCTAGGGTGCGCCCTCCACCCTCGTGGGCCCCTCGTGGCTCCCCTGACGTACTTCTTCCGCCTATATATATCCATATACCCTAAAAACTTCGGGGAACAGAATAGATCGGGAGTTCCGCCGCCGCAAGCCTCTGTAGCCACCAACCAATCGGGACCCTGTTCCGGCACCCTGCCGGAGGGGGGAACCCTCACCGATGGCCATCTTCATCATCCCGGCGCTCTCCATGACGAGGAGGGAGTAGTTTACCCTCGGGGCTGAGGGTATGTACCAGTAGCTATGTGTTTGATCTCTCTCTCTCTCGTGTTCTTGATTTGGCACGATCTTGATGTATCGCGAGTTTTGCTATTATAGTTGGATCTTATGTTTCTTCTCCCCCTCTTCTCTCTTGTAATGGATTGAGTTTTCCCTTTGAAGTAATCTTATCAGATTGAGTCTTTAATGATTTGAGAACACTTGATGTATGTCTTGCCGTGCGTATCTGTGGTGACAATGGGATATCACATGATTCACTTGATGTATGTTTTGGTGATCAACTTGCGGGTTCATTCCATGAACCTATGCATAGGGGTTGGCTTTGCGTTTTCGTCATGATTCTCCGGTAGAAACTTTGGGGCACTCTTTGAGGTTCTTTGTGTTGGTTGAATAGATGAATCTGAGATTGTGTGATGCATATCGTATAATCATACCCACGGATACTTGAGGTGACATTGGAGTATCTAGGTGACATTAGGGTTTTGGTTGATTTGTGTCTTGAGGTGTTATTCTAGTACGAACTCTAGGCCTGTTTGTGGCACTTATAGGAATAGCCCAATGGATTGATTGGAAAGAATAACTTTGAGGTGGTTTCTTACCCTACCATAATCTCTTCGTTTGTTCTCCGCTATTAGTAACTTTGGAGTGACTCTTTGTTGCATATTGAGGGATAGTTATATGATCCAATTATGTTATTATTGTTGAGAGAACTTGCACTGGTGAAAGTATGAACCCTAGGCCTTGTTTCCTAGCATTGCAATACCGTTTACGCTCACTTTTACCATTAGTTACCTTGTTGTTTTTATATTTTCAGATTACAAAAACCTATATCTACCATCCATATTGCACTTGTATCACCATCTCTTCGCCGAACTAGTGCACCTATACAATTTACCATTGTATTGGGTGTGTTGGGGACAAAAGAGACTCTTTGTTATTTGGTTACAGGGTTGCTTGAGAGAGACCATCTTCATCCCTCGCCTCCCACGGATTGATAAACCTTAGGTCATCCACTTGAGCGAAATTTGCTACTGTCCTACAAACCTCTGCACTTGGAGGCCCAACAACGTCTACACGAAGAAGGTTGCATAGTAGACATCAAGCTCCTTTCTGGCGCCATTGCCGGGGAGGTGATGTAACACCCCGGATGTAACTTTCCATATTTGTAACTCCAACTCTTGCCATTTTCGGCATTGTGATATGATATTCCCTCCGTGGTTGGGTTTTTCTTCATTTTGCATTTTGTCCATGTCATGCATTTTATCATGTCATCATGTGCATCGCATTTGCATACGTGTTCGCCTCATGATTTCGAGCATTTTTCCCGTTGTCCGCTTTTGCAATCCGACACTCCTATCTCCCCGCGGCCCTTTTACGCTTTTTCCGTGCGGTACTAAACCTTCTCGGAGTGGACCGAGGTTTGTCTAGTGGCCTTGGTATACCAGCCATAGACCACCGGTCAAGTTTCGGTCATTTGGAGCTCGTTTGATACTCCAACGGTTAACCGCACTCTCGCAAAGGCCTCTTTTAAGTTGCAGCCCAACACCCCTTCAAAACAGCCCAATAACCCATCTAAGTCACTCCCATGCTCTCCGTCGTTCGTCACGATCGTGTGGTAAAACTACACCTCATTTGGACTCTCCTAGCTCCCTCTATGCCTATTTAAGCAAACCCTCCAAATCCGGATCATCCCTTCCCGAAACCTAAAATCCGTCGCGCCGCGGACGTGTCATCGCCCGCTGGACTAAAATCGCCGCCCGCGTCCGCGTAATCAGGAGCCGCCACCTGTCCGCGCCGCGCCCGCCGCCCACCGCCCGGGCCGGCGGAACCCGCGCCGGCCCGCCGCGCCCGCGCGCCGCCGGCCCGCGCGCCCAGCGCCCCACTCCGCCAGCGCCTCCTCGCCGGCCTCAGCGCCCGCCGCCCGCCCGGCAGTCCGGCGACCTCGCCGCCCCGCGCCGCCCGGCCTCGGCCTCGCCTCCGATCGCGCCTCCCGGCCTTGCCACCAACGCCCGGCCGAGCTCCGGCCCCGCGCACCCCGCCGGCGACCTCCCTCCTCCTCGCCGGCCCGCGTCCGCCCGCCGTCGCCGAGATCCGATCCGGCCTCGGGAAGCGCGCCCGTTGACTTCTCCCCCTCACTTTCTCTTCTAAGTCCTTAATCGCATGATATTTTGTTCCATTTTCAAAGTGGTATAACTTTGTATCCGTAGCTCCATTTTGCGCGTATAATATGTCGAAATGTTCGACTCGAAGTGTAGATCATTTCATATCATTGCATCATTGTCATTAGAGCTCATCTCGAGGCCCGAAATGCTGTTGGAAGAGGGCTATGTGATGTTAGTTTCTGTTTCTTAACAGAACTTGCACTTTTGTTATTTTTGCCATGATTGATGTGTGCACCCTATGAATTGGAGTCCTAGATGTGTTTTGTAATATGCCATGCCATCTTTCCAGGGGTGTATGCCATGTATTTTTGTGATCTATGTGGTGACTAGCACAAGCATGCAAAGTAGGTGTCCTGATGTTGCTGTTTTCAGCCCTGTTTAGCTGATATTTTGATGCCATGTTAACTTGATGCTACCGAGAGATCCATGCATATTTTGAGATACTTAAGTAAGGATGTTTTGTTAAACATGTCTTGATCTATCCATCCATGCCTTTGTTTGCAATTATGGAGTACCATAGCTTGAGTCAATCAAGCTCTACTTTTGCTATAAAATGTTTCCTTGCAGATTGTTTACATGTTATTCAATTTTGCCAAGGTTGTTGTGGTTGATCCATGTATGCTATGTTATTGTTCTTGCCATGTATGTCTTCTATGACATGTCTTCTTGATGAATGTATGCTTAATTTATCATTTAAGGCTCTGTAGGGAGTGCATTGAGCTTGTAAACATGCCTACTTGTTATCAGTTTTTGACATGCCATGTTGCTGAATCTGTTAACGAAACTTTCAATATTGACATGGGTGTTACTATATTTTCTAATCATTTTTGGCTTATGGTCAGTAAGGGACTTTTGTTCTATGCTTTGAGTAGATTCATTCCATGCCTCGTTTTGCTATTTTAACTTCCTGTAGCAGGTAGTTTTCTTGCTCTGAACATTGCAACCTGATGCTGTTTTTGCCATGTCCAGCCTGATATTTTGTGCACTTTTGCCATGCTTGTTTGAACCTGTTATGATGTGAACTAGCCGTAGCTCAGTGCTCATCTTTTGTCGAGCATCTTGTGTAGATCACTGCCATGTACTTTGTTGATACGTTTGGGTGCAGTAGCTTAATTTATTGTTGCTTGCTAAGTGGCATCATGCTGTTAATGGCAGATTTGTGCCATTCTTGTTTTGCTTGTCATTTCCAAACCGTGCATCCGATTCCGGTGATCTTTATATCGATTTCAACCGAAATCATCTCATCTTTCTAGTGGCATACTTGGTTTGCCAAGTTGATGCCTGGTTCATCATTTTCCTTCCAGAGCGCACATACGCATTGCATATCACATCCCGCATATCATGCCATGTTTTGCATCATGTTGATTGTGCATTGCACCGTGATTTATTGTGGTTCCTTTGTTTGTGTTGTTGCTTTGGGTAGAGCCGGGAGATGAGTACGTGAACGAGGAACCTGTTGAGAATGCTTACGAGGATCAACCTTTCGACAACTCTGAGAATATTGCAGGCAAGATGACCATACCCTCGAAATCACTTCTATCTTTGCTATGCTAGATGCTCGCTCTTTTGCTATGCCTATGCTGCGATGCCTACCACTTGCTATATCATGCCACCCATATTGCCATGTCAGCCCCTAACCATCCTTTCCTAGCAAACCGTTGATTGGCTATGTTACCGCTTTGCTCAGCCCCTCTTATAACGTTGCTAGTTGCAGGTGAAGTTGAAGTTTGTTCCTTGTTGGAACATGGAGATGTTGTTCCTTATCGGAACATGTTTACTTGTTGGGGATATCACAATATATATCTGCTATAATTAATACATCTATATACTTGGTAAAGGGTGGAAGGCTCGGCCTTATGCCTGGTGTTTTGTTCCACTCTTGCCACCCTAGTTTCCGTCATACCGGTGTTATGTTCCTTGATTTCGCGTTCCTTACACGGGTGGGTGATTTATGGGACCCCCTTGACAGTTCACTATGAATAAGACTCCTCCAAAGAAGGCCCAACTTTGGTTTTACCATTTGCCACCTAAGCCTTTTTCCCCGGTTTTCGCGAGCCCGAGGGTCATCTTTATTTTAACCCCCGGACCAGTGCTCCTTCGAGTGCTGGCCCGAACCGGCAGATCAAGGGGCCACCACGGGGCAACTCGAGGTCTGGTTTTACTCGTAGGCTGACCTATCCGGATGTGCCCTGAGAACGAGATATGTGCAGCTCCTATCGGGATTTGTCGGCACAATCGGGAGGCTTTGCTGGTCTTGTTTTATTGCTGTCGAAATGTCTTGTAGTCCGGGATTCCGAGATTGATCGGGTCTTCCAGTAGAAGGAATATCCTTCGTTGACCGTGAGAGCTTATAATGGGCTAAGTTGGGACACCCTGCAGGGTAATATCTTTCAAAGCCGTGCCCGCGGTTATGAGGCAGATGGGAATTTGTTAATGTCCGTTGTAGAAAACCCAAGTTGACCTCAATTAAAATACACATCAATCAAGCGTGTGTAACTGCGTGATGGTCTCTTCTCGGCGGAGTCCGGAAGTGAACACGGTGTTGGAGTTATGTCTCGACGTAAGTAGTTCAGATCACTTCTTGATCGCTATTAGCTTCACGACCGTGCTTTGCTCCTCTTCTCGCTCTCTTTTGCGAAGTAGCCACCATATATGCTAGTCGCTTGCTGCAGCTCCACTTTACTACTCCGTCCTTCCTATAAGCTTAAATAGTCTTGAACTCAAGGGTGTGAGATTGCCGAGTCCCGTGACTCACGAGATACTTCCCAAAACAGTTGCAGTGCCGACGATGCCGGTAGGTGACTCAACCGAACTCAAGTGGGAGTTCGACGAGGAACGTGGTCGTTACTATGTGTCTTTTTCCTCGATGATCGTGAGTGGTGCCCAGTTGGGACGATTGGGGATCTGTGTAGTATTTGGGGTATCTTCTTTATTTTGGTTCCGTAGTCAGACCTTGAGTGTACTCTGAATGATGGATGTTTATTTATGTATTGTGTGAAGTGGCGACTGTAAGCCAACTATGTATCTCTTTCCCTTATGCATTACATGGGTTGTGTGAAGATTACCTCACTTGCGACATTTCTTTCAATGCGGTTATGCCTCTAAGTCGTGCCTCGACACGTGGGAGATATAGCCGCATCGAGGCTACAAGTTGGTAATCGAGCCTTCCCGACTTAGGAGCCCCTACTTGATAGTTTGCTGGCGTTGTAGAGTCTCTAATGGAAAAATGTTAAGAGTCTTAGGATTATATATATCGGAGAGTAGGATTCTTGTTACTTCCCAGTCCCTTCGTCGCTCTGTGAGGTATCCTGACGTAGTGTTTTGACTTTTCTCTCCTCAATTTTCATTAAATTTTTTTTTAGGATC
Organism: Aegilops bicornis; assembly: GCA_021605145.1. Lineage (NCBI taxonomy): Eukaryota > Viridiplantae > Streptophyta > Magnoliopsida > Poales > Poaceae > Aegilops > Aegilops bicornis. The sequence goes on along the minus strand of CM038673.1, from coordinate 27,590,230 downwards.
ACGTGGGTATCTTGGAATCGTTCCGATGGTTTTGTGACGAGAACATTGTTCTTGGTGCCTCCTGACATTTAGGGGTTGTGGCAGTGTCCCGGGGAGTTGAGCTCCGAGGTGTTGTCGTCACAATTTTATCGCTGCGATTCTGGAATACCGAGTTTTGCCGACATCGAAATCTCTTTTGTGCGCTTGTTGGTGAGATAACCCTGATAGCCCAAAGATCGAGGCGAAAAGTGGAGTATTGCCATGACTTGTATAACGGATGTTTTTCAAGGTCGAGGTACACGATTTCCGAGGATTTCTTGGTTATGTGTTGACGGATGGATACAAATGGATCTAGGTATTGTTAGTTTGGGTGATATATTTTGTGTCCCCTGTATCCCCAACACCAGATTGCATAACCGTAAAGTTTCGGAGTTTATAGGTGGGAATTCTAGTAGCTTACGTGATTTCTTTCCGATGTATGTATGATTTGAGATTGGGGTTCAACGTCTAGTGGTCCGCCCATTCACGGTCGATTCTGATTGGTCGCGAGACGTCTTAAAGAATCCTTGGCTATGCTGATTCGGGACGTCTTGTTTGTCATTCATGACGGCCGCTATATCGTCGTGCCCGTGTGGGCCCCACCACGAACACTTTGGGCGTAAATCTCTATCATGTGTTTGTTCCGCTCATTCTAGAAGCCAACCTTTTGTTTTCAGTTGTGATACTCGATTTGTTTCTAAGATGCATGTTGTTTCCATATCTTTATCTAAGTGACTTCTCACCTTAATGGACGTGTGATGATTAACTTTGGAATTCATTCGTTCATTCTTGTTCGAATGTTTATTGTGAAGACTATATGTTGCAATTTCTATCTGTTGATTCTACTTATCTTTTGTCTATCAAAGGACTAACGGATGTCACCCTCTTCAGGATGGCTCCGCCAACGCGTCTGAATCCGGATCACAATGATGGGGATCAACAACCTCCACCTCCACCTCCACCTCCGCCTCCGTGAGGCTCCCGGGTAAGCTATCATGGCAGCCACCAATGCCAATGCTCAGATGATTTTGCAGCTCTTGCAAGAGCGTACTCAAGGGCAAGGCAATCAAGGCAATCAAGGTCAAGGCAACAATCAGCCACATTTTGCTACTCTCGATCGGTTCCTCGCTAATCAGCCAAGTCTTTCAGCTTTCAGGTCGAGGCCACAGACGCCGACGATTGGCTTGTGGACATCTCCAAGCATTTTGATTGTAGCAATGTCGCACCTGAGGATTTTGTCAAGTTTGCATCGTTTCAACTCAAGGATCAACTCGCCGAGTGGTACCAGCAATACAAAGATTCCAGAGGAGGTCGTGTCATTACCTGGGATGAGTTCCGCCGTGATTTCAGAGCTCATCACATTCCAAAAAGTGTTGTTGAGAGCAAGCGTGAGGAGTTCCGTAATCTCAAGCAGGGCAACATGTCTGTCTATCAATACAATATCCAATTCCAGAAGCTCGCTCGTTTTGCTAAGCAAGACGTGCCTGATGAGAAGAGTATGATCTATCAATTCAGAGGTGGTCTGAGAGAAGATCTGCAATTAGCTCTTGTGCTTTTTGAGCCAGATTAAGTATGATGATTTCTACAACATGGCACTGAAGCAAGAAGCTGCCCAGCTCAAATGTGAGGCTTCTAAGAAGAGAATCGGGGATGCAGTTCAGTCTTCTTCTTCCTCTCAAGTGGCAGCTAAGCGTGAAGTTTTACCTTCCTCCTCCTCCGTTCACAGCCTTATTAGCGTAAGAACTCATGTGGCCGTGGATCTTCCCACCCACCCAACCCAAGCTATCGTAACAAGTCTAATTCTCAAGCTCCAAGGTCAAGTGCTCCTTACCACCGTCCGCCTTCTGAGGTGACTTGCAACAAATGTCGTGAAAGGTCACTATGCGAACAAGTGCTTCAACCAGAGGCGCCTTCCGCCTCCTCCTCTGTGAAATCTTCCAAGCAATGCGTTGGTCAAGCATAATCCAAAGCATGCCAAGGTGAATATGATGAATGCAGCTCAAGCGGAGGAATCTTCCGATGTGATAATGGGTAATCTTCCGATTAATGATATTCCTGCAAAAGTCTATTTGATAATCGTGCATCGCATTGTTTCATGTCAAGACCGTTTTTGCCAAGCATGATTTCACTTCGAATTCTTGGTTAAACCTCTAGCAATTGTTTCCCGGGCAAGCACATGAGTTCTAGCTTGGTGGTTCCGAATGTCGGTATCAAGATGGGCGATTATAGATTTACGGCTAAACCAATTGTTCTTGGTGACTCGGATATTGATCTTATTCTCGGATGGATCGGCTTTCTCAAAGACAAAGCTCAGCTTGATTGTGCTGCCGTGGAAATTCAATTGACTCACTCTTATATTGATGTGATCTTCTATGCCGCTCGTGATGAATCGATTAGGTTGTTTTCTCTCAATGAGAAGGGCGAATTGGATGCTATCTCTCGATTCCGATCGTTTGTGAGTACCAAGATGTCTTTCCGTAAGAGCTTCCGGTATGCCTCCTCATCGGCGATTGAGTTCGTTATTGATCTTGAGCCCGCATCAACCCGTTTGCAAGCGTCCATACAAGCTTGGACCTAATGAGCTGAAGGAATTGAAGAAGCAGCTCGATGAACAAGAGCGTCTGGGTTTGATCGCACCGAAGTTCATCTCCTTGGGGTTGTGGTGTTCTTTTTGTCCGGAAGAAGGATGGCACGGACCGACTTTTGCGTCGATTACCGTCCATTGAATAAGAAGACAATCAAGAACAAGTATCCACTTCCCAACATCAATGAGCTTTTCGAGCAACTCAAAGGTGCTACGGTGTTCTCCAAGCTTGACCTTCAGATGGGGTATCATCAGATTCGCATTACGTGAACAAGATATTCCCAAGACAGCATTCGTAACAAGCTTTGGTTCTTATGAATATACTGTCATGTCTTTCGGCCTCGTCAATGCTCCTCCAACATTTTCTCGGATGATGAACTTCATTTTCAACCCCTACACCAATGAATTCGTCTTGGTCTATCTTGATGATATTTTGGTCTTCTCCAAGAATAAGAAGGATCATGCCAAACATTTGCGATTGGTGCTAGACAAGCTCGTAGAGTATCAATTCTATGCGAAGTTCTCCAAATGTGAATTTTGGCTTGATGAAGTGCTTTATCTTGGTCATATCATCTCCGCCAAGGGCATCGCTGTTAATCCCGAGAAGGTGTCCGCAATTGTGAATTGGGAACCTCCTCGAATGTCAAGCAGCTCCGCAGCTTTCTTGGTCTTGCAAGCTATTGCGAAGATTCGTTGAGAACTTCTCCAAGATTGCAAAGCCTCTTTCCAACCTCCTCCGTAAGCATGTGAAGTATGTCCGGTCTTACGAGTGTGACGTTGCTTTCAATACTCTCAAAGAGAAACTCGTCACACCTCCCGCCTTGACTCCTCTGATGAATCCAAGTCATTTGAGGTTTTCGTGATGCTTCTCTTCAAGGTCTCGGTGCTGTGTTAATGCAAGAGAAGAGAGTTGTGGCTTATACCTCTCGCCAAATTGAAGCCCAACGAGAAGAACTACCCCACTCACGATCTCGAGTTGGCGGCGATTGTCCATGCATTGATAACGTGGAGACATCTCTTGTTGGGAAGGAAAGTGGACATTTTCACCGATCACAAGAGTCTCAAGTACATTTTCACTCAGCCCAACCTCAACCTCAGTGCACTCGATGGGTCGAAATGATTCAAGAGTACAACCCAAGTATTGAATATACTCCGGCAAGGCCAATGTCATTGCAGATGCCTTGAGCAGGAAGGCTTCGCAATAGTCTAATCCTCAAGCCCTTTCACCGGATCTTTGTGAAGCTTTCCGCAAGTCGAATCTTCGAGTTGTTCCTCAAGGCTTTCTTGCCAACCTCATAGTCTCTCCTACTTTGGAAGATCAGATTCGTGAGGCTCAACTCCTGGATACCATGGTGAAAAAGGTGAAACGTGGTATCGACAAGGGCATTTCCAAGTACAAGTGCTTCCACGTCGATGACAAAGACACTCTTTTCTTTGAGGACCGGATTGTGGTTCCTAAGGGTGATCTATGAAAAGTCATTATGAACGAGGCTCACAATTCGCTTCTATCCATTCATCCTGGAAGTACGAAGATGTACCATGATCTCAAGCAGTCATTTTGGTGGACTCGAATGAAGCGAGAAATTGCTCAATTCGTGAATGAGTGTGATGTCTGCAGAAGAGTGAAAGGTAACACCAAAGACCAGCTGGTCTCCTTCAACCTCTTGCTATTCCGTAATGGAAGTTTGAACATATCGAGATGGACTTCGTGGATCGGATTTCCAAAGTCCAAGCGTGGAAATGATGCTATCTTCGTTGTCATTGACAAGCTTACTAAAGTGGCTCATTTTCTTCCTATCAAAGAATCTATCACAAAGCTCGGGCCTGGCGAGCTATACACCTCGAGATTGTTTCCTTGCACGGCATTCCACAATTGATCTCTTCTGCACCGTGGCAAGATCTTTACCTCCAAGTTCTGGGATTCTTTTCGTAAGGCCATGGGCACCAACATTCGTTTCAAAGACAGCTTTCCACCCTCAAACAAGTGGCCAAGTCGAGCGAGTTAATCAAATCCTTGAAGATATGCTCGTGGCTTGTGTCATTTCCTTCGGTATGAAGTGGGAAGATTGTCTTCCATATGCCGAAGTTCTCCTACAACAACAGCTTCCAAGCGAGTTCGGGCAAGGCCCCATTCGAAATTCTCTATGGCGTAAAGTGCCGTACTCCTCTCAATTGGTCCGAGACAGGTGAACGCCAACTTCTTGGCAATGACTTGATCACGTATGTAAGAAATGTGCCAAGTCATTCATGAGAATCTCAAAGCCGCGCAATCGCGCCCGGAAGAGCTTATTATGATAATAAGCACCGTGATGTGGCTTTTGAAATCGGAGACCATGTCTACCTCCGCGTCTCTCCAATGAAAGGCACTCGTCCGCTCGGTATCAAAGGGAAGCTTGCCCCTAGGTACGTGGGTCCTTTCAAGATCATTGGCAAAAGAGGCGATCTCGCCTATCAACTTGAGCTTCCATCCAACTTTGCAAACGTGCACGATGTGTTCCACGTGTCACAGCTTCGCAAGTGCTTCAAGACTCCTGAACGCACTATCAACTTCGAAGAGATTGACCTTCAAGAAGATCTCTCTTATCATGAGCACCCCGTTGCTATTCTTGAAGAGACCGAGCGCAAGACTCGCAACAAGTCAATCAAATTCCTGAAAGTGAAGTGGTCACACCATTCAACCGAGAAGCTACACGGGAGCGCGAGGATCACCTCCGTTCGAATATCCGGAGTTCTTTCAGTCCTAGATCTCGGGACGAGATCCTCTTGTAGTGGTGGAGTGTTGTAACACCCCGGATGTAACTTTCCATATTTGTAACTCCAACTCTTGCCATTTTCGGCATTGTGATATGATATTCCCTCCGTGGTTGGGTTTTTCTTCATTTTGCATTTTTTCCATGTCATGCATTTTATCATGTCATCATGTGCATCGCATTTGCATACGTGTTCGTCTCATGATTCCGAGCATTTTCCGTTGTCCGCTTTTGCAATCCGACACTCCTATCTCCCCGGCGGCCCTTTTACGCTTTTTCTCCGTGCGGTACTAAACCTTCTCGGAGTGGACCGAGGTTTGTCTAGTGGCCTTGGTATACCACCCATAGACCACCGGTCAAGTTTCGGGTCATTTGGAGCTCGTTTGATACTCCAACGGTTAACCACACTTTCGCAAAGGCCTCTTTTAAGTTGCAGCCCAACACCCCTTCAAAACAGCCCAATAACCCATCTAAGTCACTCCCATGCTCTCCGTCGTTCGATCACGATCGTGTGGGCGAAAACTACACCTCATTTGGACTCTCCTAGCTCCCTCTATGCCTATTTAAGCAAACCCCCCTCCAAATCCGGATCATCCCTTCCCCGAAACCCTAAAATCCGTCCCGCCGCCCGGACGTGTCCGCCGCCGGACGAAAAATCGCCGCCAGCGTCGCGCCAATCAGGAGTCACGCCACCTGTCCGCTGCCGCCCCCGCGCCGCCGCCGGCGACCTCCCTCCTCCTCGCCGGCCCGCCGTCGCCGAGATCCGATCCGGCCTCGGGAAGCGCGCCCGTTGACTTCTCCCCCTCACTTTCTCTTCTAAGTCCTTAATCGCATGATATTTTGTTCCATTTTCAAAGTGGTATAACTTTGCATCTGTAGCTCCATGTTGCGCGTATAATATGTCAAAATGTTCGTCTTGAAGAGTAGATCATTTCATCTCATTGCATCATTTTCATTAGAGCTCATCTTGAGGCCCAAAATGCTGTTGGAAAAGGGCTATGTGATGTTAGTTTCTGTTTCTTAACAGAACTTGCACTTTTGTTATTTTTGTCATGATTGATGTGTAAACCCTATGAATTGGAGTCCTACATGTGTTTTGTAATATGCCATGACATCTTTCCAGGGGTGTATGCCATGTATTTTTGTGATCTATGTGGTGACTAGCACAAGCATGCAAATTAGGTGTCCTGATGTTGCTGTTTTCAGCCCTGTTTAGCTGATATTTTGATGCCATGTTAACTTGATGCTACCGAGAGATCCATGCATATTTTGAGATACTTAATTAAGGATGTTTTTTTAAACATGTCTTGATCTATCCATCTATGCCTTTGTTTGCAATTATGGAGTACCATAGCTTGAGTCAATCGAGCTCTACTTTTGCTATAAAATGTTTCCTTGCAGATTGTTTACATGTTATTCAATTTTGCCAAGGTTGTTGTGGTTGATCCATGTATGCTATGTTATTGTTCTTGCCATGTATGTCTTCTATGACATGTCTTCTTGATGAATGTATGCTTAGTTTATCATTTAAGGCTCTGTAGTGAGTGCATTGAGCTTGTAAACATGCCTACTTGTTATTAGTTTTTGACATGCCATGTTGCTGAATCTGTTAACGAAGCTTTCAATATTGACATGGGTGTTACTATATTTTCTAATCATTTTTGGCTTATGGTCATTAAGGGACTTTTGTTCTATGATTTGAGTAGATTCATTCCATGCCTCGTTTTGCTATTTTAAGTTCCTGTAGCAGGTAGTTTTCTTGCTCTGAACATTGCAACCTGATGCTGTTTTTGCCATGTCCAGCCTGATATTTTGTGCACTTTTGCCATGCTTGTTTGAACCTGTTATGATGTGAACTAGCCGTAGCTCAGTGCTCATCTTTTGTCGAGCATCTTGTGTAGATCACTGCCATGTACTTTGTTGATACGTTTGGGTGCAGTAGCTTAATTTATTGTTGCTTACTAAGTGGCATCATGCTGTTAATGGCAGATTTGTGCCATTCTTGTTTTGCTTGTCATTTCCAAACCGTACATCCGATTCCGGTGATCTTTATATCGATTTCAACCGAAATCATCTCATCTTTCCAGTGGCATACTTGGTTTGCCAAGTTGATGCCTGGTTCATCATTTTCCTTCCGGAGCGCATATACGCATTGCATATCACATCCCGCATATCATGCCATGTTTTGCATCATGTTGATTGTGCATTGCACCGTGATTTATTGTGGTTCCTTTGTTTGTGTTGTTGCTTTGGGTAGAGCCGGGAGATGAGTACGTGAACGAGGAACCTGTTGAGAATGCTTACGAGGATCAACCTTTCGACAACTCTGAGAACATTGCAGGCAAGATGACCATACCCTCGGAATCACTTCTATCTTTGCTATGCTAGATGCTCGCTCTTTTTTGCTATGCCTATGCTGCGATGCCTACCACTTGCTATATCATGCCACCCATATTGCCATGTCAGCCCTAACCATCCTTTCCTAGCAAACCGTTGATTGGCTATGTTACCGCTTTGCTCAAATTTCTTATAACGCTGCTAGTTGCAGTGAAGTTGAAGTTTGTTCCTTGTTGGAACATGGAGATGTTGTTCCTTATCGGAACATGTTTACTTGTTGGGGATATCACAATATATATCTGCTATAATTAATACATCTATATACTTGGTAAAGGGTGGAAGGCTCGGCCTTATGCCCGGTGTTTTGTTCCACTCTTGCCACCCTAGTTTCCGCCATACCGGTGTTATGTTCCTTGATTTCGCGTTCCTTACACGGTTGGGTGATTTATGGGACCCCTTGACAGTTCGCTTTGAATAAGACTCCTCCAAAGAAGGCCCAACTTTGGTTTTACCATTTGCCACCTAAGCCTTTTTTCCCCGGTTTTCGCGAGCCCGAGGGTCATCTTTATTTTAACCCCCGGACCGGTGCTCCTTCGAGTCTTGCCCGAACCGGCAGATCAAGGGGCCACCACGGGGCAACTCGAGGTCTGGTTTTACTCGTAGGCTGACCTATCCGGATGTGCCCTGAGAACGAGATATGTGCAGCTCCTATCGGGATTTGTCGGCACAATCGGGAGGCTTTGCTGGTCTTGTTTTATTGCTGTCGAAATGTCTTGTAGTCCGGGATTCCGAGATTGATCGGGTCTTCCCGGTAGAAGGAATATCCTTCGTTGACCGTGGGAGCTTATAATGGGCTAAGTTGGGACACCCCTGCAGGGTAATATCTTTCAAAGCCGTGCCGCGGTTATGAGGCAGATGGGAATTTGTTAATGTCCGGTTGTAGAAAACCCGAAGTTGACCTCAATTAAAATACACATCAACCGCGTGTGTAACTGTGATGGTCTCTTCTCGGCGGAGTCCGGGAAGTGAACACGGTGTTGGAGTTATGTCTGACGTAAGTAGTTCAGGATCACTTCTTGATCGCTATTAGCTTCACGACCGTGCTTTGCTCCTCTTCTCGCTCTCTTTGCAGTAGCCACCATATATGCTAGTCGCTTGCTGCAGCTCCACTTTACTACTCTGTCCTTCCTATAAGCTTAAATAGTCTTGATCTCGCTGGGTGTGAGATTGCTGAGTCCCCGTGACTCATGATACTTCCCAAAACAGTTGCAGTGCCGACGATGCGGTCAGTAGGTGACTCAACCGAACTCAAGTGGGAGTTCGACGAGGAACGTGGTCGTTACTATGTGTCTTTTCCTGATGATCAGTAGTGGTGCCAGCTTGGGACGATCGGGGATCTGTAGTATTTGGGGTATCTTCTTTATTTTGGTTCCGTAGTCGGACCTTGAGTGTACTATGAATGATGGATGTTTATTTATGTATTGTGTGAAGTGGCATTGTAAGCCAACTATGTATCTCTTTCCCTTATGCATTACATGGGTTGTGTGAAGATTACCTCACTTGCGACATTGCTTTAAATGCGGTTATGCCTCTAAGTCGTGCCTCGACACGTGGGAGATATAGCCGCATCGAGGGCGTTACAGGTGAGTGCTTGAAGGTATATCTTTGGATCTTGCAATCGAGTCTTTTAGTTTCTTGTTTTAGCACTAGTTTAGTTTATAAAATAAAATTACAAAAAAATAATGGAATTGAGTTTGTCTCATACGCTTCATCTTTTTAATATCTTTCATGAGTATGATGGAAAGGAAAATTGTGCCAAAGTGTTAGAAGAAGAATGCATTAAAATGTTTGGCACTAAATCTTTGAATGATGAGCATGATTGCAATGTTGTTAGTATGAACTCCTTTAATATCCATAGTACTAATGATGATTGCTCTAGTTATGATGAAAATGTCTCCTATAAACATGTCAATTTTTGTGGAGTGCATTGGGTTTGCAAGTACACACCAAATAGGGAGGATAGATATTGCAAGAGGCATAAGTACTTAGAAACTAAATGGTTGCAAAAAAGGCTAAATGTGAGTGCTGAAAATTTAAAATATCTTTACCGTACTTGTGAACTTTGCAATGAACATGGTCATTTAAATATTAATTGCAAATTGTTTCATGATCTAATCGTGTCCAAAAATTGTGATGACTTGATTTCCCTTGCACATCAAAATGAACTTAGTTTGCTTTTGGGTTATGAAGAAATGAAATGTCAAACTAAGCATATTCCATAATATAACCTTGAGAAATTCCTCGATATTGATCTAGAAGAGATTTATATGTATTGTGCGGTGAATTGCATTGAAAATCCTTATATTGCCAGTTACATAAAGAGAAGAAAACAAATAGAAGATGAAGAGAATACTAACGAAAGGGAACAGACTTCCCAATATCCTCCTATTATTTCTTATGATGAATCAGGTAACGAGGAGGAGCCTTCTATTCAACCAATCTCATTAATAAGGAGCTCCAAAAAGAGGATTGAACCCACACATGATGTGGTGAAGAAGAAGAAAAGAAAAAGGAAGAGAGGTCAAAAGGTATCTCTCCCAAATAATGTTGCTCCTATTATTGTTGTGCCTCATGAAAATGAATCAAAAATAATTGTGGAAGATGATGCACTTGATGATGATCTCGTTATGCCTATTGCTTGTTGTGATGATTATGATTGGGAAGATAATGATACTTCTTATGATCTTGAAAATCTTTTTGGCACTTCCTTGGAAGAATATGATAATAATGTTTGTTATACTATTGGTGCTATCCATACTATTGATGATGAGAGTGATTATGCTTATGATATGAAAAGGCCCAAGCTTGGGGATGCTATGTTTGATGAAGATGATGTTTTTGAGAATATATTTGCTGCAATTAATGTTTGTCCCAAGCTTGGGGATGCTATTTCTAATGAAGATGATATTTTTAGCCTCCCAAGTTTTGCTATGCAAAGTTGTTATGATGACAACATACCTTGCTCAAAACAGCCACCATACCTACCTATCATGGCATTTCCATAGCCATTCCGAGATATATTGCCATGCAACTTTCCACCGTTCTGTTTATTATGACACTCTCCATCATTGTCATATTGCTTTGCATGATCATGTAGTTGACATTGTATTTGTGGCAAAGCCACCGTTCATAATTCTTTCATACATGTCACTCTTGATTCATTGCACATCCCTGCATAATCACCGGAGGCATTCATATAGAGTCATATTTTGTTCTAAGTATCGAGTTGTAATTCTTGAGTTGTAAGTAAATAAAAGTGTGATGATCATCATTATTAGAGCATTGTCCCAGTGAGGAAAGGATGATGGAGACTATGATTCCCCCACAAGTCGGGATGAGACTCCGGACGGAAAATAAAAAAAAGAGAAAATAAAGAGGCCATAAAAAAAGAGAAAAGGCCCAAAAAAAGAATAAAAAACAAAAAAAATGAGAGAAAAAGAGAGAAGGGCCAATGCTACTATCCTTTTACCACACTTGTGCTTCAAAGTAGCACTATGATCTTCATGATAGAGATTCTCCTATGATATCACTTTCATATACTAGTGGGAATTTTTTATTATAGAACTTGTCTTGTATATTCCAATGACGGGCTTCCTCAAAATGCCCTAGGTCTTCGTGATTAAGCGAGTTGGATGCACACCCACCTAGTTTCTTTTTGAGCTTTCATATACTTATAGCTCTAGTGCATCCGTTGCATGGCAATCCCTACTCACTCACATTGATATCTATTGATGGGCATCTCCATAGCTCGTTGATACGCCTAGTTGATGTGAGACTATCTCCTCCCTTTTTGTCTTCTCCACAACCACCATTCTATTCCACATATAGTGCTATGTCCATGGCTCACGCTCATGTATTATGTGAAGATTGAAAAAGTTTGAAAACGTCAAAAGTATGAAACAATTGCTTGGCTTGTCATCGGGGTTGTGCATGATTTAAATACTTTGTGTGGTGAAGATAGAGCAGAGCAAGACTATATGATTTAGTAGGGATAACTTTCTTTAGCCATGTTATTTTGAGAAGACATAATTGCTTAGTTAGTATGCTTGAAGTATTATTATTTTTATGTCAATATTGAACTTTTATCTTGAATCTTTCGGATCTGAATATTCATACCACAATTAAGAAGAATTACATTGAAATTATGCCAAGTAGCATTCCACATAAAAAATTCTGTTTTTATCATTTACCTACTCGAGGACGAGCAGGAATTAAGCTCGGGGATGCTGATACGTCTCCAACGTATCTATAATTTTTTATTGTTCCATGCTGTTATATTATGTGTTTTGGATGTTTATTGGCTCTATTAAACACTTTTATATTATTTTTGGGACTAACCTATTGACCCAGAGCCCAGTGCGAGTTCCTGTTTCTTCCCTTGTTTTAGTGTTTCGAAGAAAAGGAATATCAAACGGAGTCGAAACAGAATGAAATCAACTGGAGAAGTTATTTTTGGGAGGAAAGCTACCGGAAAGACTTGGAGTGCACATCAGGAAAGAAACGAGGGTGCCACGAGGCAGGGGGGCGCCCACCCCCCTAGGGCGTGCCCTCCACCCTCGTGGGCCCCTCGTGGCTCACCTGACGTACTTCTTCCGCCTATATATATATATATATAGATATATATATATATATATATATATATATATATATACCCATATACCCTAAAAACTTCGGGGAACAAAATAGATCGGGAGTTCCTTCGCCGCAAGCCTCCGTAGCCACCAAAAACCAATCGGGACCCTGTTCCGGCACCCTGCAGGAGGGGGGAACCCTCACCGGTGGCCATCTTCATCATCCCGGTGCCCTCCATGACGAGGAGGGAGTAGTTCACCCTCGGGGTTGAGGGTATGTACCAGTAGCTATTCGTTTGATCTCTCTCTCTCTCTCTCTCTCTCTCTCTCTCTCTCTCTCGTGTTCTTGATTTGGCACGATCTTGATGTGTCGCGAGCTTTGCTATTATAGTTGGATCTTATGTTTCTTCTCCCCCTCTTGTCTCTTGTAATGGATTGAGTTTTCCCTTTGAAGTAATCTTATCGGATTGAGTCTTTAATGATTTGAGAACACTTGATGTATGTCTTGCCGTGCGTATCTGTGGTGACAATGGGATATCACGAGATTCACTTGATGTATGTTTTGGTGATCAACTTGTGGGTTCCGCCCATGAACTTATGCATAGGGGTTGGCACACGTTTTCGTCGTGATTCTCCGGTAGAAACTTTGGGGCACTCTTTGAGGTTCTATGTGTTGGTTGAATAGATGAATCTGAGATTGTGTGATGCATATCGTATAATCATACCCACGGATACTTGAGGTGACATTGGAGTATCTAGGTGACATTAGGGTTTTGGTTTATTTGTGACTTAAGCTGTTATTCTAGTACGAACTCTAGGGCTGTTTGTGGCACTTAGAGGAATAGCCCAATGGATTGATTGGAAAGAATAACTTTGAGGTGGTTTCGTACCCTACCATAATCTCTTCGTTTGTTCTCGCTATTAGTGACTTTGGAGTGACTCTTTGTTGCATGTTGAGGGATAGTTATATGATCCAATTATGTTATTATTGTTGACAGAACTTGCACTAGTGAAAGTATGAACCCTAGGCCTTGTTTCCTAGCATTGCAATACCATTTACGCTCAGTTTTACCATTAGTTACCTTGCTGTTTTTATATTTTCAGATTAGAAAAACCTATATCTACCATCCATATTGCACTTGTATCACCATCTCTTCGCCGAATCAAAGGCACCTATACAATTTACCATTGTATTGGGTGTGTTGGGGACACAAGAGACTCTTTGTTATTTGGTTGCAGGGTTGCTTGAGAGAGATCATCTTCATCCTACGCCTCCCATGGATTGATAAACCTTAGGTCTACACTTGAGGGAAATTTGCTACTGTCCTACAAACCTCTGCACTTGTTGGCCCAACAACGTCTACAAGAAGAAGGTTGCGTAGTAGACATCACGGGTCCCTTCCGGCGGCCTCCTCTCCCAGGGCCATGGATGACACCGAGGTGTTGTTTTGAAGGATCCCAGGCCAGGGAGAGACTCGGGAGGCCGCCAGGCTGGCGCCGAAGGGTAAAACCTCGTCACGGACACATGGGGAGCAAATCCCCATGGAGATCAAGCGATGGTGGCCATACGCAGTTCGGCCCCCAGCCGAATACGGACCCGGAGACCTATACGGCTCCGGAATCCGGCAAGCAGCCTCCTTCAAAAGAAGGAGGTGTGCCTATTCCGCCGGTGACCTCTGTCCAACCAGAGGCAGTGGATGCCCTCCTGGAAGCGTTGCGAAGTGCTTCCATTGTGGAGGAACACCGTATCCTTATGGGTACGGTGGTTGAGAGGGTTCAGTCCGTTAAGAGCAGACTGACCGAAGCCTGCACCAGACGGCTAATAGGCTTTGAGGTAAGCAATGCAATTATGTAAAAAGAATGTCACAAGATAGACAAGAGTCTCGAGACACTGTCCGGTGTTCGGAAAGAAAAGCCGGACAAAGGATCAAGTAATTTTCGCTGGAAACTAACTAAATATGTCTTATGTGAATAAGCAGGCGTCATTGCTGGCTGCGACCTCTCATGCTGCTGAGGTCTCCGGACTAAAGCAGAGTCTGGAGCGGGCCGAGGAAGAGCTCGGCCGCGTAAAAAAGCAGCTGGAGGACAAGCAAGGTATGTGGTGATTTTGTGTGTATCCGGAAAAGGATGAATGACTTGATGTCGCGGAAACGACACCTATGGGATCACTGGAATCCCTTCTACGGTTGGCGGGCGCGGGATTGCGAGAAGAGCAAGTTTAGGCGCTAGCACAAAGATCGTTTACCCAGGTTTGGGCTGCGAGGATGCGTAATACCCTAGTCCTGCTTTGGTGTGTATTTCAGAGTGTTCTTGAGCTCTCGAACTAGCTACGATGGCTGCACCATTCCAAAGAGCCGAATCCTTCTCCAGTATGCCCCGGGCCTCCTTTTATAGTCGAAAAGGGGTTGCCACAGTGGCACACAGGAGGTGGAAAGGCGTACAGTGCGTGAGCTTATCGCCCGGCATTACGGGACAAAGCGCATTCAATGTGCTACTTAGGTGTCCATTAGCTTTACGGGGACGGGAACGAGGCCCGTCTCGTCCGTCGCTGCTCCTCCTCGCTTCGACACGCGCCCGGGCCAGCAATGCATGTGGTGCCATGTAGGCAGGCAGGCAGCTGAGGTGGCGTGGTGGCAGGGCCTTCACGAACATCTGCATGCCACCACGCAGGTGCTTGCTGGATCGGTGTAGAGGCCGCCCATCGCCACGCAGGTGCCTGCCCAGCTGGGTGAGCTAGCAGCTGCATGGGAACGGCGGTGGTATCTTGGCAGGCGTGGGCCTGGCTACGGCCCCGCTGGTGTCCTCAACAAGGGTCTTGCCGGGGCCATGGCAAGGGTCTTGCTGTGGTGTCGTGGTCGTCCCCGGCAAGGATTTTGAACGGGGCTTGTGGTTTTCCTCGGCTAGGATCCCGCAGAGGGTCGTCGTCTTCTGGTCCTCATCTGATCTCGTGTATTTATGATCTTGACAAAGATCTACATGCCACCACAGAGGTGCCTCCCGAGCCCTGGTTCCAATGTGGGTAGTTGGTGGTGTTGGAACCCGTGGGTTCAAGGGTGGCTCACTCTGCTGGCGTTGGGCAAGTTGCCCCGACAAGGCTCTTGCGGGGGCCGCGGAGGCCGCCCCGGCAAGGGTCTTGCCGGGGGGAGTCCACCTCGCCTCTCTGCTCTTTAGTGCTTCTGGTCTTGGCGTTGCCTTGTTCGTCCTATGCTTCGGTTCTCCTCTGGCTTCCCTCCTCAGCCTTGTTAAGTGTGGTCGCTGGTGCGGCTCTGACTGCCCGTGCACAAGTAAAGGGGACAAAAGGAGAGCCTCTACTTTTGTACACCGACAGGAGCCCCCAGGCCTGGGCCACACATAAGCGCGACGAGTTGTTGGGCTAGGCCCAGAATGGTGCGCGGGCATGTGGGGCGGATTTTACCGCAGTAACTTTTCGGCCGCTGCGCTTCCCCACGACCCGCGTTGGACGCGCGTCGTGGAGGGTCGTGCATGACGTGGGGGTCATGCGTGGGGCGGTCTCCACACGCATGCGTCACATCGCAGTTAATGGGAAAAGAGGCGGCCCGCGTCTTCCCCGTAAAAAAGGAATAACCGCGGGCGCGCTACTCATTTACCCCCTGTGCCTTCTCCAATCTTGGAACCGCCGTCCCCTTCTTCCTCCCTCTCGAGCTTTTGCCCCCTTTCGCCGCCGCCGTGCCTTTGTCTTCCTTAACTGCCATGGCACCCAAAACCAGCAGGGGCAAGGGGGTGGCCAAGGACGTCGGAGAGAAGGAGCCTCCGGGGTGTGTGTTGGCGGTCCGGCGGACACAACATGCCTACTTCCCATCGACGGTTGACGTGATCGAACTCTGGGACTACTTCAAGCACCTGTGGGGGTGCAAGACGGGGAGCGAGATGACGGGGCATCCGGCGACGTGCGTCATCGCCGCTGCCTTCGCCGAAGCCGGCCCGGGTCGGTACCCGTTTTTCGTCGATTCCTTCTCCTGCGGGCTCTGTCCCCCTTTCTCGGATTTCTTCAACGATGTCATGCACACCTATGGCTTCCGCCTTCTGGATTTTACTCCAAATGTTGTGGCGTGCATGGCCCTTTTCGCTCATCTCTGTGAGGGCTTCGCCGGAGTGCATCCCAACACGGTGCTCTTCGGCCACTACTTCTTCCCTCGCATCCGAAAGGGGGGCACCATTTCCGGTTGTGTCGCCTGGATCCCAAGGACCCAGGCAACAAAGGCATACCCGGACGGCGCCCAGAAGGAGAGGTGGGAGTAGTGGCGGGGCCGGTGGTGCTGGATTGAAGAGAAAGATCGGCCGGACTTTTGCCGTGTCCGCCATGTGCCGCCGGTCCGCAGAAACGACTGGAGTGATGTCGATGTCAACGACAAGAAGCTCACGGTCGCCACCACCAGCATTCTTCGTCTCAAGAGGCCGGGCTCACCCTTGAGATGATCGGGGCGGATTTCATCCACCGCCGAATCGCTTCACTGCAAAACAAGGGGAGGCCGACCTGGCTCTTCACGGACGCCGCCGACATCATGAGGCTCCGCCCCGAATTGGACCACAACCTCACGGTGATGGGGTACGCCCACTTCTGCCAGCGGCTCTTCCAGCTCGAGGTGAACCACGACGGCAAGGTCGAGTGGTCCGGCAAGGCCGCAAAGGTCGCCGCAAAGGCCGGCAAGTTCGCCAAGGGGCCCTTGTTTGGGTTGCCGACGGGCGTGGTCCGGCTGAGCAAGAATTCGCGCCGAAGCGACATCATCACCATGATGCCGGAGTTCAACGCGCACGGCCTCGTCCCAACTTGGGCCGAGCCGCCGGAGGATCAAGTACAGGAGTTTTTTGACACCTTGGAGGAGAAGTACGTCCGCGACGAACCGCGGCTCGTCCAGGACACCACCCAGGCGGAGCTGGACTACATCGCCGCCGGGGCGGTGGAGGCGGAGCATGCCAAGGAGGCCGGTAGCACCGGCGGAATGGAGGACAAGGCCGCGGCGGCCGTGGAGGAAAAGGAGCTTACCCAGTGGGTGGAGTCCGCTAGGGAGGCCAGCAGCGCCGGCACCGGGGCCCCTCTCATCGAGGATGTGGTCGACGAGTCGTCGGAGGAGGAGGCCGAGGCTGTCGATCCCCCAGCCACAGGGATAGGGCGAGTCCTGCGGCGGGCCAGCTCTGGCGAGCCAGTCCAGCCCGGCAGGGCTGCGCAACTGCAACAGACCCAGGAGGGGTCCGCGCGCCAGACAAGGGCCACGGCAGCGAGGAAGTTGGTGAAGGCCGCGGTGGCGAAGAAGAAGGCAACTGCCTCTGCTTCGTCCAGGCGTCCACGGACCCCATCTGCTTCCCCTCCTCCTGCAGATGACGACGCGGAGGTTGTCTTCGATTTTGGGTCCCTCAGCCAAGGAGGAAGAGGATGCAGCAGAAGAGGGGGTGGAGGATGAGTAAGTATCTTGTTTCCCTTTGTCATCTCCGCCTCCTCAATCTGTGCTGCTTATCTTGATCTATTCTTCTTCTTTGCAGGGATGCGGAGACACTGGCCTAGAGGGTGAAGAGGGTCGGGGCTTCGGTGAGCGGCCAGCCCCAGGCGGGTACTTCCGGGACACCGCTGGTGGTGTTGAGCAGGCCAGACAGCAGCCCCCGGAACAACCCCCAGCGTAAGTTCATCACTCATCCCTCATCGACGTGCATTGGGGGTACGATCCCTTAGCACTGACCTTGCCGTGGTTGCAGGAGGAGGACAACATCAGGAGGATCCACTGAGGGCTACGCCCAACACGCCGCCCCCATCGACCACGCCGCCCCGAGGGGCATCCCCGGCAAGGGCGCCAAGCACCGAGCCCATGCACACGGAGGAGGAGGAGGCAGACTCGAGCTCTGGTGGCTTCACCTCGACGCCAAATGTAGGCGGAGAGGGGACCTCTACTTCCTAGCCCGGCATGGGTAAGTCACTCGCCTTCCATCCCTGTTCTTTTTCTATTCTTTCTGAATCTTGGTCTTGGCTTCGCCTCATCCCCTTCTCGGTATCCAGATCCGGAGGATATAGACACCGTCATCGAGGATGTCGCCAAGGATGCCGCGGCGGAGGCCGAGAAGATTGCCACCAAGGAGGCCAACAAGGGTGCCGGTGAGGACGCCGCCAAGGGGCCTGCCGGGGAGTCCGACAAGGCTGCTGCCGAGGAGGCCGGCAAGGCCGCTGCCGAGGAGGAGGTGCTTGACGACCAACCTTCCTCCTCCGCTGCCTCAGGCTCAGGCAGGTACCTGAGGGTGAGAGACGACCTGTTCGTCCACCTCCTAGAGACGGCGAGCACCGGGGCGCCCGTCGAAGGGGAGGTGTTCGATGATGAAGTGCTCGCCGCTGCCGGGCTTGAGGTCGTTGACGAGCCGAGCACTGGTGGCGGCGGTTCCCAGGAAGAGCGGCTCCTCCAGGCCATGGGCGCCAACTACCAAAAGCTCCGGGCGCTTTACCACGCTCGCCTGGACAAGGCCAAGTCCAGGATGGCGGTGGTGGACAAGGCGGAGGCGGACCACGGGAAGCGCGTCGCCGAGGCGCAGGCTTGGTTCCACCAGGCCCACAAGGACCTCAAGGCTGCCCAGGACACGTTGGCTGAGCGTGACCTGGCGCTCGTCATGAAGCAGGCCGACATCTAGAAGGCCCAAGAATTGGCGAAGCAGGAGGCCGCTCAGGCCGAGGCCGCTCGGCACCAGCACAGGTGATACGTCTCCAACGTATCTATAATTTTTGATTGCTCCATGCTACTTTATCTACTGTTTTGGACTATATTGGGCTTTATTTTCCACTTTTATATTATTTTTGGGACTAACCTATTAATTGGAGGCCCAGCCCAGAATTGTTGTTTTTTTGCCTATTTCAGTGTTTCGAAGAAACGGAATATCAAACGGAGTCCAAACAGAATGAAACCTTCGGGAACGTGATTTTCTCACCGAACGTGATCCAGGAGACTTTGACCCTACTCCAAGAAGTAACAGAGGCGGTCACGAGGGTGGGGGTGCCCCCCTAGGGCGCGCCCCCTGCCTCGTGGGCCCCATGTTTCTCCACCGACGTACTCCTTCCTCCTATATATACCTACGTACTTCAAACGATCGTAACGGGAGCCAAAACCTAATTCCACCGCCGCAACTTCCTGTATCCACGAGATCCCATCTTGGGGCCTGTTTCGGAGCTCCGCCGGAGGGGGCATCCACCACGGAGGGCTTCTATATCATCACCATAGCCCCTCTGATGAAGTGTGAGTAGTTTACTTCATACCTTCGGGTACATAGCTAGTAGCTAGATGGCTTCTTCTCTCTTTTTGGATCTCAATACAATGTTCTCCCCCTCTCTCGTGGAGATCTATTTGATGTAATCTTCTTGTTGCGGTGTGTTTGTTGAGACCGATGAATTGTCGGTTTATGATCAAGTTTATCTATGAACAATATTTGAATCTTCTCTGAATTCTTTTATGTATGATTGGTTATCTTTGCAAGTCTCTTCGAATTATCCGCTTGGTTTGGCCAACTAGATTGGTAGTTCTTGCAATGGGAGAAGTGCTTAGCTTTTGGTTCAATCTTATGTGTCCTTTCCCAAAGGATGTATAAGCAGCAAGGCACGTAATGTATTGTTGCCATCGAGGATAACAAGATGGGGTTTTATCATATTGCATGAATTTATCCCTCTACATCATGTCATCTTGCTTAAGTCGTTACTCTGTTTTTAACATAATACTCTAGATGCATGCTGGATAGCGGTCGATGAGTGGAGTAATAGTAGTAGATGCAGGCAGGAGTCGGTCTACTTGTCTTGGACGTGATGCCTATATACATGTCATACCTAGATATTCTCATAACTATGCTCAATTCTGTCAATTACTCAACAGTAATTTGTTTACCCACCGTAGAATAGTTATGCTCTTGAGAGAAGCCACTAGTGAAACCTATGGCCCCCGGGTCTATTCTCATCATATCAATCTCCATCACTTTAATACTTGCTTTGTTTTTACTTTGCCTTTTACTTTTCACTTTGCATCTCTATACCAAAAATACCAAAAATATTATTTATCATCTCTATCAGATCTCACTCTCGTAAGTGACCGTGAAGGGATTGACAACCCCTAATCGTATTGGTTGCGAGGAGCTTTTGCTTTATGTAGGTACGAGGGACTCTCGCGCGTGGCCTCCTACTGGATTGATACCTTGGTTCTCAAAAACTAAGGGAAATACTTACGCTACTTTGCTGCATCATCCTCTCCTCTTCGGGGAAAAACCAACGCAGTGCTCAAGAGGTAGCAGCAGGCTGCGCTAAACTCCCAGGAGGAGGACCTTGCCACGCGCGAGGAGAGGCTCGCCGCAACGCTCCGTGGCAAGGACGAGGAGGTGGAGAAGCTTGTCGTGCAGCGGACCTAGGAGCTGGAGCAGAGGCACAAGGAGGCACTCGATACCCAGGCTCTGGCTCACGCCGGGAAGGTAAAAGAGCTGGAGGTGGAGCGGGACGGGCTGAAGGATCAGGCCCTGAAGCTGGCCAAAGAGAAAGATACGCTCAACGGTGCCCTGGTGGAGGCACAGGGTGCAGTCCTCGGCAAGGCTGAGCAGCTCTCCAAGGCTAACAACTCCATCAAAGATCTGAAGCTAAAGATGGAGGGTCTTGAGAAGATGCTTTCGGAGGCCAAGGCCCGGGAGGAGACCCTGGCCAGGGATCTGGAGGCCGAGAAGCAGCAGCAGAAGAACGAAGCCGCCAACCACAAGGACTTTGTGGAAGGCGAGAACCGCTCGATCGGCCGCCTCGAAGATGTCGTCGGCAGGATCACCACGCAGCTGGCCACCATGGGGATGCCAAACGTGAGGTACACCCCGGAGCGCAACATGAGCCCCAACGCCAAGCTGACCCTGTTCTTCGAGGGTGTTCTTGGAGCACTGGAGCATTTCTGCTCCACCAGGGCGACTTTCCTGGCCAATGAGGCCCAGAGGCTTTGCCGGGGTGCCATGACCAATGTTCTCACCAAGGTGGCATACTGGAACCCCTCCCTCGACTTCGACGCTGCGCTGGAGAGCTTGCAGGAGGATGTGGACCTCGCGCCGCTCAGGGAGCGTATCGAGCCCGTCATCAGCGGCATCGATGGAATCTAGAGGGTCGAGGGCCAGCTCCGGGACTAGGCACCCCGTTTCTTATTGCTGCTTCAAGTTCATTACCAAGACAATTTTTATCTCTAGTTAGAACCGCAGCAACAATTGACGTAATATAACTCTGCAACACTTTTGATATTATGCATGTTACTTTCCTGTTCAATCCCCCCTTTGTATGTCCACCCTACGTTAATCGGGTAGGCTTGCCGGCGCATAAGCCCAGGGCACGGCGCTTTGAGGACGAATCCCCAGTGGCCTGTCGGGTGTGCTTGCTGCCAGGCGAACCACCTTACCGCTCTTAACGCGGCCGCTCGAACTGTCGAGCTTAACTCGAGTCAGAATCGAGAGCGTTGCCAATTGCGGAACGCTACCGTGCTGCTCTCGACGCGGACGCTTAAACTGTTGAGCGGACTCGAAACAGAGTAAGGGTGTTGCCAATAGCGGAATGGCCCCATTGTGTGGCGGTTTTCCATATAAAGAACGAGATCTCCGAGTGGAATAACCTTATATAAAAAGGAAATATTCAAAGTTCGACATGACTTAGCTTTCCTATCGCCACACTGGCGCCCTTCGCGCTTGAAGGTGGCGCCGTTCTCTTGGCCGTCTTCTTCTTCAGAGGCCATGGCCACGAGGAATTGCTAGGCTGGCTGCTAAACCAGATTATCACAACTGCAGCCCCCCTACCTGGCGCGCCAAAGATGTCAGGGAAACGACACCTATGGGATCATTGGTATCCCTTCTATGATTGGCGGGCGCGGGGTTGCAAGAAGAGCAGGTTTAGGAGCTAGCACAAAGATCGTTTACCCAGGTTCGGGCCACGAGGATGCGTAATACCCTAGTCCTACTTTGGTGTGTATTTTAGAGTGTTCTTGAGCTCTCGAACTAGCTATGGTGGCTGCGCCATTCCAAAGAGCCGAATACTTCTCCAGTATGCCTCGGGCCTCCTTTTATAGTCAAAAAGGGGTTGCCATAGTGGCACACAAGAGGTGGAAAGGCTACAGTGTGCGAGCTTATCGCCCGACATTACGGGACAAAGCGCATTCAATGCGCTACTTAGGTGTCCATTAGCTTAATCGGGGACAGGAACGAGGCCCGTCCCGTCCGTCGCCGCTCCGCCTCGCTTCGACACGCGCCCGGGCCAGCGATGCGTGCGGTGCCATGTAGGCAGGCAGGCAGGCAGCTGAGGTGGCGCGGTGGCAGGGCCTTCACAAAGATCTGCATGCCACCACGCAGGTGCTTGCTGGGTCGGTGTAGAGGCCGCCCATCGCCACGCAGGTGCCTGCCCAGCTGGGTGAGCTAGCAGCTGCATGGGAACGGCGGTGGTATCTTGGCAGGCGTGGGCATGGCTGCGGCCCCGCTGGTGTCCTCGACAAGGGTCTTGCTGGGGCCCCAGCAAGGGTCTTTCCGCGGCGTCGTGGTTATCCCCGGCAAGGATTTTGCCGGGGGTCTTGTGGATTTCCTCGGCTAGGATGCCGCCGAGGGTCATCGTCTTCTAGTCCTCATCTGATCTCGTGTATTTATGATCTTGACGAAGATCTGCATGCCACCACGGAGGTGCCTCCCGAGCCCTGGTTCCAATGTGGATATTTGGTGGTGTTGGAACATGTGGGTTCAAGGGTGGCTCGCTCTGCTGGCGTTGGGCAAGTTGCCCCGGCAAGGCTCTTGCCGGGGGAGTCCACCTCGCCTCTGTACTCTTTAGTGCTTCTGGTCTTGGCATTGCCTGTTCGTCCTGTGCTTTGGTTCCCCTCCGGCTTCCCTCCTCTGCCTTGTTAAGTGTGGCCGCGGGTGTGGCTCTGACTGCCCGTGCACAAGTAAAGGGGTCAAAAGGAGAGCCTCTACTTTTGTACACCGACACTTGTGCTGATCGTAGTGCCATGATATTTGTAGGAGCGGCTACTGAGGTGGAAACCCTCAAGAAAGCGCTGGCTGAGGCTAAAAAGAAAGCGGCAAAGGAGCAAGCTGCCCGTGAAAAACACGAGGCCAGGGTTGGTGAGGTCCAACAGGAGCTCCAGGATGTCGTCAAGAAATGCGAGTCCTTAGAGCATGACATTGCGGAAGAGATCAAACTCGCCAAGGCCCGCCAGAGTGCACAAGAGGAACGGGTTGAAGCCCAGGGCGCCCTCCAGGAAATCCAGGAGGCCAAGAAAATCGCGGCGGGTAAGGCTTTTATTATGCAAAGCAAGTATGTGAAGAAGAGGTATCTCTTACTAACCCGGATTTGGAGTTCCCTAGGGGCATTTGCGGATCTGCCGTGCAGTGTTTCTGACGCTGCGGAATTCTTCCGAGCCGAAGAGGGGAGCTCAACGGAGAAGCTGTTCTGGTCACAATACCTTGTGCCAGAACATCCGGTGCCCTTCAGCGATCAGCTAAAACAGCTGGTCGAACTGCATAGGGTGGACGAACTGGCCATGAAGGATTTGATAATCCGGCTGTGGCCTGCCGAAGCTATTACCCAGCAGCTACTTCGGGCTCGTGAAGCGGCTGGTCAGTGCCTGCCCCCGGCTTGACGTTATCAAGCGATCGATCTGCACCGAGGGTGCGCGGATGGCCTTCGCCCGCGTCAAGGTGCAGTGGGCGAAGATGAACACCGTCAAGCTCGCAACTGAAGTACCGCCCGAGGGCAAGGAGCACCGCACGCCCGAACGATATTTTAGCGATGTCCTGGAGGATCCCGCATTGTAGCAGAGCAATGTGCGAAAGATGTAATCTTTGAATGAATACATTATCTCGCTCTATATTATTAAACAAAGTCGATTGTGTGATATAATGCTTGTTACTATTAAAATTTTACCTCCTGTGCGGCCGTGTTAATGAAATCTGAGAGTTGGCCAGTCGTCGGCTTCAGCCCCCACGTAGGTGGTACGGGGGTGTTCGGGATGGAATTTAAACACTCTTGATCCAATTGTTTGGTCCTTGAGGGAGGTGTTTAACGCAACGAACCAGGCAATCAGACTATGTGGCTTTATCACCCTCACTTAGCCATAGGAGTTTGACAATAAAGATTTAGGCACAGCCCCTAGTATAAGAACTAGGGTGCTGTAAACACCTGATCAGGTAAGAACCGATTCATCGCGTAATGCGGAAAAATGCTAAAGATTTGAAACCTCCGAAGAGCTGACCGGCTCACGCCGCATCATGACAGTCAGTTTTCGGCTTTCTCTACTAAGGTGCTCATCCGGATAAACCAGGACAAAATCACAGTAGTTCTCCCTTTACTACCCTAGCCGATATAGCGGAACGTAAGGTAGTAAGCACAGGAGCCGGGCAACCCAACTATTGACCAACGTCATGATTCGGAGACGATGCATATAATGCTAAATTCGGGGTGCCGAACTATACTGTAAAAGGTGCTCGGACTTTGTTGCCATATTATGGGGTGCAATGAAGCCCATGGCAAATTAAAGCATACCAAAATGTACAGGTGCAATTTTATAAGAATATATAAAAAAAAGAGGTAGCAAACTAGTGCCGCAGAAGTTTCATACGTCCATTTTGCATCTTGGTTTCATATCGATATTTATTGCATTATGGGCTGTTATTACACATTATGTCACAATACTTATGCATATTCTCTCTTATTTTACAAGGGGTACAGAAGGAGGCGTAATGCGGAAATTTGGAATTCAGAAATTTGGAAAAGGAGCAAATATTAGAGACATATTCTGCACAACTCTAAAAGTCCTGAAACTCCATGAAAGTTATTTTTGTAAATAATAAAAATACCGGAAGAAGAATCTACGTCAGGGGGGCCTCCACCTGTCCACGAGGGTCGGGGGCGCGCCCTACCCCCCTGGGCGCGCCCCCTGCCTCGTGGGCCCCCTGTTGGCCCTCCGGTGCCCATCTTCTGGTATATGAAGTCTTCCGTCCGAATAAAAATCATAAGCAAGCTTTCGGGACGAGACTCCGCCGCCACGAGGCGGAACCTTGGTGGAACCAATCTAAGGCTCCGGTAGAGCTGTTCTGCCGGGGACACTTCCCTCCGGGAGGGGGAAATCATCGCCATCGTCATCACCAATGCTCCTCTCATGGGGAGAGGGCAATTTCCATCAACATCTTCACCAGCACCATCTCCTCTCAAACCCTAGTTCATCTCTTGTATCCAATTCTTGTCTCTAAGTTCGGGATTGGTACCTGTAGGTTGCTAGTAGTGTTGATTACTCCTTGTAGTTGATGCTAGTTGGTTTATTTGGTGGAATATCATATGTTCAGATCCTATATGCATATTAATACCCCTCTGATTATGAACATCAATATGATTTGTGAGTAGTTACGTTTGTTCCTGAGGACATGGGAGAAGTCTTGCAATTAGTAGTCATGTGAATTTGGTATTCGTTCGATATTTTGATGAGATGTATGTTGTCCCTCCTCTAGTGGTGTTATGTGAACGTCGACTAAATGACACTTCACCATTATTTGGGCCTAGAGGAAGGCATTGGGAAGTAATAAGTAGATGATGGGTTGCTAGAGTGATGAGCTTAAACCCTAGTTTATGCGTTGCTTCGTAAGGGGCTGATTTGTATCCACATGTTTCATGCTATGGTTAGGTTTACCTTAATACTTTTGTTGTAGTTATAGATGCTTGCAATAGAGGTTAATCATAAGTGGGATGCTTGTTCAAGTAAGAACAGCACCCAAGCACCGGTCCACCCACATAGCAAATTATAAAAGTACCGAACGCGAATCATATGAACGTGATGAAAACTAGCTTGATGATATTCCAATGTGTCCTCGGGAGCGCTTTTCCTTATACAAGAGTTTGTCCAGGCTTGTCCTTTGCTACAAAAAGGATTGGGACACCTTGCTGCACTTTATTTACTTTTGTTACTTGTTGCTTGTTACCAATTATCTTATCACAAAACTATCCGTTACCACTTATTTTAGTGCTTGCAGAGAATACCTTGCTGAAAACCGCTTATCATTTCCTTCTGCTCCTCGTTGGGTTCGACACTCTTACTTATCGAAAGGACTACGATAGATCCCCTATACTTGTGGGTCATCAAGACTCTTTTCTGGCGTTGTTGCCGGGGAGTGAAGCGCCTTTGGTAGGTGGAATTTGGTAAGGAAAAAATTATATAGTGTGCTGAAATTTACTGTCACTTGTTACTATGGAAATCAATCCTTTAAGGGGCTTGTTCGGGGTATCTTCACCCCGACTAGTAGAGCAAATAGTTGCTCCTCAACCTACTGAACCTACTGAAAATGAAAATGTCCAATTTGAAATTCCTTCGGGTATGCTAGAAAAACTGCTAGCTAATCCTTTTGCAGGAGATGGAACAAAGCATCCTGATGAGCACTTAATATATGTGGATGAAGTTTGTGGATTATTTAATGCAGGTATACCCGGTGATTTTATTAAGAAGAAGGTCTTCCCTTTATCTTTGAAGGAAGATGCATTGACATGGTATAGGCTATGTGATGATACGGGATCATGGAACTATAAACGATTGAAATTGGAATTTCATCAAAAGTTTTATCCTATGCATCTTGTTCATCGTGATCGCAATTATATATATAATTTTTGGCCTCGCGAAGGAGAAATCATCGCTCAAGTTTGGGGGAGGGTTAAATCAATGTTATATTCATGCCCCAATCATGAGCTTCCAAGAGAAATAATTATTCAAAGTTATTATGCCCGGCTTTCTGATAACAGTCGCACCATGCTCGATACTTCTTGTGCTGGCTCTTTTATGATGAACTCTATTGAATTCAAATGGGATTTATTGGATAGAATTAAACGCAACTCTGAAGATTGGGATCTCGACGAAGGTAAGGAGTCAGGTATGAGACGTAAGTTTGATTGTGTTAAATCTTTTATGGATACCAATGTTTTCCGTAAGTTTAGCACTAAATATGGACTTGACTCTCAGATAGTAGCTTCTTTCTGTGAATCTTTTGCTGCTCATATTGATCTCCCTAAGGAGAAGTGGTTTAAATATCATCCTCCCATAGAATTAAAAGTAGCTGCACCTATTAAAGTTGAAGAAAAGACTATCACTTATAATGATCCTATTGTTCCTACTTCTTATGTTGAGAAACCACCTTTCCCTGTTAGGATAAAGGATCACGCTAAAGCTTCAACTGTGGTCCATAAAAGCAATATTAGAACTTATACACCCCCTGAGCAAATTAAAGTTGAACCTAATGTTGCTATGGTTAAAGATCTCTTGGCTGATAATATTGATGGGCATGTTATTTATTTCTGTGGTGAAACTGCTAGAGTTGCCAAACCTTGTGCTAAAGTTAAACATAGACCTTTGGTAGGCATGCCTGTTATTTCTGTTAAAATAGGAGATCATTGTTATCATGGCTTATGTGATATGGGTGCCAGTGCTAGTGCTATACCTCATGACTTATACAAAGAAATTATGCATGAAATTGCACCTGCTGAGATAGAAGGTATTGATGTTACCATCAAACTTGCTAATAGAGATACAATATCACCCATTGGAATTGTTAGAGATGTTGAAGTCTTGTGTGGGAAAACTAAATATCCTGCTGATTTTCTTGTTCTTGGTTCCCCACAAGAGACCTTTTGTCCCATTATTTTTGGTAGACCCTTCTTGAACACCGTTAATGCTAGGATAGACTGCGAAAAGGATGTCGTTACTATTGGCTTGGGTGATATGTCTCATGAGTTTAATTTCTCTAAATTTAGTAGACAACACCGTGAAGAGGAATTGCCTAGTAAGGATGAAATTATTGGTCTTGCTTCTATTGTTGTACCTCCTAGTGATCCTTTAGAACAATATTTGCTAGACCATGAAAATGTTATGTTTATGAATGAAAGAAGGGAAATAGTTGAAGTATTCTTTGAATAGGAACCTATACTGAAACACAATTTGCCTGTTGAAATCCTAGGGGATCCTCCTCCACCCAAGGGTGATCCCGTGTTTGAGCTAAAACCGTTGCCTGATACTCTTAAATATGCTTATCTTGATGAGAAAAAGATATATCCTGTTATTATTAGTGCTAACCTTTCAGAGCATGAAGAAGAAAGATTATTGAAAACTCAAGAAGCACCGCTGCTATTGGATATACTCGTGATGATCTTAAGGGCATTAGTCCCACTCTATGTCAACATAAAATAAATTTGGAGGAAGATGCCAAACCAGTTCGTGATCATCAACGACGGCTGAATCCTAAGATGAAGGAAGTGGTAAGAAAAGAAATACTAAAGCTCCTTGAGGCAGGTATAATTTATGTCGTTTCTGATAGTCAGTGGGTAAGTCCTGTCCATTGTGTCCCTAAGAAGGGAGGTATTACCGTCGTTCCTAATGATAAAGATGAGTTGATCCCGCAAAGAATTATTACAGGTTATAGGATGGTAATTGATTTCCGCAAATTAAATAAGGCTACTAAAAAATATCATTACCCCTTACCTTTTATCGATCAAATACTAGAAAGATTATCCAAACATACACATTTTTGCTTTCTAGATGGTTATTCTGGTTCCTCTCAAATACATGTGTCAGCCAACGATCAATCAAAGACTACTTTTACTTGCCCTTTCGCTACTATTTCTTATAGACGTATGCCTTTTGCTTTATGTAATGCACCTGCTACCTTTCAAAGATGCATGATGGCTATATTCTCTGACTTTTCTGAAAAATTTTGTGAGGTTTTCATGGACGATTTTTCCGTCTATGGATCCTCTTTTGATGATTGCTTGAGCAACCTCGACCGAGTTTTGCAGAGATGTGAAGAAACTAATCTT
Source organism: Aegilops bicornis (assembly GCA_021605145.1). Classification (NCBI taxonomy): domain Eukaryota; kingdom Viridiplantae; phylum Streptophyta; class Magnoliopsida; order Poales; family Poaceae; genus Aegilops; species Aegilops bicornis. The sequence goes on along the minus strand of CM038673.1, from coordinate 27,561,100 downwards.
GTCTTGAATTGGGAAAAGTGCCACTTTATGGTTAATGAATGTATTGTCTTCGGGCATAAAGTTTCGAAAGAGGTATTGAAGTTGATAAAGCCAAGGTTCATGCTATTGAAAAGATGCCATGTCCCAAGGACATTAAAGGTATAAGAAGTTTCCTTGGTCACGCCGGTTTTTATAGGAGGTTCATTAAGGACTTCTCAAAAATTTCTCGGCCTCTGACTAATTTATTACAAAAATATATACCATTTTGTCTTCGATGATGATTGTGTAGAAGCATTTGAAATACTTAAGAAAGCATTGATCTCTACACCTATTGTTCAGCCACCTGATTGGAATTTACCCTTTGAAATTATGTGTGATGCTAGCGATTATGTCAGTAGGTGTTGTTCTAGGGCAAAGAGTTGATAAGAAATTAAATGTTATTCAATATGCTAGTAAAACTCTAGACAATGCTCAAAGAAATTATGCTACTACTGAAAAAGAATTCCTAGTAGTTGTATTTGCTTGTGATAAGTTCAGGCCCTATATTGTTGATTCTAAAGTAACTATTCACACTGATCATGCTGCTATTAAATATCTTATGGAAAAGAAAGATGTTGAACCTAGACTTATTAGATGGGTTCTCTTGCTACAAGAATTTAATTTGCATATTATTGATAGAAAGGGAGCTGAGAACCCGTTCTTGCAGACAACTTGTCTAGGTTAGAAAATGTTCTTGATGACCCACTACCTATTGATGATAGCTTTCCTGATGAGCAACTAAATGTCATAAATACTTCTCGTACTGCTCCATGGTATGATGATTATGCTAATTACATCGTTGCTAAATTTATACCACCTAGTTTCACATACCAGCACAAGAAAAAGTTTTTCTATGATTTGAGACATTACTTTTGGGATGACCCACATCTTTATAAAGAAGGAGTAGATGGTGTTATTAGACGTTCTGTACCTTAGCATGAACAGGAACAGATCCTACGCAAGTGCCACTCCGAGGCTTATGGAGGACACCACGCTGGAGATAGAACTGCACATAAGGTATTGCAATACGGTTTTTATTGGCCTACTCTCTTCAAGGATGCACATAAGTTTGTCTTGTCTATTGATGAATGTCAAAGAATTGGTAATATTAGTAGACGTCAAGAAATGCCTATGAATAATTCACTTGTTATTGAACCATTTGATGTTTGGGGCTTTGATTATATGGGACCTTTTCCTGCCTCTAATGGATACACACATTTTTTAGTTGCTGTTGATTACGTTACTAAGTGGGTAGAAGCTATTCCAACTAGTAGTGCTGATCATAACACTTCTATTAAAATGCTTAAAGAAGTTATTTTTCCGACGTTTGGAGTCCCTAGATATTTAATGACTGATGGTGGTTCACATTTTATTCATGGTGCTTTCCGTAAAATGCTTGCTAAGTATGATGTTAATCATAGAATTGCATCTCCTTATCACCCACAGTCTAGCGGTCAAGTAGAATTGAGTAATAGAGAACTCAAATTAATTTGGCAAAAGACTGTTAATAGATCTAGAAAGAATTGGTCCAAGAAACTAGATGATGCATTATGGGCCTATAGAACTGCATATAAAAATCCTATGGGTATGTCTCCATATAAAATGGTTTATGGAAAAGCATGTCACTTACCTCTCGAACTAGAACATAAGGCATATTGGGCTATTAAAGAACTCAATTGTGATTTCAAACTTGCCGGTGAGAAGAGGTTATTTGACATTAGCTCACTTGATGAATGGAGAACACAAGCCTATGAAAATGCCAAATTGTTTAAAGAAAAAGTTAAAATATGGCATGAGAAAAGAATACGAAAGCGTGAGTTTAATGTAGGTGATTATGTATTACTATACAACTCTCATTTAAGATTTTTTGCAGGAAAACTTCTCTCTAAATGGGAAGGCCCTTACGTTATCGTGGAGGTCTATCGTTCCGGGGCCATGAAAATCAACAACTTCGACGGCACAAATCCTAAGGTGGTGAATGGTCAAAGAATCAAACATTATATCTCAGGTAATCCCATAAAAGTTGAAACCAATTTTATTGAAACCGTAACCCCGGAGGAATACATAAGGGACACTTTCCGGACCGTTTCAGATTCCGAAAAGGGATAGGTATGTGGTACGGTAAGTAAACCGACTCCAAAGAAGTTCTAATGGCAATATTTCTCCGTTTTGGAATATTTAGAAAAATAGAAAAATAAGAAGCAGTCCGGGAAGGACACGAGGCCTCCACGAGGGTGGAGGGCGCGCCCTACCCCCTTGGGCGCCCCCTGCCTCGTGGGCACCTCGTGCGCTCTCCGGACTCCGTTTTCTTGCAGGATACGTATTTTGGTCAGTAAAAATTCATTATATAATCTCCTGAAGGTTTTGACTCCTGTATCATGCAAATATCCTCTATTTTCGTTTCGAGCTGTTGCTGTTGTAGATTAGAGCAAGATGTCTTCTCAAGAGTCAGTCGGGGAAAGCCGGGTGTCTCATCCGGCATCGAGACCAAGAACAAACAATGATGCTGACCACTTTGGGCCAGCAACGGAGGAAGAGATGGAGGCTGATTTGATGAGGATAGATGCCATGGAGGATCAAGAAGTCACTTCTCGCTTCCGATCTGGGTTCACGATGGGGGAACTACAGAGCTCAGCCATTCCAAACTCGGTTATCCCTTCCAATGTTAGATTTCTTTCTTATGAGAATATGAAGAAGAGTGTCACTTGTTCTCCTGCAACTATGCAACACCCTTGGGTGCAAGGAGCTTTAGCCGTTACAGGAAAGCTTCGTAAGGAGATAATGGATCTCAAGCGGCAACTCAATAAGCTCGAGGAAGAGAATCGTATCCTGAGGGGCATTATCGCCAAGAATATCACATCACCATCCCCGAAAAAGGAGACATAATCACATGGGTATGGGCACTCCCCTTGGCAACTGCCAAGCTTGGGGGAGATGCCCTGGTATCGTATCACCATCACACTCCTATCTTTATTGTTTTTCTTAGTTCGATCCTATTTAGTAGTATCTTGATCTAGTAGAATAAAAGTTTTGGTATGATCTAGTTTTGTGTTTTGCTTTATGATCCCTCTATGTAATCGAGTCCGTGAGCTATATAATAAAGATTAGTGTTGAGTCAAGGGCTTGATTATTTTGCCATGATCTTGAGTGAATAAAAGAAAAGAGAAAATAATATAAAAAGAAATAAAGAGATCATATTGATCTTATGGAGAGTAATGACTTCACATAGAAAGAGTATGATGATTAAAAGTTGTTGAGAGTTGACAAACAAAGTTTTTGTCATCGTTGCAATTAATAGGAAGTAATAAAGAAAGAGAGGTTTCACATATAAATATACTATCTTGGACAACTTTTATGATTGTGAGCACTCATTAAAATATGACATGCTAAAGAGTTGATGTTGGACAAGGAAGACAACGTAATGGGTTATGTTTTCTTATATCTGAGATAAAGTATATTGTCATGGATCATCCAACATGTTGAGCTTGCCTTTCCCCCTCATGCTACCCAAATTATTTACACCAAGTAGAGATACTACTTGTGCTTCCAAAAACCCTTAAACCAGTTTTGCCATTAGAGTCCACCATACCTACCTATGGATTGAGTAAGATCCTTCAAGTAAGTTGTCATCGGTGCAAGCAATAAAAATTGCTCTCTAAATATGTATGATTGATTGGTGTGGAGGAAATAAGCTTTATACGATCTTGTGATGTGGAAGAAATGAAAGCGATGGACTGCATAATAAAGGTTCATATCACAAGTGGCAATACAAAGTGACGTTCTTTCGCATTAAGATTTTGTGCATCTAACCCTGAAAGCGCATGGCAACCTCTGCTTCCCTCTTCGAAGGGCCTATCTTTTATTATTACCTTCTGCCTTATGCAAGAGTCATGGTGACCTTTACCTTTCCTTTTTATATTTTATCCTTTGGCAAGCACAGTGTGTTGGAAAGATCCAGACAATATATCTAATTGGATGTAAGTCAGCATGAGTTATTATTGTTGACATTACCCTTGAGGTAAAAGGTTGGGAGGCAAAACTATAAGCCCCTATCTTTCTCTATTTCCGATTAGAACTCCGTAACCACAAGTATTGTGTGAGTATTAGCAATTATGAAAGACTAAATGATAGTTGAGTATGTGGACTTGCTAGAAAGCTCTGACATAGACTCTTTCTGATGTTATGATAAATTGCAATTGCTTCAATGAACTGAGATTATAGTTTGTTAGTTCTCAATAAAGTTTCTGATTCATACTTTGCATTGTGAATAGATTATTACTTGAGCATAAGAAATCATATGACAATATCCATATATGTTGCTGTTATGAGAATAATCATGACGCCCTCATGTCCGTATTTTATTTTATCGACACCTCTACCTCTAAACTTGTGGACATATTTATCGTTATCGGCTTCCGCTTGAGGACAAGCGAGGTCTAAGCTTGGGGGAGTTGATATGTCCATTTTGCATCATGCTTTTATATCGATATTTATTGCAATATGGGCTGTAATTACACATTATGTCACAATAGTTATGCCTATTCTCTCTTATTTTACAAGGTTTACATAAGGAGGAAGAATGCCGGAATTTGGAATTCTGAAATTTGGAAAAGGAGCAAATATTAGAGACCTATTCTGCCCAACTCCAAAAGTCCTGAAACTCCATGAAAGTTATTTTTGGAAATAATAAAAAATACCGGAAGAAGAATCTACGTCAGGGGGCCTCCACCTGTCCACGAGGGTGGGGGCGCGCCCTACCCCCCTGGGCGTGCCCCCCTGCCTCGTGGGCCCCCTGTTGGCCCTCGGGTGCCCATCTTCTGGTATATGAAGTCTTCCGTCCAAAGAAAAATCATAATTCGGGACGAGACTCCGCCGCCACGAGGCGGAACCTTGGTGGAACCAATCTAGGGCTCCAGCAGAGCTGTTCTGCCGGGGACACTTCCCTCCGAGAGGGGGAAATCATCGCCATCGTCATCACCAACGCTCCTCTCATCGGGAGAGGGCAATCTCCATCAACATCTTCACCAAGACCATCTCCTCTCAAACCCTAGTTCATCTCTTGTATCCAATTCTTGTCTCTAAGTTCGGGATTGGTACCGTAGGTTGCTAGTAGTGTTGATTCATCGCTTGTAGTTGATGCTAGTTGGTTTATTTGGTGGAAGATCATATGTTCAGATCCTATATGCATATTAATACTCCTCTGATTATGAACATCAATATGATTTGTGAGTAGTTACGTTTGTTCCTGAGGACATGGGAGAAGTCTTGCTATTAGTAGTCATGTGAATTTGGTATTTGTTCGATATTTTGATGAGATGTATGTTGTCTATCATCTAGTGGTGTTATGTGAACGTCGACTACATGACACTTCACCATTATTTGGGCCTAGAGGAAGGCATTGGGAAGTAATAAGTAGATGATGGGTTGCTAGAGTGATGTGGCTTAAACCCTAGTTTATGCGTTGCTTCGTAAGGGGCTTATTTGGATCCACATGTTTCAGGCTATGGTTAGGTTTACCATAATACTTTTGTTGTAGTTGCGGATGCTTGCAATAGAGGTTAATCATAAGTGGGATGCTTGTCCAAGTAAGGGCAGCACCCAAGCACCGGTCCACCCACATATCAAATTATCAAAGTACCGCATGTGAATCATATGAACATGATGAAAACTAGCTTGACGATAATCCTCATGTGTCCTCTGGAGCGCTTTTCTCCATATAAGAGTTTGTACAAGCTTGTCCTTTGCTACAAAAAGGATTGGGCCACCTTGCTGCACTTTATTTACTTTTGTTACTTGTTGCTCGTTACCAATTATCTTATCACAAAACTATCTGTTACCTATAATTTCAGTGCTTGCAGAGAATACCTTGCTGAAAACCGCTTATCATTTCCTTCTGCTCCTTGTTGGGTTCGACACTCTTACTTATCGAAAGGAATACGATAGATCCCCTATACTTGTGGGTCATCAAATTTGGGCCGCAAAATGTTTCCATTATAGTTTGATGAATACGTCAAAGCGTATTTGTACACGTAGCGCAATAAGCAACAGGGCTATTTTAATAAGCCTTAACCGAGGGGGAGCTGCGTGTGGGTCCTGAAAACAGGTAGAGTGATCGTTAAAGAGACCACCTAGAAATTCCCTTATACGTCAATGCTTCTTACCGTCTTGGTGTATCTATCCTTTCGAAAGGACCAGTGATCAGGCAATCAGAAAAAGCCTGTGGAAAAGAAACCTGAAAAGGATAAAAAAGAAAAAAGTGAAAGTATGTGTGTCCAGGAGAGGTCTAGCCGTATTACGAATCACAATCTAGTTATGCCTCCGTATATGCCCATGGTATTTTGAGTGTGTAATTATGTACATGTGGTACGAACGCCGCCACTTGGTCGGGACTGGGACGGAGGCCGAATTGCTAGTCAAGCTCTTAACGAGATGGGCTGTCCTGCTGCAGAGTAGTCCGGACTCGTTTGACAGTGTCCGGGAGTTCGGCCGCCGAATTAAGGTTCTGCTTGAGAAGGCTGTTCTGTACTTCTGTTGCTAAAGCTGCGGTGTGCTCCTTGGTATGGAGGGAGCGTTCCGTGTTTCCATTGACTGTTATGACGCCGCGTGGTCCGGGCATCTTGAGCTTGAGATAAGCATAGTGTGGCACTGCGTTGAATCGAGTAAATGCGGTTCATCCCAAAAGTGCGTGATAGCCGCTGCGGAAGGGGACGATATCGAAGATCAATTCTTCACTTCGGAAGTTGTCCGGGGATCCGAAAACAACCTCTGGTGTGACTGAGCCCGTACAGCGGGCCTCTACACCAGGTATGACTCCTTTAAAGGTAGTATTTGTGAGCTTGATCCTTGAGGGATTACTGCCCATTTTGCGCACTGTATCCGGATAGAGCAGGTTCAGGCTGCTGCTGATACGTCCATTTTGCATCATGCTTTTATATCAATATTTATTGCATTATGGGCTGTTATTACACATTATATCTCAATACTTATGGCTATTCTCTCTTATTTTGCAAGGTTTACCATGAAGAGGGGGAATGCCGGCAGCTGGAATTCTGGCTGGAAAAGGAGCAAACGTTGGAAACCTATTCTGCACAACTCCAAAAGTCCTAAAAATCCACGAAACAACTTTTTGGATTTTATAATAATTTAATTTATGAGCGAAAGGAATACGCCAGGGGGCCCACACCCTGTCCAGGAGACAGGAGGGCGCGCCCCCCCTATAGGGCGCGGCCCCCTATCTCCTGGGCCCCCTGGTGGGCCTCCGGCGTCCATATCTTCTGCTATAACATCACTTTTACCCTGGAAAAAATCGTGGGCAAGCTTACGGGACGAAACTCCGCCGCCACGAGGCGGAACCTTGGCAGAATCAATATAGGGCTCTTGCGGAGCTGTTCTGCCGGGGACACTTCCCTCCGGGAGGGGGAAATCATCACCAACGTCATCGCCAACGATCCTCTCATTGAGAGGGGGTCAATCTCCATCAACATCTTCACCAGCACCATCTCCTCTCAAAACCCTAGTTCGTCTCTTGTATCCAATCTTGTATCAAAACCACAAATTGGTACCTGTGGGTTGCTAGTAGTGTTGATTACTCCTTGTAGTTGATGCTAGTTTGTTTACTTGGTGGAAGATCATATGTTCAGATCCTTTATGCATATTATTACTCCTCTGATTATGAAGATGAATATGCTTTGTGAGTAGTAACGTTTGTTCCTGCGGACATGGGTGAAGTCTTGCTATTAGTAGTCATGTGAATTTGGTATTCGTTCGATATTTTGATGAGATGTATGTTGTCTTTCCTCTAGTGGTGTTATGTGAACGTCGACTACATGACACTTCACCATTATTTGGGCCTAGAGGAAGGCATAGGGAAGTTATAAGTAGATGATGGGTTGCTAGAGTGACAGGCTTAAACCCTAGTTTATGCTGTTTCGTTAGGGGTTGATATGGACCCATATGTTTAATGATGTGGTTAGGTTTACCTTAATACTCCTTTTTGTAGTTGCAGATGCTTGCATTTGGGGTTAATCATAAGTGGGATGCTTGTCCATGTTAGGGCAGTACCCAAGTGCCGGTCCACCCACATATCAAATTATCAAAGTACCGAACGCGAATCTTACGTACGTGATGAAAACTAGCTTGACGATAATTCCCAATGTGTCCTCGGGAGCTCCTTCTTCATTATTAGAATTTGTCCAGGCTTATCCTTTGCTACATAAAGGATTGGGCCACCTAGCTGCACTTTATTTACTTTATTTACTTTTTGCTCGTTACTATTTATCTTATCACAAAACTATCTATCACCTACTATTTGAGTGCTTGCAGAGAAAACCTTACTGAGAACTGCTTATCATTTCCTTCTGCTCCTCGTTGGGTTCGACACTCTTACTTATCGAAAGGACTACGATAGATCCCCTATACTTGTGGGTCATCAAGACTATTTTCTGGCACCGTTGCCGGGGAGCGTAGCGCTCTTGGTGAGTGGAACTTGGTATGGAAACATTTATATAGTGTGCTGAAATTTTCTGTTACTTGTCACTATGGAAACTAATCCTTTGAGGGGCCTGTTTGGGGTATCTTCTCCCCAACCAAAAGAGCAAAGAGATGCTCCTCAACCTACTGAACTGTATGAAAAAATCACTTTGAGATTCCTTCGGGTATGATAGAAAAAATGCTAGCTAATCCTTTTGCAGGAGACGGAACACTGCATCCCGATTTACACCTTATCTTTGTGGATGAAGTTTGTGGATTATTTAAGCTTGCAGGTATTCCCGATGATGTTTTCAAAAGTAAGTTCTTCCTTTTATCTTTGAAGGGAGATGCAATGACATGGTATAGGCTATGTGATGATACGAGATATTGGAATTATAAGCGATTGAAGTTGGAATTTCACCAGAAGTTCTATCCTATGCATCTTGTTCATCGTGATCATAATTACATATATAATTTATGGCCTCGCGAAGGAGAAAGCATCGCTCAAGCTTGGGGAGGCTTAAGTCAATGTTGTATTCATGCCCCAATCATGAGCTCTCTCGGGAAATGATTATTCAGAATTTTTATGCTCGGCTTTCTCTTGATAATCGCAACTTGCTCGATACTTCCTGTGTTGGTTCCTATATGCTGAAGACTATTGATTTCAAATGGGACTTATTGGAAAGAATTAAGCGCAACTCTGAAGATTGGGGTTCCGACGATGGTAAGGATTCAGGTATGACACCTAAGTTCGATTGTGTTAAATCTTTTATGGATACCGATGCTTTCCGTGGATGTAGCTCTAAGTATGGGCTTGACTCTGAGATAGTAGCTACTTATTGTGAAACTTTTGCTACTCACGTTGATCTCCCTGAAGAGAAGTGGTTTAAATATAATCCTCCTGTTGAAGTGAAAGTAGTTGCACCTATTACAGTCGAAGAAAAGACTATTACATATAGTGATCCTATTATTCCTACTGCTTATGTCGAAAAACCTCCTTTTCCTGTTAGGATAAAAGATCATGTTAAAGCTCGATCGTTGTTCGTAAGAGTAATACTAGGTCCTATACACCTCCTGAGAAAATTAATGTTGAACCTGGTATTGCTATGATTAAAGATCTCTTGGATGAGGACTTAGATGGGCATGTTATCTCTTTCTTGGGTGAAACTGCTAATATTGCTAGACCCGATACTAAGACACGTAGACCTGTTGTAGGCACGCCTGCTATTTCTGTTAAAATAGGAGATCATTGTTATCATGGCTTATGTGATATGGGTGCTAGTGCTAGTGCGATACCTTATGATCTTTATAAAGAAATTATGCACGATATTGCACCTGTTGAATTAGAAGACATTGATGTTACTATTAAGCTTGCTAATAGGGACACCATTAAACCTATTGGGATTGTTAGAGATGTTGAAGTCTTGTGTGGTAAGATTAAATACCCTGCTGATTTTCTTGTTCTTGCTTCCCCACAAGATGATTTTTGTCCCATTATTTTTGGTAGACCCTTCTTGAATACTGCTAGTGCTAAGATTGATTGTAAAAGGAAGGTAGTCACTGTTGGCATAGATGGTATGTCTCATGAGTTCAATTTTGCTAAGCTTAGTAGACAACCTCGTGAAAGGGAACCACCTAGTAAAGATGAGATTATTGGTCTTGCTTCCATTGCTGTTCCTCCAACTGATCCGTTAGAACATTATTTGTTAGACCATGAAAACGATATGTTTATGGAGGAAAGGGAAGAAATAGATGAAGTGGTCCTTAAACAAGAACCTATGCTAAAACATAACCTTCCCATTGAAATTCTTGGGGATCCCCCTCCACCCAAGGGTGATCCCGTGTTTGAACTCAAACCTTTACCTGATAATCTTAAGTATGCTTATCTTGATGAAAAAGAAATATATCCTGTTATTATTAGCGCTAACCTTTCAGAGAAGGAAGAAGAAAGATTATTGAAAACTCTGAAGAAGCACCGAGCTGCTATTGGATATACTCTGGATGATCTTAAGGGCATTAGTCCCACATTATGTCAACACAAAATTTCAGTGGAAAAAGATGCCAAACCAGTTAGGGATCCTCAAAGACGATTAAATCCCAAGATGAAGGAAGTGGTAAGAAAGGAGATACTAAAGCTCCTTGAGGCAGGTATTATTTATCCTGTTGCTGATAGTGAATGGGTAAGCCCTATCCATTGTGTCCCTAAAAAGGGAGGTATTACCGTTGTTCCTAATGATAAAGATGAATTGATCCCGCAAAGAATTATTACAGGTTATAGGATGGTAACTGATTTACATAAGTTAAATAAAGCTACTACGAAAGAGCATTACCCTTTACCTTTTATTGATCAAATGCTAGAAAGGCTATCCAAACACACACATTTTTTGCTTTCTAGATGGTTATTCTGGCTTCTCTCAAATACATGTGTCCGCGAAGGATCAATCTAAAACTACTTTTACTTGCCCTTTTGGTACTTTTGCTTATAGACGTATGCCTTTTGGTTTCTGTAATGCACCTGCTACCTTTCAAAGATGCATGATGGCTATATTCTATGATTTTTGTGAAAAGATTTGTGAGGTATTCATGGATGACTTCTCTGTCTATGGATCTTCTTTTGATGATTGTTTGAGCAACCTTGATCGAGTTTTGCAGAGATGCGAAGACACTAGTCTCGTCTTGAATTGGGAAAAGTGTCACTTTATGGTTAATGAAGGCATTGTCTTGGGGCACAAGATCTCCGAGAGAGGTATTGAAGTTGATAAAGCCAAAGTTGATGCTATTGAAAAGATGCCATGTCCCAAGGACATAAAAGGTATAAGAAGCTTCCTTGGTCATGCCAGCTTTTATAGGAGGTTCATTAAGGACTTTTCCAAAATCTCTAGGCCTCTGACTAATTTATTGCAAAAAGATATTCCTTTCGTCTTTGATGATGATTGTGTAGAAGCATTTGAAACACTTAAGAAAGCTTTGATCACTGCACCTATTGTACAGCCACCTGATTGGAATTTACCTTTCGAAATTATGTGTGATGCTAGTGATTATGTCAGAGGGTGCTGTTTTAGGGCAAAGAGTCGATAAGAAACTAAATGTTATCCAAGATGCTAGTAAGACTCTTGATACTGCCCGGAGAAATTATGCTACTACTGAAAAAGAGTTCTTAGCGATTGTGTTTGCATGTGATAAGTTTAGACCTTATATTGTTGATTCCAAAGTTACTATTCACACTGATCATGCTGCTATTAAATATCTTATGGAAAAGAAAGATGCTAAGCCTAGACTCATTAGATGGGTTCTCTTGCTCCAAGAATTCGACTTGCATATTATTGATAGAAAGGGAGCTGAGAACCCCGTTCTTGCATAACTTGTCTAGGTTAGAGAATGTTCTTGATGACCCACCGCCTATTAATGATAACTTTCCGATGAACAATTATCGGTTGTCAATGCTTCTCGTCTTTGCTCCTTGGTATGCTTGTTGTGCTAATTACATTGTTGCTAAATATATACCGCCTAGTTTCACATACCAAAGCAAACGAAAAGTTCTTTTATGATTTAAGACATTACTTCTGGGATGATCCACACCTTTATAAAGAAGGAGTAGATGGTATTATTAGACGTTGTGTGCCTGAGCATGAACAGGAACAGATCCTACGCAAGTGTCACTCTGAATCCTATGGAGGACACCACGCTAGAGATAGAACTGCACACAAGGTACTACAATCTGGTTTCTATTGGCCTACTCTCTTCAAGGATGCCCGTAAGTTTGTCATATCTTGTGATGAATGTCAAAGAATAGGTAACATTAGTAGACGTCAAGAAATGCCTATGAATTATTCTCTTGTTATTGAACCGTTTGATGTTTGGGGCTTTGATTATATGGGACCTTTTCCTGCCTCCAATGGTTATACACATATTTTAGTTGATGTTGTTTACGTTACTAAGTGGGTAGAAGCTATTCCAACTAGTAGTGCTGATCATAACACTTCTATTAAAATGCTTAAAGAAGTTATTTTTCTGTGGTTTGGAGTCCCTAGATATCTTATGACTGATGGTGGTTCACACTTTATTCATGGTGCTTTCCGTAAGATGCTCGCTAAGTATGATGTTAATCATAGAATAGCATCTCCTTATCACCCGCAGTCTAGTGGTCAAGTAGAGTTGAGCAATAGAGAGCTCAAATTAATTTTGGAAAAGACTGTGAATAGATCTAGAAAGAATTGGTCCAAAAAACTTGATGATGCATTATGGGCCTATAGAACCGCATACAAAAATCCTATGGGTATGTCTCCATATAAGATGGTTTATGGAAAAGCATGTGATTTACCTCTTGAACTTGAACATAAGGCATATTGGACTATTAAAGAGCTCAATTATGACTTCAAACTTGCCGGTGAGAAAAGGTTATTTGATATTAGCTCACTTGATGAATGGAGAACCCAAGCCTATGAGAATGCCAAGCTTTTCAAAGAAAAAGTCAGACGCTGGCATGATAAGAGGATACAAAAGCGTGAGTTTAATGTAGGAGATTATGTGTTATTGTTCAACTCTCGTTTAAGATTTTTTGCAGGAAAACTTCTCTCATAATGGGAAGGCCCCTCCGTTATCGAGGAGGTCTATCGTTCTGGTGCTATAAAAATCAACAACTTCGAAGGCACAAATCCGAGGGTGGTAAACGGTCAAAGAATTAAACATTATATTTCAGGTAATCCTATCAATGTTGAAACTAATATTATTGAAACCATAACCCCTGAGGAATACATAAGAGACACTCTCCAGAACATTCCAGACTCCGAGAAGGCATAGGTACGTGGTACGGTAAGTAAACCGACTCCAAAACAACACTAATGGCAATTTTTATCAGTTTTGGATTATTTAAGAATTTTAGGAAGAAAGAAGTAGTCTGAATGGGACACGAGGCTCCCACGAGAGAGGAGGCCGCCCCCCTGTAGGGCGCGCCCCCTGTCTCATGGGCACCTCGTGTGCCTCCCGAACTCCGTTTTCTTGTATGTTACGTATTTTGGTCGGTAAAAATTCATTATATATACTCCCGAAGGTTTTGACCACCGTATCACACAAAAATCCTCTGTTTTCGTTTCGAGCTTTTTCCTTTTTCAGATCTAGAGCATCATGTCGTCTCCAAGCGCTCCCAAGGACAAGTTTTTCGAGAGGGTTATCAACCCCTATCTCGCGGAGGTGCTGCATCATCCTCAAACAATTGAGATGCGTGAGGGGGTGCTGCACGTCCGCGATGTGGAGGGACCAAGGCGTACTGGGAGCATGGAGACAAAGCTCGAAGCCGTGGAGCAAGAAGTTTTCAAGTGTCAAGGGATGGTGGAGCCGTGGACTCAACGCCAACCAGATGATGATCACGGAGTTCACCAACAACCACAAGCTGGACGCCAAAGTCATTGGGGAGACCATCTTCAAGCTCCAAGAGAAAATCGAGCATCTCCAAGCCCAGATTTATGACCTGCAAAACCAGAATTGTGAGTATGAATATAGATTCAAGCAAATGAGTTTGGCTGCAGATTTAAGGATCCCAGAGACTCGATCATCCTTTTATGATGGAGAGCCCATGCCTTGGAAGACGGATGACAAGCCTACATCATCAACAATTCCTACTTCACCACCTCCGAAGAAATAATCACATGGGTATGGGCACTCCCCTTGGCAACTGCCAAGCTTGGGGGAGGTGCCCCGGTATCATATCACCATCATACTCCTATCTTTACCGCTTTATTTAGTTCGATCCTTTTAGTAGTATCTTGATCTAGTAGATTGAAGTTTTGATATCAAGTAGTTTTGAGTCTTGTATTGTGATCTCTTTATGTAAGCGAGTCCGTGTGCTATCTATAATAAAGATTAGTGTTGATTCAAGGGCTTTGTGATGTTGCTATGATCTTGTGAAAGTAGAAAGAACAAAAAGAGTTCATGTTGATCTTATGGATAGTGATAACTTCACACATAGAAAGTATGAGGCATAAAAATTGTTGAGAGTTGATGAACGTAGCCTTGGTCATCGTTGCAATTAATAGGAAGTGATAAGGAAAGAGGGGTTCACATATAAATATATTATCTTGGACATCTTTTATGATTGTGAAGCACTCATTAAGTATGACATGCTAAAAGAGTTGACGTTGGACAAGGAAGACAACGTAATGGTTTATGTTTTCCGACATCTCAGTTAAAGTATATTGTTATTAACCTTCCAAACATGTTGAGCTTGCCTTTCCCCCTCATGCTAGCCAAATTCCTTGCATCTAGTAGAGATACTACTTGTGCTTCCAAATATCCTTAAACCCAGTTTTGCCATGAAAGTCCACCATACCTACCTATGGATTGAGTAAAATCCTTCAAGTAAGTTGTCATCGGTGCAAGCAACAAAAATTGCACTCTAAATATGTACGACTTATTAGTGCAGAGAAAATAAGCTTTGTACGAGCTTGTTGTGGAAGTAATAAAAGCGACGGACTGCATAATAAAGGTCCACATACAAGGGGCAATATAAAGTGACATTCTTTTGCATTAAGATTTCGTGCATCAACCCTAAACGCGCATGACAACCTCTGCTTCCCTCTCTTCCCTCTGCGAAGGGCCTATCTTTTACTTTATGTTTTACTTTATGCTTGAGTCAAGGTGATGCTCACCTTTCTCTTTTTCATTTTATCCTTTGGCAAGCTCTTCGTGTTTGAAAGATCATGATATATATATCCAATTGGATGTAAGTTGGCATAGGCTATTATTGTTGACATCACCTAAATGTGAATATATACGTTGGGAGGCAACACAATAAGCCCCTATCTTTCTCATTGTCCGGTTGAAACTCTATAACCACAAGTATTGCATGAGTGTTAACAATTATAGGAGACTACGAGATAGTTGAGTATGTGAGCTTGCTGAAAAGCTCTATTATTGACTCTTTCTGATGTTACGATAAATTGCAATTGCTTCAATGACTGAGATTATAGTTTGTTAGTTCTCAATGAAGTTTATGAACCATACTTGACATTGTGAATTGCTTATTACTTCAGCATAGGAAATCATATGACAAAATCTATATATGTTGTTGTTATTAGAATGATCATGATGCCCTCATGTCCGTATTTTATTTTTATCGACACCTCTATCTCTAAACATGTGGACATATTTTTCGATTTCGCTTCCGCTTGAGGACAAGCGAGGTCTAAGCTTGGGGGAGTTGATACGTCCATTTTGCATCATGCTTTTATATCAATATTTATTGCATTATGGGATGTTATTACACATTATATCTCAATACTTATGGCTATTCTCTCTTATTTTGCAAGGTTTACCATGAAGAGGGCGAATGCCGGCAGCTGGAATTCTGGCTGGAAAAGGAGCAAACATTGGAAACCTATTCTGCACAACTCCAAAAGTCCTGAAACTCCACGAAACAACTTTTTGGATTTTATAAGAATTTATGAGCAAAAGAAATAGGCCAGGGGGCCCACAGAGTTCCCAGGAGACAGGAGGGCGCCCCCCCTATAGGGCGCGACCCCTATCTCCTGGGCCCCCTGGTGCGCCTCCGGCGTCCATCTTCTTATATATCATCACTTTTACCCTGGAAAAAATCATGGGCAAGCTTACGGGACGAAACTCCGCCACCACGAGGCGGAACCTTGGCGGAATCAATCTAGGGCTCTGGCGGAGCTGTTCTGCCGGGGACACATCCCTCCGGGAGGGGGAAATCATCACCAACGTCATCACCAACGATCCTCTCATCCAGAGGGGTCAATCTCCATCAACATCTTCACCAGCACCATCTCCTCTCAAAACCCTAGTTCATCTCTTGTATCCAATCTTGTATGAAAACCACAAATTGGTACATGTGGGTTGCTAGTAGTGTTGATTACTCCTTTTAGTTGATGCCAATTGGTTTACTTGGTGGAAGATCATATGTTCAGATCCTTTATGCATATTATTACTCCTCTGATTATGAACATGAATATGCTTTGTGAGTAGTTGCGTTTGTTCCTGAGGACATGGGTGAAGTCTTCCTATTAGTAGTCATGTGAATTTGGTATTCGTTCGATATTTTGATGAGATGTATGTTGTCTTTCCTCTAGTGGTGTTATGTGAACGTTGACTACATGACACTTCACCATTATTTGGGCCTAGAGGAAGGCATAGGGAAGTAATAAGTAGATGATGGGTTGCTAGAGTGACAGAAGCTTAAACCCTAGTTTATGTGTTGCTTCGTTAGGGGTTGATATGGACCCATATGTTTAATACTGTGGTTAGGTTTACCTTAGTACTCCTTTTTCTAGTTGCGGATGCTTGCAATAGGGGTTAATCATAAGTGGTATGCTTGTCCATGTTAGGGTAGTACCCAAGTGCCGGTCCACCCACATATCAAATTATCAAAGTACCGAACGCGAATCTTACGAACGTGATGAAAACTAGCTTGACGATAATTCCCAATGTGTCCTCGGGAGCTCCTTCTTCATTATTAGAATTTGTCCAGGCTTATCATTTGCTACATAAAGGATTGGGCCACCTTGCTGACCGTTATTTACTTTATTTACTCTCTGCTCGTTACTATTTATCTTATCACAAAACTATCTATCACCTACTATTGCAGTGCTTGCAGAGAAAACCTTACTGAAAACCGCTTATCATTTCCTTCTACTCCTCGTTGGGTTCGACACTCTTACTTATCGAAAGGACTACGATAGATCCCCTATACTTGTGGGTCATCAGCTGCCACCATCCATGAGGACTCGCGTGAGGTGGAATCCATCGATGATTGGGTCGAGGACTAGTGCGGCTGAACCGCCATGACGGATACTGGTCGGATGGTCCCTGCGATCAAAAGTGATCGGACAAGAAGACCATGGATTGAACTTTGGGGCGACTGGTTCCATCGCGCAGACGTCCCTAAGCGCGTGTTTGCGCTCCCTCTTGGGGATATGGGTAGCGTATATCATGTTCACTATTTAAACTTGGGGGGGGGGGGAATTTCTTCTGTCCCCCTGTGTTCGGCGGACGGGGCTGCTCGTCATCGTCCTTGCTTTGCGTCCCCTTCTCCTTTTTCTCGGCATTATTTGCCGGCCTGTTTAAAAATCCAACAGTCTCTGTTGGTATGGTTGGCTGGTTTGTATGGGGTGCCATGGATCTGGCATGGACGATCGAGTATGTGGTCCAAGCTGGATTGGCCCAAATTGTTTCTTTTATATGGCTTCTTCCGCTGGTCGGACTTGGAGCCACCGAATCCGGCGTTGACCGCCGTGTCGTCGGTATTGTCACCGTTGCTTCGACGCTTATGTCTGTTGCGTCATGGCTTGCCATTGCTATTTCTGGCTTCAGAGGTGCCAGGTTCGCTTGTATTGTTTTTGCTACGGGCTAGCCAGCTATCCTCGCTCGCGCAAAAGCGGGTCATAAGTGTCGTGAGGGCTGCCATGGACTTCGGTTTTGTCTGCCCTAGGTGTCGGGTGAGCCATTCGTCGCGGATGCTATGCTTAAAGGCCGCCAGGGCTTTGACATCCGGACAGTCGACGATCTGGTTCTTTTTGGTTAGGAACCTGGTACAGAATTTCCTGGCTGACTCTCCAGGCTGTTGAACTATGTGACTTAAGTCATCGGCATCCGGAGGTCGGACGTATGTGCCTTCGAAATTATCACGGAAAGCGTCCAGGTCCTCCCAGCTGCCAATGGAGTTTTCTGGCAGACTGTTCAACCAGTGCCGAGCTAGCCCCTTGAGTTTTAGTGGGAGGTATTTGATGGCGTGAAGATCATCACCACGGGCCATATGAATATGGAGAAGAACAATCCATACCTTGGGATCTGTTGTCACATCGTATGATTCGATGTTCACGGGTTTAAACCCTTCTGGGAATTCGTGATCCATTACTTCATCGCTGAAGCAGAGGGGGTGTGCGGCGCCTCTATATCGGGACACGTCACGACGTAGTTCGGATGGAGTTCGTCTACAGTTTTCGGCTCGGGCGCGATTACCATTGTTGCGTCCGGCTAGATAGATGTCATCACGTGTCGGGGCACGCCCCCACGATCCATAGATCGATCTGACCTGTCCTGCCGCAGGTCATATGTATATCCCCGAGCTATTTTCTCTATGCCTTTACGGCGAGTTAGGACGGGCTGGTGTTCGGCTTGAGGTGCCGCTTTATCCCGGCCACGTGGTGGTCGGTCAGCCACGTTACACACTGATGGTACGGGCTCCAACGCCTCGTTATCAAACTGAGGTGGCAATTTTCGCTTCGGGTAAATTTTGGTTGGGCACTCAAGGTCGTATTCCTCGGCTTCCAAGACATTAGTCCACCTATCATTAAGTAGATCCTGATCAGCTTGAAGCTGTTGCTGCCGCTTTTTCAGGCTCCTTGCCGTGGCGATTAGCCGGCGCTTAAAGCGCTCCTGCTCGAGAGGTTCCTCAGGTACGATGAAGTCTTCATCACCGAGGCTCACCTCATCCTCTGAGGGTGGTACATAATTGATGTCCTCTGAGTCTTCGTTTATGGCCTGTTTATCAGGGCTAACTTGCCCATCTTCCCGATCGTCCTATTCGGCAGTTTGCTCGTCGGGGTCTTCTCTGTCTTCGGCATTGTCCGGAGTGTTATCGTCTCCTGTGCCGGTGTTGCTGTCTTTTCTGCGGCGTGATTTAGAGCGGCGCCGCTGATGTCGGCACTTTGGTTGTATCTTGGGAGGTTTATCCTCGACTGGATCTTCCTCGTTATCGCCATTGTTCTCTTTAGGTGTATCCACCATGTATATATCGTATGAGGAGGTTGCCGTCCAACGTCCGGTAAACGGCGGGTTTTCGGCCTACTCCTCTCCAGCATCGTCGTCCATGCCGTCGATGTCTTCGGAGCCGTAATCAAGCATGTCGGTTAAGTCTTCGACAGTGGCTATTAAGTGGGAGGTGGGTGGGAAGCAAAATTCCCTGTCATCAGCCACCAGCTCAAACCGGATATAATTCGGTTGTGAGTCCCCTGCTAAGGATAGGATTTTTAATGAGTTAAGCACGTCACCTAAAGGTGAGTGCCGGAAGATGTCCGCGGCGCCGAATTCGATGATCGGCGCCCGATCAGGCTCGATGGCCGCGGATGCACATGGTTCGGAACCTATGACCGGAGACGGATCCAAGGTTCCGGTGACACAGATCCAGCTCGAGGTTGGGTCTGTGTGCGGCTCCAACGCCGCTGAGTCTGCGGCTTCCGTGGCGGGGTTGAGCTTCCCGTCCTCAGAGGGCACAATCTTCTCTGGATCTAGGGCCGGAGCGCTTACAGGTGCTATCTCCTGGGTATGGTCCGATGACAGATTTAGGTCATGCTCATCGTGGTGGCAGGGAGCGGCTGTCGTGGGCTCGAATCCATCGAAGATCAAGTCTCCACAGATGTTAGCGACCTAGTTCAAGCTTCCAAAGATGACCAGATTGCCAGGGGCATAGCTGTCGATCTGCTCTAGATGGCCAAGCGAGTTGGCCCGCAGTTTGAAGCCGCCGAATACGAAGATCTGTCCAGGGAGGAAGACTTCCTCCTGGACAACGTTGTTGTAGACAACTGACGGGGCCATCAAACCTCTTGAAGATGACGCAGCGGAACTATCAATGAAAGCACCAATGTCGGTGTCAAAACCGGCGGATCTCGGCTAGGGCGTCCCGAACTGTGCGTCTGAGTTTGATGGTAACACGAGACGGGGGAGAAAATGTTTACCCAGGTTCGGGCCCTCTCTATGGAGGTAATACCCTACTTCCTGCTTGATTGATCTTGATGGATATGAGTATTACAAGAGTTGATCTACCTCGAGATCGTAATGGCTAAATCCCTAAAAGTCTAGCCTGTATTACTATGATTGTGATTATGGTCACCTCTACGGACTAAGCCCTCCGGTTTATATAGACACCGGAGGGGACTAGGGTTGTACAAAGTCAGTTACAGAGAAAGGAATCTTCATATCAGGGCACCAAGCTTGCCTTCCACGCCAAGGAGAGTCCCATCCGGACACGGGAGAGAGTCTTCTATCTTGTATCTTCACATCCCATCAGTCCGCCCTACGTACCATAGTCCATACGCCCGAGGACCCCTTAATCCAGGACTCCCTCACCCCCTCCACCGTAATCCACCTCGGTCATATCATCGTAGTGCTTAGGCGAAGCCCTGCGCCGGTAGCTTCATCATCACCGCCATCACGCTGTCGTGCTGATGAAGCTCTCCCTTGACACACTGCTGGATCGTGAGTTCGTGGGACGTCATCGAGCTGAACGTGTGCAGATCGCGGAGGTGCCGTACTTTCGGTACAAGGATTGGTCGATCGTGAAGACGTACGACTACATCAACCGCGTTGTCATAATGCTTCCACTTTCGGTTTACGAGGGTATGTGGACAACACTCTTCCCTCTCATTGCTATGCATCACCATGATCTTGCGTGTGCGTAGGATTTTTTTTGAAATTACTATGTTTCCCAACAATAAGTGTTCTCCCTGAGTATGCACCGTTGCGACAGTTTGTCGTGCCGAGACACCACGTGATGATCGGGTGTGATAAGCTCTACGTTCACATACAACGGGTGCAAGCCAGTTTTGCACATGCAGAATACTCGGGTTAAACTTGACGAGCCTAGCATATGCAGATATGGCCTCGGAACACTGAGACCGAAACGTCGAGCGTGAATCATATAGTAGATATGATCAACATAGTGATGTTCACCATTCAAAACTACTCCATCTCACGTGATGATTGGACATGGTTTAGTTGATTTGGATCACGTGATCACTTAGATGATTAGAGGGATGTCTATCTAAGTGGGAGTTCTTAAGTAATATGATTAATTAAACTTAAATTTATCATGACCTTAGTACCTGATAGTATTTTGCATGTCTATGTTGTTTTAGATCAATGGCCCGTGCTACTGTTCCTTTGAATTTTAACGTGTTCCTAGAGAAAGCTAAGTTGAAATATGATGGTGGCAACTACACGGACTGGATCCGTAACTTGAGGATTATCCTCAATGCTGCACAAGAGAATTACGTCTTGGAAGCACCGCAAGGTGCCAGGTGATACGTCTCCAACGTATCTATAATTTTTGATTGTTCCATGCTATTATATTATCTGTTTTGGATGTTCAATGGGCTTAATTACACACTTTAATATTATTTTTGGGACTACTTATTAACCGGAGGCCCAGCCCAAATTGCTGTTTTTTTGCCTATTTTAGTGTTTCGAAGGAAAGCAATATCAAACGGAGTCCAAACGGAATGAAACCTTAGGGAACGTGATTTTCGAAACAAACGTGATCCAGAGGACTTGGATTGGACGTCAAGCAATCAACGAGGAGGCCACGAGGCAGGGAGGCGCGCCTGCCCCCTGGGCGCGCCCCCACCCTTGTGGGCCCCTCATAGCTCTCCTGACCGACCTCTTTTGCCTATATATATATATATATACTCATATACCCTAGAAACATCAGAACAAGAGTCGAAACCCTATTTCCACCGCCGCAACCTTCTGTACCCGTGAGATCCCATCTTGGGGCATTTTCCGGCGCTCCGCCGGAGGGGGCATTGATCACGGAGGGCTTCTACATCAACACCATAGCCTCTCCAATGATGTGTGAGTAGTTTACCTCAGACCTTCGGGTCCATAGTTATTAGCTAGATGGCTTCTTCTCTCTCTTTGGATCTCAATACAAAGTTCTCCTTGATTATCTTGGAGATCGATTCGATGTAATCTTCTTTTGCGGTGTGTTTGTGGAGATCTGATGAATTGTGGGTTTATGATCAAGATTATCTATGAACAATATTTGAATCTCCTCTGAATTATTTTATGTATGATTGGTTATCTTTGCAAGTCTCTTCGAATTATCAGTTTGGTTTGGCCTACTAGATTGATCTTTCTTGCAATGGGAGAAGTGCTTAGCTTTAGGTTCAATCTTGCGGTGCTCGATCCCAGTGACAGTAGGGGAAACGACACGTATTGTATTGTTGCCATCGAGGATAAAGAGATGGGGTTTATATCATATTTCTTGAGTTTATCCCTCTACATCATGTCATCTTGCTTAAAGCGTTACTCTGTTCTCATGAACTTAATACTCTAGATGCATGCTGGATAGCGGTCGATGTGTGGAGTAATAGTAGTAGATGCAGGCAGGAGTCGGTCTACTTGTCACAGACGTGATGCCTATATACATGATCATGCCTAGATATTCTCATAACTATGCTCAATTCTATCAATTGCTCGACAGTAATTTGTTCACCCACCATAATACTTATGCTCTTGAGAGAAGCCACTAGTGAAACCTATGGCCCCGGGTCTATTCTCCATCATATTAATCTCTCGTCAACTAGCTATTTTTGGCACTGTTTATTTTGCAATCTTTACTTTCACTCTTTATCATAAAAATACCAAAAATATTATCTTATCATCTCTATCAGATCTCACTTTTGCAAGTGGTCGTGAAGGGATTGACAACCCCTTTATCGCATTGGTTGCAAGGTTCTTATTTGTTTGTGTAGGTATGTGGGACTTGAGCGTGGTCTCCTACTGGATTGATACCTTGGTTCTCAAAAACTGAGGGAAATACTTACGCTAATTTGCTGCATCACCCTTTCCTCTTCAAGGGAAAAACCAACGCATTGCTCAAGAGGTAGCAAGAAGGATTTCTGGCGCTGTTGCCGGGGAGTCTACGTACAAGTCAAGACATACCAAGTACCCATCACAAACTCTTATCCCTCGCATTACATTATTTGCCATTTGCCTCTCGTTTTCCTCTTCCCCACTTCACCCTTGCCGTTTTATTCGCCCTCTTTCTGTTCACCTCTTTTTCGCGTGCTTCTTGTTTGCTCGTGTGTTGGATTGATTGCTTGTCACGATGGCTCAAGACAATACTAAATTGTGTGACTTTACCAATACCAACAACAATGCTTTTCTTAGCACTCTGATTGCTCCTCTTACCGAAGCTGAAGCTTGTGAAATTAATGCTGCTTTGTTGAATCTTGTCATGAAAGATCAATTCACCGTCCTTCCTAGTGAAGATGTCGCTACCCATCTAAATAGCTTTGTTGATTTGTGTGACATGCAAAAGAAGAAATATGTGGACAATGATATTGTTAAATTGAAGCTATTTCCGTTTTCTCTTAGAGATCGTGCTAAAACTTGGTTTTCGTCTTTGCCTAAAAATAGTATTGATTCTTGGAATAAGTGCAA
This sequence comes from Aegilops bicornis, assembly GCA_021605145.1. NCBI lineage: Eukaryota > Viridiplantae > Streptophyta > Magnoliopsida > Poales > Poaceae > Aegilops > Aegilops bicornis. Next base: position 27,537,439 of record CM038673.1, on the reverse strand, counting down.
AGATGCTTTTGTCTCTAAGTATTTTCCTCCCGCCAAGATCATCTCTCTTAGAAACGATATTATGAATTTTAAGCAACTTGATCATGAACATGTTGCACAAGCTTGGGAGAGGATGAAATTAATGATACGTAATTGCCGTACTCATGATTTGAATTTGTGGATGATTATACAAATTTTTTATGCCAGATTGAATTTTGCTTCTAGAAATCTTTTAGATTCGGCCGCGGGAGGCACTTTTACGGAAATCACTTTAGGAGAAGCTACTAAACTCCTAAATAATATTATGGTTAATTATTCTCAATGGCACACTGAAAGATCTACTAGTAAAAAGGTTCATGCGATTGAAGAAATTAATGTTTTGAGTGGAAAGATGGATGAACTTATGAAATTGTTTGCTAATAAGAGTGTTTCTTCTGATCCTAATGATATGCCTTTGTCTACTTTGATTGATAGTAATAATGAATCTATGTATGTGAATTTTGTTGGTAGGAATAATGTTGGTAACAACGCGTATAGAGGAAACTTTAATCCTAGGCCGTTCCCTAGTAATTCCTCTAATAATTATGGTAATTCCTACACAATTCTTATGGAAATTTTAATAAGCTGCCCTCTGATTTTGAGACTAGTGTTAAAGAGTTTATGAATTCACAAAAGAATTTCAACACCTTGCTTGAAGAAAAGTTGCTTAAGGTTGATGAATTTGCTAGGAACGTGGATATAATTTCTCTTGATGTTGATTATTTTAAGCTTATATCTATTCCACCTAAGCATGATATCAATGAGTCTCTCAAAGCCATGAGAATTTCCATTGATGAATGCAAAGTAAGAACCGCTAGGATGCACGCTAAGAAAGATTGCTTTGTAAAGGTGTGTTCTTCTAGTTTTTATGAGAATAAAGATGAAGATCTAAAAGTTATTGATGTGTCCTCCTATTATATATTTGTTTTGCAATATGAAACTTGATAATGACGGGACTGGAGATGAGTCAACTTTAGTTAAAAGGCGTCCCAATGATTCGGAGTTTTTAGATCTGATGCAAAATTTGATAAAAGTGGTATTGAAGAGGTTAAAACTTTAGATATCAATGAACCCACTATTTTGGATTTCAAGGAATTTAATTATGATAATTTTTCTTTAATAGATTGTATTTCCTTGTTGCAATCCGTGCTAAATTCTCTGCATGCTTATAGTCAAAATGAGGCTTTTACTAAACATATCGTTGATGCTTTGATGCAATCTTATGAAGAAAAACTTGAGTTGGAAGTCTCTATACCTAGAAAACTTTATGATGAGTGGGAACCTACAATTAAAATTAGAATTAATGATCATGAATGCTATGCTTTGTGTGATTTGGGTGCTAGTGTTTCCATGATTCCAAAAACTTTGTGTGATTTGCTAGGTTTCCGTGAATTTGATGATTGCTCTTTAAACTTGCACCTTGCGGGTTCCACTATCAAGAAACCTATGGGAAGAATTAATGATGTTATTATTGTTGCAAATAGGAATTATGTTCCCGTAGATTTTATTGTTCTTGATATAGATTGCAATCCTTCATGTCCTATTATTCTTGGTAGACCTTTCCTTAGAACGATTGGTGCAATTATTGATATGAAGGAAGGGAATATTAGATTCCAATTTCCACTAAGGAAAGGCATGGAACACTTCCTTAGAAAGAAAATTAAATTACCTTATGCATCTATTATGAGAGCCACTTATGGATTGCCTACCAAAGATGACAATACTTAGATCTATCCTTGCTTTTATGCCTAGCTAGGGGCGTTAAACGACAGCGCTTGTTGAGAGGCAACCCAATTTTATTTTAGTTTTCTTGGTTTTTATTTATGTTTAGTAATAAATCTTTGATCTAGCCTCTGGTTAGATGTGTTTTTATGTTTTAATTAGTGTTTGTGCCAAGTGAAACCTATAGGATCTTCTTGGATGATAGATATTTGATCTTGCTGAAAATTCCAGAAACTTTCTGTTCACGAAAACAATTGTTTAAAATCATAAGAACGTGGTAAAATACTGATTCCAATTGCAGTAGATCAATAAATAAATTGTCTAGGCCGCCCTATTTTGGTAGATTTTTCTGAGTTCCATAAATTTGCGTTAAATACATATTAGAGTAGGTTTAATGTGTTTTTGACAGATTCTGTTTTTAAATATTGTTCTGTTTTTGACAGATTCTGTTTTTCATGTGTTGTTTGCTTATTTTGATGAATCTATGGCTAGTAAAAGAGCTTATAAACCATATAGAAGTTGGAATACAGTAGGTTTAACACCAATATAAATAAATAATGAGTTCAATGGAGTACCTTAAATTGGTGGTTTGTTTTATTTCACTAACGGAGATTTTCTGTTGAGTTTTGTGTTGTGAAGTTTTCAGGTTTTGGGTAAAGATTTGATGGATTATGGAACAAGGAGTGGAAAGAGCCTAAGCTTGGGCATGCCCAGGTCACCCCAAGGTAAAATTCAAGGACACCAAAAAGCTTAAGCTTGGGGATGCCCCGGAAGGCATCCCCTCTTTCGTCTTCGTCTATCGGTAACTTTACTTGGGGCTATATTCTTATTCACCACCTGATATGTGTTTTGTTTGGAGCATCTTGTATGATTTGATTTTTTGATTTTTAGTTCACCACAATCATTCTTGCTGTACACACCTTTTGAGAGAGACACACATGATTCGGAATTTATTAGAATACTTTAGTGCTTCGCTTATATCTTTTAGAGCATGATGGTGGTTTTATTTTATAGAAATTATTGATCTCTCATGCTTCACTTATATTATTTTGGGAGTCTTAAACAACATGGTAATTTGCTTTAATTGTGAAATTAGTCCTAATATGATTGGTATCCAAGATGAGTATAATAAAAACTTCCATATTGATTTCAATGAATATCGTGAGAAATTTGATACTTGATAAGTGTTTTGAGATATAAAGGTGGTAATATTAGAGTGTGCTAGTTGAGTAATTGTGAAATTGAGAAATACTTGTTTTAAGGTTGGCCAGTCCCGTAGCATGCACGTATGGTAAAAGTTGTGTGACAAATTTGACGCATAATGTGTTCTTTTATTGCTTTCCTTATGAGTGGCGGTCGGGGACGAGTGATGGTCTTTTCCTACCAATCTATCCGTCTAGGGGCATGCGTAGTAGTACTTTGCTTCTGGGGCTAATGAACTTTTGCAATAAGTATATGAGTACTTTATGACTAATGTGAGTCCATGGATTATATGCACTCTCACCTTTCCACAATTTATAGCCTCTACGGTACCGTGCATTGCCCTTTCTCACCTTGAGAGTTGGTGCAAACTTCGCCGGTGCATCCAAAACCCATGATATGATATGCTCTATCACACATAAACCCCCTTATATCTTCCTCAAAACAGCCACCATACCTACCTATCATGGCATTTCCATAGCCATTCCGAGATATATTGCCATGCAACTTTCCACCGTTTTGTTTATTAGGACACGCTTCATCATTGTCATATTGCTTTGCATGATCATGTAGTTGACATTGCATTTGTGGCAAAGCCACCATCCATAATTTTTTTTATACATGTCAGTCTTGATTCATTGCATATCCCGGTACATCGCCGGAGGCATTCACATAGAGTCATATTTTGTTCTAAGTGTTGAGTTGTAAGTAATAAAACTGTGATGATCATCATTATTAGAGCATTGTCCCATGTGAGGAAAGGATGATGGAGACTATGATTCCCCCATAAGTCGGGATGAGATTCCATACTAAAAAAAGGAGAAAAAAAGAGACCAAAAAAAGAGAAGGCCCAAAAAAAGAAAAAAAATGAGAGAAAAAGATAGAAGGGACAACATTACTATCCTTTTTCCACACTTGTGATTCAAAGTAGCACCATGATCTTTATGATAGAGAGTCTCCTATATTTTCACTTTCATATACTAGTGGGAATTTTTCATTATAGAACTTGGCTTGTATATTCCAATGATAGGCTTCCTCAAAATGCCCTAGGTCTTCGTGAGCAAGCAAGTTGGATGCACACTGATAATCCCCAAGTGCAGGGAATCATCGTAGCAATTTCCAAAGGTGGAAGTGATAAGTATGGAGTGTTGAACCCACAAGGAGCTAAAGGTAAGATCAATATTCTCTCAAGCCCTATCTTCCACTGATACGACTCTACGTACACCGAACGTTAAAAACTACGTTGTGGGTATGAAGAGGATAACTTTGCATGGTATCGCAGAGCTAAAACATAAAAGTAGGTGTTGTTATCATAAAGTTAGAATATATTACTAAATATTATAAATAGTGAGTGAGGAATAATGGTTGATTGGTGTGGGAAATTGTCCTAGATAATTGTTAACAAGACCGGTAGTCGTCATTGCAATTTCATATGAGGGAGAGGCATAAGCTAACATACATTCTCTACTTGGAACATATGCACTTATGATTGGAACTCTAGCAAGCATCCGCAAATACTAAAGATCATTAGGATAAAACCCAACCATAGCATTAAAGCATCAAATCCTCTTTATACCCATACGCAACAACCCCCTTACTCGGGTTTGTGTTTCAGTCACTCGACAACCCACTATAAGCGAATCATGAACGTATAGCAACACCCTACAGCGGGAATCCCTCACGCTTGCGTGACACGGAGGGCACAATAGGACATCACCAAAATAAAACATACAACCCGTACCAATCTAGATCATCAATCAACCCAAAGACAAAGGATATCTACTCAAAACATCATAAGATGGCAACACATCATTGAATCATAATATGTGGCATAAAGCACCATGTTCAAGTAGGGATTACAATAGGGTGCGGGAGAGTGGACCGCCTAAAATAGATGAGGATGGTGATGATGATGGTGATGTTGATGAAGACGATCACCGCGGCGATGATTCCCCTCCCGATGGCACTCCGGCGCCATCGAGAGAGAGAGGAGGAGAGGTTCTCCCCCATGTCGTTCCTCCTCCATGCCCCCCCCTAGATGGGGAGAGGTTCTCCCTCTGGTCCTTGGCCTTCATGGCGATGATGGCCCCTCCGGGATCGTCCTCCATGGCCTCCCGTGATGATGCCCCCCTCCGGCAGGGTGCCGGAGAGGGCCTAGATTGATTTCTCGTGGCTACAGAGGCTTGCGGCGGCGGAACTTCCGATCTAGGTTTCTTTCTGGAAGTTTGGGTATATATGAGAGGTGTTGGCATCAAGAACAAGTCAGGGGGGGGGGGTCTCCGGGCTGTCCACGAGGCAGGGAGGCACGCCCAGGGGGGGTGGGCGCGCCCCCCACCCTCGTGGGAAGCCCGAGACTCTTCTGGCCCAACTCTTTGATTCCGTGGCCTTCTTCTGGTCAAAAAATAAGCTCCGTCAAGTTTCAGGTCAATTGGACTACGTTTGGTTTTCCTATTCTGCGATATTCTAAAACAAGGAAAAACAGAAACTGGCACTGGGCTCTAGGTTAATAGGTTAGTCCCAAAAACCATATAAAATAGCATATAGATGCATATAAAACATCCAAAGTTGATAATATAATAGCATGAATACTTCATAAATTACAAATACGTTGGAGACGTATCAGCATCCCCAAGCTTAATTCCTGCTCATCCTCGAGTAGGTAAATGATAAAAATAATAATTTATGAAGTGTGAATGCTAGCAGGTGCACAAGTTTGATCAATGATAATTTCAATTACCTTTTCTAGCATCATTATATGTCATAACAGTAGCTCATCTCATAAAACTTTTCATGATCAAGTAACATTCTACTCACATGTTAAAGTATAGATCATAAACTTTCTTGAAAACTAACAAACAGTGCTCTTAGTCATCAAACAATTGCAGTTCTTCTTATTTTCAGGAAGGGTGTATGTCAGAGCTTTGATTTAGCAAACTCCACATACTCAACTATCTTTTAATCTTTCGCAATTGCTAACACTCACGTGATATTTATGGGTTCAAAGTTTTAATCGGATACAGAGAAAGATAGGGGATTATAGATTCGCCTCCCAACCTTTTACCTCAAGGGTAATTTCAACAATAATAGTTCATGATAACTTACATCCAATTGGATATATATATCAGGATCTTTCCAACACAATGTGATTTCCAAAGGATAAAATGTAAAAAGAAAAGGTGAAGATCACCATGACTCTTGCATAAGGTAGAAGATAAAAGTAAAAGATAGGCCCTTCGCAGAGGGAAGCAGAGGTTGTCATGTGATTTTAAGGTTGGATGCACAAAATCTTAATGCAAAAGAACGTCACTTTATATTGCCTCTTGTGATAGAGATCTTTATTATGCAGTCCGTCGCTTTTATTTCTTCCCTATCACAAGTTCGTATAAAGCTTATTTTCTTCGCACTAATAGATCATACGTATTTAGAGAGCAATTTTTATTGCATGCACCGATGACAACTTACTTGAAGGATCTTACTCAATCCATAGGTAGGTATGGTGGACTCTCATGGCAAAACTAGTTTAAGGGATATTTGGAAGCACAAGTAGTATCTCTACTTGGTGCAAAGATTTGGCTAGCATAAGGGGGAAAGGCCAGCTCAGCATGCTGGATCGATCCATGACAATATATTTTATTTCGGATATAAAAAACATAACCCATTACGTTGTCTTCCTTCTCCAATGTCAACCTTTTAGCATGTCATATTTTAATGAGTGCTCGCAATTACAAAAGATGTCCAAGATAGTATATTTATATGTGAAATCTTTCTTCCTTCAATATTCTTTCATGAATTGTTCAAGTGACCAATTCTGAGTTTGCTAACCTTCAATAAGTTTACTACCTATACTTATTATGTGTGAAGTCATTACTCCCCATGTTATAAGCATATGAAACATATATAAATTCAGATTTATGATATTCAATACATTCAATCATTTACTCATAGGATATACGTGAAGCACGTGAGTAAATGACAAACTACTCCAAAAATATATAAGTGAAGAACACTGAGTAGGAAAATGATTAACTAGCCATGGGAGGATTCTATTTCATTCAAGATTTCAGATCCAATGATTTTATTCAAACAGAAAGTAAAATTGAAAATACGCTCCAAGCAAAACACATATCGTGATTTAATAAAATATAGCTCCGAGTAAGGTATACCGATAGTTTTGAAGACGAAAGAGGGGATGCCTTCCGGGGCATCCCCAAGCTTAGGCGCTTGAGTCTTCCTTGAATATTAACTTGGGGTGCCTTGGGAATCCCCAATCTTAGGGTCTTTCCATTCCTTATTCTCCTCATATCGATATCTCACCCAAAGCTTGAAAACTTCAATCACACAAAACTTAACGGAACTTCCTGAGATAGGTTAGTATGATACAGAGTAAAGCATTCACTTTGGTACTGTCAAAGACAAGGTTCATAATTGTTCTCACACAATACCCACTATACATTATCATTTCTACAATTTATATTGAGAAATATTAGCCATAGAAACTAGAAAACAAGCAAACTATGCAATGAAAACAGAATCTGTCGTAAATGTAATGCCTGTAATGATCTGAAAAGCAACCATACTTTTGCTACTCCAAAAATTATGAAATAAATTGGTGGACGTGAGTAATTTTTATATTAATCTTCTGCAAAAAGAATCAACTCAAAAGCACTCTTCTGTAAAAAAAAATGGCAGCCAATCTCGTGAGTGCAAAGTTTCTGTTTTTTTACAGCAACATCACATTAACTTTCACCCAAGTCTTCCCAAAGGTCTTACTTGGCACTTTATTGAAACAAAAGCTATAAAACATGATTACTACGGTATCTTAATCATGTAAACACACAAAAACAGTAAGGGTAAATATTGGGTTGTCTCCCAACAAGCGCTTTTCTTTAATGCCTTTTAGCCAGGCATGATGATTTCAATTTTTTCGACAAAGGGTGGATTTTATTATCTCAAAATGAAGCATCAAGAAGATAGAAACAGAAAGAGCACACACCCGGCCTCTGCATAGCTAAGATGAACACAGCCAAAATCAACACACGCTCACAAAAATACGCCGACAAATAGCAAAGTCATATAGGACCAAAGCTATGCTCTGGCGAGAAAAACAAACTCGATCAAATCCATGATCGGCAAACTACACCCACGACCATATCTGCACCAACAATCTCATGACATCACATGGTTGACGATGTTCTTCAACAGCAACTCCTTCAGGAAGGGAGCGGCGCTCAACCGCCGCCGTCACCGGATCCAACCATCCAAGGCCAGAATCTAGGTTTTCACCCTGAAGAACCAGTCCAAACATATTCGAGCAATGCCTTCAACAAGGTAATGACATGAAAACATCGCCATTGCCAGGTATAAGACCTAGGCTTTCACCCCGGAGCTCGAGACCGGGTGCTCGAGCACTACACCACGGTACAGTATTCCCTACTGACGTTTGTTGGAAAAGATGTCTATTACCGACCAATCATTAGTTGGGAAAACTCTCGTCGTACTGTTGGTTGGGAAAACACTCGTGACAAGAATGATTGTGGGTCGGGAATGCATGCACAATTGCCATCGAGCCATCGGTCGGGAATTCTCCTGTACCCATCGAATCGTGGGTCGGCAAATAACGCCGACCGACCGCCTGGGCTAAATGGGCCAAGCGCTACAGACGATATTTTTAGCGCTAAATTTTGGCACAGCCCGCGAACCTCATCGCTCTTTCCCTCGGTACCTGAAATCCCTAAATCCCCACCACGAGCAGCCACTAGCGCCGCCCCCAACAGAGTGACGCTCATTGTTCTCTCCGGCCGCTGCACCGCGCTGCCGTCCTCCAAACCTCCCGCCGCCCCACACCGCCGATCCCCCATGAGCTTGAACCCTCCCCTCGACCAAGGTGCTCCAACCCCACCCTGTCACCAAGAACTCCGGCCTCGATGTCGTCCCTAGGCACCGGTAGATCCCGCGAAGAGCAGGCTCAACCGTGTCAAGCTCCTATCGGTCAGAAGGGTGCTGCTCCACGCCATCTTGCTTCTCCACCGCCGCCTCTGCGTCATCCTGCCTCTCCACCAAAGGTGCCCACACCGTCCTGCTTCCTCATTGCCGCCACCCACTGCTGCTGCCGGTCGGCGATTTCCCACAGTGAGGCAACTCCTCCCCTCTCCCTTTCTCGAACACGACAAACAAATTCATCTCCCAGATCGGAACACATCAAGACCGGCAGTTCTTCTTCGTATAAGGCGACGTCTTGTGTTCATATTTAAGAGACCACATCCATTTGATGTGCAACCACAATCTAGTGGGTTTCTCTTCCCCAAGTCCTGACGACCTCCTTATTGTGGATGTCAAAAGATGTGTGTTGTTTTTGCAACTGTACAATGACCGGTGAGGCAACTCTCTGAAAAATCTTTCAACATTATGTTTCTTCGTCTGTGATTTAGTGCATTGTATGTGTTTGTTCTTTGTTTAGAAAACATCATCTTCAGATCTATTGGTATATGATGACTCGAACTAATTTAAGTTTTAGATGAATTTTGTTCATAAGATGTGGTGTGTCCACACTCTTTTTTCTTTCTTTCGGTATATGGTTTTGTGATTTAGTAGCTTGGAGCCTGTCACTTTAATTCAAAACTTACGTGAATACCTAAAATGATAAAAAGAGCAGGAAATGGTGGCTAGCAAACATATCTTTTAAAAAAAATTGATGAGCTCAATGTCCAGGTAATGCTTTGTCTATAACTAATTTGGCTGCTAGATTTTTTGAAGTTGTTAGACTGAAGTTTGAGGGTTATATATTAGGTAATGCTTTGTCTATAACTAATTTGGCTGCTAGATTTATTGAATTTGTTAGACGGTATTTTGATGGTTATATATTAGAGCTAAAGAACAATATGTCTTGAACAATAAAGAACAATATGTACTTTTTCTCTTAACAGAGATTCTCTAAGCTTTTCTAATATGATATCCTAGTTTATTCCTAGTAGCTCCTAGCCAAAGCAAAGTGTGTGAACAAGTACTGAATATTTTGTTTAGGCTTTGGTTCTTATGTGATCTTTTTCTTCGTAAAACTACACCGTGGGTGTTTATCTTCGTGTCATTATCCATCTAACGTGCTTGTTGCAACCGCTTGGTGAGTTTCGCACCCCATGTATCGAGGCCCTCCTTATGCGGGATGCAATTAATGTATACAATCGATTGTGGATTATCGTTAAACACAGATCATGCATGTTGATTGCTGAAGTAGATTACTTTAGTATTGCAAGAGTTTTCACCTACATGTGACATCTGAACTAGCAGTTTTGTGTAGTACAGTCTCTCTTTTTAAGCTTTGAAATTTCCATTGCAGCCATCAAAGTCTGTTCACCCTACGATTTAACTTCTAGATATTTCTGATGGTAATCATAGTACAATTAATTATGTTGTTCATGACCATGTCCTGCTAGTGCGGCACAGTTTGATTCCTTCCTAGGTTTGTGTCTTGCTTACATGCTTGATTGAGTTAAGTGTACAATAAAGAAAGGGGGCCTCAATCTATTATTTAGATATGTTTTACATCTGCGCTTCTCTGAAATAAATGAAATTTAGTGTTGAGCTGAACTATACTACTGGGTGAGATGGTAAGCATCTGCTCTATGGAACACCATGTTTTTCTTTGTTGAATTGGCTATTAAGGTGAGAGAAGATGAACGCTTGGTCTTCCTTGACAAATAACAACTTGTGTTCAACTTGTTTATTTCAGGTTTTGATTTCTAATAGTTATTCTTGTATGGAAAATGTGACACCACGTGTAAAACCTTGTAGGCGAACATTTAAAACACTGCCCAAAGAAATAAAGGGTGGAAACAAGATTAACCAGGAATGCCACTATTCAATGGGATCCGAATGATGCACGGAATCGCGAAAGGTGGGTTATTATTCTTTGTTTGGATATTAAGTCGCCCCTGTAGGATCAAATATATAGACATGGTATAATTATCCCTGCAGGATCATGCTTGTTTAGCAATAATACATTCTAGGGCAAACAATAACATGAGATTATTCTGTTATTATATATGTACATTCATAGAAGGAAAACTTGCGTCTTTGGCCTATTTCTTGTCTCTTTCAATGAAATTTATCAGGTAATTTGGTTATCCTTTAATAAAGTTCCTTGATATTCACTAGCTATTTCTGCTGCTCCTCCTCCTGTGTAGACCATGGGCAATATATATAAATTATGGCATATATGTCATTCCGTGCCATTTGTCGTTAATATCATGGCATACTAATCTCAGGTGTTAATCTGAAACTACCATAGTAAATTGTACTATTGGTATGTCCGAAAGTTCATCCAAGAAATAAGCAAAGAGAAAATTGGGTTACATTAAACAGAAACTCTAATATACTTTCCTACAGTCTTCTAATTACTACTGTCCAAGTGTCATTGTTGCATTCCTTGCATTATGTTCCCCTTTCTCCTTGAGTAAAAGGGTTGTGAATAAGAAGAACTGTCAAAGTTTACAGAGCAGCTCTCAGTATTTCTATATTTTTTCCATCTGTACAAAAAACAAAAGCGCCAAATATATTCTTACCTCTGCCATGTCAGGGGCACTTAGACAAGAAAGTAGATGGTTCGGATATGAAGGTATAAAAATATAGCAGATATGAATATCAACAAAAAAATGCAGAATTTAATTAGTTCCTGGAGCATATAACTAAATGATCACAGATCATGCAGGTCCATAACATGGAAATGCTCTTAGAAAGGTGGTTTACATGGACGTTGTCCTCTATTTGTCTAACCAAAGTATGGCGAATGTTACTACAATGTAGTAGTTACTTTGTCGTTCACTTATAGTAGGATAGTCAAGTGATTATTTTTATTTGTTGTTTTGTGTAAATTTCTTTCTTTCTAAAAAATAGGGTACAATCTGGAATATTAGTATATTGGTTCTAGCCTACTTGCTGCAAATGCCTGATTTTGATGGATTTGATTATTACAATCTGAAATTTTACCCTTTTGGGACGAATTCAATGAGTATATAGTCCAAGACTAATGATTTCAATTATGATGGTGTATTCAGGTCAAACCTAAATACTAGTCTGCGTCTGCCCACCTTGGCAGGGATACCAGGTTAATCTACTTTGGTGATGTAGCCTCTTTTCTTCTTACTCTTATTTTTCAGGAGCTGAGACAATACTTTTAGGCATTCAAAAAGAGTCACATCTATAGTTAGCTATCAGGTAGCTATATCTAATGTGAACTACTAGAAAACTGTACATCTACTGAAAGAGTCACATTTATATTTATTTAGCTTCCGGCTCATTTTATCCACTATCTATAAAGTTGTTTGTTTATTTTTTTTTTGGAAACAATTGTTGGAATATTGGCTGCTAGTACCTATGTACAGTAACTTGAGTATATCCCCAGCATACTATATTATCAGCAATCGTAGAAAGTAAACGATGCATTTCCTTTCAAACGGATAGACAAAAGGTGGACAGAGGGCTTTTATGACACATACATGGCTATCTTTGGATGTTGATTGGCGGTCTTCACGACCGAAATGCTAGTTTTGTAGATTAGGTAAGTGTATTCTTCTTTTACATTGTTGCGTGTGCACAGCGCACATGTGAATTCTGCCTGCATTCAGTTTCATAAATTAATTGAGCATTCTAATAAGGGGGCTTGTTTAACTTTTGTAGGAAGCAAACATAAGGACTCGACTCACAATGAACCATGAAGCCAGCGATCCGCGTCAACTGAATGTTTTACTTCTCATTTTGTACAACTGATGTCTCATACTTGCAGTCTTTTAGCTATCCTTTGTTGAACTTGATGTATGGTGTATTGGTGGTTATGTTTAGAACAGAATGAAGTGTATGTATGTGACCATTAGTTAATGGAATAAAAAATGTTTGGTGCACCTGATGTATAATGTCTTCGTGATTATGCTTAGAACACATGAACTATATGTATGTGACAATCAGTACCATATGTTAGTTAAAGTTGTGATTGGATAAACAAAAATGTAAATGATTTTGGTCGCAAAAGAAAACACCGTCTGATTGTTGGTCGGCAAAACAAAACCTGACTGACAGTTTGTTGGGAGAGGCTAAAACCAGGCCCAACAGAATTTTGGTCGGGAAAGAATTCCCATCCGATAGTTGGTCGGGAAAGGCCCACGGCTACCCCAACGGACTGTTGGTCGGGAAAGGCCCATGGCAAGCCCAGCAGATTGTTGGTCGGGAAAGATGCACCATAGCTGTCAAGCAGTCGGTCGGGGAAGATATGTCGGTCGGGAAAGGGTTTTCCCGTCTGGACTTTCCCCAACAGACACGATCGGTCGGCAATAGTCTTTCCCAACCGGCTGTTTGTTGACGGAAGTTGTTTCCCCGACCAACTTGGTTGTTGGGAATGTAGTGTTGTGGTGTAGTGGAGTGGCACCACCATTAACACCACTTTTGTGTTGTCGCCACCACTTTTCCGCAATCCCAGTAGCTACATGCGATGTGTGACCACCACGGCTACACAACCATCCCTCTGCATCAAGTCGTTGTCGGTAATCTGCATCTCATCGCTGAAGTCAACCACCAGGTCTCGAGAGGATCACTCATGAATACCTTTCAGTAGCCACTATAATCCACGGCAAGGCCGCCACCACAGGCCGGATTTAAAACCGATGGCGGAGTACATCACCGTGAGTACCACCTCGCCGAAGACCCTTGTTTGGTCCCGTCGACAAGAGCTGGATGCCAGAAACAACCCACGTAGGCAAGTCCATGACAACGAGACCCATCGGAGGCGACTCATCCTTGAGCGTCCGGCCGCTGAGCGCCTTCAACGTCGCCATGCAGCCACCACCCATGAATGGATTGCAAACCAGGACCAACAAGCTAGATGGATCCATCAATGGAGGAACAAGCCGCCATGACAGAGGAGCGCACCGCTGGGAGGGAGCGCTGCGTCCAAGGGGCAAGCGCCGGCGGTGCTGGCTTCGATGGGAAGGGAAACTTGGCGGCGGCGATTGGATCTCCCGGGTCGCCCCTCCTGAGCGACATGGGAGTCAGTTTCCAAGCCAATGATTCTTAGCTCACAAAAAATATAAGAATTGAAACATAAAGAGAGCATCATGAAGAATATGACTAGCACATTTGAATCTAACCAACTTCCTATGCCTAGGGATTTTGTGAACACATAATTTATAGGAACAAGAATCAACTAGCATAGGAAGGCAAAACAAGTATAACTTCAAAACTTTAAGCACATAGAGAGGAAACTTGATATTATTGCAACTCCTACAGGCATATATTCCTCCCTCATAATAATTTTCAGTAGCATCATGAATGAATTCAACAATATAGCCATCACATAAAGCATTCTTTTCATGATCAACCAGCATAGAAATTTTTCTACTCTCCACATAAGCAAAATTCTTCTCATTCGGAATAGCGGGATCACTAGTTCCTAAAGCTGACACTCTTCCAAACCTGCTTTAGATGATAGTATTATTCATACTCCAAAAGATATAATTGAAGTTCATGGAGCATTCTACAATTAATATAGACTAACCAATATCCAAGCTCAAAATATACAAGTGAAGCACACGAAGCATTCTCTAAAACCATACTCAAAAGATTTAAGTGAAGCACAAAGAGCAATTCTATAAGATCATACTTAGAAGATATAAGTGAAGCACATGAAGTATTCTATAAATCAATGAAGGTCTATCTCATACTATCATGGTTCTTAAAGTAAAAACAAAAACACAAAGGACACAAATCATGTGAACAAAACAAAAACCGAGGTACACCGATATTTGTTGAAGAAGAAAGATGGGATGCCAACCGGGGCATCCCCAAGCTTAGACGCTTCAGTATCCTTGGACTATTTACTTGGGGTGACTTGGGCATCCCCAAGCCTGAACTCTTGCCACTCTTTATTCTTCTCACATTGGTAACTCCTCATTCTTCGAACACTTCATCCACACAAAACTTTAACAGAAACTTTGTGAGATCCGTTAGTGTAATAAAGAAAACTACCACTTTAAGGTACTGTAATTAACTCATTCTTTATTTATATTGGTGTTAAACCTACTGTATTCCAACTTCTCTATGGTTAATAACCCCCGATACTAGCCATAGATTCATCAAAATAAGCAAACAACACGCGAAAAACAGAATCTGTCAGAAACAGGACAGTCTGTAGTAATCTGGAAGTTTAGCAAACTTATCTAACTCCAAAAATTATGAAATAAATTTGAAAATTTGAAAAATTTGTACAGAAGTAATTTTCAAAATGTTTCAGACCTATTTGACTTCCCAGTAAAAAATGTAAATTCATGCACTACAGCCAAAGTTTCTGTTTTTGTACTGCACATAGCAAACAAGCAATCTAATCATCCTAAAACCAAAGCTTGGCACATTATTTTTATAATATAATGGATATATACAAGGCGATAATTATTTACAGAGAAACTTCCATCAAAAATTCTACATTGTTTCCATGAGCATGAACACAAGTGCTCAAGGTCGACCCTCACTTCTTCAATGCATAACTTTCCAATCACTTCTCTTTTTGAAAAACGTTTTAGGCATGAAAGGCAAGTAATTTTTTTGGCATTTTCATTCTTTTATTTTTTTATGTTTCACCCACAACTAAACAGAAACAAAAAGGAAAAACAAAATCTACTAAGTGAAGAAAGCAAACAAGCACACACGAGAATATCAACCCCACGCTATTGCTCCCGGGCAACGGCGCCAGAAAAGAGCTTGGTAATCCCCAAGTGCAGGGAATCATCGCAGCAATTTCCAAAGGTGGAAGTGATAAGTATGGAGTGTTGAACCCACAAGGAGCTAAAGGTAAGATCAATATTCTCTCAAGCCCTATCTTCCACCGACTCTCATTTCACGACACCGAACGTTTGCTTCCAACTAGCAACGAGAAATAAAACTACGTTGTGGGTATGAAGAGGATAACTTTGCATGGTATCGGAGAGCTAAAACATAAAAGTAGGTGCTGTTATAATAAAGTTAGAATATATTACTAAATATTATAAAGAGCGCGTGTGGAATAATGGTGGATTGGTGTGCGGAATTGTCCTAGGCAATTGTTAACAAGACCGGTAGTCGTCATTGCAATTTCATATGAGGGAGAGGCATAAGCTAACATACTTTCGCTACTTGGATCATATGCACTTATGATTGGAAGTCTAGCAAGCATCCGCAACTACTAAAGATCATTAAGGTAAAACCCAACCATAGCATTAAAGCATCAAGTCCTCTTTATTCCCATACTAACAACCCCTTACTCGGTCTCAGTGTTTCACCACTCACCAACCCACTATAAGAGAATCATGAACGTATTGCAACACCCTACAGCGGGAATCCCTCACGCTTGCGCGACACGGAGGGCACAATAGGACAGCACCAAAATAAAACATAGAACTCGTACCAATCTAGATCATCAATCAACCCAAAGACAAAGGATATCTACTCAAAACATCATAAGATGGCAACACATCATTGGATCATAATATGTGGCATAAAGCACCATGTTCAAGTAGGGATTACAACGGGGTGCGGGAGAGTGGACCGCGTAAATAGATGAGGATGGTGATGTTGATGAAGACGATCACTGCGGCGATGATTCCCCTCCCGATGGCACTCCGGCGCCACCGAGAGAGAGGAGGAGAGGTTCTCCCCCTTGTGCTTCCTCCTCCATGGCCTCCCCGCTAGATGGGCAGAGGTTCTCCCTCTGGTCCTTGGCCTTCATGGCGATGATGGGCCCTCCGGGATCCTCCTCCATGGCCTCCGGTGATGATGTCCCCCTCCAGCACGGTGCTAGAGAGGGCCTAGATTGATTTCTCGTGGCTACAGAGGCTTGCGGCTGCGGAACTTCCAATCTAGGTTTCTTTCTGGAAGTTTGGGTATATATGAGAGGTGTTGGCGTCGAGAACAAGTTAGGGGGATCTCCGGGCTGTCCACAAGGCAGGGAGGAGCGCCTAGGGTGGGTGGGCGCGCTCCCACCCTTGTGGGCAGCCCGGGATTCTTCTGGACCAACTCTTGGACTCCGTGGCCTTCTTCTGGTCCAAAAATAAGCTCTGTCAAGTTTCAAGTCAATTGGACTCCGTTTGGTTTTCCTTTTCTGCGATACTCTAAAACAAGGAAAAAACAGAAACTGGCACTGTGCTCTAGGTTAATAGGTTAGTCCCAAAAACCATATAAAATAGCATATAAATGCATATAAAACATCCAAGGTTGATAATATAATATCATGAATACTTCATAAATTATAGATACGTTGGAGACGTATCACACACCCACTTAGTTTCTTTTGTTGAGCTTTCATATATTTATAGCTCTAGTGCATCCGTTGCATGGCAATTCCTACTCCTCACATTGACATCAATTGATGGGCATCTCCATAGCCTATTGACTAGCCGCGTCAATACGAGACTCTCTACCTTTTTGTCTTCTCACATAACCCCCATCATTATACTTTATTCCACCCATAGTGCTATATCCATGGCTTGCGCTCATGTATTGCGTAAGGGTTGAAAAGGATGAAGCGCGTTAAAAAGTATGAACCAATTGCTCGTCTTGTCATCGGGGTTATGCATGATGAGAACGTTTTGTGTGACAAAGTTGAAGCATGGCCTAACTATATGATTTTGTAATGGTAAGCTTTCTTTGGCTATGTTATTTTGATAAGACATAATTGCTTGGTTAGCATGTTTCAAGTATTATTGTTTTTATGTCAACATTAAACTTTTGTCTTGAATCTTTTGGATCTAAATATTCATGCCACAATAAAAAGAATTACGTAGAAAATTTCCTAAGTAGCATTGCACATCAAAAATTCTGTTTTTATCATTTACCTACTCGAGGACAAGCAGGAATTAAACTTGGGGATGCTTGATATGTCTCCAAAATATCTATAGTTTTTGATTGTTCCATGCTATTATATTATCTGTTTTGGATGTTCAATGGGCTTTATTATACAATTTTATATTACTTTTGGGACTAACCTATTAACCGGAGGCCCATCCCAAATTGCTATTTTTTTTGCCTATTTTAGTGTTTCGAAGGAAAGGAACATCAAACGGAGTCCAAACGGAAGGAAACCTTTGAGAACGTGATTTTCTGAACAAACGTGATCCAAAGGACTTGGAGTGGACAGCAAGCAATCAACGAGGAGGCCACGAGGCAGGGAGGCGCGCCTGCCCCCTTGGCACGCCCCCATCCTCGTGGGCCTCTTGTAGCTCTCCTGACCGACCTCTTTCTCCTATATATACTCATATTCCCTGGAAACATCAGAACAGGAGCCGAAACCCTATTTCCACCGCCGCAACCTTCTGTACCCGTGAGATTCCATCTTGGGGCCTTTTCCGGCGCTTTGCCGGAGGGGCATTGATCACGGAGAGCTTCTACATCAACACCATAGCCTCTCCGGTGATGTGTGAGTAGTTTACCTCAGACCTTCGGGTCCATAGTTATTAGCTAGATGGCTTCTTCTCTCTCTTTGGATCTCAATAAAAAGTTCTCCTCGATTCTCTTGGAGATCTATTCGATGTAATCATCTTTTGCGGTGTGTTTGTCGAGATCCGATGAATTGTAGGTTTATGATCAAGATTATCTATGAACAATATTTGAATCTCCTCTGAATTATTTTATGTATGATTGGTTATCTTTGCAAGTTTATTTGAATTATCAGTTTGGTTTGGCCTACTAGATTGATCTTTCTTGCAATGGGAGAAGTGCTTAGCTTTGGGTTCAATCTTGCGGTGCTCGATCCCTGTGACAGTAGGGGAAACGACACGTATTGTATTGTTGCCATCGAGGATGAAAAGATGGGGTTTATATCATATTGCTTGAGTTTATCCCTCTACATCATGTCATCTTGCTTAAAGCGTTACTCTGTTCTTATGAACTTAATACTCTAGATGCATCTTTGGATAGCGGTCGATGTGTGGAGTAATAGTAGTAGATGCAGGCAGGAGTCGGTCTACTTGTCGCGGACGTGATGCCTGTATACATGATCATGCCTAGATATTCTCATAACTATGCTCAATTCTACCAATTGCTCGACAGTAATTTGTTCACCCACCGTAATACTTATGCTCTTTGTGACTGCCTGGAATTTCGCCTTCTCTCTTTTTACCGGACTTGCCTTCTCTCTCTTTCCAGACTTGGTTCTCATCGTGGTTTTTGCCCTGATTTGATTTGGATTTTTGGATCAATTCAAGTGGACTTGTCACTTGGGCATATCCTTGGCTTTCACCCAAATGACCTATCTACATTATTCCTCCCACAAATTCCCAAAATAATAAAATGAATATTTTCCTAAAAGGAAAATATTCATTTTTCTCTCTTAAGCTCATTTCTGAACTTTGTGCTCCAAAGAAACCTCAATTTTTCTTGCTCAGAAAAATCTGAGATAATTCCTAAATATTCTTAGGACCTTGCCTCATCTTCCCATGCAAAAATATTGCATCACTTTTTGTAATATTTTTGCTGTAGAAAATCTTTTCACTTCTGGACCAGAAATGCACTTTGTACAACAAGTGCTTTTTTCCTTAAGCTTTTGGCCTTGAGATTTCTTGAGCTTAAAGACCTTCCTAAGAAACCCTAAACCCCAGGAGATTAGCCCTAATGGCCTTCTAGAAGGTGGCCAAACTTGGCGACCAAGTTTCTGACCAGAAACTTGCCAGCTTGGTAGAGTCGCGTCTGGTCGGCCTGGGTATGATCCATCACCTCTCCTAGACGTAGCACTGCACGGTCGAGCTCGTAGACAAGGTTTGGCCGCTCCTGGCCGTCGTTTTGGCCATGCCAGCTTGGTGACCGCGCGAGGACACGGCGCCTGGCAGCGTCTCGACGCGCTCTGGCTGGCGCTTTGTGTTCTGTTTCACGCGTGTACATGCAAGCGCTCACCTCCAACTACCGCAACGTGCCACAACCCTCGACCCATCACCCATGAACCCTCCCTGGCGCTCGCCGCCGCCGGAACTGCCACAGCAAGCCAGGTCAAGTCACGGCCAAAATGACATAGTGCGCGCGTGTGCTTGTCCCCATCTCAAACCGCCTGTTGTGCTCGTCCGCGAGCGTGGGCAAGGGCCGGCGTTGATGCTGCACCCTGTCCCCTCGCGTTGGAGCCTCTCATCGACGTTCGCCGTGTGTCCAGAGCGCTCCGGTGGCGACACGTTTCCCCCCTCTGCTTCGGCTATATAAAGCCACCCCGCCTCCCTTGCTAGCCACGCACCACTCCACACCACCTCCACGAATACGTAGACGAGCATAAGCCCGGTCGGGCAGGCCTCTGGGTGTCGCCCCGACCCGAGGACTCCGACGATCCCCGCAGGCCAGCTTCCGCTCTCCAGGGCCTCTCGAGCTCAAGCAGCTGCTTGGGTAGGGCCTTGGTGGTCTGCTAGAGCTTCCTGGACCCCGCCTAGCCCTCGGAGCTGCCTCTAGCCACCGTCTTCCACCTCTCCAAATAACCCGTCCGCCATCGAAGCTTATGAGCTCGATCACGACCAGCTCCGTCCACCTTTCGCCACGCCACGGGTACGGGTAGGTGCGCCGTGAGCCCCGCTTCCGATATATCCCTCTAGCCTAGCCCCAAACCCCCTCATCGCCGGCATGAGCTCCGTGGCACCGCTTCCTCCGATCTCGATCCCTTCCTCTCTCCCGACTGGTGGGGCCCGGTGTCAGCCTCACCACTCGGTCCAAGCGGCAGTGCAGTGGAGGCGCTCCCACTTTACGCCTTCGACGTCACCTCCCCCAGGATTTTCTATTTATTCAAATTTAATTCAAAAATTTGACTAAACTTTGACCAGCCACCATTTCTAAACCATAAGTCCAAATGAATTGATTCTTTTTGCATTGTCTTTGTTACAGAAAGCTCTAGCAGCACACCAAAAGGTGGATTTTTCCTTGCTGTCTAGAATTTCTGGTGACTTTCAGAATGTGTTTTGACATTTATTTTTGTGGTTTTAAAATATTTCCAAAAGGAGGATCTTGCCTTGAAGCTAACCAGGAGGAGTGTGACCCTCCTCTGTACTAAAGCAATCCACAACATCATTTGGATGGTGTTATTTCAATATCTATGATTTTCTACTTGAATATGAGTCTTTATTTGCATTTAAAATTTGATAAATTAATATGGTTAATTGCTAATTGTTTTATGATGCTTGATATGCTTATTTTAGCTTCTGGTTGAGTTCATAGAATTGTTTGGCTAAGTAGAGTAAGATTTTGCACTAGATATTTGTTATGGAAAGTTATGGTAGCTATTTTTGCTAGCAATAGTTTTCAACTAAATGATGAACTAATAAAAATGTTGTTTGTAGATAAAAATGAGTTATAACCAGAGAAGTTTCTGATCTTAGTATGGCAAGATAGTTATGTTGCTTGCTTTGATCCATGTTTAAGATTTTCTTGCTCTGTGTGACGAGTAGTTGAATGATTTCCGGTATGATGCCATGTTAGTAATAAAAAGTTTTTCTGAAAGTTAATACTTGATTAAGTTCAACCTGAATATGATGTTGATCACATCATAGTGCCACTGAATCAGGTTTTTAATTCAGTGCGACCACATTTACCTAATGAGAAGGTCTTGATTCGGTCCTTTGTCGTGGCTCTCACCGGTGCCTCCCACGAGGGAAAGTTATGGGCGTGCATAACCTGGCCCGGTAGGCAGACATAACCTTGTGTGCTCGTTTTGTTTTTATGGTACCTTGTCCCCTTTTGGACCGTTTTGCCACGACGGTGGCCGTTGGTGTCGGAGCCACCCAAGACCTAGCCCTGAGAGGGAGATGGTCGGAGTGGCCGGGGAGAGTGCATGGCAAAGGGAGGGTTTCGTCGGAATACATTCGTCCACCCGAATGGGAGTACGAGGCCAGATATTCCGTAGTGTTGGTAAAGTGCGCTACCTCTGCAGAGTGTATTTAATCTATCGATAGCCGCGCCCTCGGTTATGGGCAAGACTCGGGAGTAAGTCACACCATGGATCAACTTTTATAATTAATCTTGCAAATTAGTAATTGTTGTGATGCATTCTTTTGTGGTGAACCTTGAACACTCGAGGTGTTCATGAGTGATTGGTTTCAGGTGTGACCCTGGCTGGTGTGGTCACCGTTTGGTTACGAGGTAATCGTCTGGTAAGCGAGTCCGTCTGACTCGGTGCGCTGTTTGGTTGCTTTGCATAGCTTTGCATTTGTAGTAATTTCTCTCATTAATTTAACTTGATTAATTATCATGATATTGTCTGTCACCGTGTTTATGTTTGTTATGAGATTGCAAGTACATTCAATGTACTGACCTGGCGTGTCATGCCAGCTTTCAGGCAAGTTGAATCGCATCGGAGCGCATCCCGTGTCTAGGTCGTGTCCACGTCGGTGTCCCTGTGCCATGGAGTTTCGCTATGTCATTCTTCCGGTGCCGCGTAGTTTCGTGTGATCGAGGCCCTAGCCATGTTCATGAAATAATGTACATACTGTCCAGCAGCACCGTGTGTGCCTCTTGGCCTCGAATCTCGATGTAATATCAGACCTTTGTACCATGCTAGTATCAATAAAGCGATTATTTCTATACCATGTTGTTGTGTATTGCCAGAAGACTCGATCTCTGGGCTGGCAATGCAGGGTAAACCGGTTGCTCTGAGCCGGGGTGCCACAACACTTGGTATCAGAGCCGCGCTGAATGTAGGACATGCTAGACCGGTAGTGCGTTAGTAAAACGATAGATAGTTTCATTTTAGTGCCGGTAGACATAGGAATTGGTTGTTGCATTGCATGCATGACTTATTGTTGTTATTACTAACCGTATGGTTTGTGAGTGTAGATGGCACCAGTACCGATCTTGTACCATCCTGAGCTAGCTCCGTGCACATCGCCGCACCTGCTTCAGAACGTGTGGAGACGACTCTATCCAGAGGGTGCTGATCCAGAGTATCGGGTGTATCGCGAGCATCTGGCCGGTGCATTGTATGAGTATTATGCTGAGGTCACTCTACACCACAGTTCCCCATCCAACGCTTACACTCGTTCGTCTAAGGGTGGTCTGGCTTCTACGCCATCTCAGGAGGTTCAGATTGCTGCTATCGAGGCTCTTGTAGACTTGCGCTACAATGAGGTTCGCTTGCACACCCACCCTGGACTCTTCTTCTACCCATCTCTGCACGAGAATGGGCGTATCCGCTTTCCTTTGATTAATCCGGCGTCCGATCATCCCACTAGCCACCTTGCACGCTACATCACCGCTAGCTATCTCCTTAACTACGAGTTAGCTCGGGAGCTCTCCCGCGCTCGCGCAGCTCTCGCTACTGCTCGTATAAGGAACCCTCTTCCCGCTGTCATCTACACTTCTGTTCCTTCCACCTCCGTTCCTACGATGACCTCGCAGGGTACCGTTAACCCTTTGATGGTGAACTCTCGCAGCGCTCCTGCTGCATGGTCATCTCTGGTCGCTACTCCTGCCGCTCCTATGCTTAGATCCCATCCCCCGCCTGCCCATGAGGGAGAGCCCTCATGGCAGCGCCAACGCACCTCTCTTCCCCCAGAGGTCTCTATTATCAGTTCAGGATCTGGGTCCGGCTCGGGAGACGAGCCTATAGCAGCACCATCCGAGCAGTAGATCGTTAGAGTATCAAGGTAGTCATGAGCATGATGTATGGATGTAATCTCACTTGTCATGATGCGTAGTTTCATGTACGAGGGTAGTAGACCCATTGCGATTTTTCATGTTGGGACTATATATAATTATGTTGGACTACTTGGTTTTATTCGTTGCTTTCTTCCGGGATTTGTCATTGGTTTTCCCCCATTTTGGAATGTTATCATCATGGTTGCTATGTATTGGGAAAATGAAAAATAGGATGCAGCGTGGAGGCAACAGCAGTCAAGCTGGTGAGGATGTCCCTGTCCGTCGTTTACTTAAGACAGTGTGACATTCCCCTGAACCATACCAGCCACCTCTGCCTCCACCGCCACAACCGCCTTCCACCGATCAAATCCTCCGAATGTTTGAAGAAAGAAGGAACAACGATCTGCCGGAAATACTGAAAAGTGTACAAGTTATGGTTGGGCAGAACAGAAACCAGAATGGCCATCATTCCAACCTATCAGATTTTCAGCGAACCAAGCCTCCCAGTTCAAGCCATGCTACTGATCCTTTGGACGCCGACGACTGGCTAAGGACTAGTGAAAGAGAACTGGAAATTACTCGCACAGACGACGGAGACAAGGTTCCCTTCGCAACGCATTATCTCGAAGGAGGTGCCGCTATATGGTGGGATAATGCCAAAGCAATATGGACTACCGACGAGGAAATTACTTGGACAAAATTCAAGGATCATTTCCGAAAATATCATATCCCCACCGGAGTCATGAAGATCAATTAACGCGAATTTCTCGCTCTCACTCAAGGCAGCATGACCGTCACCGAGTATCTGAATAAATTCAACCATCTGGCCCGCTATTCTCTCCATGATGTGGCCACAGAAGAGCGGAAGATCGACCGATTCCTTGGAGGCCTACATCAACATCTCCGGTGCACTCTCAGTATGTTTGATTTCCCGGACATCCTGTCTCTGGTGAACAAGGCCCTCATCGCCGAGAGGGAACACAAGCTCCTGCATGACAACAAGCCAGCTGCTAATGACCACAAGCGCAAATTCGAGCCCAAGAAGGATATGCAACCAGTGCAAAAGGCTCATACATGGCAACAGACTCAGGTGGAGTACAAACCCAATTGGCAGCAGAACGTCAACAAGACTACTACACAAGTCAAGAATGTCGTGACCAGCCCGGTGCGCGACGATTGCCAGCGCAACAATTCGTGCTTCAGCTGTGGTCAAACCGGACACTACGCCCAACACTGTCCCAAGAACACCAAGCACGTCGCTCCATTTTAGCTGCAAGACAACTACATGGAGCAGTATTCCGCCCCCAATATAATCCAAGGGCAAGTTCATCACATCTCCGCAGACGAAGCCCAAGAGGACCCGAAAGTCGTCATTGGTATGTTTCTCGTTAACGATATACCCTCTGTAATTCTATTTGACTCTGGGGCTTCCCACTCTTTTATTTCACGGAGTTTTGTTTCCCAAAACAATTTCTCTTGCTCGATTTTGGGAAAACACATGCTGGTACAATCCCCTGGATCCCTCCTCAGAAGCAATCTCGTCTGCCAAAATTTGGAGATTGACATCAAGGGCGTCAAGTTTCCAACATCGTTGATAATCATCGATTCCAACAAATTGGATGTCATTCTGGGCATGAATTAGTTAACCCAATACCAAGTCTGCATCAGTTGTGCAACCAGACAAGTTACCATGAAAATATGTGTCACATCCCTGGTTCTAGTAATGCCTAGTGTTAGCTCTTGGTGATGCATCATGTTTACTTTTCACAAGAAATTGAAATGGGGATGGCAGAAACCCTCAGCGCCACCTAACTCAACTAGGGTTACTAAAATACTTCTTCAATAAACCCAAAATGTCCTTCTAAAATGTTCATCATCTTGGCATTGGTCTAGAACCTCTCCCAAAAATGGTGCACATTTTTCTAGGCCATTCTGGATTTTTGAATTAAATCATATGTTATTTGCATTTGGACATTTAAATGCTATAAAATATTTTAAATGTCTAAATAATCATAAAATGAAATATTTACTATTGTATATATTTTCAACAGTGGGCCTGAGTAGTTTCATGATTTTTGAGTTAGCTTTAGCATTTTTAATAAAGCCCTAAAGATTACAGAGAAATAGAAAAACAAAAACAATTAAAAGAGAGAGAGTGAACCACCTGGGCCAACTTACCTGGCCTTCCAGCCCACCACTGCAGCAGCCCAGCCGGGCAAAGCCAGCCCAGCCCACCTCCACCTCCCTGGCGTCTTCCACCTCGTGCTAGTGGGCAGGAGGGCGTGTAACCACCAGCCGGCCGCCGCCTCGAGCCACCTCCTGCTTCCGCCGCTTCTGGAGCCAGCCCGAGTGCCACACACTCCCCCTCGCCCCCTGCACCTCTCCTCTCTACCCCTGGACCCAACCCCTCCTATGCTCCCCTCTCGCGCGCACCACTGAGCGGAGCTCGTCGTCATCGTCGTCGTACCCGTGGCCACCGGCTACCCCTCGCCCTGCCACTGCACCTAGAAGCTCCCCCTCGACGCCCTCGTCCTCCACGTCGACTCGCTCGACGCCGGACGCCCCAAAATATCGTTCCCAACCTCGTCTTCGTTGTTCGGCCGCCGAGATCGCCGGCGACCTCCCGTCTCCATCAACCCCTCCCTGAGCTCGCAGACCCGCTCTTCGTGCTCGCCGTAAGCCACTGACCGTCCCCACCCTCTTCGTTCTCTCTGCCACTCGCCGTAGCCGCCGCGCCACCCGCACCCGCATGCGCCGCCGCCTCTGCACACCGCCGTCGTGGCCACAGCCACGCGGGCTCGAACCCGAGCGCGTCACCGTGTTCGCCACACCCCCAGGAGCCTGCAGCACCTCTCCGCGTCCCGTGCCATGCATCCTACCGCCGAACCGGGCACGCCCGAGCTCCGGCCGCCGCTGCTGAGCTCGTGGCTGTCGTCTCCGGCGGCCCTAGCTGCTGCTGCTTGCCGCAATGGGCGCGGGTGAGCTTCAGCTCCCCGTAGCCGCTCTCCGCTGTCCATTTGGGCGCCGGAGGAGCAATCCCGAGCCCTTCGCGCTGCTCGCTCGCCAACAAGCCCGCCAGGTTGACCGCTTTGACCGCCGGTGGTTTAGCCGGTTGACCAGGGGATTTGACCTCCCCTGGGTCTATGACATGCGGGCCCCGCCCGGCTAATTAAACTAGTTTAGGTTTAAACTTAGTTAGTTTAACCTAGGTTAGTGCTAATTAAACTAGGTTAGTTAGTTAGCCACTAACACGTCGGTCCCACTGGTCAGTTTGACCTGGACCGGCTCCGTTGACCTCCTGACGTCACACTGACGTCAGGCTGACGCAGTAAATCATTTTCTGGATTAAAAACAATTCAAAAATTCCAGAAATTTGTATAAACTTCTAGAAATCATACAAAATCAACCATAACTCGAAATGAAACAAATTATATATGAAAAATTATCAGAAAATCCAAGAAATCTGTTTATGGCATTCTCATGGATGTTTGAACAACATAAAGCCATTGTATATGACAATTTGAATAATGGCATTTGAAATGCTTTACATGGAGTTTGAATTTGAATCTTGTGTTCAAATCAGCTTCACTCAAATTGTTACTAGTTGCATTAGTTCAACCAACAGCATATTTCCATGTCATCGTCATGCATCATTTTGTTGCATTGCATTGATTGTGCTTCTTCTCTATTTGTCGGTGTATGTCCCCTCTCGATAGCATGGTTCCGACGATGAGTTCGATGACTCCGATGAAGAACTATACTATCTTCAGAAGTGCCAGGCAAGCAAAACCCCCTTGTTCTTCCGATACAATCCCACTCTCTCGCTCCTGCTCTATTTTACTGCATTAGGACAACAATGATACAACTTTTACTTGCTGTGGTAGTTGAACCCCTTTTCCTCTGCATGACCTATCGTTGCCATAGTAAATAGATGAAACCCGCTAGCATGAGTAGGAGTTGTTTCAGCCCTGATGTGCCTACTCATTCATGCTTGTTTGTCATGTCTGCTACTGCTTAGAGTTGAGTCAGGTCTGATTCATCAGGGATGAATCAAAGGTGTGTGAACATGTCCTACTGTTTGTGAGCTAAGTGTGTGAACACGATTTGGTAAAGGTACTGGTGAGAGGCCATGTAGGAGTACATGGTGGGTTGTTTCATTGAAGCCGTCCTTAGGAACTGAGTTCCGTGTTTGTGATCCATGATTAGCTAATACCACACATTGGGATACTTAATTGACTCTCTCGGCTTCTTAACCACCCTTGTCCTTTGTCCAGGAGTTGCAAGTAGTTTCTGGTGTTTGTAGTATGCTGTAGGCCATGCGCAGCGCCGACCCGAGGGGTGGGCTGTGATGCGGTAGGCACGTGGCCGGGTATATCGGGCGCCCGTTTGGTGTCGCGGAACCCTGTACACATCGTTCGGGGCCGTATGTGGAAACCTCGACCGGACTCCCTGCAGATGGAACCTGAATAGGCGATAAACCTAGACTAGAGACTTGATTGTTTAGGTAGGCCGTGGCCGACACCCTCGCTGGGCTTCTGCTTGAAGGTTGTCGAGTACATGCTGTGTAAATGGCGATAAGTGGTGAGAGCGTGTGTGAATAAGTACACCCCTGCAGGGTGAACATCATCTATTCGAATAGCCGCGTCCGCGGTAAAGGACTTCTGGGTTGCCTGTACAGTTCATAGACAAGTGAAAGTGGATACTCTAAAACTCGCAAGATAAGCGTGAGTGCTATGGATGGCCTTCTCATAGGGAGACGAGAGCGGATCCATAGTGGTGTATTGATATGGTGAATATGTGGACTCGTGTGCGCCACCTCAAAAGAGTTACTTGCAGTCATAGCTTAGGATAGCCACCGAGTCAAAGCTGGCTTGCTGCAGTTAAACTCCACCACCCCTTTATTGATACCGATGCATATGTAGCTAGTTCTGATGTAAGTCTTGCTGGGTACATTTGTACTCACTTTTGCCTATTATATGTTTTTGCAGAGATACTTACGTCTCACTAGTAGTTCTGCGTGGACTTCGACGTTTAGCTTGTTACCTCAGCTACGATCTTGTGCCCTCGGAGATCTAGTAGATAGTCAGGCTTCTCAGCCTTTTACATTTGTAGATGTCTGTACTTAGACATGTTGAGCTTCCGCTTGTTCTTTGACTTGTATGCTCTGAATGTTGGGTCATGAGACCCATGTTTGTAATATCTCGCTCCTTGGAGCCTATTGAATAAAATACTTGAGTCGTAGAGTTATGTTGTGATGCCATGTTGTATTTACACATATCGAGTATATTGTGTGTATGATTGAAATGCTTGGTATGTGTGGGATCTGACAACCTAGTTGTTTATCCTTGGTAGCCTCTCTTATGGGGAAATGTAGTCTTGTGCTTCCATGAGCCATAGTAGTCCACTACAGCCCGGTTCGCCGGAGTCCTGCTAGCCCAGCACTACCGCTCCGGAACACTTGACTGGCCGGCATGTGATTCACTTGGTTCCTGTGTCTGTCCCTTCGGGGAAATGTCACGCGGTGACATCCGGAGTCCTTCCAAGCCTGCTTCAGCCCGGGTTCCCGGAGTCCTGTTAGCCCAGTGCTACAGCCCGGATTCGCACGCTGCTGATCGACATGCTCGATGTTGATTCATGTATGCATGTCCCTATAAGTTAGTGCTACTTTGGGTTCACGGCTAGTCATGTCGGCCTGGGTTCTCTGTCATATGGATGCTAGCGACACTATCATATACGTGAGCCAAAAGGCGCAAACGGTCCCGGGCCATGGTAAGGCGACACCCGTGGGAATACTGTGCGTGAGGCCGCAAGGTGATATGAGGTGTTACCGGCTAGATCGATGTGACTTGGAATCGGGGTCCTGACAATATGGAAGGTCACACTACCAGTTTTTATGCCCGCAAGCGCATCCCCACGAAGGATATGGTTTTCGTAGCCATGACAGAAGAGGTGGAATTAATCCCAGTGGTCAGTGAGTATCCAGATGTATTTCTGAAGAATTTCCCAGCATGTCACCAGACCGGGAATTGGAGTTCGCTATTGACCTAGTGCCTGGAACCACCCTGATACATAAGAAATATTATTGGATGCCCTCCTCAGAATTGGTGGAATTGAAGAAACAACTGGATGAGATGCTGCAAAAATGATACATTCGTCCAAGCTCTTCCCCATGGGGATCACCAGTAATCTTCGTGGACAAAAAGGATGGCAGTCTATGAATGTGTGTAGACTACCGACAGCTGAATGACGTCACCATTAAAAACAAGTATCCACTACCGAGGATGGACGATCTGTTTGATCAACTCAGTGGGGCCAAAGTATTCTCAAAGATTGATTTGAGGACGGGATATCATCAACTCAAGATTAAGAAGGAAGATATTCCTAAGACCGCGTTCACCACTTGGTACGGTCTTTACGAATACACTGTTATGTCCTTCGGCCTCACCAACGCTCCTGCATTCTTTATGCATATGATGAACAAGGTGTTTATGGACTTCTTGGACAAGTTTGTGGTGGTGTTCGTTGATAACATCCTCATTTACTCCAAAAGCAAGGACGAACATAAGGAACATTTTCACGCAGTTCTGCAACGGCTTCGCGATCATCAACTATATGCCAAATTCAGCAAGTGTGAGTTTTGGCTCCAGCAAGTGGGATTCCTCGGACATATCCTCTCGGCAGAAGGAATCTCGGTAAAATATGTACTTGATTGGTCCGCACCCACCATCGTCTCAGAAATCCGGAGTTTCCTTGGACTGGCCGGATATTATCGCCGTGTTATCGAAGGATTTTCCAAGATCGCCAAGCCAATGACTGAGCTCCTCAAGAAGGACAAGAAGTTCGTATGGACTGAGGACTGCGAACGAAGCTTCAATGAGTTAAAAACCAGACTGACATCGGCACCCGTATTAACTCTTCCAGATATCTACCGCAGTTTTGATGTTTCTTTGCGACGCCTCCAGAAAAGGACTGGGGTGTGTACTCATGCAAGATGGCAAAGTGGTGGCCTATGCATCTCGCCAACTGCGACAACATGAAGGAAACTATCCTACTCATGATTTGGAATTGGCCGCAGTGGTGCACGCTTTGAAAATCTGGAGACATTATCTGATTGGAAAGAAGTGCCAGATATTCACCGACCATAAAAGTCTCAAGTATATATTCACTCAGCCCGACTTGAACCTTCGACAGCGAAGATGGCTCGAGTTTGTTAAGGACTATGACCTCGGAACAAATTATCACCCGGGCAAAGCTAATGTGGTGGCTAACACCCTTAGCCGCAAACCAGCCCACCTCAATGCCCTAATGGATTCCTTGCCTCCAGAGCTGTAACACCCCAAAAATTTAACCATGATTTGTTTATCAAAATTTTGCCAGGAAATTAAATTTTTATTTTCTGGATTTATCTTTGGATTTCAGAACCTCTCTTTTCTTTGATATTATGGAGTTTTTACCCCAAGTGAAAACTCCCCAAATATATTGTTGGAATTGTATACCCTCTTTAGAAACATTTCTTTTATCAGTGGGATTATTTATATAATTATTTTTCCCTGAGCTTTATTTCTTTAAAAATGATTTTCAAAAGCTTTAGAGCCTATTTTGCACTACAACCCTTTGATAAATTTATTTAAAAATCCCACCAAAAATTTGGGGATGACATATGACATGCCTAAATCACTTTTATGCAAAAATATCCTTTAGTCATTTGGAGATTTTGAACTTTACCCCAAGTTTTCAAATCTGGTCCAGTTGGTACTTTTGCACTAAAATCTATTTAAATATTTCTTTAAAACTTCCACCAAAATTAGGGGATGTTAGTAGGAGTATATTATTCATCTTGGTGCAAAAACCCACTAATGTTCTTTGAAAAATTTGAGCAAATCATCCTCTTTTGCTCTCTGGTCCAGTTTGGCATTTTCTACTGCAACCATATTTTAACTTGCCCTTTTTCCCATGATTCTTTTTCCTGCTTATAGACCTCCCTACAAAACCCTTAAGTCCAGGAGAGTGGACCCATTGGAGTGTTGTTGGTCCATGAAATGATAGCCTTTAGTTTCTGTCTAGATTTGGTTTTCTCAAAAACTTGCACTAACTAGTTTCTAGTTTTGCCAAACTAACATGGCCACCCTCTCTATCATCTAAAGAGACACTGGTCTGGAGCTTTTGGCCACCCCAAGAGTTGCCTAGATGCCTCTGGCATTCTGTCAAACACCTTGTGTGCATGGTCAGATTTGATGTAGCTTTTAGTTTGCACACTAAACCTGCTTGCTTTGCCTAACCAGCTTGTCCACTAAACTCCTATCTACCACTAACCTATGCCTGTTTGCTACCAGCATCATTCGAGCTCTCTAACACGCGCTGGCTTTTCGTCGAGCACCTGGCGTGCGTGCGCTGGGCGCGCCCAGAGCGTGCGTTTTGCACGTGCGTGCGCCCGAGTCGCCGCGTCTGGCCCCTAGCCTTTGCTCACCTGCAGAGCCACGCCCATCCTCATCCACTCACCAGGACACTCCAGGACGCCCCTGGAGCCCCACAGCGCCGCAGTCAGGTCGGCCACGACGGCTAGTGGCCGACCACAGTAGGTTCCTGCCATGGACGGCGCCGCCCAAGCCATACGCGCGCGCCAGCTGCCCTCTAGAGCAGCTCGAGCTCATCCACGAGCCGTCTGCTAGCGCCCGTCGCCGCCACATCGCTCTGCAACTACAGAACGGCGGTCCGCCGTCGATCCTATCCACGGCCGCCATCGGAACCGACCTAATCGCCTATAAAAGGAGCTCCGAGCCCATCCGGACACCCAGGCAACCTCGTGCCATCCCCCTAGGGCCCCCACAGCCAGCAGTCGACGGCGGGAGGCCGTCTTCCTCGCCTCTGGCCAGTTCGGCCGCCGCCACTCTCCGGCTCCGTTCGTCGCGAGCAGGCCCTCCCCCGTCCATCCAGAACCACCACCCGACTCCCCTTGACCGTGCGGAGCTGCCCAGCCTCTCAGCTTCGACCGGGAACCACCATAGCCCGAACCCCCAATCCTCCCGAAGCCACCTCAGCCGCGGAGCTCGCCGTCGGCGACTCCCTCCGCCCCCACCAACCTTTCGACCACCGGGAGGACCGCCCTGGACTGGCGGATCCATCCCCGCCCTCAGAACCCCGCGGGGAGCCGCCGTTCGCCGGCGCCGATCGCAGGACCCCCGCCTTCGCTCGGACAGAGGAGGGAGATGGCGCGGCGACTGGTCAAACCTGACTAGTGGGCCCAAGGGACCCACTGTTAGTGACCCCGCGCCGGTCCATGCTGGCGTAAGTGGAGGCGTAATCCCAGAGTACATCTCCTACGTGTCGTTATCCGAAACGTTTTTTTCTTTTTCTGTTTTTTTAAACAGAATTTTGACTAAACTTTGACTGGACATATCTTTTAAAATAAAACTCCAAATGAGTTGATTCTTTTTCCTACCTCTCTCAAATTTCACCTAGTTTATTTTAAGATTTATTTCAAAAATAATTAGGAAAACTTTTTGTACTGTTTTTAAAGTTTGTGTTAATTCGAATATTTTCAAAAATAGAATTTTGAAGAAGAAGAAAACTCTCAAAAGTTTTGGAATGCACCCTGCCTCTCCACAACCTGAAGGCAAGCATTCTGAACCCTGGCATAATATTGTCGTGTGTGGTTTGATACGGTTACAACACCCCTCGTCTCGGAGTTTTCCTTATTTTTTGTGATGATATGAACATAGGCATAAGTGCATATTGATGATTCTGTGCTATTGGAATTTGATTCGTTGTGATAGTAATCACCATCATATGCCTTTCAGGCATACCGGAAGGAATCCGGGAAAGCCTCTGTCTTGGGTAGACACGGGCTTGTCTCTAGTCCTCCGTCAAGACGGTTGTGTCCGGTACGGCATGATGAGGTATGACGAGTGGTGATTGTGTCTGTTGGTTGAAGTATAAATTGTTATGCTAATCATGCAGGGAATACTTAAACCTCCTGAGTCGACTATACATCGAGTCTTGTTCCAGTAGCCCCCATACTTGTCTCGTACTGCCACTTGTCCCTGTCGCAGGTGGGGTATAGTTCAGTAAATTGTCAACCCCTTTCTTGGCACACACCGTACAGAGAGGCCATAGTGGAAGATACCGGCTGCATCCGGTAGGCAGTCCACCTGGTCCGGGGGCATGGGTGTTTCCGGTTGGGGCCGAGAGGGGGCAACCCTTAGTAGCGCGTGGTATAAATTTGATCCCATGCTAATCGAGGTTGTAGCCTCCCCACTTAGAGTTTTGCTTGATAGGTGTCGTGGGTGATTCCAGACACCAGTAAGTTAAGATGGTGTGTGCGGGTCAGGTGTGTTTTCAATTAAACGACCGTAAATGGAATTAGTCCCGATGGACTAAGGGAATCCGTTACTCGTGGGTAAATAGTACACCCTCTGCAGAGGTTATACCTATTCGAATAGCTGTGTCCATGGGTAAGGACAACAGTCTGGGATGGGTCAAGTGTCGGTCTTAGTGTCGGTCTTCGGAGGAGAAACTGCTAAACCAGAACATGGATCATGACTTGTGACTTATGATGATTATGATTATTATTATATTGGACTAACCCTTTATATTATTTGAATTATTGAGTATCCCTGGGACGGTTCTACCTCCTGGATACTCACTGTGATTATTCTCTTATAAGCCCTTTATGTGGTGTCGCTCAGACGCCCGACTGTGGCCTGCTTGTCATTTAAATTAATTATAAGCCCTTTATGTGGTGTCGCACAGACGCCGACTGTGGCCTGCTTGTTATTTTTATAAGCCCTTTATGTGGTGTCGCTGAGACGCCCTACTGTGGCATGCTTGCATTTATTTACTTTGTAAGCCCTTTATGTGGTGTCGCTCAGACGCCCGACTGAGGCATGCTTTATATTATTATCCTTTCGAGGCGTCGCTTCAGACACCCGATCGGTGCATTCTATTTTTATTCTCTGATTGCATATTCATGTTTTTATATGAACAACCTGCTTGCGTGCATCATGGATTTTTATTTCATGACTGACGTTGTGATCATAGAATATTTCAGAACATGAATATCATTTGTTATTATACCCGTGTTCATAATGTTTGCGAGTACATTCAAAAGTACTCACTGGCTTGTCCTTGGCTATTGTCTTGGCCAGATTTCTTGCTTGAAGAGGAGCGTTGCGATGACAGCCCCGGAACCTAAGCAATGGTGATAGCGGCCTCGCGAAGATAAGAGTTATCCAGGTCAGCTGTTCCTATGGGAAATGGAGTCCCATAGACGCTGAAAGACCACAAACCGCTTCCACCATCAGCCACTAAAAACCATTTGTTGTACTCATAGGCCAGAATGGTCTTGTACTACATATTTGGTATTTTGCTTGGAGTTTCTGTATCAAGTTGGTGCCTCATCAGCTAACAGTAATCCTGGGGCTGGTGAGCACAAGGACCATTTCCTGGGAAATTAATATCCTGAAAATACGGTCCTGACAAGAGCTCTATGAAGAAATCATGCAGCAAATCTGGTAATCACCGACGCCCGTCTTACCAATATATTGGAAGTTGCTCCTACTCTCGAAGAAGAAATCCGCAGAGCTCAAGCGGATGATAAGGTGTTACGGATATATGTTCAGAAGCTGCACCAAGGGCAAGCACCTGATTTCACTATGGATCGGCAAGGTTCACTAAGGTTCCGAGGAAGACTTTGCATACCCAACCAAGATAGTCTGAAGAAGAAAATATTAGCGGAAACACATGAAGCACCATACTCAATTCATGCCGGTGGTACCAAGATGTATGAGGATCTTCGTCAGATATTTTGGCGGGATGGAATGAAGAAAGACATCACGTACTTTGTGGCCTGCTGCGATATCTACAATAAGGTAAAGGCGGAACACCAAAAACCCGCCGGACTCCTCCAGCCTCTGCCAGTATCCCAACGGAAATGGGACGATATTTGCATGGATTTCATTACCGGATTACCAAGGTCTCATCGAGGAAACGACACGATATGGGTCATAGTGGACACTCTAACCAAGGTGGCACACTTCCTACCCATCCGGACCACATACCATGCAGATCAACTTGCACAGCTATATGTATCAAGAATTGTCAGTCTGCTTGGGGTACCCAAGACTATCACCTCCGACAGGGGATCTCTATTCACATCCGCATTTGGTCCCGACTTCATCAAGCCTTGGGGACCCCTGTGAAGTATCGCATGGCTTACCATCCTCAGACAGATGGACAGACTGAGCGAGTAAATCAAATACTCGAAGATATGCTCCGGGCATGTACATTGGCCAAAGGAACCCAGTGGGAAGACTGTCTGACCTACGCCGAGTTTTCCTACAACAACAGTTTCCAGGAAAGCTTAAAGATGTCACCCTATGAAGTCCTGTATGGCTGAAAATGCCGCACCCCATTAAATTGGTCTCAAAGCGGAGATAGCCGTATTTTCGGGACTGATTTAACGCTCGAAGCAGAGAAGCAAGTCAAGGAAATCCGAGACAGACTGCAACTGGCCAAATCCTGACAGAAGAGCTACTATGATGCCAAACATCGTCAGATCAGCTTCGAACCCGGAGAACACGTACATCTCCAAGTCACCCCTATGAAAGGAGTCAAGAGGTTTCAGACCCGAGGAACATTGGCACCCAGATATATCGGTCCATTCCCCATCATGGCCAGAGTCGGAACAGTTGCCTACCAGTTTGAATTGCCACCATAATTGTCAAAAGTACACAACGTGTTTCACATCTCACAGCTAAGAAGATGCATCTCGCAACCGGAGGAAAGGACTGATATGTCGGAGATAGAATTGGCTAAGGATTTGAATTATGAGGAAAAGCCAATCAGAATATTGGATCAGACAGAAAGGGTCACTCGCAGCAAAGAGATAAGATTTCACAAGGTTCAGTGGGAGCATCACACCGAAGAAGAAGCAACCTGGGAAAGAGAGGAATTTTTAAAGACTGCATACCCAGAATGATTTTCCCAAGCAACCAAATCTCGAGGACGAGATTCATCCTAAGTGGGGGAGGTTTGTGACAGCCTAGATTTTGGCCTTCTCTCTTTTTACCGGACTTGCCTTCTCTCTCTTTCCGGACACGGTTTTCATCTTGGTTTTTGCCCGGACTTGATTTGGATTTTTGGATCAATTCAAATGGACTTGTCACTTGGGCATATCCTTGGCTTTCACCCAAGTGACCTATCTGCCTTAATCCTCCCACAAATTCCCAAAATAATAAAATGAATATTTTTCCTAAAAGGAAAATATACATTTTTCTCTCTTAAGCTCATTTCAGAACATTGTGCTCCAAAGCAACCTCAATTTTTCTTGCTCAGAAAAATCTGAGATAATTCCTAAATATTCTTAGGACCTTGGCACATCTTCCCATGCAAAAATATTGCATCACTTTTTGTAATATTTTTGCTGTAGAAAATCTTTTCACTTCTAGACCAGAAATGCACTTTGTACAACAAGTTCATTTTTCCTTAAGCTTTTGGCCTTGAGATTTCTTGAGCTTAAAGACCTTCCTAAGAAACCGTAAACCCCAGGAGATTAGCCCTAATGGCCTTCTAGAAGGTGGACAAACCTGGCGACCAAGTTTCTAACCAGAAACTTGCCAACTTGGTAGAGTCGCGTCTGGTCGGCCTGGGTATGATCCATCACCTCTCCTAGACGTAACCTTTGCACTTTGTCGAGCTCGTAGACAAGGTTTGGCCGCTCCTGGCCGTCGTTTTGGCAATGCCAGCTTGGTGACCGCGCGAGGACACGGCGCCTGGCAGCGTCTCGAGGCGCTATGGCTGGCGCTTTGCGTTCTGTTTCGCGCGTGTGCATGCAAGCGCTCGCCTCCGACTGCCGCAACGTGCCGCAACCCTCGACCCATCACCCATGACCCCTCCTCAGGCGCCGCCGACGCGGTGCCGCCGCAACAAGCCCGGTCAAGTCGTGGCCAAAAGCGGCCTGATCTTGTGGCGTGTTCTTGTCCCCATCTGAAACCGCCTCCTGTGCTCGTCCACGAGCGTGGGCAAGCGCCGGCGTTGACGCTGCACCCTGTCCCCTCGCGTTGGAGCCTCTCGTCGATGTTCGCCGCGTGTCCAGAGTGCTCCGGCGGCAACACGTTTCCCCCCTCTGCTCCGGCTATATAAAGCCACCCCGCCTCCCTTGCTAGCCACGCACCACTCCACACCACCTCCATGAACACGTAGACGAGCAGAAGCCCGGTCGAGCAGGCCTCTGGCCATCGCCCTGACCCGAGGCCTCCGGCAATCCCCGCAGGCTAGCTGCGACTCTCCAGGGCCACTCGAGCTCAAGCAGCTGCTTGGGCAGGGCCTTGGTGGTCTGCTGGAGCTGCCTGGACCCCGCCAAGCCCTCGGAGCTGCCTCTAGCCACCGTCTTCCACCTCTCCGGCGAACCCTGTCCGCCACCGAATCTGGCGAGCTCGACTGCGACCAGCTCCGCCCACCTTTCGCCAAGCCACGGTTACGGGCAGGTGCCCCGCTTCCCCTCTGATCTCGACCCCCTTCCCTCTCTCCTAACTGGTGGGGCCCAGTGTCAGCCTCACCACTCACGCCCGAAGCAGTACAAGTGGAGGCGGACTCCCACTTTACGCCTTCGACGTCAACCCCCCAGGATTTTCTATTTATTCAAATTTAATTCAAAAATTTGACTAAACTTTGACGAGCCACCATTTCTAAATCATAAGCCCAAATGAATTGATTCTTTCTGCATTGTCTTTGTTACAGAAAGCTCTAGCAGCACACCAAAAGGTGGATTTTTCCTTGCTGTCTAGAATTTCTGGTGATTTTCAGAATGTGTTTTGACATTTATTTTTGTGGTTTTAAAATATTTTCAGTAGGAGGATCTCGCCTTGAAGCTAACCAGGAGGAGTGTGACCCTCCTCTGCACTAAGGCAAGCCACAACACCATTTGGGTGGTGTTATTTCAATATCTATGATTTTCTACTTGAATATGAGTCTTTATTTGCATTTAGAATTTGATAAATTAATATGGTTAATGGCTAATTATTTTATGATGCTTGATATGCTTATTTTAGCTTCTGGTTGAGTTCATAGAATTGTCTGGCTAAGTAGAGTAAGATTTTGCACTAGATATTTTGTTACGGAAAGTTATGGTAGCTATTTTTGCAAGTAATAGTTTTCAACTAAATGATGAACTAATAAAAATGTTGTTTCTAGATAAAAATGAGTTATAACCAGAGAAGTTTCTGATCTTAGTATTGCAAGATAGTTATGTTGCTTGTTTTGATCCATTTTTAAGAGTTGCTTGCTCTGTGTGACGAGTAGATGAATGATTTCTGGTGTGATGCCATGTTAGTAATAAAAAGTTTTTCTGAAAGTTAATACTTGATTAAGTTCAACCTGAATATCATGTTGATCACATCTGGTGCCACTGAATCCGGTTTTTAATTCAGTGCGACCACATTTACCTAATGGGAAGGTCTTGATTCAGTCCTTTGTCGTGGCTCTCACCGGTGCCTCCCGCGAGGGAAGGTTATGGGAGTGCATACCATGGCCTGGTAGGCAGACATAACCTTGTGTGCTCGTTTTGTTTTTATGGTATCTTGTCCCCGTTTGGGACCGTTTTGCCACGACGGTGGCCGTTGGTGTCTTTGGTAGACACGAGGCCACCCAAGACCTAGCCCTGAGAGGGAGATGATCGGAGTGGCCGGGGAGAGTGCATGGCAAAGGGAGGGTTTCGTCGGAATACTTTGGTCCACCTGAATGGGAGTACGAGGCCAGGTATTCCGTAGTGTGGGTAAAGTGCACTACCTCTGCAGAGTGTATTTAATCTGTCGATAGTCGCGCCCTCGGTTAGGGGCAAGACTTGGGAGTAAGTCACACCATGGATCAACTTTTATAATTAATCTTGCAAACTAGTAATTGTTGTGATGCATTGTTTTGTGGTGAACCTCGAACACTCGAGGTGTTTATGAGTGATTGGTTTCAGGTGTGACCCCTGTGTGGTCACTGTTTGGTTACGAGTTAACCGTCTGGTAAGCGAGTCAGTGTGACTCGATGCGCTGTTTGGTTGCTTTGCATATATTTGCATTTGTAGTAATTTCTCGCATTAAATTAACTTGATTAATTATCATGATATTGTCTATCATCGTGCTTATGTTTGTTGTGAGCTTGCAAGTACATTCAATGTGCTGACCTGGTGTGTCATGCTAGCTTTCAGGCAAGTTGATTCGCATCGGAGCGCATCTCGTGTCTAGGCCGTCTCCACGTCGGTGTCCCTATGCCATGGAGTTCCGCTACGTTGTTCTTCCGCTGCCGCATAATTTCTTGTGATCGAGGCCCCAGCCATGTTCATGAAATAATGTACATACTATCCAGCAGCACCGTTTGTGCCGCTTGGCCTCGAATCTCGATGTAATATCAGACCTTTGTACCATGCTAGTATCAATAAAGCGGTTATTTCTGTACCATGTTGTTGTGTATTTCCAGAAGACTCGATCTCTGGGCTGGCAATGCATGGTAAACGGGTTGCTCTGAGCCGGGGTACCACACTCTTGAGATTAGCCACTAGTGAAACCGATGGCACCCGGGTCTATTCTTCATCATATTAATCTCTCGTCAACTAGCTATTTCTGGCGTTGTTTATTTTGCAATCTTTACTTTCACTCTTTATCATAAAAATACCAAAAATATTATCTTATCATCTCTATCAGATATCACTTTTGCAAGTGGACGTGATGGGATTGACAACCCCTTTATTGCGTTGGTTGCAAGGTTCTTATTTGTTTGTGTAGGTACGTGGGACTTGAGCGTGGTCTCCTACTGGATTGATACCTTGGTTCGCAAAAACTGAGGGAAATACTTACGCTACCTTGCTGCATCACCCTTTCCTCTTCAAGGGAAAAACCAACGCAGTGCTCAAGAGGTAGCACCAGGCTTGCTGCAGATGCTGCTGATGACGTTAAGAACGTCTGGGAGAGTAAAGCTGATCACTACTCGATAGTTAAGTGTGCCAGGCTTTACGTCTTAGAACCGGGACATCAACGACGTGTTGAACATCATGGAGCATATGAGATGTTTCAGGAGTTGAAGTTAATATTTCAAGAAAATGCCCAGATTGAGAGAAATGAAGTCTCCAATAAGTTATATAGCTGCAAGATGGACGAGAATAGTTCTGTCAGTGAACATATACTCAGAATGTCTGGGTACCACAACCACTTGACTCAACTGGGAGTGAATCTTCCTGATGATAGTGTCATTGACAGAGTTATTCAATCATTGCCACCAAGCTACAAAAGCTTCGTGATGAACTATAATATGCAAGGGATGGATAAGACAATTTCCGAGCTCTTCGCAATGCTAAAGGCTGCGGAGGTAGAAATCAAGAAGGAGCATCAAGTGTTGATGGTCAACAAGACCACCAGTTTCAAGAAAAAGGGTAAAGGGAAGAAGGGGAACTTTAAGAAGAACGGCAAGCAAGTTGCTGCTCAAGTGAAGAAGCCCAAGTCTGGACCTAAGCCTGAGACTGAGTGCTTCTACTTCAAAGGGACTGGTCACTGGAAGCAAAACTGCCCCAAGTATTTGGCGGAGAATAAGGATGTCAAGGTGAACAAAGGTATATGTGATATACATGTTATTGATGTGTACTGTCGGTGTCAAAACCGGCGGATCTCGGGTAGGGGGTCCCGAACTATGCGTCTAGGCGGATGGTAACAGGAGACAAGGGACACGATGTTTTTACCCAGGTTCGGGCCCTCTCGATGGAGATAAAACCCTACTCCTGCTTGATTAATATTGATGATATGGGTAGTACAAGAGTAGATCTACCACGAGATCAGAGAGGCTAAACCCTAGAAGCTAGCCTATGGTATGATTGTTGTTCCATCCTACGGACTAAAACCCTCTGGCTTATATAGACACCGGAGAGGGTTAGGGTTACACAGAGTCGGTTACAAT
This sequence comes from Aegilops bicornis, assembly GCA_021605145.1. NCBI lineage: Eukaryota > Viridiplantae > Streptophyta > Magnoliopsida > Poales > Poaceae > Aegilops > Aegilops bicornis. The sequence continues at coordinate 27,495,964 of CM038673.1, read as the reverse complement.
GGTAGGAGATCTACATATCCGTATCGCCAAGCTTGCCTTCCACGCCAAGGAAAGTCCCATCCGGACACGGGACGAAGTCTTCAATCTTGTATCTTCATAGTCGAGGAGTCCGGCCAAAGGTGATAGTTCGGCTATCCGGACACGCCCTAATCCGGGACTCCCTTAGTAGCCCCCGAACCAGGCTTCAATGATGACGAGTACGGCGCATTGATTGTCTTCGGCATTGCAAGGCGGGTTCTTCTCCAAATCCTGTGCACCTGTTGAATAGTGTCCGGCTTCTCGTAAATACTGTGCTCCTCGGCTTCCACGCCCAATAATGGCCATCTTCCACGTGTTGAATGAATTTGAAAAGCCAGGGTATTTTTACATTTACCCCCCTAGCTGCGCAAATGAGCCTTCTATAAAAGAGACGAGGATCTAGATCCGAATCACAACATCCTCCCTCCGCGAGCATTCATCGGAGCGCCTCTGACAAAAATCCATTCCATCATCGACAGTCGACGCGGCTCCTCCTCTCGCGCTCCCAGCCCTCAGCCTGGAGATTGGGAGAGATGCTCAGTCCCGCATAGAGAGCTAGTGACACTCCAAACCAAGGGATTTCTTCCCCCGGCCTTCATGGTTCCGGTTCGAGCCGGACTCGCCACCTACAAGGGCGGAAAGCAAGCGGAGAGCGTCCCCGATCCCTCCAAAGGAGAGCGGGTATGCTTCGTCTCTTATCTGATAAGAGGGCTCGGATTTCCAATTCATCCGTTTCTCCGGGGGCTCCTGGAGTTCTCGGCCTCAGTTGCACAACCTTCGCTTTGCCTCCATCTTGCATATTGTGGGCTTCGTGGCCCTTTGCAAGCTGTTTTTGGGCATCGAGGCTCATTTCGCGCTGTGGAAGAGATTGTTCTGCCTTGTACCCCGTTCTCATGAGGGGTCAATATATCAAGTGGGCGGAGCCGAACTATGGTGCATCGCCCAGGACCGGATACCTATCCGGAACACCGAAGAAGGCGTCCGAAGACTGGCCTTCGGAATGGTTTTATATGGAAGACGTCCCGCTGCCGGATCCAGTTCGGATTGGCCTCCTGGAGTTCAGTAATGCTCCCTTGAAGAAACGCCTAAGTTGGCATCCGCGGAGCCCTCAAAGGGAAAATGACAGGGACGTCCTTTACCTGATGAGCCGAATAAGGTTGTTGGCTCATTCCGGACTGACCATGATCGGGTCATGGACACATGCATTATCTTGGGGTGCAGCCGCTCCAGTATAGGGGCCACCCCATGTGGGATTTCAACGGGGAGGATGATGCCACCCGTCATGGCCGTAAGGGGCCGGGATCGGTCGCCGATCTGGTGAAGATCTTGTCCGCTCTGTACAAAGGGGAAAAGGAGGATTTTCTCCGTGTCAGTCCATTGAACAGATTTTCTATGAACAATCCTCGAAGCTGGGTAAGCGGACATTTCTTTTTGCCTATCCGATCCACATTCCTATGGTTAAGTATCTCATTTTGTGATTTCGACGCAGGAACTGCGCCGGGCCGTAGAAGATATACACAGCCCGCCTCCACAACCTGAGGATCCGGAACGGTCCCTCGATCCGGCTTCCCAAGAGGATCCGGACATAAAGGTGGAGCTGATCGGTGGGGTATTTCACCAACTTAGCATCGACAATGCTTTGGTCGCCATTACGGCTGACTACCCCGGAATATTTCCAGCCTCCAGGTAACTCTGACCGAAGTCCCGATACCATGACCCATCCGTGCTTATTTCTGATCACCGCATACCAATGGTGTTTCGCAGGGGGTGCCTTTGAGGCGGGAAGCCGAGCCCGCGGCGGCTGGCCAACAAGGGGCAGCTCGGCCCAGCAGGCTGAAAAGAAGTGCGGTCCGGATCAAAACGTCACCGCAACGGTATGGCGCGCCACCGTGTTTCAAGGTTTGATTCCTGGAAGGCATACTAACGCTTGTGATCTTTTCAGGAAAAAGAGCGCTCGCCGGACTGTGTCCGGAGAGGTTGCCAATCGAGCCTCCGCCAGACAGGCTCCAAAGCCAGGTCCGGAAGCGGAGGCGAACACGAGGCACGCGTCGGATGCTCCTCCAACGGAGGATGCCGACAGATTGTCCGCCACTAAATCTGAGGTGGAGAGTGCCATGAATCATAGGCGCCGCCGGACAGTTCTTCGTGACGCATGTTTCTCCCAAGAGGCATTGAATGCCTTCAATTTGGGAGATGCGCACCTCCGTGCCGCTCAAGATGGTCTAGCCAGAGCCACGGAGCAGTATGTGAAAGACATATGGGTGAGCAATTTTGACAGTTATATATGCCAGTAGCCCCCGAGACTTAAAATAGTTAGAATAACTAATTTAAGGATCATTTGTTATGCAGGATCTTACAGAAAAGAATACCCAACTGTCCCAGGAGCTTCAACAGTTCAAGGCCCAACTTGAGGCCGCACTAGCCGCGACAGGGGAAGCCATAGAGACCCCCTCTGGTGATATATGCTTCAAAAGAGAAGTAGTTTGCGAAGTGCAGCGTGTGTATAAGTCTGACAATAATATTGCAGATGGCGTCGGGGTAGATCCGGACAAGCAACAGCTCCTGTGCCGGTTAAAGCCCGGCGAGAATGTGCTTACAAGGGTGCGGCAAGAGAAAAATAACCTCCAAGATGCCAACACCCAGCTGGGTGAGGAACTAAAGGATGTTCGTGCCCAGCTGTCTGACTCCGTTAAGGAGAATCGACGGCTTCGTCGCGGCATTTTTAGTAAGTGCTTGAACGAACTTTGAAAAAGAGTTCGGCGAATAAGTCGACTAACAGAGATATGTATGTAGGTATGCTCACAGGTCGTCCTGCAGAGGAAATGCCCGGTTCTACGGGTGATCTTCTTCCCGAGCTGATACAACTACACCTAACGAAGTTCGGCAGTGATGAAAAGGCGTCGCCCGGGCCTTATGGCCATCTATCTCCCTGCCTCAAGGCCTTGGAGAGCTTGCAGAGAGGCTTCAAGGAGCACGGCGGCGCTTTCGGCTATGGAAGATATCGGCCTGCCGTCAAGGCGCCAGGGAGGCCTGGGCCATGGTGAAGACACGGTACACGAAGGCTGACCCAAACCACATGGTCGAGGTCGGACCTGTGGGGCCCGATGGGAAGGAGATCCCTGTGAGCTTAGTGTACGGCCAAGTAGAATTGGCCGCAAAGTATTCCCAGCAGGACTGTAAACTAGACAGCCTATTAGATGGCATTGAAGAGGAATAAAATCAGTCAAGTTGACTATGTAATTAAAGATGACATGTAAAATGCCTTCTAGCCGGATTGTAGATCATTTTTCATTGGGGACCTTTTCACTTCGACCTCGGGACCCAATAGTCTGGAGTGTGTCTGAATACCCTCACGATTATATAAGAACCGGGGCATGCGTGGAGACCAGGCGTAGGGGTCATTAGTGCTTTATCAGACAAGTGCCCAACTTGTTATGTTATATTACATGGTTAGTAAGAAACATCTTCCAGGGAGAATAGTACCGTTAGGGGTTCCTTTCCCTGGGAGGCATGCCCTAAAGTGCATGTCCGGACTGCGAAAAAAGCAGAAAAGCATCTGGGGGCGGATAAATAAATAGGTAAGAAATCATCTTTTAGTTCACCAACCGAATATTCCCTTAACAACGCTAGCTTTCGGCTTCACCCAGTCTGAGGTACACATCCGGCTGACCCGGCAGTAACAATCGCAGAGGTGCTCCCTTTACCACCTAGCCGAACAATCAGGAACGTAGGGGTAAAAACTGGAGCCAGGCAACCCAGCTTGGCCAAAACTTAAGTCATATCGATGCATATAATGGTGAATAAAAGGTACATGCGGAAGTGTGACACATGTGTTGGGCATAAAGCCCGTATAAATAAGCTTCTGTTAAAGAAGCCCCCAGGTATAATGAGCGCGGGTAGCGCGTCAAGTGTGTGCAAACAATGTGCAAACGAGCCTCCAAAGGCTTCAAAAAAAAGGAGGGAGAAGGAGAAAACTAAAAGACAGCTAAAGTATAAAATATAGACGAAGGAAGGAGACGAACTCAGGATCCGGTGCTAGGCGTAGAATCTTCGGAGACGGGCTGCGTTCCATGGGTTCGGCTCGAGTAGGTTATCCGACACGTTTCGCAGACGGAACGCTCCGCCGGTCAGAACTTGGTCGATGATGAAGGGACCTTCCCATTTGGGCTTGAGTTTGTCCTTTGTCTTCTCCGGCTGGCGTAGAACTAGTTCGCCAACATTGTAAGCTTTGGCCCGTACTTCTCTGCTTTGATATCTTCAAGCCTGCTGTTGATAGAATGCGGAACGAGCTTTTGCCACGTCGCGCTCCTCCTCTAAGGCGTCCTAGCTGTCCTGCCGATCAAGCTCGGCTTCTCTTTCTTCGTACATGCGCACGCGAGGTGAGTCATGAATTATGTCGCAGGGCAAAACCGCCTCTGCGCCGTATACCATAAAAAATGGTGTGAATCCGGTAGTGCAATTCGGCGTGGTCTGCAGCCCCCAGAGTACGGAGTCGAGCTCCTCTACCCAGTGCGTGTTAGATTCCTTGAGGGACCGTACTAGTCTGGGTTTAATGCCGCTCATGATTAGACCATTTGCTCGCTCGACTTGACCATGTTTTTGCACTAGAGTTTGACCTCGTCGGCCGTGAAGTTCGTGCCGTTATCAGTGATGATGCTATGGGGGACGCCATAACGGTGTACTACCCCTGATATGAAGTCTATCACCAGTCCGGATTCGGCCGTCTTAACAGGCTTGTCCTCTATCCATTTGGTGAATTTATCCACCATGACCAATAGGTATTTTTGCTTGTGGGTCCCTCCTTTAAGGGGTCCAACCATGTCAAGCCCCGGACCATGACGGCGGTGAGGGGTATAGTTTTGAGGGCGGTGGGTGGCATGTGGCTTTGATTAGCAAAGAGCTGGCAACCGACGCATTGTTGGACTAAGTCCTGAGCATCTGCCCGGGCCGTCGGCCAATAAAATCCTGTTTGGAAGGCCTTGCCTACAAGGGCCCGGGCTGCGGCCTGGTGCCCACCGAGTCCGGCATGAATTTCAGCCAGAAGATTTCGCCCTTCCTCTTCGAAGATACACCTTTGAAGGACTCCGGTTGTGCTTTTCTTATAAAGCTCTCCCTCATGGACCTTATAGGCTTTAGATCGCCGTACTATGCAGCGGGCCTCGTTTTGGTCCTCGGGAAGTTCCTGCCCTAGTTAGGTAGGCTAGGAATGGTTCCGTCCACGGGGCAATGACTGCCATTATTTCGTGGGCTGAAGGTGTTACTTCGTTGGCAGACCGACCGATTGTGTTAGAGTGTTCGGTGTCGGGCGGTATGGTTGGGTCCGGATTGTTGTTTCCGGACTCCCCCTCCCGTAGTACGGATGGCTTGAACAGCCGTTCCAGGAAAATGTTGGGAGGGACGGCATCGCGCTTTGCGCCAATGCGTGCCAATACGTCTGCCGCCTGGTTATTATCCCGGGCGATATGGTGAAATTTGAGCCCTTCAAACCGAGCTGACATTTCTAGGACGGCGCTATGTAAGCTGCCATTTTCGGATCCTTGGCATCGAAGTCTCCATTTATTTGGGATATCGCGAGGTTCAATCCTCAGCACCTCTAGGCATTTAATGCCCATGGAGACCGCCATCCGGAGGCCATGTAGAAGGGCCTCGTATTCGGCTGTGTTGTTGGAGTCCGTGTACATTATCTGGAGTACGTATTGAATTGTATCTCCGGTTGGGGACGTCAGAACAACGCCAGCCCCCAGGCCGGCCAACATTTTGGAGCCGTCGAAGTGCATGATCCAATTAGAATATGTGACGTACTCTTTAGGGAGCTCGGCTTCAGTCCATTCGGCGACGAAGTCGGTCAAAACTTGCGACTTGATAGCTCGCCGTGGCTTATAGGTTATGTCGAATGGGAGGAGCTCGATGGCCCATTTGGCAATTCGCCCGTCGGCGTCAGCGGTTGTTTATAATGTCATTAAGAGGTACTTCGAGGCTACTGTTATCGAACACTCTTGAAAGTAGTGTCGCAGCTTCCGGGATGCCATGAACACCGCGTATGCTATCTTTTGATAATGCGGATACCGGGACTTGCATGGAGTTAGGACAGTGGACACGTAGTAAACTGGTTTTTCAAGAGGGAACCTGTGTCCGTCCGTTTCTCGTTCGACGACGAGCACAACGCTTACAACTTGATGTGTTGCTGCGATACATAATAGCATTGGTTCGCCCATGTTGGGCACGGCCAGGACCGGATTTGTTGCCAATATGGCTTTAATTTCTTCGAGTCCGGCCGTGGCGGCATCCGTCCACTCGAAGTGTTCTTGGCCGGAGGAGGCGATAAAGGGTAGTGCCTTTTCTCCCAAACGGAGATAAAGCGGCTTAGAGCCGCCATGCATCCAGTCAATTTTTGTATTTGTTTGAGGTCTTTTGGGATATCCAATTGTGACAGAGCTCGGATCTTGGCTGGGTTTGCTTCAATTCTTCTACCGGATACAATGAAGCCCAAGAGCTTTCCGACCGGTACGCCGAAAACGCATTTTGCCGGGTTGAGCTTAATGTCGTATGTTCGGAGATTATCGAATGTGAGCCTCAAGTCGTCTACTAGAGTTTCGACATGCTTGGATTTGACGACCACATCATCTACGTATGCCTCCACTGTTTTGCCGATCCGGTTTGCCAGACATGTCTGAATCATACGCTGATATGTTGCGCCGGCGTTTTTGAGCCCGAAGGGCATTGTGTTGAAGCAGAATGGGCCGTATGGAGTGATGAATGCCATTGCAGCTTGGTCTGGCTCTGCCATCTTAATTTGGTGGTAGTCGGAGTACGCGTCGAGGAAGCACAATGAATCGTGTCCTGCGGTAGCGTTGATAATTTGATCGATGCGGGGGAGGGGGAACGGATCCTTTGGGCAAGCCTTGTTAAGGTCCTTGAAATCGACACATAGGCGCTAGGATTTGTCCTTCTTTGGTACCATCACCAGGTTTGCTAGCCAGTCCGGATGTTTTATATCTCTGATGAATCCGACTTCCAAAAGTTTGGCTAGCTCCTCTCCCATGGCATGTCTCTTGGGTTCGGAAAAACGCCGAAGAGCCTGTTTGACTGGCTTGAATCCTTTTAGAATATTTAGGCTGTGCTCGGCCAGCCGACGTGGGATTCCTGGCATGTATGAAGGGTGCCAGGCAAAAATTTCCCAATTTTCCCGTAGGAATTCTCGTAGTGCGGCGTCTATATCAGGGTTTAATTGTGCCCCAATGGAGGCCGTCTTTGTAGGGTCCGTTGGATGGACTTGGAATTTGACTATTTCGTCCGCTGGCTTAAAAGAGGTGGACTTGGATCTCTTATCGAGTATCACATCGTCCCTGTTCACCGTGGAGCACATCGCAGTGAGTTCCTCGGCCGCTAGGGCTTCGGATAGTGCCTCGAGGGCCAGTGCGGCTGTCTTATTTTCGGCGCGGAGTGCTATGTCCGGGTCACTGGAAAGAGTGATGATTCCGATGGGCCCGGGCATTTTGAGCTTCATGTACCCGTAATGGGGTATAGCTTGAAAAATTGTAAATGCCTCTCGCCCTAATAAAGCGTGATATCCGCTGCTGAACGGGGCCACTTGGAACGTGACCTCCTCGGACCTGTAATTATCCGGCGAGCCGAACACCACATCCAGTGTGATTTTTCCTGTACAGCATGCTTCCCGACTAGGGATTATTCCTCTAAAGGTTGTGCTGCTTCGCTCAATGCGGCTCCAGTCTATTTCCATTTTTCGGAGGGTTTCCTCATAGATGAGGTTAAATCCGCTGCCGCCGTCCATGAGTACCTTAGTAAGGCGAAAGCCGTCCACTATTGGGCTGAGGACCAATGCGGCTGGTGCTCGGACTGTTCGGAATTTAGGTTCGTCATTGGCATTAAAGGTAATAGTCGTGTCACTCCATGGGTTTATTGTTGCTACCTGGTAGACTTCGCAAGGTCATGGAGTCTTCGCTTCCGCATATTATTTGATGCGAAAGTCTCAAGAATGTTAATACCGTCTTTGGTATTCTTGGGCTGGTGCTTTCTGGAGCTAGGAGTTCTTCGCCACTTTTGGCCACCTGCCGTAGTATCCAACATGCTCTAAGGCTATGAGTTGGAGTGGCGCCCTCTGTACTATGAATTTTGCAGGGTCCATTGAGCCATCCCTCCGATACGGTTCCATGAACTTTGGGGGGTTTTTGCTTTTTGGTATTTAACCCAGGTGCCTGGCGATGATGCACCCTTTTATTTCGGACTAGGGTTGTATTCGGGGCCGGATTATCCCAAAAATTGGTTTCGGTTTTCCAGGCACTCTCCATCGCACAGTACTTTTGTACTATGGACGCCAAGTCAGCAAAGCGTGTAATTTCGCGACGACTTATGGCATTTAGGATTCCCTTGTCCGTGCAATTATTGCAGAAAACTGAAATTGCGTCTTCCTCGCGGCAGTCCTTTATCCTGTCCATAATCAGGAGGAATCTGGCCCAGTAATGGTGTACTGTTTCAGCGGGCTCTTGCCGGATTAGGGATAGATCGCTTATGTTTGGGTGGGCGGGTGGAATTAAATTCGGAACCCTGTCCAATCTAAGACTCAGGGGCCGAGAAGTTTCCGAACTTGGAAGCTTGGGTTTTTGGATGTTGTCCAATGAATCCAGCCTGCTGCCTGACTTTAGGTTCAGGACTTGAGTGACGTCCGTCCCTCCGCAGGAATCCGGCATGGAGGGGTCGGGAATCCGGACATAGCTAGTCCTTAAGATAGAAGAAGGGTCGCCGTATTGTTCCTCCACCACAGCAACGTGGTGGGTAGCCTGGGGAGAGTTGATCTCTCTCAGATCGGTTTTAGGCCCAATCTGATCATAGTCTGTAGCGACTCCCAGGGTGGCGATGCGATCCAAGAGCTCGTTTAAGGAGGAGAGCTCCATCGGATCTAGCTGCTCGGCAAGTTCCGAGTTAACGTGAGGATTGCTTTCGATGACCCGAGAAGTCATCGTCGGTAGCCAGCGGCCAAACAAAGCGGTCATAAGAAAACCGCTTAGCCGGAGAGTCTGGCGGTGGCCAAAGCTCCTTTAGCAATGGTGCCGTCTTTAAATACGGGATGAGGCATCCTTCCGACGGGCGACAAAGACAGAGGAACTCTCAATGAAAGCACCAATGTCGGTGTCAAAACCGGTGGATCTCGGGTAGGGGTCCCGAATCGTGCGTCTAGGCGGATGGTAACAGGAGACAAGGGACACGATGTTTTTACCCAGGTTCGGGCCCTCTCGATGGAGGTAAAACCCTACTCCTGCTTGATTAATATTGATGATATGGGTAGTACAAGAGTAGATCTACCACGAGATCGGAGAGGCTAAATCCTAGAAGCTAGCCTATGGTATGATTGTTGTTCGTCCTACGGACTAAAACCATCCGCTTATATAGACATCGAAGAGGGTTAGGGTTACACGTAGTCGGTTACAATGGTAGGAGATCTACATATCCAGACGCCAAGCTTGCCTTCCACGCCAAGGAAAGTCCCATCCGGACACGGGACGAAGTCTTCAATCTTGTATCTTCATAGTCCAGGAGTCAGGCCAAAGGTGATAGTTCGGCTATCCGGACACCCCCTAATCCGGGACTCCCTCATGTACCTTACTAAGGCTCACACTAGTGCCTGGGTATTTGATACCGGTTCTATTGCTAATATTTGCAACTCGAAACATGGACTACGGATTATGCGAAGATTGGCTAAGGACGAGGTGACAATGCACGTGGGAAATGGTTCCAAAGTTGATGTGATTGCCGTCGGCACGCTACCTCTACATCTACCTACAGGATTAGTTTTAGACTGGAATAATTGTTATTTGGTGCCAGCGTTGAGCATGAACATTATATCTGGATCTTGTTTGATGCGAGACGGTTATTCATTTAAATCAGAGAATAATGGTTGTTCTATTTATATGAATAATATCTTTTATGGTCATGCACCCTTGATGTGTGGTCTATTTTTACTAAATCTCGATAGTAGTGATACACATATTCATAGTATTGAAGCCAAAAGATATAAGTTTAATAATGATAGTGCAACTTATTTGTGGCACTGCCGTTTGGGTCATATTGGTGTAAAGCGCATGGAGAAACTCCATACTGATGGACTTTTGGAATCACTTGATTATGAATGACTTGGTACTTGCGGACCATGCCTCATGGGCAAGATGACTAAAACTCCGTTCTTCGGAACAATGGAGCGAGCAATAGATTTGTTGGAAATAATATATACTGATGTATGCGGTCTGATGAATATTGAGGCTCACGGTGGGTATCGTTATTTTCTGACCTTCACAAATGATTTAAGCAGATATGGGTATATCTACTTGATGAAACATAAGTCTGAAACATTTGAAAAGTTCAAAGAATTTCAGAGTGAAGTGGAAAATCATAGTAACAAGAAAATAAAGTTTCTGCGATCTGATCGTGGAGGAGAATATTTGAGTTACGAGTTCGGTCTACATTTGAAACAATGCGGAATAGTTTCGCAACTCACGCCACCCGGAACACCACAGGATAATGGTGTGTCTGAACGTCGTAACTGCACTTTACTAGATATGGTGTGATCTATGATGTCTCTTACTGATTTACCGCTATCATTTTGGGGTTACGCTTTAGAGACGGTTGCATTCACATTAAATAGGGCACCATCTAAATCCGTTGAGACGACACCTTATGAACTGTGGTTTGGCAAGAAACCCAAGTTGTCGTGTCTTAAAGTTTGGGGCTGCGATGCTTATGTGAAAAAGCTTCAACCTGATAATCTCGAACCCAAATCGGAGAAATGTGTCTTCATCGGATACCCAAAGGAGACTGTTGGGTACACCTTCTATCACAGATCCGAAGGCAAGACATTCATTGCTAAGAATGGACCCTTTCTAGAGAAGGAGTTTCTCTCGAAAGAAGTGAGTGGGAGGAAAGTAGAACTTGATGAGGTAACTATACCTGCTCCCTTATTGGAAAGTAGTTCATCACAGAAATCAGTTCCTGTGACTCCTACACCAATTAGTGAGGAAGCTAATGATAGTGATCATGAAACTTTGGATCAAGTTTGTAGCGATCCAACCCAAATGGATCAAGTCTCTGTGCTTTCTTGTCATCCCTGGATCGGTATGCTGACACACACAGTACTCGAAGGATTTATAACAGAGGTAAATCACATGTATAAATAACGTAAATACTATTACCTCAATCCAAAACATAGCGGAAGCAACAAGGTTGTGGATTCCCATCAACACCAACGGCAAAGTTGAGTATAGGAAATCGTAACCCTAACGTATCACTTACTGTCGTTCTAAAAAGTCTGCAACATGAAAAGTTGCAGCAAAACGGGTCAAGACATGGAATATCTTTGGCAATGTAACACATAGAGAGTAATGAAAGAATAGGCTATACTACATGCATATATGGCTGGTGGAAAGCTCTATGGTTACAGCTTTTTGCGAAAAGCCAATTTTTCCCTACCGCAAAGGAATAAATTTATTTAACTATCATGGTGGTTGTTAAACATTGAGAATGGTTGATGACATCCTCAATCCCAATTAAAAGTACTCATTAAAAACCCAACAACATTAATTAGAGTAACATGTTGAGATTCACATGATATTCAAGTACTAGATACTCAAGATGTCCATAACCGGGGACAAGGATAATCATGATTAGTTTATACACTCTGCAGAGGTTTGTGCACTTTTCCCCACAAGACTCGATCGCCTCCGTTTGGTTTCTCGCACTACATGGTGTTTGAGAGACGGATGACCGAGACATAGTCTTTCATAAGCGCTAGCACCTTACGATGGGTGGACCGGTACACCTACATCCCCTACATCTGCTAGTCCACCACTATAAGAGTTCGCACGACTTAGTCAACTATGCCAGAGCCCATAATGGCTTGTGGCTGCACACGGAAGTTTCTAGTTTGAATAATCTTATGATCCCTTTGAGCCTGGGTGGCGGTCCCAAAAAAACAGGCAAGTCCTGATACCCAGGTTCCTAGACAGGCAAGTCCTGGAGTAACCAGTGCCTCAATCCACCCAGATGTGTGTTTAAGTTGCCACCTTGGATAAACCATTAATTATCAATCTCACATCTGTCATGGATATTCACTCAAACCCAATCCACGTCTCACGAGCATAGCATGGCATAATAAGCAAACGTAGAAGTAACTCCCAAGGGTTTTGTAATAAAACAGGTAATAGGTACTACCTCAACTACTTCCCATAACCCCCAATTTAATTAGATCCTAATCATGCAAGTGTTTGAGGATTGATCTAATACATAAAAATTGGGTAGTAGAAAAGATATGATCAAGTGTTACTTGCCTGCAAAGTTGATGAAGATGATTCACACTCAAAACTCTTGATAGCTCTACTCGTCACACTCCGGTCAATCTGTCGTAATCAAGCAATAGTAACCACACATAAGCAATCACTCAAAAGATCGGAAAGAACGAAGAAAACAATTCGGAAAACGTCAAAACCAAATCAAATAACTCTTGCAGCATAAAACAATTTCTAACAGTACCAAAATTATGTGAATTTGGCCTTATCAGAAAGTTTAGGTCAAGAGCTCGATTAGCAAAAGAATCAACTAAATCGGAGTTACTGAAACTCAAGTTATGATCAAACGAAGTTCAAATACAAATCTGTTTGAATTCAAATTTTAAATTTTCAAAAACATGTTTGAGTTGGATTATCGGATAGAGGGATCATAACGAAGAAGTGGGCGTTGGTTTCATGGATTCCGACTTACGAGTAAAAAGTTATGAGCGTTTGAAGATTAGGGACTAAAAAATAACACTACGGATAGGTCCCTGACGGAAATTAAAAATAAAAAGAAAAATCTATCGAGCGAACGCTCGCTAAACAAAACGGAAAGAAAAACCGGCGAAAAAACCGATCTAGGGTTTCGGAAAGAAAACCGAAACGAAAAACCGATCTAGAAAACCGGAATGATTTACGAAAAACCGAACCGAGGAAAAGAAAAGGTGACGCGGCGCGGGGCTAGTACCTCGAAGAGGCGAGGGGCTCCGACGGCGGCTAGGTGGCGGGGCGACGGCACTTGGCGGCGGCGGCGTAGGGCGGCGGCGGCGGCGGCGCAAGGGCGGCGGCGGCGTGAGGGCGGCGTGACTGCTTGCCACAAGGAGGAGAGGAGAGGTGTTGGTTTGATGTGTTGGAGGGGGGTGCTTGGGTATTTATATTGGGGAGGGGAGGGTTTTTCTTGGGGTAGGGGGCAAGAAATAGACTAGGATTAGGAAACAAAGAGGGAAAAGATCTAGAAATAAACGGAATAAACGGAAGTACGACAAGAGTCCTACTAAGATTAGGAAAAAGGAGCGGCGGCTCCCTCCTGGCTCCTCAGTGCAGGCGGTGGATGGCCTTGGCCTTGGCCGATTGCTTACGGCTTGGGCCTTTGGCCCAAGGCGCTGCGAATATTTTTTTAAACAAATAGAGAGGAAAACAAAATGATAAAACAAAATAAAATGAAAATATTATATAGGCATATAATATATCAAAATTTTCAAAAAAAGATTTCCTACATGATGAACATTATTCTAGCATTAAATAAAATACACACAAATTTAAATAAAGCAAAGAGTGCTTCTGGTCCAATAAAATCCAATAAAAATCATTTTTAAAATACCAAAATGAATTCAAATTTATTTCTCTCCATTTTTTTGAGGTAGGGAATCATGTTACCCTATTTTCCATATATTTTATTTTTGGAGAAAAATAATTTGACTAAAACTCAAATAACTCCAAATTGAAAATAATTCAGAGGAACTTTGAATTTAATTCTTTGAAACTCCCAACTCATATTTCATATAATTTGAAGAAGTCATTTTATCTTCTCTCGTGAAAACCATTGAGTTGCATAAAGTTTCAGAATTGGAAATATTCTCTAATGAAATTAAAATATTTTCAACACCCCTTGTCATTTAAATAAATGGAAGAAGTCATGTCATCTTCTCTCTAGGGTTTCGTGATGAAAAGAATTTGAATTCCCGAAGATCATAAAAGCAAAAATGAAAGTTTGGGAAAGTCCTTTTATTCCCTCTCATTTAACTTTCAAAAAGAATTTCAAATTCACTCACTTTCAGTCAGTCAATCAAACAATCAATCAAATCTATCTATTGTTTATAACATTCCAAAATTTAGAATTTTGGGATGTTACAAACCTACCACCCTTAAAATGAATCTCGTCCTCGAGATTCGGAGAGGCTAGAAAGAAATAGGTTAGGGTTTGGGGGTCTTCTCAAAAATCCATCGATCATCTCCGGGGTCTTGGGTGCTACCACCCTTAGAAGCTTGGTTACGGTTCCATCAAAACTCATATACTCCATCCTTATGACTGACAGTGTCGGTCTTCTCAGATCCTCTGGATAATTACTTCTCTGGGCTCTTCCGGTAGTGGCATAACCTTTTCCTCAATTCCTTTGTCCTTTCCTCTTGGTAAGGTTATCCCGAAATTGGGTCTTCATAGCTGACGGGTCTGGCGCCAATTCTAAACAAATATCGGTATCTCATGGTGGTCAACGATTTACGGTTTCTCCTGCAGAAAACGGGTCTGGGTGGAACCTCACCGTATAACCTACGGTTGGCAACAACTGCCGTGTACAAGGGAAAAAATACCTATACCTTTCTAAGGTTTAAACAAGGTTTCATATCGTCGTCACTCTACTATAGGTAAGTCACTCAGATTTACCATCCCACATAGCAAAGCGAATAATAAGAGTAAGTCGGTATGGTGATCAATCCATCCTGCACCCAAATCATTACCTTGTACATGGTTTAGCGAATCTCGCATTATAGCACTCGGTCATCCTCACAAGCATTGCAGAATTTTTCTTGTCGACGAACCAAGTTCGGAAAATCCATTGTTTCTCGCAAGCCAAACAAACATCTATCGCTCCTTAACAACTCTCGTGTTTATGTAACTCCTATAGAGTCGTCTGTCGATACAATCGTAACTTCTTCCAGGGTTTTTCCTTCAGCAAGAGTGTGCTTGCTTCTTGGCAGGTCCTGGGGCCTGTGGGTTATGTCCCATCTCATCACTTGCAATCCTTGAACACATCATCTGGGCAACTGGTCATTATCCCAACACCCAACTTCCTGGCATACTTAATTCCATCCAATTGTACTGTCCTTCTTCCTTCTATTGGCACCAAACTAAGACGTGCTTACTCAGGCTCATCATGGAATTTCCATTGATCCATATTTCCAACATCATACCTCATTTATGTCCAATAGTAATTTATCTCTTCATCCTCGTGGGATATCCCACATACCGAGATAAAACTTATACTTATGAAGTCCATACTTCCACTTCGTGGAACATCATTATCCTTTCCAGGTCAAGCGTCCTTCTGAGGGGATATTGGCCATCTCGCATGGCACTTCTTCAAGCGGGAAACGTGATACACATCATGAACTCCTAACAGTCCTTCGGTGACTCCAACTTGTTAGCCAATTCTCCCATACGTTCCAAACTCGGTATGGTCCTACAAATCTCGGGGCTAACTTTCCCTTAACTCCAAATCATTTAACTCCTCACAGAGGTGGCACACAAAGATATGCTCTATCTCCAATTTCATGGACTACCTCCTTGCGTTTTTGAGTATGCAACTATTCTGCCTGGACTGAGCTACTTTCAGTCTATCTCGAATCAACTTAACATTCTCTTCCGAATCCTTGATCACATTTGGTCCAAACAACTGACGGTCTCCAACGTCATCCCACACTCTCTTGGGGTATCAAACATATCAAGACAAAACTCCTATTCCTTTTGTCTGAAATCCATTTAGTGGGTATCCTTATCTTTTCCAGGGGTCAACGGTTCTTACAGGGTACTACCACCCTTAAAATGTTCCAATATTCCATAGACCATATTTCTCATATCCTCGAAATTGGTCAACATCTTTCCTCATAAGGTAACTCATAAAATCCAAAGCAGTACCAACACTGCTAACTTTATTGATTCTTAAATTATTACAGTCTCTCGCTTTTCCATTTCATGTCTCAACTTAACACCTCAATATAAAAGAAAAAGCTCTCACTTCTACTACTCCATTTCTTCTGTTACAAATTCAACTATATATCACCAGTCTCCTTCTCCTTCGGACAATCTCTGGCAAAGTGCCCGGCTTCATCACAACGGAAACATATTACTTCTGACAAATATCGAGGTTTCCTTGTGATTATATAGCCTCCTGGGGTCCTTATCTTCCCTTTATGGGCAGTCATTGAAGTAGTGCCCTGAATTTTTGCACCTGAAACATGTGATATGACTCAGGTCTTTCTTTGTAGAAATTGGGTTGTTCCTGGAATCCAACCTACTTCTCTTCCTGGACCTTTCCGTTACAATCAGGGCTTCTATTTCCTGTGGGTCATACTCTACTTCCTCTATCGGAAATTCTACTAGATCTCCATTCAGACAATCTTGGGAGATGTGTCCTTCTTCTCCACATGAATAGCATGAATTGGTGCGGGCTTTAATTTTGTTTCCTTTGTGTATGTCCTCAACATCTTCCTTCGTCACAGGTTCTTCTAACATCTCCATGAGGGCTCCTTTCATTTCTTCTTTCTTCTGCTGGATGGTTCTTTGTACCATGGGGTAAATGTGACACCGAAAGGGTAGTGGGTAGTCCCTTCACACAAGAAACAAGTGATCTGCCTAGTTGGGCATTCTTCACCGGGTGACTTCCTTCACAATTAGGGCATTCATCCTTGTGTTCCTTATGGGTGTGTCCTATTTCTCCACGTAGCTTGTAACGCACAAGGTTTCTTCATATCCTTTCCATAAGGCTTCAACTTCGGGTCACAAACCGAGACTTCAAAGAACTCAACTTAAATTCTTCCCAAGTGGTTACTCTTTGCAATCCATTGATGGTTTGGTACATCCTCCACCAAATAGCAGCACCTCTTTCAAAGCAATCAAGAGCATGTCGGGCCATATCCTTTCTCGACTATAGGGTTGTTCTTCATGTGATTCTCCATGTTCAATCCATCGGTCCGCCTTTAATTGACTCCATCGGTCCCGAAAATACGAGCTCATCTCCCTTCATCATCTATTGGGTCCATGGGTTTTGGGGTGAGATAAGAGGGATCGAGAGGGATACACACAAGACAAACAAAAGTTTTGAAAAGACAGATTTTATTGTGGCTTCGGAAAAACATCAAACAAATGACAGCTCACAATAAATCGCATCTAACGCACGTATGTAACAGGGGTTAGGTCTTCTAAGGGTCAATAAATCTTCAACGCCATCAAACTCTTCAAGTCTTGTTCATGTCTCCGATGGCTTCTTCCAATCGTGCTTGTCCTGCTCAAGTTCTTTTGCCAGATCATCTCTGTTGACGCGAAGTCTCTCGCGACGTCGTGTAATATTTCTGGAGTTGCAGTCCAAACTTCTGGTTTCAACTTGCTGGACATGAACCATGGTCCCACTGTCCTTCGCCTTCGACAAAACTTTGATGTCTCAAGGTTTTGCTCCTCAAATTTTGTCTACTTTCAGCTTCCGGATCCTGAAGTTCTTCATGAAATACTTCCTTGTCGAAATTTAGCTTCTTGTGGGTCCATCTTAACTTTCGATGTAACACTCCGGATCCAATACACCTTGATCTCGGGTATTGATAACTTCCATGGTCCGTCAAATTCCATAAGCGTAACCTTCCTAGGTCATAAGATCTCGGGAATTCTTCGTGAGCCTTCAAAATCTCATAGTCTTCGGAGTCTTCAACAGTTGTAGTTTCCATTTATACGGTAAAATCCTCTTCATTCCAAATGGTCTTAGTTGTCCGATAACTTGTCTCCTTGGAGTGGTCTCATCGGTCGAATCTTCTAGTGGTCAAAAGGGAAAAGGGGTATGGTCTCGCTAAAAGGGAATATTTGAATAAGCTCAGAAGAGAAGAGAGATAAAGATCTTTTTGAAAAAGAAGTTGTAGAGAAAAAATCCTTCCTATGGGCTTGTCAGTTTCTAGGGTCACGTCCAACAGTCAACATGTGCTCGATACCATCTTGTAGCGCCCGACCGAATGGATCAAGTCTCGTGCTTTCGTGTCATCCTCGGATCGGTATGTCGACACACACAAGACTCGAAGGATTTATAACAGAGGTAAATCCCATGTATAAATAACGTAAATACTATTACCTCAATCCAAAACATAGCGGAAGCAACAAGGTTGTGGATTCCCATCAACACCAACGGCAAATTTGAGTATAGGAAATCGTAACCCTAACGTATCACTTACTCGTCAGTTCTAAAAGTCTCGCAACATGAAAAGTTACAATTAAAACGGGTCAGACATGGAATATGCGGCAATGTAACACATAGAGAGTAATGAAAGAATAGGCTATACTACATGCATATATGGCTGGTGGAAAGCTCTATGGTTACAGTTTTTGCGAAAAGCCAATTTTTCCCTAATGCAAAGGAATAAATTTATTTAACTATCATGGTGGTTGTTAAACATTGATAATGGTTGACAGCATCCTCAATCCCAATTAAAAGTACTCATTAAAAACCCAACAACATTAATTAGAGTAACATGTTGAGATTCACATGATATTCAAGTACTAGATACTCAAGATGTCCATAACCGGGGACACGGCTAATCATGATTAGTTTATACACTCTGCAGAGGTTTGCGACTTTTCCCCACAAGACTCGATCGCCTCCGTTTGGTTTCTCGCACTACATGGTGTTTGAGAGACGGATGACCGAGACATAGTCTTTCGTAAGCGCTTAGCACCTTACGATGGGTGGAACGGTACACCTACATCCCCTACATCCGCTAGTCCACCACTATAAGAGTTCGCACGACTTAGTCAACTATGCCAGAGCCCATAATGGCTTGTGGTTGCACACGGAAGTTTCTAGTTTGAATAATCTTATGATCCCTTTGAGCCTGGGTGGCGGTCCCAAAAAAATAGGCAAGTCCTGGAAACCCAGGTGCCTAGACAGGCAAGTCCTGGAGTAACCAGGTGCCTCAATCCACCCAGATGTGTGTTTAAGTTGCCACCTTAGATAAACCATTAATTACCAATCTCACATCTGTCATGGATATTCACTCAAACCCAATCCACATCTACGAGCATAGCATGGCATAATAAGCAAACGTAGAAGTAACTCCCAAGGGTTTTGTAATAAAACAGGTAATAGGTACTACCTCAACTACTTCCCATAACCCCCAATTTAATTAGATCCTAATAATGTAAGTGTTTGAGGATTGATCTAATGCATAAAAACTGGGTAGTAGAAAAGATATGATCAAGTGTTACTTGCCTGCAAAGTTGATGAAGATGATTCGCACTCAAAACTCTTGATAGCTCTACTCGTCACACTCCGGTCAATCTATCGTAATCAAGCAATAGTAACCACACATAAGCAATCACTCAAAAGATCGGAAAGAACGAAGAAAACAATTCGGAAAACGTCAAAACCAAATCAAATAACTCTTGCAGCATAAAACAATTTCTAACAGTACCAAAATTATGTGAATTTGGCCTTATCATAAAGTTTAGGTCAAGAGCTTCGATTAGCAAAAAGAATCAACTAAATCGGAGTTACAAAACTCAAGTTATGATCAAACGAAGTTCAAATACAAATCTGTTTGAATTCAAATTTTAAATTTTCAAAAACATGTTTGAGTTGGATTACTGGATAGAGGGGATCATAACGAAGAAGTGGGCGTTGGCTTCGTTGGATTCCGACTTACGAGTAAAAAGTTATTTGCGTTTGAAGATTAGGGACTAAAAAATAACACTACGGATAGGTCCCTGACGGAAATTAAAAATAAAAAGAAAAATCTATCGAGCGAACACTCGCTAAACAAAACGGGAAGAAAAACCGGCGAAAAAACCGATCTAGGGTTTCGGAAAGAAAACCGAAACGAAAAACCGATCTAGAAAACCGAACGATTTACGAAAAAACCGAACCGAGGAAAAGAAAAGGTGACGCGCTGAGGCTAGTACCTCAAGAGGCGAGGGGCTCGCGGCTAGGTGGCGGGCGACGACACTTGGCGGCGGCATAGGGCGGCCGGCGGCGCAAGGGCGGCGGCGGCGGCGTAGGGCGGCGGCACTGCTGCTGCGGAGGAGGAGAGGAGAGGTGTTGGTTTGATGTGTTGGAGGGGGGTGCTTGGGTATTTATATTGGGGAGGGAAGAGTTTTGCTTCGGGTAGGGGGCAAGAAATAGACTACGATTAGGAAACAAAGAGGGAAAAGATCTAGAAATAAACGGAATAAACGGAAGTAGGACAAGAGTCCTACTAAGATTAGGAAAAAGGAGCGGCGGCTCCCTCCTGGCTCCCAGTGCTGCGCGGTGGATGGCCTTGGCCTTGGCCGGCATTGGCTTACGGCTTGGGCCTTTGGCCCAAGGCGCTGCGAATATTCTTTTTTAAACAAACAGAGAGGAAAACAAAATGATAAAACAACATAAAATGAAAATATTATATAGGCATATAATATATCAAAAATTTCAGAAAAAAATTTCCTACATGATGAACATTATTCTAGCATTAAATAAAATCCAACAAAAATCATTTTTAAAATACCAAAATGAATTCAAATTTATTTCTCTCCATTTTTCTGAGGTAGGGAATCATGTTACCCTGTTTTCCATATATTTTATTTTTGGAGAAAAATAATTTGAATAAAACTCAAATAACTCCAAATTGAAAATAATTCAAAGGAACTTTGAATTTAATTCTTTGAAACTCCCAACTCATATTTCATATAATTTGAAGAAGTCATTTTATCTTCTCTCGTGAAAATCATTGAGTTGCATAAAGTTTCAGAATTGGAAATATTCTCTAATGAAATTCAAATATTTTCAACACCTTGTCATTTAAATAAATGGAAGAAGTCATGTCATCTTCTCTCCAGGGTTTCGTGATGAAAAGAATTTGAATTCCCGAAGATCATAAAAGCAAAAATGAAAGTTTGGGAAAGTCCTTTTATTCCCTCTCATTTAACTTTCAAAAAGAATTTCAAATTCACTCACTTTCAGTCAGTCAATCAAACAAGCAATCAAATCTATCTATTGTTTATAACATTCCAAAATTTAGAATTTTGGGATGTTACAAAGTTACTACTGAACCTCGTAGGTCAACCAGAGTAAGATCCGCACCAGAGTGGTATGGTAATCCTATTCTGGACGTCATGTTACTAGACCATAACGAACCTACGAACTATGAGGAAGCGATGATGAGCCCATATTCCGCAAAATGGCGTGAGGCCATGAAATCTGAGATGGGATCCATGTATGAGAACAAAGTGTGGACTTTGGTTGACTTTCCCGATGATCGGCAAGCCATCGAAAATAAATGGATCTTCAAGAAGAAGACTGAGGCTGACAGTAATGTTACTGTCTACAAAGCTCGACTTGTTGCGAAAGGTTTTCGACAAGTTCAAGGAGTTGACTACGATGAGACTTTCTCACCCGTAGCGATGCTTAAGTCCGTCTGAATCATGTTAGCAATTGCCACATTTTATGATTATGAAATTTGGCAAATGGATGTAAAAACTGCATTCCTGAATGGATTTCTGGAAGAAGAGTTGTATATGATGCAACCAGAAGGTTTTATCGATCCAAAGGATACTAAAAAAGTGTGCAAGCTCCAGCGATCCATTTATGGACTGGTGCAAACCTCTCGGAGTTGGAATAAACATTTTGATAGTGTGATCAAAGCATATGGTTTTATACATACTTTTGGAGAAGCCTGTGTTTACAAGAAAGTGAGTGGGAGCTCTGTAGCATTTCTAATATGTGGATGACATATTGCTGATCGGAAATGATACAATATTTCTGGATAGCATAAAAGGATACTTAAATAAGAATTTTTGAATGAAAGACCTCGGTGAAGCTGCTTATATATTGGGCAACAAGATCTATAGAGATAGATCAAGACGCTTAATTGGACTTTCACAAAGCACATACCTTGATAAGATTTTGAAGAAGTTCAAAATGGATCAGTCAAACAAAGGGTTCTTGCCTGTATTACAAGGTGTGAATTTGAGTGAGACTCAATGCACGACCACTGCAGAAGATAGAGAGAAAACCAAAGTCATTCCCTATGCTTCAGCCATAGGTTCTATCATGTATGCAATACTGTGTACCAGACCTGACGTGTGCCTTGCTATAAGTATAGTAGGGAGGTACCAAAGTAATCCAGGAATGGATCACTAGACAACGGTCAAGAACATCCTGAAATATCTGAAAAGGACTAAGGATATGTTTCTCGTTTATGGAGGTGACAAAGAGCTCGTCGTAAAAGCTTACGTCGATGCAAGCTTTGACACTGATCCGGATGACTCTAAGTCGCAAACCGGATAAGTGTTTATATTGAATGGTGGAGCTGTCAGTTGGTGCAGTTCTAAGCGAAGCGTCGTGGCGGGATCTACGTGTGAAGTGGAATACATAGATGCTTCGGCAGCAGCAAATGAAGGAGTCTGGATGAAGGAGTTCATATCCGATCTAGGTGTCATACCTAGTGCATCGGGTTCGATGAAAATCTTTGTGACAATACTGGAGCAATTGCCTTGGCGAAGGAATCCAGATTTCACAAGAGAACCAAGCACATCAAGGGACGCTTCAATTCCATCCGTCATCAAGTGTCGGAAGGGGACATAGATATTTGCAAGATACATACGGATCTGAATGTTGCAGATGAAGGAAATATGCCCTAGAGGCAATGATAAAATTGTTAATTTATATTTCCTTATATCATGATAAATGTTTATTATTCATGCTAGAATTGTATTAACCAGAAACTTGATACATGTGTGGATACATAGACAAAACATTGTGTCCCTAGTAAGCCTCTACTAGACTAGCTCGCTAATCAAAGATGGTTAAGTTTCCTAACCATAGACATGTGTTGTCATTTGATGAACGGGATCACATCATTAGGAGAATGATGTGATGGACAAGACCCATCCGTTAGCTTAGCATAATGATCGTTAAGTTTTATTGCTATTGCTTTCTTCATGACTTATATGTATTCCTCTGACTATGAGATTATGCAACTCCCGAATACCGTAGGAACACCTTGTGTGCTATCAAATGTCACAACGCAACTGGGTGATTATAAAGATGCTCTACAGGTGTCTCCGAAGGTGTTTGTTGGGTTGGCATAGATCAAGAATAGGATTTGTCACTTCGTCTATCGGAGAGGTATCTCTGGGCCCTCTCAGTAATGCACATCACTATAAGCCTTGCAAGCAATGTGACTAATGAGTTAGTTGTAGGATGATGCATTAGGAACGAGTAAAGAGACTTGACGGTAACGAGATTGAACTAGGTATGAGGATACCGACGATCGAATCTCGGGCAAGTAACATACCGATGACAAAGGGAATAACGTATGTTGTCATAAGGTTCGACCGATAAAGATCTTCGTAGAATATGTAGGAACCAACATCGGCATCCAGGTTCCGCTATTGGTTATTGACCAAAGAGATGTCTCGGTCATGTCTACATAGTTCTCGAACCCGTAGGGTCTGCATGCTTAACGTTCGTTGACGATATAGTATTATGTGAGTTATGTATGTTGGTGACCGAATAATGTTCGGAGTCCCAGATGAGATCACGGACATGACGAGGAGCTCTAGAATGGTCCGGAGGTAAAGATTCATATATTGGATGATATGGTTAGGCCAAGGGGTCAGGCCCACGGGGCTATAGGTCGATGCAAAAGATAGTTTTGCAGAGTTCAAAGGCCAAACGCAGGAGACCCTGGCGTCTGGCCCTGGGATAGATGCCGAGGCCCATGGCCCCTGGGCCAGACGCCAAGGATTGTGGCGTTTGGTCCTAGAGTCCGAGTGGGACTCTTGCCTTTCGGGCAAAACCGACTTTGAGGAGGCTTTCACTCTAAGTTTCGACCCTATAGCTCAACATATAAATAGAGGGGCAGGGCTAGCACCAAAGAGACATCAAGAAACACCAAGCCGTGTATAGGCAACCCCGTCCCCTCTATTTTATCCTCCGTCATAGTCTTCGTAGTGCTTAGGCGAAGCCCTGCTGAGATTGTTCTTCACTAACACTGTCACCACGCCGTCGTGCTGCCGGAACTCACTACTTTGCACGTCTTGCTGGATCAAAAGGGAAAGGACGTCATCGACCTGAACATGTGCTGAACGCGGAGGTGCCGTATGTTCGGTAATTGATCGGGACGGGTCAGGAAGGTGTACGACTACATCAACCGTGTTGATAAACGCTTCCGCTTCGCGATCTTCAAGGGTATGAAGATACACTCCCCCTCTCGTTGCTATCCATCTCCTAGTTAGGTCTTGCGTGATCGTAGGAAAATTTTGAATTACTATGTTCCCCAACAGTGGCATAAGAGCCAAGTCTATGTGTAGATGTTATATGCACGAGTAGAACACAAAGAGTTGTGGGCGATAATAGTCATACTGCTTATCAGCATGTCATACTTTGATCCAGCGGTATTGTTGGATGAAGCGGCCCAGACTGACATTACATGACCGCATTCATGAGACTGGTTCTACCGCCGTGCTTCGTGTTGGGGAACGTAGTAATTTCAAAAAAATTCCTACGCACACGCAAGATCATGGTGATGCATAGCAACGAGAGGGGAGAGTGTGTCCACGCACTCGTGAGACCGAAAGCGGAAGCGTTATGACAACGCTGTTGATGTAGTCGTATGTCTTCACGATCCGACCGATCCAAGTACCGAACGACGGCACCTCCGTGTTCTGCACCGCTCAGCTTCGATGACGATCCCGGACTGCGATCCAAAGCAGGTGTCGGGATGATTTCCGTCGACGACGGTATGGTGACGATGATGATGCTCTACGGCGCAGGCTTCGCCTAAACTCCGCGACGATATGACCGAGGTGGAATATGGTGGAGGGGCACCGCACACGGCTAAGGAACGATCCGTAGATCAACTTGTGTGTCCTAGGGTGCCCCCTGCCCCGTGATATAAAGGAGCAAGGGGGTGCGGCCGGCCCTAGGAGGAGGCGGCGGAGGAGTCCTACTCCCACCGGAGTAGGACTCCCCTTCCTAGTTGGATTAGGACTTGGGGGAGGGAAAGAGGAAGGGGCGCCCCCCTTCCTTGTCCTATTCGAACTAGGGGAGGGGCGCGGCCTGCCCCGCCGGCCCTCCTCTTCTCCCTCATGGCCCACTAAGGCCCATTAACCCCGGGAGGGTTCCGTAACCCGGTGTTCCGGTAAAATCCCGATTTCACCCAGAACTATTCCGAAGTCCAAACATAGGCTTCCAATATATCAATCTTTATGTCTCGACCATTTCGAGACTCCTCGTCATGTCCGTGATCACATTCGGGACTCTGAACAAACTTCGGTACATCAAAACTTATAAACTCATAAAAGTGTCATCGTAACGTTAAGCATGCGGACCATACGGGTTCGAGAACTATGTAGACATGACCCAGAACTATTCTCGATCAATAACCAATAGTGGAACCTGGATGTTCATATTGGTTCCTACATTTTCTATGAAGATCTTTATCTGTCAAACCGCATAACAACATCGGTATGTTACTTGCCCGAGATTCGATCGTCGGTATCCAATACCTAGTTTAATCTTGTTACCAGCAAGTCTCTTTACTCGTTCCGTAATACATCATTTCATAACTAACTCATTAGTTACAATGCTTACAAGGCTTAGGTGATGAGTATTACCGAGAAGGCCCAGAGATACCTCTCCGACAATCGGAGTGACAAAACCTAATCTCGAATTTATGCCAACTCAACATATACTTTTGGAGACACACCTTAGAGTACCTTTATAATCACCCGATTACGTTGTGACGTTTGGTAGCACACAAAGTGTTCCTCCGTAAACGGAGTTGCACAATCTCATAGTTGCAGGAACTTTGTATAAGTCATGAAGAAAGCAATAGCAACATACTAAACGATCAAGTGCTAAGCTAACGGAATGGGTCAAGTCAATCACATCATTCTCCTAATGATGTGATCCCATTAATCAAATGACAACACATGCCTATGGTTAGGAAACATAACCATCTTTGATCAATGAGCTAGTCAAGTAGAGGCATACTAGTGACATTATGTTTGTCTATGTATTCACACATGTATCATGTTTCCGGTTAATACAATTCTAGCATGAATAATAAACATTTATCATGATATGAGGAAATAAATAATAACTTTATTATTGCCTCTAGGGCATATTTCCTTCAGTCTCCCACTTGCACTAGAGTCAATAATCTAGATTACATAGTAATGATTCTAACACCCATGGAGTCTTGGTGCTTATCATGTTTTGCTCGTGAGAGAGGCTTAGTCAACGGGTCTGCAACATTCAGATCCGTATGTATATTGCAAATCTCTATGTCTCCCACTTGGACTTGGTCCCAAATGGAATTGAAGCGTCTCTTGATGTGCTTGGTCCTCTTGTGAAATCCGGATTCCTTTGCCAAGGCAATTGCACCAGTATTGTCACAGAAGATCTTCATTGGTCCCGATGCACTAGGTATAACACCTAGATCGGAAATGAACTCCTTCATCCAGACTCCTTCATTTGCTGCTTCCGAAGAAGCTATGTACTCCGCTTCACATGTAGATCCCACCACGGCGCTTTGTTTAGAACTGCACCAACTTACAGCTCCACCGTTTAATAAAAATACGTATCCGGTTTGCGATTTAGAATCGTCCGGATCAGTGTCAAAGCTTGCATCGACGTAACCTTTTACGACAAGCTCTTTGTCACCTCCATAAACGAGAAACATATCCTTAGTCCTTTTCAGGTATTTCAGGATATTCTTGACCGCTGTCCGATGATCCACTCTGGATTACTTTGGTACCTCCCTGCTAAACTAATAGCAAGGCACACATCAGGTCCAGTACACAGCATTGCATACATGATAGAGCCTATGGCTGAAGCATAGGGAACTCCTTTCATTTTCTCTCTATCTTCTGCGGTGGTCGGGCATTGAGTCCGACTCAATCTTATACCTTGTAATACAGGCAAAAACCCTTTCTTTACCTGATCCATATTGAACTTTTTCAAGACTTTATCAAGGTATGTGCATTGTGAAAGTCCAATGAAGCGTCTTGATCTATCTCTATAGATCTTGATGCCTAATATGTAAGCAGCTTCACCGAGGTCGTTCATTGAAAAACTTTTATTCAAGTATCCTTTTATGCTATCCACAAATTCTATATCATTTCCAATCAACAATATGTCGTCCACATATAATATTAGAAATGCTATAGAGCTCCCACTCCCTTTCTTGTAAATACAGGCTTCTCCAAAAGTCTGTATAAAACCATATGCTTTGATTACACTATCAAAGCGTTTATTCCAACTCCGAGAGGCTTGCACCAGACCATAGATGGATCGTTGGAGCTTGCACACGTTGTTAGCTCCCTTAGGATCGACAAAACCTTCCGGTTGCATCATATACAACTCTTCTTCCGTAAATCCATTCAGAAATGAAGATTTGACAACCATCTGCCATATTTCATAAACAGAAAATCCGGCAATTGCTAACATGATTCGGACAGACTTAAGCATCTCTACGGGTGAGAAGGTCTCATCGTAGTCAACCCCTTGAACTTGTCAAAAACCTTTTGCAACAAGTCGAGCTTTGTAAACAGTAACATTACCGTCAGCGTCAGTCTTCTTCTTGAATATCCATTTATTCTCTGTTGCTTGCCGACCATCGGGCAAGTAAACCAAAGTCCACACTTTGTTCTCATACATGGATCCCATCTCAGATTTCATGGCTTCAAGCCATTTTGCGGAATCTGGGCTCACCATCGCTTCTTCATAGTTCGTAGGTTCACCATGATCTAGTAGCATGACTTACAGAATAGGATTACCGTACCACTGCAGTGCGGATTTACTCGTTGATCTACAAAGTTCAAGAACAACTTGATCTGAAGTTTCATGATCATCATCATTAACTTCCTCACTAACTGGTGTAGGTGTCACAGGAACCGATTTCTGTGATGAACTACTTTCCAATAAGGGAGTTGGTATTGTTACCTCATCAAGTTCTACTTTCCTCCCACTCACTTCTTTCGAGAGAAACTCCTTCTCTATAAAGGATCCATTCTTGGCAACGAATGTCTTGCCTTCGGATCTGTGATAGAAGGTGTACCCAATTGTCTCATTTGGGTATCCTATGAAGACACATTTTTTCGATTTGGGTTCAAGCTCATCAGGTTGAAGCTTTTTCACATAAGCATCACAACCCCAAACTTTCAGAAACGACAACTTTGGTTTCTTGCCAAACCATAGTTCATAAGGTGTCGTCTCAACGGATTTTGATGGTGCCCTATTTAACGTGAATGCGGCCGTCTCTAAAGCATAACCCCAAAAACGATAGCGGTAAATCGGTAAGAGACATCATAGATCGCACCATATCTAGTAAAGTACGATTACGACGTTCGGACACACCATTACGCTGTGGTGTTCCAGGTGGCGTGAGTTGCGAAACTATTCCGCATTGTTTCAAATGTAGACCAAACTCGTAACTCAAATATTCTCCTCCACGATCAGATCGTAGAAACTTTATTTTCTTGTTACGATGATTTTCAACTTCACTCTGAAATTCTTTGAACTTTTCAAATGTTTCAGATTTATGCTTCATTAAGTAGATATACTCGTATCTGCTTAAATCATCTATCAAGGTGAGAAAATAACGATATCCGGCACGAGCTTCAACATTCATCGGACCACATACATCTGTATGTATGATTTCCAACAAATATGTTGCTCTCTCCATAGAACCGGAGAACGGTGTTTTAGTCATCTTGCCCATGAGGCACGGTTCGCAAGTACCAAGTGATTCATAATCAAGTGGTTCCAAAAGTCCATCAGTATGGAGTTTCTTCATGCGCTTTACACCGATATGACCTAAACGGCAAGGCCACAAATAAGTTGCACTATCATTATCAACTCTGCATCTTTTGGCTTCGACATTATGAATATGTGTATCACTACTATCGAGATTTAATAAGAATAGACCACTCTTCAAGGGTGCATGACCATAAAAGATATTACTCATATAAATAGAACAACCATTATTCTCTGATTTAAATGAATAACCGTCTCGCATCAAACAAGATCCAGATATAATGTTCATGCTCAACGCTGGCACCAAATAACAATTATTTAGGTCTAAAACTAATCCCGAAGGTAGATGTAGAGGTAGCGTGCCGACCGCGATCGCATCGACTTTGGAACCGTTTCCCACGCGCATCGTCACCTCGTCCTTGGCCAGTGCTCGCTTATTCCGTAGTCCCTGTTTCGAGTTGCAAATATTAGCAACAGAACCAGTATCAAATACCCAGGTGCTACTGCGAGCTCTAGTAAGGTACACATCAATAACATGTATATCACATATACCTTTGTTCACCTTGCCATCCTTCTTATCCGCCAAATAGTTGGGGCAGTTCCGCTTCCAGTGACCAGCTTGCTTGCAGTAGAAACACTCAGTTTCAGGCTTAGGTCCAGACTTGGGTTTCTTCTCTTGAGCATCAACTTACTTGCTGTTCTTCTTAAAGTTCCCCTTCTTCTTCCCTTTGCCCTTTTTCTTGAAACTAGTGGTCTTGTTGACCATCAACACTTGATGCTCCTTCTTGATTTCTACCTCCGCAGCTTTTAGCATTGCGAAGAGCTCGGGAAGTGTCTTGTTCATCCCTTGCATATTATAGTTCATCACGAAGCTCTTGTAGCTTGGTGGCAGTGCATGGAGAATTCTGTCAATGACACTATCATCCGGAAGATTAACTCCCAGTTGAATCAAGTGATTATTATACCCAGACATTTTGAGTATATGATCAATGACAGAAATATTCTCCTCCATCTTGCAGCTATAGAACTTATTGGAGATTTCATATCTCTCAATCCGGGCATTTGCTTGAAATATTAACTTCAACTCCTGGAACATCTCATATGCTCCATGACGTTCAAAACGTCGTTGAAGACCCGGTTCTAAGCCGTAAAGCATGGTGCACTGAACTATAGAGTAGTCATCAGCTTTGCTCTGCCAGACGTTCACAACTTCTGGCGTTGCTCTATGGCCTGGCACCCAGCGGTGCTTCCAGGACGTAATTCTTCTGTGCAGCAATGAGGATAATCCTCAAGTTATGGACCCAGTCCGTGTAATTTCTACCATCATCTTTCAACTTTGCTTTCTCAAGGAACGCATTAAAATTCAACGGAACAACAACACGAGCCATCTATCTACAACAAACATAGATAAGCAAAATACTATCAGGTGCTAAGTTCATGATAAATTTAAGTTCAATTAATCATATTATTTAAGAACTCCCACTTAGACAGACATCTCTCTTGTCATCTAAGTGATCACGTGATCCAAATCAACTAAACCATAACCGATCATCACGTGAGATGGAGTAGTTTTCAATGGTGAACATCACTATGTTGATCATATCTACTATATGATTCACGCTCGACCTTTCGGTCTCTGTGTTCCAGGCCATATCTGCATATGCTAGGCTCGTCAAGTTTAACCTGAGTATTCCGCGTGTGCAAAACTGGCTTGCACCCGTTGGAGATGGACGTGGAGCTTATCACACCCGATCATCACGTGGTGTGCAGGCACGACGAACTTTGGCAACGGTGCATACTCGGGGAGAACACTTCTTGATAATTTTTAGTGAGAGATCATCTTAAAATGCTACCGTCAATCAAAGCAAGATAAGATGCATAAAGGATAAACATCACATGCAATCAATATAAGTGATATGATATGGCCATCATCATCTTGTGCTTGTGATCTCCATCTCCGAAGCACCGTCGTGATCACCATCGTCACCGGTGCGACACCTTGATCTCCATCGTATCATCGTTGTCGTCTCGCCAACTATTGCTTCTATGACTATCGCTACCGCTTAGTGATAAAGTAAAGCAATTACATTGCGTTTGCATTTCATACAATAAAGCGACAACCATATGGCTCCTGCCAGCTGTCAAAACTTCGGTTACAAAACATGATCATCTCATACAATAAAATATAGCATCACGTCTTGACCATATCACATCACAACATGCCCTGCAAAAACAAGTTAGACGTCCTCTACTTTGTTGTTGCAAGTTTTACGTGGCTGCTACGGGCTGAGCAAGAACCGTTCTTACCTATGCATCAAAACCACAACGATAGTTTGTCAAGTTGGTGCTGTTTTAACCTTTGCAAGGACCGGGCGTAGCCACACTCGGTTCAACTAAAGTGAGAGAGATAGACACCCGCCACCACCTTTAAGCACGAGTGCTCGCATAGCAGTGAAACCAGTCTCGCGTAAGCGTCTGGCGTAATGTCGGTCCGGGCCGCTTCATCTCACAATACCGCCAACCAAAGTAAGACATGCAGGTAAGCGGTATGACTTGTATCACCCACAACTCACTTGTGTTCTACTCGTGCATATGACATCTACGCATAAAACCAGGCTCGGATGCCACCGCTGGGGAACATAGTAATTTCAAAAATTTCCTACGCACACGCAAGATCATGGTGATGCATAGCAACGAGAGGGGAGAGTGTGTCCACGTACCCTCGTAGACCGAAAGCGAAAGCGTTATGATAACGCGGTTGATGTAGTCGTACGTCTTCACGATCCGACCGATCCAAGTACCGAACGTACGGCACCTCCGTGTTTTGCACACGTTCAGCTCGATGACGATCCCCGGACTCCGATCCAGCAGGGTGTCGGGGATGAGTTCCACAAGACGACGGGCGTGGTGACGATGATGATGCTCTACGGCGCAGGGCTTCGCCTAAACTCCGCGACGATATGACCGAGGTGGAATATGGTGGAGGGGGGCACCGTACACGGCTAAGGAACGATCCGTAGATCAACTTGTGTGTCCTAGGGTGCCCCCCTGCCCCCGTATATAAAGGAGCAAGGGGGGTGCGTCCGGCCCTAGAAGGAGGCGCGCCGGAGGAGTCCTACTCCCACCGGGAGTTGGACTCTCCCCCCCCCCCCCCTTTCCTAGTTGGATTAGGACTTGGGGGAGGGAAAGAGGAAAGAGGCGCCTTCCTTGTCCTATTCGGACTAGGGGAGGGGCGCGCCTGCCCCGGCCGCCCTCCTCTTCTCCCTCATGGCCCACTAAGGCCCATTAACCCCCGGGAGGGTTCCGGTAACCCCCCGGTGTCCCGGTAAAATCCCGATTTCACCCGGAACAATTCCGAAGTCCAAACATAGTCTTCCAATATATCAATCTTTATGTCTAGACCATTTCGAGACTCCTCGTCGTGTCCGTGATCACATCCGGGACTCCGAAAAAACTTCGGTACATCAAAACTTATAAACTCGTGAAACGGTCATCGTAACGTTAAGCGTGCGGACCCTACGGGTTCGAGAACTATGTAGACACGACCTAGAACTATTCTCGGTCAATAACCAATAGTGGAACCTTGATGTTCATATTGGTTCCTACATTTTCTACAAAGATCTTTATCGGTCAAACCGCATAACAACATACGTTGTTCCCTTTGTCATCGGTATGTTACTTGCCCGAGATTCGATCGTCGGTATCCAATACCTAGTTTAATCTCGTTACCGGCAAGTCTCTTTACTCGTTCCGTAATACATCATTTCATAACTAACTCATTAGTTACAATGCTTGCAAGGCTTAGGTGATGAGTATTAACGAGAAGGCCCAGAGATACCTCTCCGACAATCGGAGTGACAAAACCTAATCTCGAATTTATGCCAACTCAACATATACTTTTGGAGACACCTGTAGAGTACCTTTATAATCACCCAGTTACGTTGTGACGTTTGGTAGCACACAAAGTGTTCCTCCGGTAAACGGGAGTTCCACAATCTCATAGTTGCAGGAACTTTGTATAAGTCAAGAAGAAAGCAATAGCAACATACTAAATGATCAAGTGCTAAGCTAACGGAATGGGTCAAGTCAATCACATCATTCTCCTAATGATGTGATCCCATTAATCAAATGACAACACATGCCTATGGTTAGGAAACATAACCATCTTTGATCAATGAGCTAGTCAAGTAGAGGCATACTAGTGACATTATGTTTGTCTATGTATTCACACATGTATCATGTTTCCGGTTAATACAATTCTAGCATGAATAATAAACATTTATCATGATATGAGGAAATAAATAATAACTTTATTATTGCCTCTAGGGCATATTTCCTTCACTTCGCACATAGGTGGCTAGTGGGTGTCTATTTCTCCAACTTTAGTTGAATCGAGTGTGGCTACGCCCGGTCCTTGTTGAAGGTTAAAACAACACACTTGACGAAATATCTTTGTGGTTTTGATGCGTTGGTAAGAACGGTTCTAGCTAAGCCCATAGAAGCCACGTAAAACTTGCAACAACAAAGTAGAGGACGTCTAACTTTTTTTTGTTGGGCTTGTTGTGATGTGATATGGTCAAGACGTGATGATATATTATTTGTTGTATGAGATGATCATGTTTTGTAACAGTTATTGGCAACTGGCAGGAGCCATATGGTTGTCGCTTTATTGTATGAAATCCAATCGCCATGTAATTGCTTTACTTTATCACTAAGCGGTAGCGATAGTCGTAGAAGCAATAGTTGGCAAGACAACAATGATGCTTCGACGGAGAACAAGGTGTCAAGCCGGTGACGATGGTGATCATGACGGTGCTTTGGAGATGGAGATCAAAGGCGCAAGATGATGATGGCCATATCATATCACTTATTTGATTGCATGTGATATTTATCTTTTTATGCATCTTATTTTGCTTAGTACGGCGGTAGCATTATAAGATGATCTCTCACCAAATTTCAAGTTATAAGTGTTCTCCCTGAGTATGCACCGTTGCGACAGTTCTTCGTGCTGAGACACCACGTGATGATCGGGGTGTGATAAGCTCTGTGTTCACATACAACGGGTGCAAGCCAGTTTTGCACATGCAGAATACTCGGGTTAAACTTGACGAGCCTAGCATATGCAGATATGGCCTCGGAACACTAGACCGAAAGGTCGAGCGTGAATCATATAGTAGATATGATCAACATAGTGATGTTCACCATTGAACACTATTCCATCTCATGTGATGATCAGACATGGTTTAGTTGATATGGACCACGTGATCATTTAGATGACTAGAGGGATGTCTATCTAAGTGGGAATTCTTAAGTAATATGATTAATTGAACTTTAATTTATCATGAACTTAGTCCTGATAGTATTTGCATAACTATGTTGTAGATCAATAGCTCATGATGTAGCTCCCCGTTTATTTTTATATGTTCCTAGAGAAAAACTATGTTGAAAGATGATAGTAGCAATGATGCGGACTAGGTCCGTGATCTGAGGATTATCCTCATTGCTGCACAGAAGAATTATGTCCTTGATGCATCGCTAGGTGACAGATCTATTGCAGGAGCAGATGCAGATGTTAAGAATGTTTGGCAAGCTCGGTATGATGACTACTTGATAGTTTAGTGCACCATGCTTTACGGCTTAGAACCGGGACTTCAAAAATGTTTTGAAATGTCACGGAGCATATGAGATGTTCCAAGAGCTGAAATTGGTATTTCAGACTCATGCTCGAGTCGAGAGGTATGAGACCTCTGACAAGTATTTTTCCTACAAGATGGAAGAGAATATCTCAACCAGTGAGCATGTGCTCAGAATGTCTGAGTACTACAATCGGTTGAATCAAGTGGGAGTTAATCTTCCAAATAAGATAGTGATTGACAGAGTTCTCTAGTCACTATCACCAAGTTACTGAAACTTCGTGATGAACTACAATATGCAAGGGATGACGAAAATGATTCCCCGAGCTCTTCGCGATGCTGAAATCGGCGAAGGTAGAAATCAATAAAAAGCATCAAGTGTTGATGGTTGACAAGACCACTAGTTTCAAGTAAAAGGGCAAGA
Source organism: Aegilops bicornis (assembly GCA_021605145.1). Taxonomy (NCBI): domain Eukaryota; kingdom Viridiplantae; phylum Streptophyta; class Magnoliopsida; order Poales; family Poaceae; genus Aegilops; species Aegilops bicornis. The sequence continues at coordinate 27,461,067 of CM038673.1, read as the reverse complement.
GAAAGAAAGGAAACTTCAAGAAGAATGGCAAGCAAGTTGCCACTCCCATGAATAAGCCCAAAGCTAGACCAGCCTAAAACTGAGTGCTTCAACTTCAAAGGAAACGGTCACTGGAAGTGGAACTACCCTAGATACTTGGCGGATAAGAAGGATGGAAAAGTGAACAAAGGTATATTGAATATACATGTTATTGATGTGTACTTTACTAGTGTTTATAGCAACACCTAGGTATTTGATACTGGTTCAGTTGCTAAGAGTAGTAACTAGAAACAGGAGTTGCAAAATAAACAGAGACTAGTTAAGGGCGAGGTGATGATGTGTGTTGGAAGTGATTCCAAGGTTGATAAGATCACCATCGCACACTCCCTTTACCTTCGGGATTAGTGTTGAACCTAAAATAAATGTTATTTGGTGTTTGCGTTGAGCATGAATATGATTGGATCATGTTTATTGCAATACGCTTATTCATTTAAGTCAAAGAACAATTGTTGTTCTATTTACATGAATAAAACCTTCTATGGTCATACACTCAATATAAATGGTTTATTGAATCTCGATCATAGTGATACACATATTCACAATATTGATGCCAAAAGATGCAAAGTTAATAATGATAGTGCAACTTATTTGTGGCACTGCCGTTTAGGTCATATTGGTGTAAAGCGCATGAAGAAACTCCATGCTGATGGGCTTTTGGAATCACTTGATTACGAATCACTTGATGCTTGCGAACCATGCCTCATGGGCAATATGACTAAGACTCCGTTCTCCGGAACAATGGAGCGAGCAACTGACTTATTGGAAATAATATATACTGATGTATACGGTCCGATGAGTGTTGAGGCTCGCGGCGGGTATCATTATTTTCTTACCTTCACAGATGATTTGAGCAGGTATGGGTATATCTACTTGATGAAACATAAGTCAAACATTTGAAAAGTTCAAAGAATTTCAGAGTGAAGTGAAAAATCATCATAACAAGAAAATAAAGTTCCTACGATCTGATCTAGGAGACGAATATTTGAGTTATGAGTTTTGCCTTCATTTAAAACAATGTGGAATAGTTTCACAAACTCATGCTACCTGGAACACCACAGCATAATGGTGTGTCCGAATGTCGTAACCATACTTTATTAGATATGGTGCGATTTATGATGTCTCCTATCAATTTACCACTATGATTTTGGGGTATGCATTAGAGACAGCTGCATTCACGTTAAATAGGGCACCATCTAACTCCGTTGAGACGACACTGGATGAACTTTGGTTTGGCAAGAAACCCAAGTTGCCCTTTATTACAGTTTGGGCATGCGATGCTTATGTGAAAAAGATTCAACCTGATAAGCTCAAACCCAAATCGAAGAAATGTGTCTTCATAGGATACCCAAAAGAGACTGTTGGGTACACCTTCTATCACAGATCCGAAGGCAAGATATTCGCTGCTAAGAATGGATCCTTTCTAGAGAAGTGAGTGGGAGGAATGTAGAACTTGATGAGGTAATTGTACCTTCTCCCGAATTGGAAAGTAGTTCATCACAGAAATCAGTTCCTGTGATTCCTACGCCAATTAGTGAGGAAGCTAATGATGATGATCATGAAACTTCAGATCAAGTTACTACCGAACCTCGTAGGTCAACCAGAGTATGGTCCGCACCAGAGTGGTACGGTAATCCTTTCTGGAAGTCATGTTACTAGACCATGACGAACCTACGAACTATGAGGAAGCGATGATGAGCCCAGATTCCGCGAAATGGCTTGAGGCCATGAAATCTGAGATGGGATCCATGTATGAGAACAAAGTATAGACTTTGATTGACTTGCCCGATGATCGGCGAGCCATTGAGAATAAATGGATCTTCAAGAGGAAGACGGACGCTGGTAGTAGTGTTACTATCTACAAAGCTTGAATTGTCGCAAAAAGTTTTCGACAAGTTCAAGGTGTTGACTACGATAAGATTTTCTCACTCATAGCGATGCTTAAAGTCTGTTCGAATCATGTTAGCAATTGCCACATTTTATGAAATCTGGAAAATGAATGTCAAAACTGCTTTCATTAATGGATTTCTTAAAGAAGAGTTGTATATGATGCAACAAGAAGGTTTTGTCAATCCTAAAGGTGCTAACAAAGTGTGCAAGCTCCAGTGATCCATCTATGGTTGGTGCAAGCATCTCGGAGTTGGAATATATGCTTTGATAAGTTTATCAATGCATATAGTTTTATACATACTTGCGGTGAAGCCTGTATTTACAAGAAAGTGAGTGGGAGCACTACAGCCTTTCTGATAAGTATATGTGAATGACATATTGTTGATCGGAAATGATGTAGAATTTTCTGGAAAGCATAAAGGAGTGTTTGAAAGGAGTTTTTCAAAGAAAGACCTCAGTAAAGCTACTTACATATTAGGCATCAAGATCTATAAAGATAGATCAACACGCTTGATAAGACTTTCAATAAGTACATACCTTGATAAGATTTTGAAGAAGTTCAAAATGGATCAGTCAAAGAAGGAGTTCTTGCCTGAGTTGTAAGGTGTGAAGTTGAGTAAAGACTCAAAACCCGACCACTGCAGAAAATAGAAAGAGAATGAAAAGTCATTCCCTATGCCTCAGCCATAGGTTCTATAAAGTATGCTATGCTGTGTACCAAACCTATTGTGTACCTTGCCATGAGTTTGGCAAGGGGGTATGATATTGATCCAGGAGTGGATCACTTGACAGCGTTCAAAATTATCCTTAGATGACTAAGGAGATATTTCTCAGTTATGGAGGTGATAAAGAGTTCGTCGTAAAGAGTTACACCGATACAAGCCTTTACACCGATCCGATGACTCCGAGTCTCAATCTGGATACATATTGAAAGTGGGAGCAATTAGCTAGAGTAGCTCCATGCAGAGCATTGTAGACATAGAAAATTTGCAAAATACATACGGCTCTGAATGTGACAGACCCATTGACTAAGCTTCTCTCATAAGCAAAACATGATCACAACTTAGTATTCTTTGGGTGTTAATCACATAGCGATGTGAACTAGATTATGAATTCTAGTAAAACCCTTTGGGTATTAGTCACATGGCGATGTGAACTAATCACATGGTGATGTGAACTATTTGTGTTAAATCACAAGGCGATGTGAACTAGATTATTGACCCTAGTGCAAGTGGGAGACTGAAGGAAATATTCCCTGGAGGCAATAATAAAGTTTTTATTTTATATTTCCTTATATCATGATAAATGTTTATTATTCATGCTAGAATTGTATTAACCAGAAACTTGATACATGTGTCGATACATAGACAAAACACTGTGTCCCTAGTAAGCCTCTACTAGCCTAGCTCGTTAATCAAAGATGGTTAAGTTTCCTAACCATAGACATGTGTTGTCATTTGATGAACGGGATCACATAATTAGGAGAATGATGTGATGGACAAGATCCATCAGTTAGCTTAGCATAATGATCGTTAAGTTTTATTGCTATTGTTTTCTTCATGACTTATACATATTCCTCTGACTATGAGATTATGCAACTCTCGAATACCGGAGGAACACCTTGTGTGCTATCAAACGTCACGACGTAACTAGGTGATTATAAAGATGCTCTACAGGTGTCTCCGAAGGTGTTTGTTGGGTTGACATAGATCAAGAGTAGGATTTGTCACTTCATGTATCGAAGAGGTATCTCTGGGCCCTCTCTGTAATGCACATCACTATTAGCCTTGCAAGCAACATGACTAATGAGTTAGTTGCGGGATGATGCATTACGGAACGAGTAAAGAGACTTTCCGGTAACGAGATTGAACTAGGTATGAGGATACCAATGATCAAATCTCAGGCAAGTAACATACCAATGACAAAGGGAATAACGTATGTTGTAATAAGGTTCGACCGATAAAGATCTTCACAGAATATGTAGGAACCAATATGGGCATCCAGGTTCCGCTATTGGTTATTGACCGGAGAGATGTCTCGGTCATGTCCACATAGTTCTCGAACCCGTACGGTCCGCACGCTTAACGTTCGTTGACGATATAGTATTATATGTGTTATGTATGTTGGTGACCGAATGTTGTTCGGAGTCCCGGATGAGATCACGGACATGACGAGGATCTCTGGGATGGTCCGAAGGTAAAGATTCATATATTGGATGATATGGTTAGGCCAAGGGGTCAGGCCCACGGGGCTATAGGTCGGTGCAAAACATAGTTTTGCGAAGGTCAGAAGCCAAACGCCAGAGACCCTGGCGTCTGGCCATGGGCCAGACACCGAGGTCCATGGTGTCTGGGCTAGACGCCAAGGATTGTGGTGTTTGGTCCTGGAGTCCGAGTGGGACTCTTGCCTTTTGGGAAAAACCGACTTTGAGGAGGCTTTTGCTCCAAGTTTAGACCCCAGGGCTCAACATGTAAATAGAGGGGCTGGGCTAGCACCAAAGAGACATCAAGAAACACCAAGCCATGTGCAGGCGACCCTGTCCCCTCTAGTTTATCCTCCGTCATAGTCTTCGTAGTGCTTAGGCAAAGCCCTATGGAGATTGTTCTTCACCAACACCATCACCATGCCGTCATGCTGCCGTAACTCATCTACTACTTCGCCCGTCTTGCTAGATGATAATCCCCAAGTGCAGGGAATCATCGTAGCAATTCCCAATGGTGGAAGTGATAAGTATGGAGTGTCAAACCCACGAGGAGCTAAAGCTAAGATCAATATTATCTCAAGTCCTATTTTCCAGTGATACGACTCTACGTACACCGAACGTTTGCTTCCAACTAGTAACGAGAAATAAAACTACGTTGTGGGTATGAAGAGGATAACTTGCATGATATCGGAGAGCTAAAATATAAAAGTAGGTGCTGTTATCATAAAGTTAGAATATATTAGTAAATATTAAAAATAGCGAGTGTGGAATAATGATGGATCGATGTGCGGAATTGTCCTACGCAATTGTTAACAAAAACGGTAGTCGTCATTGCAATTTCATATGAGGGAGAGGCATAAGCTAACATACTTTCTCTTCTTGGATCATATGCACTTATGATTGGAACTCTAGCAAGCATCCGCAACTACTAAAGATCATTAAGGTAAAACCCAACCATAGCATGAAAGCATCAAGTCCCCTTCATCCCATACGCAACAACCCCCTTACTCGGGTTTATACTTCTGTCACTCAAGCAACCCACTATAAGCGAATCATGAACGTATTGCAACACCCTACGGTAGGGAATCCCTCACGCTATGCCGACCACGGAGGGCACAATAGGATAGCACCAAAATAAAACATACAACTCGTACCAATCTAGATCGTCAATCAACCCAAAGACAAAGGATATCTACTCAAAACATCATAGGATGGCAACACATCATTGGATCATAATATGTGGCATAAAGCACCATGTTCAAGTAGGGATTACAGCGGGGTGCGGGAGAGTGGACAGCGTAAAATAGATGAGGATGGTGATGATGATGGTGATGTTGAAGAAGACGATCACAGCGGCGATGATTCCCCTCCCTTTTGCACTCCGGCGCCACCGAGAGAGAGGAGGAGAGGTTCTCCCCCTTGTGCTTCCTCCTCCATGGCCTCCCCCCTAGATGGGGAGAGGTTCTCCCTCTGGTCCTTGGCCTTCATGGCGATGATGGTCCCTCCGGGATCCTCCTCCATAGCCTCCGATGATGATGGCCCCCTCCGGCAGGGTGCCAGAGAGGGCCTAGATTGACTTATCATGGCTACAGAGGCTTGCGGCGGCGGAACTTCCGATCTAGGTTAATTTTCCGAGGTTTCTATATTTATAGGAATTTTTGGTGTCGGTCTCACGTCAAGGAGGTGCTCGAGGCGTCCACGAGGCAGTCCCACACGCCTGGGGGGGGTGGGCGCGCCCCCACCCTCGTGGGCGCCCTGGGACTCTCCTGGCCCAACTCTTTTACTCCGGGGTTTTCTTTTGGTCCATAAAAAATCGTCAAAAATTGGCACGTCAATTGGACTCCGTTTGATATTCCTTTTTCAGTAAAACTCAAAAACAAGGAAAAAACAGGAACCTGCATCGGGCTCTAGGTTAATAGGTTAGTCCCAAAAATCATATAAAATAGCATATAAATGCATATAAAACATCTAAGATGGATAATATAATAGCATGAATACTTCATAAATTATAGATACGTTGGAGACGCTATCACTAGATCAAGAAGGCAAGAACGTCATCGAGCTGAACGTGTGCTGGACGCGGAGGTGTCGTACGTTCGGTGCTTGGATCGGTTGGATCGCGAAGACGTTCGACTACATCAACAGTGTTACTAAACGCTTCCGCTTTCGGTCTATGAGGGTATGTGGACACACTCTCCCCGCTCGTTGCTATGCATCTCCTAGATAGATCTTGCGTGATCATAGGTAAAAATTTTGAAATACTGTGTTTCCCTAAAGTGGCATCAGAGCTAGGTCTTGCGTGATCTTTACTCGTTCCATAATGCATCATCCCGTAACTAACACATTAGTCACATTGCTTGCAAGGCTTATAGTGATGTGCATTACCGAGACGGCCCAGAGATACCTCTCCGACAATTGGAGTGACAAATCCTAATCTCGATCTGTGCTAACTCAACAAACACCATCGGAGACACCTGTAGAGCATCTTTATAGTCACCCAATTACGTTGTGATGTTTGATAGCACAGTGTTCGTTCGGTATTCGGGAGTTGCATAATCTCATAGTCAGAGGAACATGTATAAGTGATGAAGAAAACAATAGCAATAAAACTCAACGATCATAATGCTAAGCTAACGGATGGGTCTTTGTCCATCACATCATTCTCTAATGATGTGATCCCATTCATCAAATGACAACACATGTCTATGGTCGGGAAACATAACCATCTTTGATTAACGAGCTAGTCAAGTAGAGGCATACTAGGGACACTCTGTTTTGTCTATGTATTCACACATGTACTAAGTTTTCGGTTAATACAATTCTAGTATGAATAATAAACATTTATCATGATATAAGGAAATATAAATAACAACTTTATTATTGCCTCTAGGGCATATTTCCTTCACAAAAGCCCATATTAGAGGCTACCTAATTAGACTCCTAGAGATTGTATAGAAAAATTGAACTCCTCACTACCCATATTAGAGGGCACCTGTAGTCCGTCCCAGGTAAGCCTGTTGTGTGGCAGCACGTGCTGCTCCTGTCAAGAGCAGGCGTGAATGGAGAGACAATGCATAACAACGACGCAAACTCAGGCGAGAGATAGCAATAGGGAGGGGCTCTGAAAACAGAGAGATAAATATGGCGGCAATCTGCTCGCGATCAGGAATCACGCCGCGCGGTGGCATCCGGTCCAGATCTTGGGGAGGCGTTGTTCTGCGGGAAGACAAAAATAAGCAGCCGACCGATCACCAGATATTACGTACTATGATTTGCTTTAACAAGGGGACAAATAGTTTTATTAGTGATCAACTGACAAGAATCTAAACAATCTATGACATTCACCTCCTAAGACACATCCAATAGTTATGAAGAAGCAGTTACATCAGGGCGAGGATTGGAACAAGGTTTGGGAGAGGATGAGGAACATACCTAGTACAAATCAAATCTCACTTCCTTCTTTTTCATCGTTAATTAACAGCATTGCCATCAGGAACATCTACAAAATATGTGTTCTCAATTCCTGGATATCCCATGAGAAATAGCAGCAATAAAAAAAGATGAAACTGGACTTAAATAGATTGCTTAGTGTCGTAAAAATTCAATGTGTATGTCAACAGAAGAACAGTACACCAGGTAGCGAACTACCATTAAAAGAACCAGTTGTTGTACAAAATATAATCAATTAGGGTGTAAAAACATTATCGTGAACCTGCACCAAATCCAGAAACTAAAGAACATTGTCTAAAGAAGAAGACATATGTAACACATGAAGAATGTAATCTTCTGGCAATAACTACTATCTGGCACACCAAAATAACATAGCCTGCTGTAGAACAAATAAACATGACTATGTAGAGAGAGAGAGAGAGAGAGACCATCTTTTTCTTCACCAAGAACTTCCTCAAGACTCATCCCCTTCTCCTTTTCTCTTAGACCTGCTCACATGTGTTCAGAAAAACCATAAATCGAGGAGTAAAAATTGGGGAAGAAAATGAGACCTTGCTGCTCCTTGCCTCGTGGCTATCCCTCTCATCCAGAAGCACAACGACCTGCCATGTTCTTCTCAAGATCAAAATAGTAGTAATCAAAATTCACAAATAAAACATCAACAAAGAATGCTTAATTAGTAAAGAACCAGTTTTATCTATTGCAGCGACACAAATTTCTTAGCTTGCGTACAACACTTATGTGATAAGAAGTCAATTCTGCTAGGTAGTAAGTACCTCGTGGAGATGGTTGGCATGGCGAAGCTGTAGGAGCCACCCATCACGACGAGGAGGCGAGACACGAAGAACATTTGCAGTAAGGTGTTTATGCCTGTGACGAACAAGAGCGTCTAAATTTCCTGGTATGTATATTGAATGGCTAAAGTTTATTCAAATATCAGGTAGGTACATCCACAATAGCACAACAAATGAAGTAGTTGAAGGTGCAGTACGATGTAGGCGGTTCATCCTTGCTTTGTGATACCAAAAGTTGCAGACATAAAATTAAATTTATCACACTGTGGGCTTTGAGTAAGATAAAGAAAAGAAAAAAGGTGAACCTGGCATCCGTGATGCTCAACTTTATGAGTTCCAATTAGCTTCCTGGTATTTATATCATAATCATTTGCCAATATAGAGACATATCACTGCAGAAGGTTTCTTCTTAAAAGGAAAATAAAAGACACACTCCTTCAGTTGGAATGAGTACAAGCTAGGTATATCACAGATACACCATAATAATTTCAAAAGCGGTGAAAAAATATGCATCCAACATAGAACATAGGTCCCTGTGTATAAGGAAAAAAAAGTAGTTTGCATATAAGGATATAATGCATGAACAGACATAATTGTGTGTTTGTGTGTGTGTGTGCGTGTGCATGTGTGTGTCTCCAATAATTATTCTAGTAACATAATTGTCGGTGTACAAAAGTAGGGGCTCTGCTTTTGACCCCTTTACTTATGCACGGGCAGTCAGAGCCTCCCACCACGACCACGCATAGACATGGCAGGAAAGAGGAGCTGGAGAGGAGCAAAAGCCATGAAGAAAAATGAAGCAGCAACAAGGACCAAGGCCACAAGGATCGGATGGGCGAAGCAGGTTTTCCCGGCAAGGACCCTTGCTAGGACAGCCTCAGCCGCCCCGGCAAGACCCTTGCCGGGGCAGTCGCCCACGCCAACCGAGTGAGCCACCCTTGAGCCCACCGACACTTGGCAAATGCGTTGGGACAGGGCTCGGGAGGCACCTCTTTGGTGGCATGCAGATCTTTGTGAAGACATAGAATGCTCAAGATCAAATGAGGATAAGAGGGCAACCATCCGCACCGAAGAAACCCACGAGACCCCCGGCAAGACCCTTGCCGAGGAGGCCAGCGCGCCACGGCAAGACCCTTGCCGGGCCGCCCGGCAAGACCCTTGCCGGGGAGGCCAGCATGCCACAGCAAGACCCTTGCCGGGCTACCCGGCAAGGCCCTCGCCAAAGCGCACCAGCTGGGCCACTGCCAGGGTCGCACCAAATAAGTCTTCGTCGCCGTTCGCATGCGGCTGCCGACCCAACCAGTCAAGGTGCACCTGCATGGCGGCATGCAATCCTTCGTGGAGGCTCCACCACCGCGCCACCTCAGCTGCCTGCCTGCCTACATGGCACCGCATGCGTCGCTGGCCAGGGCACGTGCCAAAGCGAGGAGGAGCGGCGACGGATGGGACGGGCCTCGCCCCCGTCCCCAATAAAGCGAAGGGACACCTAAGCCTCGCAATAAATGTGTCTTGTCCTGTAATACTAGCAATAGACTCGCGACACTGTAGCACTTTCCACCTCCTGTGTGCCACTGTGGCAGCCCCTTTCGCCTATAAAAGGAGGCCCACGGCGCACAGAGAGAGGATTCGGCTCTTTGGAACCTCGCAGCACCTAGAGCTAGTTCGAGAGCTCAAGAACACTAAATACATCCACCAAAGCCGGACTAGGGTTTTACGCATCCTCGCGGCCTGAACCTGGGTAAAATCCCTTTGTGTTGTCTGCTAGTCCCGCTCTTCTCACGATCCCCGTGCCCCGCAACCGTAGAAGGGATTCCAGTGATCCCATAGGTGTCGTTTCCCACCGACATCTTTGGCGCGCCAGGTAGGTGGCGCGGAATTGTGAGAATCTGGTCCAGCAGTCGACCTAGCTGTTCTTCATCGCCCCGGACCCTGCGGAGAAGGCGGCCAAGGAGGCGGCGCTGCCCGTGGCGCGAAAGACACCGAGGCAACGACGAGAGAGCTAAGTCATGTTGAACTTTAAGTTCTTTTCTTTAAATACAAGGTTATTATCCTCGACGGTTCGGCCTATGTATGGAAAGCCTGTACGCAGAGGGGCCCTCCTGCGATCCGCAACGCCTTTGTTATGTTTCAAGTCCGCTCAACAGTTCAAGCGGCAGGGTAGCCTTTCGCCATCAGCAACGCTCTCGATTCTGACTCGAGTCAAGCTCGACAGATCGAGTGGCCGCGCCAGGGGCGGTAAGGTGCTTTGCCCGGTGACAAGCACGCCCGACAGGCTAATGAGGATCCGTCCTCAAAACGCCGCCCTGAGTTTACGTGCCGGCAAGCTTACCCAGTTGTCATGGGGTGGACATACAAAGGAAAATCGGACAGGAAAATAACATGCATAAGTTTCAGGGGCATTACAGAGTTATATTACACAAATTGCTGCCGCGGTTCTAACTAAAGATAGCTTTGTCTTGGTCATGAACCCTTGGCTGACGAGAGAACGGGATGCCTAATCCCGGTGGCTGGCCCTCAACCCTCTTGATTTTGTCGATGCGGTGAGGATAGGCTGGATACGCTCGTTGAGCGTCGCGATGTCGCCATCCTCCGCAAGCTCTTCAAAGACCGCTCAAGTCGAGGTCTGGGTGCCAGTCGCAATCTTGGTGAGCACCCTGGTCATGGTCCCCCGGCAGAGTATCCGGGATTCCTCGGCCAGGGAGGCCGCCCGGTTGGAGTGAAGCCGCTTCAGGGCGTCGACAACCTTCTCAAAGTATATGGTCAGGTTGGTGTTGGGGCTCAGGCTCGTCTCTGGGGCATACCCCATCTCTGGCATCCCCATGATGCCCAGTTGATTGGCGGCCGAGTTTGCAAAGGCGGCAAGGCGCCCGAGCCAGCGTTTCTCGCACGCCTTGTAGTCCTTGAGGTTGGCGGTCTCGTTCTTCAGCAGCTGCTTCTCCGTCTCCAGCTCCTTGGCCAGGATCCCCTCCCGGGTCATGGCCCCCGACAGCGTCTCCTCGAGCTCTCCCAGCTTCAGCTTGAGATCTGTGATGGAGGCGTTGGCCTCGGAGAGCTCTCCGGACCTGCTGATGATCTCACCCTGCGCCACCGTCAGAGCACCATTGAGCGTGTGCTTCTCCTGGGCCAGCTTCAGAGCTTGCTCCTCCAGCTCCTTCACCTTGCCGGCATGGGCCTGAGCCAGGGCGTTGAGTGCCTCCTGATGCCTCCGCTCCAGCTCTTGGGTCCGCTGCAGGACGAGCTTGTCCACCTCTTCGTCCTTGCCGTGAAGCGTGGCGGCAAGTTTCTCCTCGCGCTCGGCGAGGTCGTCCTCCTGGGTCTTCAGGGCGGCCTCGTGCTGGGGCCGGACGGCTTCGGCTTCATCGGCCAGCCTCTTCGCCGTCTCCTGGGCCTTCTTGATGTCGGCCAGCTTCATGGCGAGCTCCACCTCACGGTTGGCCAGCTCACCCCGGGCGGCCTTGGCTAAATCTGAGCCTGGCGGAACCAGTCCTGCGTCTCGGTGACGCGCCCCCCGAAGTCCTCCTCCATCCTCTCCACCACCGTCGTCCTGGACTTGACCTTGTCCAGGCGAGCACGATGGAGTGCCTCGAGCTTCCGGAAGCTGGCGCCCATGTCCTGGAGCAGCTGCTCCTCCTGGGAGCCAGCGCCGCCAACGCCCGGCTCGTCAACAACCTCAAGCCCGGCGGTGGCAAGCGCCTCCTCGTCGAACGCCTCTCCTTCAAAGGGAGCCCTGGCGCTCGACGCACCAAGGAGATGGACAAAGAGGTCATCGCTGACCCTCGAGTACCTGCCAGAGCCCGAGGCAGCGGAGGAGGAGGGCAGGTCGTCAAACGCCCTCTCCTCGGCGGTGGCCTTGCCGGCTCCCTTGTTAGGCCCCTTGCCGGGCTCCTCGGCATACCCCTTGGCGGCATCCTCGGCGGCGCCCTTGCCTCCCTCTTCAGCAGCGATCTTCTCCGCCTCTGCCGCGGCATCCGCGGCGACGTCCCTGATGGTGGCGTCGACGTCCTCTAAGGAGAATTCTGTAAGCCACGAAAGAGATAAGGTGGAGCCAAGGTTTAAAGTCAATAAGGGAAAAAGAAGAACGCAAGTGGAGGTGGAGAGTGAGTGGCTTACCCATGCCGTGCCGAGAGGCGGAAGCCCCTTCTCCACCAAGGTCTGGCGTCGAGGCAAAGCCACTGGCGCCTGCGTTCCCCTCCCCCTCCTCCATGCGCGCAACCTCGGCGTTCGATGACCCTGCCGGGGACGCCCCTTGGGGCGGTGCGATCGACGGGGGCGGCACAATCGGAGAAGCCCCCTGTGGCACTCCTTGGTGCTGCTCCCCTCCTGCATCCACGGCACGGCTAATGCTGAAGCATCACACGCGACACACATTGATTGAGGGTGAGTGGTGGACTCACGCTGGGGGCTGGGCCGGGGGCTGCTCTCCGGACTGCTCGACACCACCAGTGGCGTACTGGAGGTACCTGCCGGGGGCTGGCCGCTCGCCGAAACCCTGGCCCTCTTGATCCTCTGGGCCAGAATCTCCACATCCCTGCAAGACAAAGACAGGTAAGCACGCCGTCAGGAGGGGGGTGCAAGGAATGAGGGAGGAAAGCAGAGGCTTACTCCTCATCCTCTTCCTCCTCCTCCTCTGATGCTTTCCTCTTCTGATCCAGGCTGAGAGGCCCAAGCTCTCTCTCCGGGCTGAGAGGCCCGAAGTCAAACAAGTCACCCCCAATCCCTGCACCGGTGTTTGCCGGCGAGGGGGGAGGCGACGGCGTCCGGGCGCGCTTGGACGACGGAGAAGCAGGCGTCCTCTTCTTTGACGCCACGGCTCTCGCTGTTTTCTTTGCCGCCACCGCCCTCGTCGGGCGCGCGGGCGCCTCCTGGGCTTTCCGCAGCTGCACAGTCCGGTCGAGGCGGACCGGCACACCGGAGGTGGCCCGCCGCAGGACCCGCCTCCTTCTGGTGGTCGGAGGGTCGGTGGTTGCGGTCCTCCCATCCTCGCCCTCCTCTTTCGACGACCCGTCGGCGGCGTCATTGACGAGGGGAGCCCCGGTGTCGACACCGCTGGCCTCCCCGGCGGTTGTTGCCCACCGGGCGAGCTCCACTTCCTCCACTTCCGCCGCGGCCTTGTCCACCACGCCGCCGGCACTGCCGGCCTCCTTGACGAGCCTTGCCTCCTCCTCGGCAAGCCTCGCCTCCTCCACCCTGGTGGAAATACAATCCAGCTCCGCCGGGGAAGTGTCCTGGATGAGCCGCGGCTCGTCGGTGACGTATACCTCGTGCAGAGTATCGAAGAACTCTTGCACCGCGAGCTCGTCCGGCTCGGCCCAATTCGGGTCGAGGCTGTGCGCGTTGAAGAGTGGCATCATGGCGATGATGTCATTCCGACGCGAGTTGTTGCTCAGCGGAACCACTCCCCCTGGCAGCTTGAAAACAGGCTCCTTGTCGACCTTGACGGCCCTCGCGACGGCCCTGGCGAGCTTGGCGGACCGCTCGACCTTGCCCGCGTCGTCGACCTCGAGTTGAAAGATTCGCTGGCAGAGATGGGCGTGCCGCAGCACCGACAGGTTGTTATCAAGGCCGGGACGAAGCCTCATGATGTCGGCGGCGTTCACATAGAGCCAGGCCGGCCTCCCTTTGTTATGCAGAGGGGCAATCCAGCGGCGGATGAAATCCGCCCTGATCATCTCGAGGGTGAGCCCGGCCTGGGTAAGCCGGAGAATCCTGGTGGTGGCGATCGTGCGCTTCGCGTCGTCGGCGTCGACATCACTTCAACTGCCGCCACGGACCGGCGGCTTCTGGCGAACCTCGCAGAACGCTGGCGGGTCTTCTTCCTCGATCTAGCACCACCGGCCCCGCCATTCTTCCCACCTCTCCTTCATGGCGCCATCCGAGTACGCCCCCTTGGCCCTCGGGATCCAGGCGACACAGCCAGCAATGGCGCCCCCTGCCTGGATCAGAGGGGAGAAGTAATGGCGGAAGAGTGTCGTGCTGGGGTGCACCCCGACGAAGCCCTCGCAGAGATGGGCGAAGAGGGCCATACACGCCACGACATTCGGAGTAAAATCCAGGAGGTGGAAGCCGTAGGTGTGCATGATATCCTTGAAGAAATCGGAAAAGGGGGGACAGAGCACGCAAGAGAAATAGTCGACGAAGAAGGGGTACCGATGCGGGGAGGGGGCGGCGCTGGCAGGGACGACGGTCGTGGCCGGATGCCCCGTCTTCTCTCCCCCCGTCTTCACACCCCACAAACACTTGAACATCTCCCGAAGCTCGGGCACGCCAACCGTCGAGGGGGAAAAGAAGGCGGATTGCGTCAGACCGCCAACAAGACCTCCGGTGCCTCCATCACTCCGACGTCCTTGGCCCCTCCTTTACCCTTGGTGGATTTGGGCGCCATGGCGACAGCGGGAAGCAGAAAGGCAGAAGATGGCGAAAGCACGGCGGCGATGGGCGAAAGCAGAGAAGCTCGAGAGGAAGGGGGCGGCGATTCTGAGATTGGAGGAAGGCGCAGGGAAGAGGTAAAAGTGAGCAGTGTGACCGCGGTTATTCCTTTTTATGGGGAAGGCGCGGGCCGCCTCCTTTGCCATTAACTATGATGCGACGCATGTGTGCAGGCGATGTCCCACGCATGCCTCCCACGCCATACGCACGCGCACGAGCCCCACGTCACGCGTTCAACGCGGGTCGTGGGGAAGCACGGCGGACGGAACAGTGGCCGCGGTAAAAATCCACCCCAACTGCCCGCGCACCGTTCTGGGCCTAGCCCAACAACGTGCTGCGCTTATGTGTGGCCCAGTTCGGGGCTCTGCCGGTGTACAAAAGTAGGGGCTCTGCTTTTGACCCTTTACTTGTCCACGGGCAGTCGAGCCTCCCAGCGACCACGCATAGACATGGCAGGAAAGAGGAGCTGGAGAGGAGCCAAAGCCATGAAGACAAATGAAGCAGCAACAAGGACCAAGGCCACAAGGATCGGATGGGCGAAGCAGGTTTTCCCGGCAAGGACCCTTGAGCCCACGCCAACCGAGTGAGCCACCCTTGAGCCCATCGACACTTGGCAAATGCGTTGGGACAGGGCTCGGGAGGCACCTCTGTGGTGGCATGCAGATCTTTGTGAAGACATAGAATGCTCAAGATCAAATGAGGATAAGAGGGCAACCATCCGCACTGAAGAAACCCACGAGACCCCCGGCAAGACCCTTGCCGAGGAGGCCAGCGCGCCACGGCAAGACCCTTGCCGGGCCGCCCGGCAAGACCCTTGCCGGGGAGGCCAGCGTGCCACAGCAAGACCCTTGCCGGGCCACCCAGCAAGACCCTTGCCGGGCTACCCGACAAGGCCCTCGCCAAAGCGCACCAGCTGGGCCACTGCCAGGGTCGCACCAAATAAGTCTTCGTCGCCGTTCGCATGCGGCTGCCGACCCAACCAGCTGGGCAGACACCTGCATGGCGGCATGCAATCCTTCGTGGAGGCTCCACCACCACGCCACCTCAACTGCCTGCCTGCCTACATGGCACCGCATGCGTCGCTAGCCAGGGCACGTGCCGAAGCGAGGAGGAGCGGCGATGGACGGGACGGGCCTCGCCCCCGTCCCCAATAAAGCGAAGGGACACCTAAGCCTCGCATTAAATGTGTCTTGTCCTGTAATACTAGCGATAGACTCGCGACACTGTAGCACTTTCCATCTCCTGTGTGCCACTGTGGCAGCCCCTTTCGCCTATAAAAGGAGGCCCACGGCGCACAGAGAGAGGATTCAGCTCTTTGGAGCCTCGCGGCACCTAGAGCTAGTTCAAGAGCTCAAGAACACTAAATACATCCACCAAAGCAGGACTAGGGTTTTACGCATCCTCGCGGCCCGAACCTGGGTAAAATCCCTTTGTGTTGTCCGCTAGTCCCGCTCGTCTCACGATCCCCGCGCCCTGCAACCGTAGAAGGGATTCCAGTGATCCCATAGGTGTCGTTTCCCACCGACAATAATCTAATAATTAAGATATATTAACAACACTATTGCTTGTAGGGTCCAATCAGAAGCTCCCAATTATTTTAGTCTGCCAGGTAATCTCTCTATGTTGCAATCTTCAAGCATATTTTGTAACCAACTTATTTATTGATAATGAGAAAGAAGAACTACCTGAGCAGCTGAGAGAAGGGCTTGTATACACTAAAATCCAATCTTGTCCAGTGAGGGGACATTCAGCATACATGTCCACTGAAGCTACAATGCCAATGATCCGTTGTGATACAGCTCCTAAAATTTATGATACGATATAAAATCATTTTTGGTAGTAGGCAACCACGCCATAGCTGAATCTATATCAGCAAGCAAAAGTCACATTCCAATTCTGAAGTAAGCATACAATTTCCAAGTTAAATGCTAACATATTGTATGAACCGGAGAGAATAGATCTCAATTGATTAAATAAGCAATAGATACAAAATATGTACTCTGAGGCTAAACTTACTTAGAAACTTAATAACTAAACTATATATTAAGCTAGTGATCTCTCCCATAAACTATATATGAGCATGTATATAACATCACCCATCTCACAACCCATACTTAGCCTACTCTCACTGGCAGTGCAGCAGGGAGCTTTGATTACACACATCTATGTAGCTGCGCCGTCCCTACGACAGATTTGAGTCGCTAGCGCTGTTACCTGGATGTCGTCCCACTGGATCAATCAAAGTTGCTCCCTCATGCTTTCCCGTCTAGTAGAATGGAACGTCATGACGTCCACTGGTCTGCTAATCAGTTGATCAAACTGAACATACGTACAGAGCTGAATGGTTCAGTTCATGGGTAGGCTCAGATTGAAAATTGGGTTCAGTAGTCCAAAACCAAAACTTTAAGATGGTTGGGTTGATATATTGTCGGTCATTGATTGGATTGGGTTGGGTTGGTGTATTTCACTTCACGGATGGTATATGTGTATGTATTTTGGATTGGATTTAGTTTGGGTCTTGGAGCATTCCCATTCCCATTCCCAGGTTTACATTTGGATGCTACAACCCATGGATTGGGGTTCAGTTTGAGCTGAATATGTATAAAACTGAAATGCGTATGCATGCAGATACAGAATGGGGGAAGAAGAGAAGAGGGGAGGGGTTGGTTACCTTGGGAGGAGCAGCCATCCCCGTCGAGTCCAACGCCGTACCTCGCGCACCGGCGGCCTCTTCCTTTCTCCTCCTTCCTTCCTCCTAGGCATGGCCCCATCAAGCAGAAGGAAGGAGACACACGGCGGCCTGCTCTTGATTTTGAGTCCAGTCCCATGGCCGGATCGGGGCGGATGGATCTGGGCGCCCTCCCGTCCCATGGCCGGCCACCGCCTGATCTGCTTGGTCGATCTCCCTGCCTCTCTTCTCTTGTGGTGAGGGGAGAGGGGTGGGGAAGAGAGAAAGGGCGGAGGCCATGAAAGGCTGGCTGCTCGCTCGCTCGTTGTTCCTATCGCTGCTCTCGCTCGCCACCGCCGACGGGCGGAGGCGACGGGGAAGAGGGACGAGGGTCCCGGCGGCTGCGGGACGAGGGTCACGGGCGCGGGTCGAGGGGGAGAGAGAGGTGAGGCAGGAGGAAGAGAAAAGGGGGCGGCACGAGTACGGGAGGAGGAGCGGCTAGGTCTTCTCCACAGTTCTCCACAGGAGCGGCTCCTTTTTATACTTCAATGCGTGAAATGACGAAAATGCCCCCGGCGGGGCACCGAATTAATAGGCGGTGGCACGAGGGAGGTGGAACTATTCATAGCGATTTAAAGGCGACGTGGATGGCCTGGTCCTGCCTATGACTTCTTGAGGGTTTATATGTTCAATTGGGATGGCCTTATCGATCAAAATTGGTGGCTTCACATCTGGCTGCATCACATTCAAGTAGCAACTCGAGGAGTCCGTCTTTGATTGTTCGATGCTTTTGTCATTTTTATAGGAGGGGTTTAATGTGATTTTCAAAAGGTTTTTGATAATTCTCGTATCTTTCTAATGCTAATCCTTCAAGAAAGAAGAAAAGTTGTTTTTGTTGGAAATATGCTCTAGAGGCAATAATATTGTATTATTATTATTATTATTATAGTCCTCTCCTCCGGCGATGAGGAGGACCAACCGCAGCAGCAGCCACGTTTACTCTCGGAGGTGGCTCTGACGAACGAAGAATTCGTCCGTCAGATGAAGGTCATGATGGAGCGCTAGCCCCGTCAGATGGGTCTGGCGCCACCGTTATCGGCGCACGTGGAGGAGGAGCCACCGTCCCCGCCACGGGTCCGCATTAAGCAGGAGCCGGCATCCCCACACCGCAGGTGAAGGACGAGCCGGCGTCCCCACCGTGCAACCGCAGCCTCCACATTAGCGGGTGTATGAAGCAGGAGCCGGCGTCCCCCCAGCGCCTCCCCCGTGTGAAAGAGAAGCGGCACAGCCGCTACGTGCGGAACGACGGGCCCTCTTCGCCACTAGGATGCCAATGCCGCCCGATGAAGGAGGATTTGCCGCCCGCGATCGCCTAGGCGCGTGGCCGCATCCTCCACTATCTCGAAGGAGGCGGTTACGACGATGCATCCGACTCTCGTGTCGTGGTATCCGAGGCAATGCCGATCGCTGCTCCAAGTTTGCCAAGATGGATATGTCGCCGGAGTGGGTCCGCAATGAACCAGACCTCGCTGCCGTGTGGGCACTCGACCTCTCCGTCACCACCATGGAAACGGCCGCCAGACGTCGTCGTCGCCTTGACAGTGAGGAGTGGTCGTTGAGCAACTGCTCCGTCAACACCGACAGGGACAAGGCCGCCGCCAGCGCCGTTGGCAGTGGCCAGGGAGGCCTTTCGCACCACACAACAGGAGGTGGAGCGGCTCCGCCGCGACAGCAAGGCAGCCGCTGGAGGGACGACGATGACGATGCTGACACAGACGCCGACAGCGGTGCAGAAGGACAGGGCAGCCACACTTACGAGCTGGTTGTCCGATATAGGATTCAGTGTTTTTATAGCTTTTAGTAAAACGGTTGAAATATCATATTTTTATGTGAATTATAATAGAACTTGAATGAAATCCGTTCGGTTTGCATGATTTTCATCCGCCTTTTGAAAAGATGTTTGAAATATATACTGCTACGGTTGGATGTCGTCCTCCCACATTCGTGTCCGTGGATTGATCCTCTTGTCCGCGGACGGATGCGGAAGAAAATTTACGGATTGCCATTGAAGATGCCCTAAGCATGTAGCCAAAACACCTCCTTCGTGTCATAAAAGTACGTGTTATAGTACACATGCATGCAATATCGTTATCTCTCCCTCTTTTTAAAAGTTCATCCATTTGTTTTCTCTTTGATAATTTCAACCAATCGTATCTTCAAAATAATTCTTTATTTTTGAAACTTCTTATATATTTGAAATCCCGGTGGTGAGACCTTTTAGAACAAGGTCAATCTTGGATACACTTCGAACATGTTTAAAATTTGACATTTCGCATTCCTACGTGAAACAAACCTATTTCACTAGAAAAATGAAAAAAAAACCTTTTCAGTTGAAAGATGTGAAATAAACCTATTTGTCCCAAATATGGAACTAAAATGTCAATTTCTAAAACTAATATTTGGAATGTGTAATAGTTTATTTCAAAAGAGTGAAATATGCTATTTCAAAAACCTGCAATTGAAATAGATGTGATTTTTGGGAAACAATCCAGTCAAAAGTACCTTCAGAAAGTGAAAAAAAAAAGTGAAACTAATTATTTTGAAATATGTAACGGTTAATTTCAAAATATTGAAATATGCTATTCCAAAAATATGAAATTTAAATAGATGTGATTTTTGTGAAACAGGTAAGTGAAAAGTGGAATGTACCTTCTGAAAGTGAAAACAATGTGACACTGAAATGTCAACTTTGTGAAACTGATTATTTGAAAATGTGTAACAATTTATTTCAAAAGAGTGAAATATGTTAATTAAAAAAATGTGCAACCACGGTGTCCAAATCGGACGTCGCGTCAACGAGGAGCGGCTGTCGCCGCCTCCCCAGCAGCTCGTCCTCCCGAAGCGCCATTACGGCGCAGGAGTGCATGGACAGGGAGCGGTGATGCCGGTACAGGCACAATGCCGCGCGCCAGGCGGAGTTCACAGACTCCAACATTCCGCCGCCAGATATCCTCGCGGACCCGGAGCTCGCAACAACATGGACCCTCGACCGGTCCAAAACCATGGTGGAGACGAGCAAGCGGCGTCTCTGCCGTCCCGAATAGGAGATGGTGAAGTACAACCAGGAATGGTGTTTCTGCGAGTGCACCGCCATCACCACCTCCTTCAAGTACCGCCACCTGTCCCTCCCCCAGCCAAAGTTTGCAGTGGCCGCGGCCGCACTGCCCGCCGAGAAGATCATCCATGAGCACCGGAGAGCGACAACAACAGGGAAGCCCTACTGTGATCCCACGCCTTACCGTCGCCCGAAGCCTGACTCCGACGATGGTGACGGGTGCCGCCGGCTAGCACGGCAGGGCGTACGAGGTCCCCGTCAAGTATAGGGTAGTTTAGGTTTTCTATGGATTACCGGTCGAAATGTCGCCCGGTTTTATGTAAAATTTATCCGAGTTTCAATGAAAATCATCCGGTTGTTAAAATTAGCATCAAATTTATTTACTTTCGTTAAATTTGGTTTCAAATGTGGCCGGACATTTGCGGCTAGTTTTGGATGCCTGGCTCCAGCATCGCTATCCCTGTACTAGTTCCCTTCCGCGGACGGATACGGACGTCCAGTTGGAAGGTCAGCGTTGAAGATGCCTTTATTCTTTCAAATTGAAATAAAAAGACAATAGATACTAGATAATATTATAATTTTGAACGGCAATTGTCGGCAAAATACTAGTAGTAAATAACCTCAAAAGAAGTGGTTGAACAAGTCAACAAGCACACAAGCAGATAGGCAAACCATTCAAAGCATACTTGCGTCTTGAACTGCGACTATGGCCATGCTTGGATCTAAGGGACTATTTTTAGTCTAACTAAAACTAGTCTCTTTTAGAGGCTAAAGTTCCAATCACCCCTGACTAAAGAGAGGCTAGAACTAGTCTTGAGACTAAAACTTTTTAGTCACGGGAATCCTACTAAAATATGGATTGGTCCTCTCTCTCCTCATTTAACTCCTCTTCTTTAACACATGCGAGTTTGGGATTGAAGGGTTTGGAGAATAATAAATGCTCATTGACTTATTTTAGTCTATTTAGTATTTGTATCCAAGCATGGGTGAGGCTAACAAGTTTTAGTCCCACTATTTTTAGTCATGGGACTAAAACGTATCCTATATAAGTGAACGAGATCTACTACTCCGAGATCTACTACTGCTTCCACATGAGAGTTGGATGGTAAGCTGCTTTCAGCTGATCAAAACTACGGGTTGCCAGTTGCCACGGCTGCTTCAAGATTACACGGATCAGCGAGGAAGTGCATGCAAGCCTCCTTAAGCACGCGGCAACAATGCTGCTCAGCAAACGCCAGTGTGGCGCCGACCGAAAACATATTGATGTGCCCGCACAACGCCTCCTCGCAGATCAACTTCAGCCTGTCCAGCTTGTACCTGTCCGCCGCCACGAGCAGCGGCTTCGCCATCGTCGCCAACGTCTCTCGCTTCGCCATCTCTTCCGGCAGCGCGTCCGTGTAGATGAAGTGGAGCAGCGCCTTGAACACCCCGGCATCAGTTCCGTCCACACGTATCCTCGTCGCTGCAGGCAAGCGACCGCAGCAAATCAGCCTTGAAGATAGGAGACCCGGCAGCGAGCATCCACCTGTGCGCCGGGAAGGCCTCCCCGCCGACCTCGATCTCCACGTCCGCCCCCTCTTTGGAGTCCCAAAGGTCCTTCGTGAGTTGCCGGTGCTGGTCGGACGGCGGCACCATGGCCCCCGTGGATGCATGCCCGGCGCCATAGTCCATGATGCGCATGTCAAGGACGGTCACGTCGCAGAGGATGCACAAGCAGCCGTCCTTGAGGTGCTCCTCCTCGTCAAGGTCTTCGATCTTCATGAAGGCACCCCAGCCAAACGCATCGTGGTTCGAGAAGTTGTTCGCCTGGGTCTCAGTCTCACTCTCACTCTCACCATCGGTTTCATCCGATAATTGGGCATTACCCTTGGTCCACGATGGGTTTCCGGCGTGGTCGAGGATGCTCATGCAGTAATCAGCCGTGGCGTCACCGGTGCGGCCATGGCTGGCGTGCTCGAGGTAAAGGGAGATGTAGCCTCGATATCCTACTTCGCCCCTCGGGTAGCACTTGATGCGCCAGTCGTGGCCGCCCGCGCCGAACGTGCCTGATTTGATCACCGTGCCATTGCCGACCATCTTCTGGATGCGCTTGTACTGGTCGATCCTGAACAGGTAGGAGCCCGTCACCGGCCTCGTGATGAGGGTGCCAGCGGAGAGATGGTGCCGGCCGGCGGTGCGGAGGGCAGATACGAGCGCCGACATCGACATGATTGAAATATCGAGGAGACGATCGGCGGAGCTGCAGGTTGTCTATGATTGATTGCAAAACGATCCGGTGGGATTTTATCAGGGGTTTTGAAGTTGTTTTCCTTGTAAAGGATATCCAATATTATGCAAAGAAACAGACTTGCTGATCCAGCGGGATTTTATCGTTGTGTTCGTTTGGATATTCTAAATCAATTATTAGTTTCCAAGTCCTCCTCATTCGTTAACCTGTTTTTTTTTTTGTTTACCAAAATCTCTCCTTCCATTCTCACTGAGCATACTGAGGAAAGCAAACGCATTCTATTGTTTGGACAACTGAATCTGAAATGATCACGGGTTGTTTAGCTCTTGGCAAATTCATATTTGCCGAAGAGGTGTACGCCGGGTGGCTTTTGCCGAAGGTGACACTTGGCAAAGGCGTCGTCGGCAGTTTTTGGGCTTTTGCCAAGTGTCCGTGGCACTCGGCGTATAGAGCGATTCCAGTAGTAATATTAGGTGTTTCTATATCTTCTACTAATAGAAGAGAAATGCGATTGTCTTTGACGATGCCACTTCTTATTTGGATTACGTAATCAAGAGAATAGAAGTGGAATGCAGG
This sequence comes from Aegilops bicornis, assembly GCA_021605145.1. Taxonomy (NCBI): domain Eukaryota; kingdom Viridiplantae; phylum Streptophyta; class Magnoliopsida; order Poales; family Poaceae; genus Aegilops; species Aegilops bicornis. Next base: position 27,437,682 of record CM038673.1, on the reverse strand, counting down.
TCTTGAAAGACAGCGGGCATCTTCAAAATGAGCATAGACAGTTTCTTAGTGGCTCTAACAGAACGTGATGATGCGAGTAGTTAGCACTAATTTCTATAGGTGGACTGGACGTGGAACTACATGTAAATAATCTTGTAACCTAACCGTGGATGGAGTTCTTCCTCCCTCTTGTTCTTTAAATAAAATATACACATTCGTATGTATTTGAGAAAAAATATCTTCCACTAATGTTTCATTGATGAAGATCACCAAAGTCGTTCCTTGTGACCCGCACCATGAGTCACCGTGCCGCCGCCTTGCGACCCGCTGTCACGGCGAAGCGGTTGGGATTTAATAAACGTGATACAGCCTGGCCGGGGTTGGCACAGTGACCCGGGACGTGTTAGCCCCTGTTTGTTTAATCTTTTGATTATGCTTTTATAACTTTTCTACTTCACCAAAAAAGCAACAACAAAAAAACTCCTAAATAAATACTTTATGCTTCGGCTTTTGGTTTATACCATCATATAATAATATTGATTCATAAGCCAAAAGCCAAAGCAAATTCAGAAACAAAAGCCCGCGCAGCTTCCACTCGATTTCCACTTGCAACTCTCCTCCCGCTCCCATCCCGCCGCCCGCCGTGCGCCACTCCGGCGCCGGCGTCCACCTCCTCCCGCCGACGGTCACTCCGACCCCGGCGGCCACTTCCTTTCCCTTTGTGTGGCGGTTCTGCAGGATCATGGCAGGCAGTCCGGCCTCGGTCTCATCGGCGTTCCCTGGGAGCACGGAGCGGCCGGTGGTCTCGGGCATCGGGCTTTCCGAGAGCTCGGGCGCGGCGGCTTCCGCTGGGGCGGCGTCCGTGGAGGCGATGGGTGTCCCCCGTCTGGAGGTGCCGTTCATCCAGCCTAGGCCCTCAAGGCGCGAGCTTTGGCGCCGGAGGCAGGCGGAGAGAGAGGGCGTGTCTCGTGCCGTCCCTGCACCGGCGCGGTGGGAGATCTCGCCGGATATGGACGGCAAGTGCTTCCGGTGTCTCAAGGAGGGGCACTTCAGGAACGACTGCACTAACCCCATGGTTTGCTTTCGGTGCGGTCAAGAGGGGCATCCTTCCAGGGAGTGCAAGCGGCCGCGCAGCCCCTCGTCGGAGGACGAGCTGCGGCGGCAGGCTCTGGCCAAGGTGGCGCGTCGTGGGCAACTCGCGCTGAGAGAAAGGGCCTCGCTCGGCAGATCCCAGACCCCCTGGCCCCGCCACCCCACTCCGACAGAGACTGCGCGCCGGTGTGGCCCCGCCTTTCGCCGCCCGACAGAGATAGCGCGCCGGGGTGGCCTCGCGTCGCGCCGTCCGGTTCTCAGCGGGAGGATGCTCCGGTGGAGGGGCCTGGCCTGGGGGAGCTCTGTGTGGTCAGGCGTGGCCGGTCGATGGCAGATCTGGAGCCGAGGTTGAGATTCGCCATGGTGGCGTATGTGGCCGGAGCGCGCCACGACGTCGAGCCGGAGTTCGTGCTTCAAGCTCTGGAGGAAAAGCTAGACATTCGGCCACAGTGGGTCTCAGTTCATCGTCATAGGCCGGAGGATTTCCTTGTCGTCTTTGCCAACGCTGAGATCAGGAACAGAGTGAGCTCTAGGCCGCCACTCGAGCACCGTGGGGTGAAGCTGTTCTTCAGGCAGTGGACAAGGCAAGCACAGGCCGTTCACTCCATCTTCAGCCAGCGAGTGTCGTTGGTGTTGGAAGGCATTCCGCCTCATGCTTGGGAGAGAGAGACCGTCGAGGACCTGCTGGGTTCGGCATGCCTGGTGGACACTATCGCGCCAGAAACGAGTTCACGGAGAGACCTATCCGCATTCAAGCTCACTGCTTGGACGGCGAACTACGATGACATTCCGACGCTCCAGTAGCTGGCGGTCCCTGAGCCAGGTTTGGTGGCGCCATTGTTCGAGCCCACCTTGCTGCAATACAAGGTGTTGATTCATATTGAGGAGATCAGGGATTTTGGAGAGTTCATGGAGCCGTCGTGGACGGTGCCGGTGTCCTCTGACAGCGGGCAGAGTGGCCTCCCTAGCCCCGATGGCAGCGGCGGTGGCGGTGGAGTGGGAGGCGCGCCCTTCCGTCCTCGCTGGCAGTTCGGCGCCAGAGATCAGCGTGGCGGTGCCGCCGCCGGTTCATCCCGGAGTCGCGCTGGCGCGGGGCTGCGGCATGGGCACTGCCGCCCATGGAGCCCAGATGGCCAGATCATGGATTGCGTTTGCCGGTCAGCCACAACCTGTAAAGGAGAGAATCGCTGTCCGGCACTCCGCTTTTGACCGCTTGACTTTGCCAGCTGGACCAACGGAAGGATCGACAGAGGGATTTTCAAATCGAGAGGTGGTTACTCCTGTGCCGGCAATGATTGGGACGCCGGATGGGACGCGTGCTGGGATTCTGCGGGGGGGACAGGACGTACGGGGCCAGTCCCGTAGTCCAATCATCCTGCGAAGACCGGAGGGGCCACTACTCCCCCGCGTCTCCCCCTCGCGCTACCACGAAGCTTCCAGGGAGCATGAGGATGTTGGGGCCCCGCCAAGCGGCCCGGTTCCCACCACTGCGTTGTTGTCTCCCGGGCCCGCGAGTCAAGTCGTGTCGGTCCACGTGCCAGCGGGCGCGGGGACTCGGTGATGGCGGCGATGATTGGTGGGGAGGTGCGAACTGGGCGCCTGTTTGCCTCGGATCGGCGCTGTCCGCCTAACCAGCCCGTGATTACAAATCATTGCGAGACCGGTAGCGAACACGAGGTCCGAAGAGTTGATTCCTCACCAACCATTCTTGATAGGAGCCATGCAACTCCTGCTCACGTGGAGGAGGCTACGTGCAGGAGTCTACGTGCATGCCTTGCAGTTAATTACGGTGAACGGAGGCATGCAACGAGGGGTGGATGCCGTGGTGGGTTCTGATCCGCCCATTGATGAGGCCGCTGCCCTGGAGGGAATGACGCCTCCTGAAGCAATTGCTTACTCCAAGCTCAAGGCGTTCTGCGTCAACATTGTCAAGAAGCTGGCCCCGCCTCTGCTCAAGGAGGTTCAAGCCTCCTCGCTTCGACCGGACACTGAGCCGTTCACGCCGAGGCGCACCACGAGAGCCGCGAAAAGGGCTGGGGGAGCGGGCTCGTCGAAGGCCACCCCACCGAGAATGTCTTGCCAGCAGCAGCAGCACCGCATGACCTGCAGGTTGATGAGCAAATGGTGGAGGATCTAAAAGGGCTGTTCGACTCGCCGCTTAGAGAGCAGTACATCCGAGTGATTTCCTCACTCTTTGGGAAGACCATGCCAACTGGTGGTGATCTTGGAGGGACAAGCTCGATGGCCTTGGGAGTGCATTAGCGTTGTGCTATGTCCGGAGCGTGATGTTGCTAATTCCTCCATGGATTTTAGCCCATCGATCTTATGTTGGAACGTGAGAGGGTTGAATAACCTAGCGAAGAGAGATGCCGTGAGGGCGTTCGTAGCCACTGTGAGAGTTAATGTAATTTGCCTGCAAGAAACGAAGATGGAAGCCATTGACTGCTACACCGTGTTGCAATGCCTCGGGTCGTCTTTTGACGGCTTCGCTTTCTTGCCTGCGGTAGACACGAGAGGTGGAGTTCTCATCGCATGGGATTCGACCTGCATTGACATTGACCAATTCCAGGCGAACACAGATTTCATATCGGGGCGTGTTCATACGAGACAGGGAGCATCCTGGTGGATCTCCGCGGTATATGGACCGCAAGGAAATACCAGGAAGACTGCGTTTCTGGAGGAGCTCAATGCAGCTTGCGCGCTCAGGCCTGGGCCGTGGATGATTCTTGGCAATTTTAACATGATTCTGCGTGCCTCGTAGAAGAACAACTCGAACCTGAACAGGAGCATGATGAACAAGTTCCGTAGTTTTATAGACAACAATGAGCTCAAAGAAGTCTACATGCATGGGAGGAGATTCACTTGGTCGAACGAGCGAGATGCCCCCACCCTAACCAAGATAGACAGGGTGTTGGTTTCTATGGATTGGGACCTGGAGTATCCGGACTGTCTCTTGCAAGCGTTATCCTCGGGCGTTTCTGACCATGCTCCACTTCACCTAAACACGGGAGCTTTTTTTTGTCCCAAAAAGAGATTTCGCTTTGAGAATTACTGGCTTAAGCTCGAAGGGTTTGAGGATGCGATAAGAGAGGCATGGGTCTGTAGCGATTTGATTGTGGACCCTTTCAAGCGTCTCGACGCACTTTTCAGAAACGCTGCAGAGTCCCTTCAATCTTGGGGACAGAGAACGACCGGGAACATCAAGTTACTCATGGCGGTAGCAACTTATGTGATTTGCAGATTCGAAAGGTTCAGGAAGATCGCATTCTCACTGATCAGGAGCTCTGGTTGCGTCGTACTCTCAAGCTGGCATTGTTGGGCATGGCTTCTCTTGAGCGGACCATTGAACGACAGCGATCCCGAATGAGATTGGTTAAGGAAGGTGATGCCAACACGAAGCTGTTCCAAGCATTTGCAAAAGGCCGGAGAACCAAAAACTTCATTCCGAGAATCAAGGTTGGAGATCAGGTGGACACTGATCAAGACCATATAGCGCATGCTTTCACTTCTTCCTTTGTGGAGCTCTTGGGGAGGGATCAGGCGCGCGATTTCACGGTCGACTTGGATGCTCTTAGTTTGCACACTACCGACCTTTAGGAGCTCGAGGAGATCTTCACCGAAGAAGAGGTGTGGGAGGTGATTAAGGAGCTGCCGCCGGACCGGGCGCCAGGCCAGGATGGTTTCACCAGTGCCTTCTACCAAAAGGCCTGGCCCATCATCAAGGGTGACATCATGGCCGGCATCCTGAAGTTGTACGTGGGAGATGGTAGGGGTTTCACAAAATTAAACAGAGCTCTGATGGTTCTCATCCCTAAGCATAGTAACGCGGAGGAGGTGGGAGATTATCGCCCGATCAGCTTGCCCCATAGCTTTGGCAAACTCTTCTCCAAAATGATGGCTGTTAGAATGAGGAAGAGGCTCCCTGAACTTGTCAACGCGAACCAGTCCGCTTTCATTCATGGGAGAAGTTTACATGATAATTTCCTCTTGATGAAGCAAATGGCGAGGAAGATGCACGCCCGCAAGACATCAACCGTCTTTCTGAAGCTTGATATATCACAGGCATCCGACACCATTTCTTGGCCATTCCTGTTTGAAGTTCTGAGAGCTAAGGGGTTTGGCGATAACTTCAGGAAGTGGGTTGCGATCTTGCTCCAGTCCATGTCCTCTAGAGTCATTGTTAATGGAAATCAAGGTCAGAGGTTTGATCATGCTCGCGGGCTGCGCCGAGGTGACCCCAGCTCACCGCTTCTCTTTGTCATGGCGATGGACGTCCTCTCGGCCCTCATGTGTAAGGCTGCTGCAGTGGGGGTTCTGTCCTCCTTCAACGGTGTGATGGCAAGCCAGAGGCTCTCTCTTTTCACCGACGATGTCGCGCTTTTCGTGCGCCCCACGGAGCCGGATCTCATATGCATAAAAGAAGTTCTACATCTCTTTGGGCACGCTTTCGGCCTTCGAGTGAACTATCGTAAGACATCGGCAATTTTGATCCGAGGGCAGCAAGGAGATCCGGGGAGAGTGCAGCAGCTGTTCAACTGTCAAATTGGGCAGTTCCCTTGCAAGTACTTAGGGCTGCAACTCAGCATCCACAAGCTCTCCAAGGCGCAATGGCAGCCAATGCTGGACCAGGTCAAGAACTTCTTCCCAGCTTGGCAGCAAGGCATGATTCAGAGACCCGGGAGACTTGTGCTCGTCAACAGCACCATCGCGGCCTGCCCCATTCATCATTTGCTAGTCATGAAAGCGCCTCAATGGGTTCTCGAAGAAGTGGATAAATGGATGCGTGCTTTTTTCTGGGCTGGGAAGGAGGAGGTAAATGGCGGGCAGTGCTTGGTTGCTTGGCACACCATCTGCAGACCTAAGCCTTTCGGTGGGCTGGGAGTCAAGAACTTGAGGACCCAAGGCTTGGCCATGCGCATTCGCTGGGAGTGCCTCAGGAGGACAGATCCCCTGAGTCCTTGGCAAGGGTTACATCTCATGGTGGACAAGGAGGCCAAGGCGGTGTTCGAAAGTCTGGTCCACATTAAGGTTGGAGAGAGGCAGCAAGATTTTCTTCTGGACGGACAGATGGATTCACGGGTTTGCGACGAAAGATATCGCCCCTTTGATCGCCGGCATGGTGGACAAGCTGACGAAGAGAAAGAGAACGGTCCGGGAGGCGCTTTTCGAGGACTCTTGGGTCAATGACATCGCGGGCGAGCTATCCTTCACGGCTCACATGCAGCTCGTTCACATGCAGCATGCCTTGGCGACGATCCAAAGAAATGCTTCGGATGATGACGTGTTCTACTGGCCCTGGAGTGCCTCGGGTTCTTATAGTGCCAAATCCACCTACAGTATGCTATACCAGGGCATGACTCGGTTCGCCGCCGCCCAATGCATATGGAGGAGTTGGGCGCCTCTCAAGTGCAAAATCTTTGCGTGGCTTGCCTCTCAATACCGGTTATGGACTTCTGACCGACGTGTGAGGCATGGTCTCCAGGATACGACCTCAGCTTGCTACACTTGTTGCCAAGAGGAGGATACAACAGATCATATCCTCGCTAGATGTGTCTACGCGAGGCAAGTTTGGAGTGGTTGCTTCCAGTTGCTTCAAATCAACATTCAAATTCCAACTTTAGAGGATACTTTCATGGAGTGGTGGGACAAGGCGAGGATGTCCTTCCATGGAAAGCTCAAGAGAGGTTTTGATTCGCTTGTCATCTTGACCGCGTGGCATTTATGGAAGCAGAGGAACGCTCGGGTGTTCAACCGCAATGATCAAGTGCGCTCGGAGACCAACCTTCTCCATCTCATCCACGAAGAGATCAAGCTTTGGAAGAAGGTAGGCATAGGAGTTGAGGGGTTAGATAATTTCGTGAGAGAGTAGGCTTTTGTTGTTTCTAGGAGTCGGAGTCCGTGTAGGCATTCTTGTCTAATCGCGATGTCTTGTACAACTTTTTCTCCCCTTCTATAAAGATAAGGTACGCCTTTGGCGTACTCTTGAAAAAAAAGAAACAAAAGCCCAAACAAACAGGGCCTTAGTCCTGGACGGTTCCTAGCTCTTGACTGAGGTGCCTTAGGCCCTGTTCGGAGGTACTCCGCTCCACAGCTCCACTCCCGAAGCTGGTGGAATTGTAGTTGAAATTTGCGGAGCGCCAGTTTACTGGCTCCGCAGCTCTCCGGAGCTGGTGGGATTCCGAATGGCCCCGTAGTGTGAGGGCACACTAGTGGTGCAATGGCGCCTACACACATAGTCCATCACTATCTTTGTCCTTCCTCGTCCTGCTCACTGTTGCGGCCGCCGGTACAAGGAGGTCCCCGGCAGCCTGATCCCTTTCTTCTACGTTGACGGAACTAGTGCATTAGCCGTCGTCACCGGTCACCTTGGACAACCACTTTTGCGTGTAGTCCTACTTGCAGGTCCTTGGCTTCGGTCTCCGTGTGGCATCAAAAGTTGGCAACAAGGCCCACGCGTTGCTCACATTATGGAGATCATGCTTGTGGATGGTGGTTCTCGAGCCGATGTTTGTTCCCCATCTCATTATCTCTCTATGAGCAGCTTAGCAAAATTTTCCATAGAAAAGGTCGTCGTCCAGCTTTAAATTAATGAAGTCATTAGGGCAACTAAACACTACCTCACAAATTTATTCCGACATCCATCCACGGACAAGGGACCAATCCACATGCACGAATGAGAGAGAGGACCACCCAACGCAGCCCCAATACATCCGACCCCAATTATTTGAAGGTCTGCACGTTCAAATATCCGCGTATATAGTGTAAAATTGTTCAAATATTCAAATGCAGCAGTAGTTCTGATTAAAAAAGTTCAAATACTACATTACAACATTGTTGTCCCCTTTACCGCCCACAGATACTCAATCAGATTTCCTTCAGTTGCTCGTGAGTTGCTCGATGCCGAATTTGTTGATGCATTTGAACAAACTCTTCAAATGTGGCCGGACTTTGGTCGGGGCGTTCGATAGGATCACCCATGTTCTCAAACTCAAGACATGCGGCAGCATCCTCACCCTCATCCTCCACGATCATGTTGTGCATGATCACACAACAAGTCATCACTTCGCACAAGGTCTCCGGAACCCGTTGTTTAGCAGGCCCACGAACAACTGCAAAACGTGCCCGAAGAACTCCAAATGCCAACATCCTTTCTAGATGCTTCTTGTCTTTGGGCAACGTGAGCCTTTTTCCGACGAACGGGGTTAGAGATGTTGTTGACAAAGGTAGCCCACGGAGGATAGATATTGATACGTCTCCAACATATCTATAATTTTTGATTGTTCCATGCTATTATATTATCTATTTTGGATGTTTAATGGGCTTTACAATGCACTTTTATATTATTTTTGGGACTAACATATTAACCGAAGGCCCAGTGCAAATTGTTGTCTTTTTGCCTATTTCAGTGTTTCGCAGAAAAGAATATCAAACGGAATCCAAACGGAATGAAACCTTCGCGAGGATCGTTTTTGGTACAAACGCAATCCAGGAGACTTGGAATGGACGTCAAGGAAGCAACAAGGAAGACACGAGGCAGGAGGGCGCGCCCAGGGGGGTAGGCGCGCCCCCCCATCCTCGTGGGCCCCTCATGGCTCCACCGACCTACTTCCTTCGCCTATACCCTGAAAACATCCAGGAGCACCACGAAACCCTATTTCCACCGCCGCAACCTTCTGTACCCGTGAGATACCATCTTGGGGCCTTTTCCAACGCTCCGCTGGAGGGGGAATCGATCACGGTGGGCTTCTACATCATCACCATAGCCTTTCCGATGATGTGTGAGTAGTTTACCACGGACCTTCGGGTCCATAGTTATTAGCTAGATGGCTTCTTCTCTCTCTTTGGATCTCAATACAAAGTTCTCCTCGATTCTCTTGGAGATCTATTCGATGTAATTGTTTTTGCGGTGCGTTTGTCGAGATCTGATGAATTGTGGGTTTATGATCAAGATTATCTATGAACAATATTTGATTCTTCTCTGAAATCCTTTATGCATGATTTAAATATCTTTGCAAGTGTCTTCGAATTATCAGTTTGGTTTGACCTACTAGATTCATCTTCCTTGCAATGGGGGAAGTGCTTAGCTTTGGGTTCAATCTTGTGGTGTCCTTTCCCAGTGACAGCAGGGGCAGCAAGGCATGTATTGTATTGTTGTCATCGAGGATAAAAAGATGTGGTTTATATCATATTGCTTGAGTTTATCCCTCTACATCATGTCATCTTGCCTAATGCGTTACTCTGTTCTTATGAACTTAATACTCTAGATGCATGTTGGATAGCGGTCGATGTGTGGAGTAATAGTAGTAGATGCAGAATTGTTTCGGTCTAATTGTCATGAACATGATGCCTATATACATGATCATGCCTAGATATTCTCATAACTATGCGCTTTTCTATCAACTACTCGACAGTAATTTGTTCACCCACCGTAAATTATGCTATCTTGAGAGAAGCCACTAGTGAATCCTATGTGTTGGGGAACGAAGCAGAAATTCAAAATTTTCTACGCATCACCAAGATCAATCTATGGAGTAATCTAGCAACGAGGGAAGGAGAGTGCATCTACATACCCTTGTAGATCGCTAAGCGGAAGCGTTGCAAGAACGCGGATGAAGGAGTCGTACTCGTAGCGATACAGATCGCGGTTGATTCCGATCTAAGCGTCGAACCACGACACCTCCGCGTTCAACACACATGCAGCCCGGTGACGTCTCCCATGCCTTGATCCAGCAAGGGGAGAGGGAGAGGTTGGGGAAGACTCCGTCCAGCAGCAAGACGACGTGGTGGTAGTGGAGGAGCGCGGTACTCAGCAGGGCTTCGCCAAGCACTCACGAGAGACGAGGAGGGAGAGAGGTAGGGCTGCGCCAAGAGGAGATGTTCTTGTGTGTTAGGCAGCCCCAAAACCTCCACTATATATAGGGGCAAGGGAGGAGGCGCCTAGGGTTTCCCACAGAGGCGGCGGCAGGCAGATGGGATCTCCCCTTGGGTGACTTGGCCCCAAGCCGGAGGTGGCAACCCTAGATGGGGCGCCGCAAACCCCTGGTCACGTGGGATTAGGTGAGGGGCGCAGCCCCTTAGTCGGCTGGTTTGCCCCTTTCCCTTGGCCCATGAAGCCCCCCAACACTTGCCGGGGCTGCCGAAACACCTTTCGGTCATGCTGGTCATCACCCGATACCTCCGGAACACTTCCGGACTCCAAAACCTTTCGTCCAATATATCAATCTTTACCTCCGGACCATTCTGGAACTCCTCGTGACATCCGGGATCTCATCCGGGACTCCGAACAACATTTGGTAACCACGTATATCTATTCCCTATAACCCTAGTGTCACCGAACCTTAAGTGTGTAGACCCTACGGGTTCGGGAACCATCTGGAACATGGTAAGGGCGTTCTCTGGTCAATAACCAACAGCGGGATCTGGATACCCATGTTGGCTCCCACATGTTCCACGATGATCTCATCGGATGAACCACGATGTCGAGGATTCAATCAATCCCGTATTCAATTCCCTTTGTCTAGCGGTATAGTACTTGCCCGAGATTCGATCGTCGGTATCCCGATACCTTGTTCAATCTCGTTACCGGCAAGTCTATTTACTCGTTCCGTAACACATCATCCCGTGATCAACCCCTTGGTCACATTGTGCACATTATGATGATGTCCTACCGAGTGGGCCCAGAGATACCTCTCCGTCACACGGAGTGACAAATCCGATCTTGATTCGTGCCAACCCAATGAGACACTTTCGGAGATACCCGTGAGTGTACCTTTATAGCCACCCGATTACGTTGTGGACGTTTGGTACACCCAAAGCATTCCTACGGTATCCGGGAGTTCCACAATCTCATGGTCTAAGGAAATGATACTTGACATTAGAAAAGCTTTAGCATACGAACTACATGATCTTTGTGCTAGGCTTAGGATTGGGTCTTGTCCATCACATCATTCTCCTAATGATGTGATCCCGTTATCAACGACATCCAATGTCCATGGTCGAAACCGTAACCATCTATTGATCAACGAGCTAGTCAACTAGAGGCTTACTAGGGACATGGTGTTGTCTATGTACCCACACATGTATCCGAGTTTCCTATCAATACAATTATAGCATGGATAATAAACGATTATCATGAACAAGGAAATATAATAATAATAACTAATTTATTATTGCCTCTAGGGCATATTTCCAACAGTCTCCCACTTGCACTAGAGTCAATAATCTAGTTCACATCGCCATGTGATTAACACTCACAGGTCACATCGCCATGTGACCAACATCCAAAGAGTTTACTAGTGTCACTAAACTAGTTCACATCATCATGTGATTAAGACTCAATGAGTTCTGGGGTTTGATCATGTTTTACTTGTGAGAGAGGTTTTAGTCAACGGGTCTGCAACATTCAGATCCGTATGTACTTCGCAAATCTCTAGGTCATATTGTAAATGCTGCTTCCACGCTCCACTTGGAGCTATTCCAAAAGGTTGCTCCACTATATGTATCCGGTTTGCTACTCAGAGTCATTCGGATAGGTGTTAAAGCTTGCATCGACGTAACCCTTTACGCCGAACTCTTTATCACCTCCATAATCGAGAAACATGTCCTTATTTTCTCCAAGGACAATTTTGACCGCTGTCTGGTGATCCACTCCTTAATCACCTTTGTGCCCTCTTGCCAGACATGTGGCAAGGCACACATCAGTCTTGATACACATAGCATACTATGGAGCCTATGTCTAAGCATAGGGGACGACCTTCGTCCTTTCTCTCTTTTCTGCCGTGGTCGAGCTTTAAGTCTTAACTTCATACCTTACAACTCAGGCAAGAACTCCTTCTTTGACTGATCCATCTTGAACACCTTCAATATCATGTCAAGGTATGTGCTCATTTGAAAGTACCATTTAGCGTTTTTGATCTACCCTCATAGATCTTGATGCTCAATGTTCAAGCAGCTTAATCCAAGTTTTCCATTGAAAAACACCTTTCAAACAACCCTATATGCTTTCCAGAAATTCTACATCATTTCCGATCAACAATATGTCAACAACATATACTTATCAGAAATTCTATAGTGCTCCCACTCACTTCTTTGGAAATACAAGTTTCTCATAAACTTCGTATAAACCCAAAATCTTTGATCATCTCATCAAAGCGCATATTCTGACTCCGACATGCTTGCTCTAGTCCATGGAAGGATTGCTGGAGCTAGCATACCTTTTAGCATCCTTAAGATCGACAAAACCTTTCTGATTGTATCACATACAACCTTTCCTTACTGGCCCGGTAAGGAAACTCGTTACGACATCCATCCGCCAGATTTCATAAATGCAGCTACTGCTAACATGATTCCGACGGACTTAAGCATTGCTACGGATGAGAAAATCTCATCGTAGTCAACTCCTTGAACTTGTGAAAAACTCTTTGCCACAAGTCGAGCTTCATAGACGGTGACATTACCGTCCACGTCCATCTTCTTCTTAAAGATCCATTTATCTCAATGGCTTGCCGATCATCGGGCAAGTCCACCAAAGTCCATGCTTTGTTCTGATACATGGATCCTATCTCGAATTTCATGGCTTCTAACCATTTGTCGGAATATGGGCCCACCATCGCTTCTCCATAGCTCGTAGGTTCATTGTTGTCTAGCAACATGACCTCCAAGACAGGAGTACGTACCACTCTGAAGTAGTACCCATCCTTGTCGACCTACGAGGTTTGGTAGTGACTTGATCCGAAGTTTCATGATCAATATCACAAGCTTCCACTTCAATTGGTATAGGTACCACAGGAACAACTTCCTGTGCCCTGCTATAACTAGTTGAAGTGACGGTTCAATAACCTCATCAAGTCTCCACCATCCTCCCACTCAACTTTCCGAGACAGACTTTTCCTCGAGAAAGGACCCGATTCAAGAAACAATCCCTATTGCTTTCGGATCTGAATTAGGAGGTATACCCAACTGTTTTGGGTGTCCTATGAAGATGCATTTTATCCGCTTTGGGTTCGAGCTTATCAACCTGAAACATTTTCACATAAGCGTCGCAGCCCCAAACTTTTAAGAAACGACAACTTAGGTTTCTCCAAACCGGTGTCATCTCAACGGAATTACGTGGTGCCCTATTAAAGTGAGTGTGGTTGTCTCTAATTCCTAACCCATGAACGATAGTGGTAATTCGATAAGAGACATCATGGTACGCACCATATCCAATAGGGTGCAACTATGATGTTCGGACACACCATCACACTATGGTGTTCTAGGCGGTATTAATTGTGAAACAATTTCCACAATGTCTTAATTGCGTGCCGAAGCTCGTAACTCAGATACTCATCTCTATGATCATATCATAGACATTTTATCCTCTTGTCATGACGATCTTCAACTTCACTCTGAAATTACTTGAAGATTCAATAATTCAGACTTGTGTTTAATCAAGTAAATATACTCAGTATCTACTCAAATCATCCGTGAAGTAAGAACATAATGATATCCACTGCGTGCCTCAGCACTCATTGGACTGCACACATCACAATGTATTACTTCCAACAAGATGCTTTCTTGTTCCATTTTACTGAAAACGAGGCTCAGTCATCTTGCCCATGTGGTATGATTTGCATGTCTCAAGTGATTCAAAATCAAGTGAGTCCAAACGGTCCATCTGCATGGAGTTTCTTCATGCATATACACCAATAGACATGGTTCGCATGTCTCAAACTTTCAAAAAATGAGTGAGTTCAAAGATCCATCTACGTGGAGCTTCTTCATGCGTTTTATACCAATATGACTTACATGGCAGTGCCACAAGTAGGTGGTACTATCATTACTATCTTTTGGCATGAACATGTGTATCACTACGATCGAGATTCAATAAACCATTCATTTTAGGTGCAAGACCATTGAAGGTATTTTTCAAATAAACAGAGTAACCATTATTCTCCTTAAATGAATAACCGTATTGCGATAGACATAATCCAATCATGTCTATGCTCAACGCAAACACCAAATAACAATTATTTAGGTTTAACACCAATCTCGATGGTAGAGGGAGCGTGCAATGCTTGATCACATCAAGCTTGGAAAAACTTCCAACACACGCCAGCTCACCTTTAGCTAGTCTCCGTTTATTCTGCAGCCTTTTATTTCGAGTTACTAACACTTAGCAACCGAACCGGTATCTAATACCCTGGTGCTACTAGGAGTACTAGTAAAGTACACATTAACATAATGTATATCCAATATACTTCTATCGACCTTGCCAGCCTTCTCATCTACCAAGTATCTAGGGTAATTCTGCTCCAGTGGTTGTTCCCCTTATTGCAGAAGCACTTAGTCTTGGGTTTGGGTTCAACCTTGGGTTTCTTCACTAGAGCAGCAGCTGATTTGCTGTTTCATGAAGTATCCCTTCTTGCCCTTGCCCTTCTTGAAACTAGTGGTTTCACCAACCATCAACAATTGATGCTCCTTCTTGATTTCTACTTTCGCGGTGTCAAACATCGCGAATATCTCAAGGATCATCATATCTATCCCTGATATGTTATAGTTCATCACGAAGCTCTAGCAGCTTGGTGGCAGTGACTTTGGAGAAACATCACTATCTCATCTGGAAGATCAACTCCCACTCGATTCAAGTGATTGTTGTACTTAGACAATCTGAGCACAAGCTCAACGATTGAGCTTTTCTCCCTTAGTTTGCAGGCTAAGAAAATCGTCGGAGGTCTTATACCTCTTGATGTGGGCACGAGCCTGAAATCCCATTTCAGCCCTCGAAACATCTCATATGTTTCGCAACGTTTCGAAATCGTCTTCGGTGCCTCAACTCTAAACCATTTTAACATTACTGAACTATCACGTAGTTATCAAAACGTGTGTGTCAGATGTTCGCAACATCCACAGACGACGTTCGAGGTTCAAAGACAATCGAGCGGTGCATTAAGGACATAAGCCTTCTTCGAAGTAACGAGGACAATCCTCAGTTTACGGACCTACTCCGCATAATCGCTACTATCAACTTTCAACTAAATTTTCTCTAGGAACATATTTAAACAGTAGAACTAAAACGCGAGCTTACGACATAATTTGCAAAGATCTTTTGACTATGTTCAGGATAATTAAGTTCATCTTATGAACTCCCACTCAGATAGACATCCCTCTAGTCATCTAAGTGATTACATGATCCGAGTCAACTAGGCCGTGTCCGATCATCACGTGAGACGGACTAGTCATCATCGGTGAACATCCTCATGTTGATCGTATCTACCATACGACTCATGCTCGACCTTTCGGTCTCTTGTGTTCCGAGGCCATGTCTGTACATGCTAGGCTCGTCAAGTCAACCTAAGTGTTTCGCGTGTGTAAATCTGGCTTACACCCGTTGTATGTGAACGTTAGAATCTATCACACCCGATCATCACGTGGTGCTTCGAAACAACGAACTTTCGCAACGGTGCACAGTTAGGGGAACACTTTCTTGAAATTTTTATGAGGATCATCTTATTTACTACCGTCGTTCTAAGCAAATAAGATGCATAAACATGATAAACATCACATGCGATCAAAAAGTGACATGATATGGCCAATATCATTTTGCTCCTTTTGATCTCCATCTTCGGGGCTCCATGATCATCATCGGCACCGGCATGATACCATGATCTCCATCATCATGATCTCCATCATCGTGTCTCCATGAAGTTGTCTCGCCAACTATTACTTCTACTACTATGGCTAACGGTTTAGCAATAAAGTAAAGTAATTACATGGCGTTGTTCAGTGACACGCAGGTCATACAATAAATAAAGACAACTCCTATGGCTCCTGCCGGTTGTCATACTCATCGACATGCAAGTCGTGATTCCTATTACAAGAACATGATCAATCTCATACATCACATATCATTCATCACATTCTTTTGGCCATATCACATCACATAGCATACCCTGCAAAAACAAGTTAGACGTCCTCTAATTGTTGTTTGCATGTTTTACATGGCTACTATGGGTTTCTAGCAAGAACGTTTCTTACCTACGCAAAACCACAACGTGATATGCCAATTGATATTTACCCTTCATAAGGACCCTTTTCATCGAATCCGATCCGAATAAAGTGGGAGAGACTGGCGCCCGCTAGCCACCTTATGCAACAAGTGCATGTCAGTCGGTGGAACCTGTCTCACGTAAGAGTACATGTAAGGTCAGTCCGGGCCGCTTCATCCCACAATACCGTCGAAACAAGATTGGACTAGTAACGGTAAGCATATTGAACAAAATCAACGCCCACAACAACTTGTGTTCTACTCGTGCATAGAATCTACGCGATAGACCTAACTCATGATGCCACTGTTGGGGAACGTAGCAGAAATTCAAAATTTTCTACGCATCACCAAGATCAATCTATGGAGTAATCTAGCAATGAGGGAAGGAGAGTGCATCTACATACCCTTGTAGATCGCTAAGCGGAAGCGTTGCAAGAACGCGGATGAAGGAGTCGTTGTCGGGGAGGCTGATCGTACCCACGAACACCTATGGGGCCGGCGGACCAGGCCCCTTTGTGGTTCGGAGGGGGGCGGAGATCGCACGAAGAGCGGATCGAGGCGAGGCACACGAGCAGTTTACCCAGCTTCGGAGCTCTCCGGAGAGATAAAACTCCTACTGCTGCTTGTCTGATGTATTGTGTTCTTGCTAGGGAGCGATGAGAGCTACAAAACCTAGCGTGAGTGTATTTGGTCTCGAGTGAGTCGAACGAACCGAACCTCCCCTACGTTGCGCATGGGCCTCCTTTTATATGCTCAAGGGGTCTCCGACAGGTGGCAACGCAGTCGAGGGTACAAATGTAAAAACAGGAGTTGGTACACCTACTCGAACAGTGTACAACGCAAAATACCTAACTCTGACGGCAAGGGACAAAAGCAATAAATGCCCGCTGCTGTCGCCCAAACAAAGGCAACAGAGACCGTCAGGTGCGCCTCCGCTCACCACGATGGCAAGCTTGTCAGCGCTGCTTATCGCTGCTCTCCGCTGGCTGCACAGCCTCTCGACACGCGCACATGGAACGGTCCCATGGCGACACGTCGCTGGATGAGCTGGAGCGGAGATGGAGAGAGGTTGCTTGTCGGCAAGCGCCTTGCCGCGAATCCTTGTCGCGTCCGGAGGCTTGTCGCTCCGAGTCTTCCCGACAAGCTCCTCTTGCCGGGCCTTGTCTTCGTGCATGCCTCGAGTGGCCTTCCGGCAAGCTCCTCTTGCCGGGCCTTGTCTTCTTAATCAAATACTTTGTTCTTGAATGGCTCCAAAGGAACCACGGAGGATCTTGGCGGTGACGAGGCAAACCTCGCCGCGAGGTGCTACAACTGTCCGTGCACGAGCACGGGATACTAGGGTACCCCTACTCTAGTACCCGACAGAGCCCCGGCTGGGCGTACACGGTGCCGAAGCGCTGTCGGGCCAGGCCCAAAAAGCGATTACTGCAGGCACACGCGCCTCGACCACGTCGCCTTCGCCCGGACCCACCACGATCCCCACTAACGGCACGCACCGGACGTGGCGTCGTGCGAGAGATCGTGGGCGTGGTCGTGGGGGTTTCTTTATTAGGAAAAGCGGAACGTCCGCCCCCTCCCCCTCTTTATAAGCGGAGGAAACAGGGGCAGGCCGTCCACTCTGCCATCACTGTCTTGTCAAGAAAACCACCGCCGCTCCCCTCTTCTTCTCCAGTGCGAAGAGCAGCGCCCGCCCCCTTTCGCCACAAGCGCGCTCACCGCCGTCGGCCTCCTCCGCCGCCCTCGCCATGGCTCCAAAGCCGACAAGGAGAAGGGCGCAAGTCGGCAGAGGCGCAGCGGCTCAAGCGCGCCGCGCAAGGAGCGGGTTATCTTCCCCCGCAGCTCGCGCAAGGGAGCTGCGGACGTCTTCTACCTCTTCTCGGTCGACGGAGATGCGTGCGCATCCACGCACGAGGTACTCCCGCCTCCGCCTCGATTTGGCCCCAACAGGTACCCCTTTTTCGCCCTTTTTTTCTATTGCGGGCTTTGCCGCCTTTTCCGAAGTTCTTCATGCGACATCATGAACACGTTTGGCCTCCGCCTCCTTGATTTCACCCCCAACGCCGTCTTGACCTTGGCAGTTGTCGCGCATCTTTGAGAAAACTTTTTCGTTGTCCTCCCATCTGTGGCACTCTTCCGACAATTGTTTGTGCCCAGCGTCGAGAGAGGAGAGCCACTTGCCGGAGGGATAGCTTTTGTCTCCAGGATCGGCAAGAAAGAAGCCTACCTGGAAGGAGAGTTCCGCAACAAGTGGGAGGAGTGGAGAGCCAACTGGTGTTGGGTCGTAGAGGAGAACCCGCAGCCCTTCACTGCCGTGCGCCAAACCCCAACAGTGCGCAGCAGAGATTGGAGTAACTTGGCGCCGGAGGATGCGAAGATGAAGATAGCTGTGACCCGGATTTTGCGCCTTAGGGTTGCCGGGTTAACCGTAGGTGCAGTTGGCGCAGACTTCCTTCGTCGCCGCATCGCTCCCTTGTAGGAAAGGAGGAGGCCTACCTGGGAGTTCCAAAATGCGGCAGACATTATGAGGTTGCGCCTGGCCTGAATCGAACTTCACCGTCTTGGAGCTGGACGCGATGCTGCTCGAGCTATTCAAGAACGACCCGACCACCCTGAGTGGTTTAGGTTGCCTCGGGGTCGTCCCATTGTGCAACAACTTCGGCGCCGACCGCATCCGGCGCCATGATGCCGTTGTGCGATTCCCATGGGATCGTTCCAACTGGCAGGAGCCCCGACGAGGTCGTGCAGCAGTTCTTCGACGACTTGGAAGAAGTGCCGATCCGCTCCGACGAGCGTAAAGGCTCACCCGCGACACCACCGACGAGGAGATGGCGCGGATTGCCACCAGGTGGAGGAGGCGGCAGCAATGCTGCCACTGGAGCCTTCGGGTTCACCGTGGAGGAGGCGGACGCTGCGAAGGCGGCAAGCCTTGCCGAGCGAGGGGAGGTCGTCGGCAAGGACGAGCTTGTCGAGCCCGAGGCCGGGTCGAGTGGACCCGCTGAGGGCGCTTCTTCTCCACCACCCAGCGACTTGCCGCCAGCGGAGCCCCCGGTTCCGTCGAAGAGGCGTCTCCGCAAGGCCGGAGACGAGTCGGGGCGGCAGACTGGCCCACAAGCAGCGGCCATGACGCGCTCCACCGCTGTAAGCGAGGTTGCTGGAGCGCCCTACACTGCCGCGACAAGCTGGGCGGGATCTTCTCGAGCCACCGCCGACGCCTTCGCTTAAGCGGCCAAGAGAGCCCACTCCCCGCCTCGTCGCACCGGAGGCGAGCCGAGTTTGACTTCTCCGCGCTCGGCTCGAGGAGGAAGGCGAAGAGTAAGCTCTTGAGATTTGTACTTGTATTTCTTCAATTTTATTGCTTCATCTTGAATCTGATTTGCTTCGCTCTGGACTCTTTCCTTTTCAGGACGCTGGCCCAGAGAGCGTCGAAGAGGGCCAAGATCCCGACGGTCGTCGTTGAGGACGATTCTCCCGTGGCGACGGGGGACGCGTCCGAGACCGCCTTGCCGGACCCGGCAACCCTTCCTCAGAGCAGCCCCCAGCACAGCCCCCAGAGTAAGTGTGCAGTTTTCTTCTTACTATTAGGTGTGCAGGGGTGCCCTTTCTTCGTTGATACCTGATTGTGTGCTTGTGTAGGAGCAGAGCAGCCTCATCAGGAGGGCTCGAAGCCGCCCGAGATCCTGTCTGCTGCCACTACGCCGCCAAGGGAGGAATCTCCGGCAAGGGAGCGCCCTCCGACAAGGGAGGCCACTCCGGCAAGGGAGGCTACCCCGGCAAGGGACGGCGCCAGTGACCCTCCAGTGGTCGAGGCCATGGCGGCGGATCCCGTTGCAGGTAATTTCCTTACACGAAAATCTCCCTTGGGCTTGCTTTCTTTTGTTTCTCTTTTTGAACATTTGCTTGACTGCTCTTTCTTCGTCTGACGCAGAGCCGATGGAGGTCGAGGCCGCCGGCGAGGAGGAGGCGCGCGGCGACACCGACAAGGCCGCCGTCGAGGAAGAAGAGGTCGTTGTTGTGGAAGAAGAGGCCGTCGCCGACGAGCCTGTTGGCGAGGAGGCCACCGAGGCTGCCGACGCAGAGGCCGGCGAGGGGTCGGGCAATCGCACTGACGGCCCTGAGGCCGCAGGAGCGCCAAGCGCTACACCGACAGCCGACTCCCCCGCCGCTGCCGCGGCGTCAGGCTCCGAGGAGCCCTAGCCCGGCGCCTACCTAAAGGCCGACGAGGGTGTCTTCATCAAGCTCCCACAGGAACCGAGCCTCAGGCGCCGGTTGAGGGAGAGACCTTGACAGCCGAGCTACTACTCGCCTCCATTGGGCCTGGCCAGGTGGGCCAGCGCCAAGCAGCAGCTGGCGAGTCGAGGAGGAGCAGCTTGAAGAAGCTCTTTGTCGCTCTACCGCGCCCGAGCCAAGTTGGAGTCCCGGAAGCACTTGTCGCGAGGGCAGGAGCGGACCTGGAGAAGCGCGCAGAAGAGCTCCGGAGCGCCAACCAAGAAGCTCTCCGCGACATAGCAAAAGCGCGGGGGCAACTTGCAGAAGAGCGCACGGCCTTCATCCTTGAGAAGGCCGCGGTGAGGAGGAGCAGCGGTTGGTCAGCTGAGACGCTCTCCGCGCAGAAAGCGAGCCGGGCGCAGCGGAAGGTCAACCTGGACAGCCACGAAGAAGACCTTGCCGCCGAGGAGTCACTTGGCGGGCGCTTAAGGAAGCGAAGGATGCTGCCGCAGCCGAGGCCGCCAAGGAAGAGCTGAAGGTGAAGGTGGCACAGCCGAGGCCAGCCTCAAGAAGAGCGGCGAAGAGCTTGCCACGCTCAAGCGTGAACGCGAGAAGGACGCCTACACTCTTGGTGAGCTGCAGAGTCGTCTCGCTGATAGGGGCAAGGAGCTCGACGCCGCCAAGGATTCCAAGGCGGATCTTGAGCTGAAGCTGACCACTCTGACGCAGACGTTGGACGGCACCAGAGAGCGGGAGGTGGGCTTGTTGGAGGCGATCAAGGCCCAGGAGGAGCTGCTAGTGAATGCTGCCTCCACCCAGAGCACCTTGAGGGAGAGCGTGGAGCACTGGACTCAAGGTCTTGTGGACACCGCCGCCGACATCCACAACGAGCTGATGGAGCTGGGGATGGCGGACCTTGCATACTCCTCCGACGAGCATCTCCAACCCAGCGCCAAACTCAGTTTATTCTTCAAAGGCGTGGTGACGGGTCTCCAGCGACTCCGAGAAGAGGTCCCAAAGCAGCTGGCTGAGGAATCACGCCAGATCTGTGCAGGAGCCCTCGAGAAGGTGTTGATAAAGGTGGCCTTCCGCAATCCGGGCCTCAACCTTAACGGCGTCCTCAGATCCTTGCTGCCAGATGCCAACGTGGAGGAGCTCAAAGCCCTTGTCGCACCCATTGTGGACAAGGTGAACAAGATCAAGCGGATTGAGGGTGACCGCGTAGACTAGGCCGCCAACTTTATCTTTCCCTTGTCGCTGCTGATCATGTTTAGAACACTTTGTTAGATCAGCGACAAGTTATTTTGTAATATACTCTATCTTAGGCGATCAATGCAACGTTATTTCCTCTACTTGATTCCTTCCTTTGTACGTTTCTGCCTTACGCATTTGGGGGACTTGTCGGTGTGGGCACCTTTGCCGCGAGCGCTGAGTGCGGAACGTCAGCAGCCTGCTGGCAGTGCCGCCTCCGACAAGCAACCTTGTCGCGACTAGTCGCAGCTCACTTAAGTTGTTGAGCGGACTCGAAACAAAGTAAGGGCGCGACTAGCCGGCGAGTTGGTTCCTCTGCTACATGTGTTTTCCATACAAAGTACTATCGTTTGAGGAAGATAACTTAAAAATTTAAAAATTGATTGCTCAAACTTTGGCAACTTAGCTTTTCTGTCTTTTGCTTCCCGATGAGGTAAAACTTCCTCGAGCGGTGCCTGGTCCATAGTATTATCTCCTCCTCCCCCCTTGGTTAACTTGTGCGCGAGGGAGCCTTCCTTTCTTTGAGAAAAGAGAAAGAAGAGGAAATAAAGTTATGGAGCCTAGCGGCTCGATTTTTCTTACCGGGTGTGGTTGTTGCACAAAGTGTTAGCCAAAACATGCAATAAAATGATGAAAGCATGAATTTGACAAGTTGTGCGCAACACATGAGCTTTACTGATGCACGGGGTCTGCGCCCGGCTTTGTACAAAGGATTACATGCAACAGCGGCAAGACTTGTATAAAAGGTGGTTGCCGGTACGGGTTCCGACAACCGCGCCCTATGGGTAAAACTTACGAAGATGCTCAATGTTCCAGAGTTGCTCACCGAATGCCATCTTCGATCTCAAGCCGGACAGCGCTGTGCCTAGTGACTCATTTCACCCGATAAGGGCCTTCCCACTTTGGCGTCAACTTGTTTGAATTCTTGGCGGACTGAGCAGCGAAGAACAAGGTCGCCTTCCTCGAGACTTCCGCACTAACTCTGCGGCTATGGTAGCGACGCAAAGCTTGTCAGTAGCGAGCAGCTCGCCTGACAGCGCCTAAAGATCGATCCCCTCAAGGAGCAGCGCGTCATCTTGTCGCAGCTGCTCTTGCTCAAGCTCATCATAAGCGAGCACTCGAGGCGATCCGTATACGAAGTTCCGTGGGGAGAACTGCCTCTGCTCCATAGACTAGAGCAAAGGTGGCTGGCGGTGGCTCGATTTGGCGTCGTCTGATCGACCAAAGAACCACGGACAGCTCCTCGATCCAGCTTTCTTCTGCACTTGTGCAGCCCGTCGAGAGTTCTGGTCTTGAGCCCGCGCAGCACTTCAAAGATTTGCCCTCTGCTTGACCGTTGCTTCTCGGGTGAGCTACGGAAGCAAAGCGCAGACCTTGGCGCCAAGATCTTGGACGTCTTGCATGAAGGTGCGACTACGTAAATTGTGTGCCGTTGTCGGTGATGATCCTCTTAGGATTCGAAACGGCAAACAATCGACCAAGAACTTGATCGCTGACCGTGCCGCCACCTTCCTCATCGCTTCCACTTCCGCCACTTTGTGAACTTGCCGATGGCGACGCACAAGTACTCAAAGCCCCGACAGCTCGTGGAAGGGGCCGAGGATGTCGAGCCCCGGACGAAAATGGCCGGATAAAGGGATCGTCTGGAGAGCTTGAGCTGGTGTATCTGCTTGGAATGGAACTGCACGCTTCACACTTGGTTACTTGTGCGCTTGCATCCTGGAGGGTTGTCGGCCGAAGAAACCTTCTTGGGAAGGCTTTTCTTAAGCAAGTGCTCTTGCGCCAATGTGGTGACCACATATGCCTCCGTGTATCTCTGCCAATGCCTTCATCCATCTTCCCCGGAATACACTTCAATTTCACACCGTTGAGTCTTCTTACATGCAGTATGTCAGTCGACAAACTGGTACATACTTGACTGCCGGGTTACTCTTTCCGATTCTTCTTGCTCTTCGGGAAGTTCTCCTGTCTGGAGGAAATGGACAATCTGCTGCGCCCATGCTGGAGCTTGTGGCTCGACAACAAGGACCAAAGGCACATCTGCTGCTGCGGGAACATCAGCTTCCACGGCAAGAACCTGTGGCCCCGCCGGAGCTTGATGCTCCCCGGCAAGCTTTTCGAAGCAAGACTTGTCGGGAGCGTCTGCTTCAACGAAACAAACCCTGGGGCCTGTCGGAGCAGACTGCCCCTCAGCATTGTTGGAGTTGATCTTGGGGACCTTCGCAACGACGGCTTCGGGAAGCTCTGCCGGAAAGTAGTCACCAGAGACCAATTTCCTCTTCTTGCTTTGTCCAGTTGACGGTGTTACGGTTGGTTGAGTCAGCTTGAGCACGAAAATCCCTGGTTCCATTGTGCAACTTAAGTGCAACGCACTTTGGACAGCCGTCGGCAATATCATTCTCGAGCTCTTGGAACATGTTCCATTTGCAGGCCGTCAAAGTGCTCTTCTAGCTTCCTCACTTCATCAACGTAGGCTTCCATCAACGGACTCGTAATCTTTGTTCACTTGGCGGACGACAAGCTGCGAGTCACCCCGACAATAAGCTTTTTGATCCCAAGGTCCATCATGATCCTGAGACCGGCAAGCAAACCTTCATACTCTGCAGTATTGTTTGTCGCTTGCTCCTTGGGAAAGTGCATCTAGACTACGTACTTGAGGTGCTCTCCGGTGGGTGCGATAAGCAGCACGCCGGCACTGGCGCCTTGCAGTGAGAAGGCACCATCAAAGTACATCAGCCATTCTTTGCTTGCTTCCTTGACGGGAATGCTTGTCTCCGGAATCTCTTCATCTGGTGTTGGCGTCCATTCTACTATGAATTCTGCCAACGCTCTGCTTCGGATGGTTGATGTGCTTTCAAACTTGAGACCAAAGCTTGACAGCTCCAATGCCCACTCGACAATCCCCGCCGTTGCTTCGGATTCTGCAGTATCCTCTTCAAATGGAAAGCGAGTGACAACTTTGATCTCATGTGCTTGGAAGTAATGGAGCAGCTTTAAATAGGCCATGAGGAGGCCGAAAAGCAATTTCTGCACACCAGAGTACCTTGACATAGCCCCCTGCAGGAGGGAACTGACAAAGTAGACTGGGCGCTGCACCATCCTTTTCTGCATCTGTTCATGTGTCTTCGCGGATTCATCCTTGTCGGGACCAGAGCTTGTCGGCGAAGTCCCCTGCTTGTCGCTGGATGTGCTTGCCGTGGTTGCTGGCTCGTCATCCGCCTCCCTCTCCGCTACTAACGCAGCACTAACCACTTGATTGGTTGCTGCTATATATAGCAGCAACTTTTCTTGTGGCTTAGGTGCGACAAGTGTTGGAGTGGAGGACAGGTATCTCTTTAAGTCCTGCAGCGCAGCCTCCGCTTCGGGAGTCCATTTCATTGGACCTGCCTTTTTCAAAATTTTGAAAAACGGCAGGGCGCGTTCAGCAGACCTAGAAATAAACCTGCTGAGAGCAGCCACGCAACCGGCAAGTCTTCGTACATCCTTGACGCGCTTTGGTGCTTCAATCTGCTCAATGGCCTTGATCTTGTCGGGATTAGCTTCAATCCCTCGTTGAGACGCGAAGAATCCGAGAAGCTTGCCGAACGGGACTCCAAACACGCACTTCTCGGGGTTGAGCTTGAGGTTGATCTTGCGCAGATTTGCAAAGGTCTCGTCCAAATCTTGAACCAGAGTTGCTTTGTCCTTGCTTTTGACCACTATGTCATCCATGTAGGCTTCTACATTTCTGTGCATCTGCGGCTCAAAAAGCGTCATGGACTACCCTTGCAAACGTTGAACCAGCATTCTTCAAACTGAAAGGCATCTGTATGAAACAGTATGTGCCACATGGTGTGATGAATGCGGTCTTCTCCTCATCTTCTTCAGCCATGAAGATCTGATGGTATCCTAAGTATGCATCAAGAAACGAAAGCAAATCACATCCAGCCGTGGAGTCAACAATCTGGTCAATGCGCGGCAAGGGAAATGGATCTTTGGGACAAGCTTTATTAACATCCGTGAAGTCAATACAAAGTCTCCATTTTCCATTTGCTTTGCGCACGACTACAGGATTGGCCAACCACGTAGGATGGAGCACTCCTCTGACAAGGCCCGCTGCTTCCAGTTTCTTGATCTCTTGACTATGAATTCTTGGCGCTCCAACGCTTGCTTCCCGACTTTTTGCTTGATGGGCGCGCGATGAGGACAAACGGCCGGCGGTGCTCAATCACTTTCACGGGAACAACGGGGATGTCCGACGGTTGCCATGCAAACACGTCGACATTCGCCCTTGCAGAAAGCAACGAGCGCCTTCCTATTTGGGGTCGAGAGAGGCATTGATGGTAAAGGTACCACCAGTGCCGTCCTCCTTGGCGGGCACCTTCTTGGTCTTTGGCGGAGCTACCATCTTCTTGCACTTGCCGGTGGAGCTCGATGGTGCGTCCTCGACGGTAGCGCAGCACTCCGAAGAGGTGCGCTTGCCGGAGTAAGCATCAGAGTTCTTGCCGGACTTGGACTTCGTCTTCTTCCCCCCGGGAGCTTCAGCGGCAAGTGTTTGGCAATCTGTCGCTGACTCGCATCCCGGTAGATCTTGTCGGCACAGATAAGGGCATCCTTCTTGTCACCATGGACAGAGATGACGCTTATCGGGCCTGGCATCTTGAGTAAGTTGTAGGCGTAGTGAGAGGCTGCCATGAACTTGGCGAGTCTTTGGACGGTCGAGTATCCCATTGTAAGGCAACGGGAAATCGGCAACGCCGAATGTGACCCTCTCAGTCCTAAAGTTCAGCTTCGCTGCCAAATGTTACCGGCAACGTAATCTTCCCCTTCGCTTGCTCCTTCCCGGATTGATTCCTTGGAAAGTGCCGGTCTCTTGAGCTCATTGTCGTGGATTTGAAGCTTCTGGAGCACCGCGGACGAGATCAGATTCAAGCCGGCCCCGCCGTCAACTAGCATTTTGGTGACCTTGAGGTTGCGGATGGTTGGTGAGACCAACATCGGCAAGCACCCGACCGCATTATGCGATCGTGGTGGTCCTCAATATCGAAAATGATAGGCGTGTTGGACCACTTCAGAGGCTTGCGTGACTCTACGGATGGTTCCGCTGCATTGACCTCCGCATCCATTGCTTGAGTTGGCGGTGGGAGGTATGCAGGAAGCACCTCCACAACGCAGAGGACCTCTGTGGCTTTCTCAAACTCCTGCTCATCAGCGTCGCTGCTTTCCATATCTTCGCTGCCGTCATCATCTTCATCCTTGTCACGGCCGCTGGAAGGTCTGTCTCCTTGCCGCTGCTTGGCCTTGCCGCGCGTCCTCCCCGCCGGGCGTTTCTTGCTTGCTCCCCAGCACCTTCCTGGCCTTCTCCTTGTCGCGCCGCCGTACTCAGCTCTCGCTGTTCGACAAGCTGCTCGACCTTCTTGCAGCTCACGGAGGTCGTGGCCCTTGGTGCGGTGGATCTTGCAGTACTGCTTGCCGGAGCTGTCCTGCTTGTCGGCGGCCGCCACCGACTGGTGGTTGGCGTCAGCGGCAACCTCCTTGTCGGAGCCACCAGCCTTGGCGTTCTTGTCGCCACGTCCGTTGCCGGAATGCTCAACAGCTAGCACTTCTCTACCTTTCTTCTTCCTGTTGCCTCGCCGCCGGCCCTTCTTCGCCGGGGCGGTGTCCTCACTGTCAGATCCTGCTTCCGCATTCTCTCCTGGGAGTCTCCTCCCTTCCTCGGTAGCACAAGACACTTGTCGGCCAAGGCGTACAACTCACCGACGTCCTTGACTTTGCACATCGCCATCTCCTCCCTCATCCTGCGGTTCCGCACATTCTCGATGAAATCTGCTGATCACCGGCGGGGTGGACGTCTCGATGTTGTAGTGCACACGGCTGAATCTCTGAATGAACTTGCGCAGGACTCTCCTTCCTTCTAGGCGGCAGATGAAGGTCACTCTCTTGGCCATGAGGTTTGTGGCCACCTGTGAAAGGCGCCAACAAACCGATGGCACAGATCTGCCCAAGAGGATATGGAGCTGTCCGGCAAGTGCATGAGCCAAGATCGGCGTTGGGCTTGAGCACGGCGGGAAGTAGTTGGCGAGGATCTTGTCGTCCGTCCCGCGCAGCCTGCACCGCGATGGTGTAGATGCCGAGGAACTCCGACGGATGCGTCCTGCCATCATACTTCTCCGCACGCGTCTGGTTTGAAGTTTTTTCGCTGGGCCACTTTGGACTTGCCGCAGCTCACGAGTGAACGCAGGGCAACCTACCGCGTACGGCAAGTCGCCTGGCTCCTCTGGCGCGCACACGTCAACAGAAGGCCCAGCGCGCTTGTCGGACTGACCGCTTCTCTCCGGCGCTCGATGCGAGTTCGAGCGTCCTCTTGTTGTTGCTCATGAAGAACTTGGCGCTGATCGCGGCGAGCTCGCGGATCCGATGACGCGGTGGAGTCGCTGTCGAGGTGGATCCGGTGAGTCGGCGATCTTGGCCTTCGTGGCGGAGAGTGCATGGTGGTTGCACCTCCGACAGTCTCGTCGCCACCGGCTCGTGCCTTGTCGTCTCGCCGCGCAACGCGATGGCGTTAGTTGCCGCGAAGCGTCGCCGTTAGCAAAGCCGATGAGGCTACGGATAGTGGCCCTCCACTCGTCGACCTTGTCGGCCGTCGGAGGTAGTCGAGGCAGCTGAGCTCTCGCCAGAGTATACGCTGGAGTAGTGGGTGGTATTGGCGAGCGGTGCGAGGCGGGATATGCTCGGACTTCTAACTATGTTAGAAGGAGCCGCACCCCGTCCGAGCGACCGTATCTCACTCGTGCCGGCATGTTGGCGCGCATGCTGGTCTTGAGGGTCTCGATCCAACGAACGTATGGCGTTGTGAACGCCATGACGTTGTTGGTCCCGCGTCTCCTGAGATGGACGCGGGGGATGCGCGGATGCCGAGGTTTGCGGGGCCTTGTCCTTGGACTTGGCAATGTCGCGAACACCTTCGTCGGCGCCCGTTCCTCCGCCGGCGTCTGCTCCACGACCCGTTTGCTGCGGTGAGGGTGGGTACGACGCGGACGGCTCTGCTGCCGCCGAAGCCTTCTTCTTCGGTGGCATGTTGAGGGAGATGCTGAGGATGCTGCTCGTGTGAACGCCGGATCAGATTCACACGGCCTCGATGCCCCCTACCTGGCGCGCCAAAGATGTCGGGTAGGCTGATCGTACCCACGAACACCTATGGGGCCGGCGGACCAGGCCCCTTTGTGGTTCGGAGGGGGCGGAGATCGCAGGAAGAGCGGATCGAGGCGAGGCACACGAGCAGTTTACCCAGCTTCGGAGCTCTCCGGAGAGATAAAACTCCTACTGCTGCTTGTCTGATGTATTGTGTTCTTGCTAGGGAGCGATGAGAGCTACAAAACCTAGCGTGAGTGTATCTGGTCTCGAGTGAGTCGAACGAACCGAACCTCCCCTATGTTGCGCATGGGCCTCCTTTTATATGCTCAAGGGGTCTCCGACAGGTGGCAACGCAGTCGAGGGTACAAATGTAAAAACAGGAGTTGGTACACCTACTCGAGCGATTATGCGATGCAAAATACCTAACTCTGACGGCAAGGGACAAAAGCAATAAATGCCCGTCGTTGTCGCCCAAACAGTGCAACAGAGACCGTCAGGTGCGCCTCCGCTCGCCACGATGGCAAGCTTGTCAGCGCCGCTTATCGCTGCTCTCCGCTGGCTGCACATCCTCTCGACACGCGCGCATGGAACGGTCCCATGGCGACATGTCGCTGGATGAGCTGGAGCGGATATGGAGAGAGGTTGCTTGCCGCGGCAAGCGCCTTGCCGCGGCCGAATCCTTGTCGCGTCCGGAGGCTTGTCGCGCTCTGAGCCTTCCCGACAAGCTCCTCTTGCCGGGGCCTTGTCTTCTGCATGCCTCGAGTGGCCTTCCCGGCAAGCTCCTCTTGCCGGGGCCTTGTCTTCTTAATCAAATACTTTGTTCTTGAATGGCTCCAAAGGAACCACGGAGGATCTTGGCGGTGACGAGGCAAACCCTGCCGCGGGGTGCTACAACTGTCCGTGCACGAGTACGGGATACTAGGGTACCCCTACTCTAGTACCCCGAAAGTCGTACTCGTAGCGATTCAGATCACGGTTGATTCCGATCTAAGCGCCGAACTACGGCGCCTCCGCGTTCAACACACATGCAGCCCGGTGACGTCTCCCATGCCTTGATCCAGCAAGGGGAGAGGGAGAGGTTGGGGAAGACTCCGTCCAGCAGCAGCACCACGGCGTGGTGGTAGTGGAGGCCAGCAGTACTCAGCGAGGCTTCGCCAAGCACCACGAGAGACGAGGAGGGAGAGAGGTAGGGCTGCGCCAAGAGGGAGATGTTCTTGTGTGTTAGGCAGCCCCAAAACCTCCACTATATATAGGGGCAAAGGGGAGGGGAGGCGCCCTAGGGTTTCCCCTCGGGGCAGGCGGATGGGATCTCCCCCTTGGGTGACTTGGCCCCCAAGCCAGGAGGTGGCAACCCTAGATGGGGCGCCGCAAACCCCCTGGTCACGTGGGATTAGGTGAGGGGGGCGCACAGCCCCTTAGTCGGCTGGTTTGCCCCTTTCCCTTGGCCCATGAAGCCCCCCAACACTTGTCGGGGCTCCCGAAACACCTTTCGGTCATGCTGGTCATCACCCGGTACCTCCGGAACACTTCCGGACTCCAAAACCCTTCGTCCAATATATCAATCTTTACCTCCGGACCATTTCGGAACTCCTCGTGACGTCCGGGATCTCATCCGGGACTCTCAACAACATTCGGTAACCACGTATATCTATTCCCTATAACCCTAGCGTCACCGAACCTTAAGTGTGTAGACCCTACGGGTTCGGGAACCATGCAGACATGACTGAGACGTTCTCTAGTCAATAACCTACAACGGGATCTGGATACCCATGGTTGCTCCCACATGTTAAATGATGATCTCATCGGATGAACCACGATGTCGAGGATTCAATCAATCCCGTATTCAATTCCCTTTGTCTAGCGGTATAGTACTTGCCCGAGATTCGATCGTCGGTATCCCGATACCTTGTTCAATCTCGTTCATCAAGTCTCTTTACTCGTTCCGTAACACATCATCCCGTGATCAACCCCTTGGTCACATTGTGCACATTATGATGATGTCCTACCGAGTGGGCCCGGAGATACCTCTCCGTCACGGTGTGACAAATCCAGTCTCGATTCGTGCCAACCCAATGTACACTTTCGGAGATACCCGTAGTGTACCTTTATAGCCACCCGATTCGTTGTGACGTTTGGTACACCCAAAGCATTCCTACGGTATCCGGGAGTTGCACAATCTCATGGTCTAAGGAAATGATACTTAACATTAAAAAGCTTTAGCATACGAACTACACGATCTTTGTGCTAGGCTTAGGATTGGGTCTTGTCCATCACATCACTCTCCTAATGATGTGATCCCGTTATCAACGACATCCAATGTCCATGGTCAGGAAACCGTAACCATCTATTGATCAACGAGCTAGTCAACTAGAGGCTTACTAGGGACATGGTGTTGTCTATGTACCCGCACATGTATCTGAGTTTCCTATCAATACAATTA
This sequence comes from Aegilops bicornis, assembly GCA_021605145.1. NCBI lineage: Eukaryota > Viridiplantae > Streptophyta > Magnoliopsida > Poales > Poaceae > Aegilops > Aegilops bicornis. The sequence goes on along the minus strand of CM038673.1, from coordinate 27,406,576 downwards.
TAGCATGGATAATAAACGATTATCATGAACAAGGAAATATAATAATAATAACTAATTTATTATTGCCTCTAGGGCATATTTCCAACACTATGGCCCCCGGGTCTATCTTCCATCATATTATTTTCCTATCAACTTGCTATTTCTGCGGCCTTTTATTTTGCAATCTATACAACAAAAATACCAAAAATATTTATCTTATTATCTCTATCAGATCTCACTTTTGCAAGTGGTCGTGAAGGGATTGACAACCCCTTTATCACGTTGGTTGCAAGGTTCTTGATTGTTTGTGCAGGTATGAGGGACTTACGTGTAGTCTCCTACTTGATTGATACCTTGGTTCTCAAAAACTGAGGGAAATACTTACGCTACTTTGCTGCATCACCCTTTCCTCTTCAAGAGAGAACCAACGCATGCTCAAGAGGTAGCGAGAAGGATTTCTGGCGCCGTTGTCGGGGAGATCTACGCCAAGTCAAGACATACCAAGTACCCATCACAAACTCTTATCCCTCGCAATACATTATTTGCCATTTGCCTCTCGTTTCCCTCTTCCCCACTTCACATTTGTCGTTTTATTCGCCTTTTTCCCCCGTCTCTTTCCGCTTGCTTCTTGTGTGTCCGTGTGTTAGATCGTTTGTTTCTTTGTCATGGCTAGTCCTTCTATCATTGTTAGTACTCCCGATCATGAAGTTCTTAATTTTAAACAAAGGGAGAGAGAAAATCTAAAAGATGCTTGGCATAGAATTTGCAATGCTCAGAATAGATCTACTACGAAGCAATCTACTTCCATTCTTCTTTGCAATTTTTAAGTAGGCATCACTCCTTGGAACAGATATATTCTTGATACCATTACCGGAGGGAATTTCTTGGGTAGCCATACTTTTGATTCTTATAATGCTATGTTACATTTGTTTGGCCCACCACCTCTTTTGGTTAATGGAACTATTTTAACTTTGGAACATGTGATGCAAAGGCTTGAAATTATTGAAAATAAGGTTGCCACTGTAGAGTTGATTGAGAATTTAGATAAAAAGATCCACAACCAAATTACCCAATATGGATGTAAGGTAGGAGTTACTCTGACAATTTTTTGAGAAAAAGAACCCATAGTTAATGAAAAGATAGACCAAGATTCCACTAGAATTGATAAACTTGAGGATTTTATTACCAATTTAGGGTCTGCTTTTTCTGCCGTAAGAAACACTTCGAATCCTCCTACTACCAAAGTTGCCAAATTTATGTATGTTCCCAAAAATAAGGGCGAATCTTCTAGTAAGGAAAATGCGGATCTCAAATCAATAAGTGTTCACCCCAACTTTTTCACTATCATTAAGGAACCTTTTGCTACCGATGAATTTCTTGATTTCTTGCCTAGGAGTTTGATCATTAATGAAAAGAAGGAAACTCCTAAGGGGTATAAGTGTTCTATTGAATAATTGCCTACCAAAGATGACAATACCTAGATCTATTCTTGCTTCTATGCCTAGCTAGGGGCGTTAAACGATAGCGCTTGTTGGGAGGCAACCCAATTTTATTTTTGTTTCTTACTTTTTGGTTCTGTTTAGTAATAAATAATTCATATAGCTTCTGTTTAGATGTGTTTTCATGTTTTAGTTAGTATTTGTGCCAAGTAGAACCTTTGGGAAGACTTGGGTGAAGTCTTTGCGATCTTGCTGTAAAAAACAGAAACTTTAGCGCTCACGAGATTAGCTGCCATTTTTTACTGGAGAGTGCTTTTAGGTTGATTCTTTTTTTAAGATGATTAATAGACAAATTCCTCACGTCCACCAATTTATTTCAGAATTTTTGGAGTTACATAAGTATACGTTTGATACAGATTACTACAGACTGTTCCGTTTTTGACAGATTCTGTTTTTCGTGTGTTGTTTGCTTATTTTGATGAATCTATGGCTAGTATCGGGGGGTATGAACCATAGAGAAGTTAGAATACAACAGGTTTAACACCAATATAAATAAAGAATGAGTTCATTACAGTACCTTAAAGTGATTATTTGTTTTCTTATACTAAAACGGAGCTCATGAGATTTTCTGTTGAGTTTTGTGTTGTGAAGTTTTCAAGATTTGGGTAAAGATTTGATGGATTTCGGAATAAGGAGTGACAAGAGCCTAAGATTGGGGATGCCCAAGGCACCCCAAGGTAAAATTCAAGGACAAACAAAAGCCTAAGCTCGGGCCTCTTTCTTCTTCGTCTATAGGTAACTTTACTTGAGGCTATATTTTTATTCACCACATGATATGTGTTTTGCTTGGAGCGTCTTGTATGATTTGAGTCTTTGCCTTTTAGTTTACCACAATCATCCTTGCTGTATACACCTTTTGCGAGAGACACACATGAATCGGAATTTATTAGAATACTCTATGTGCTTCACTTATATCTTTTGAGCTAGATAATTTTGCTCCAGTGCTTCACTTATATTTTTAGAGAATGGTGGTGGTTTTATTTTATTGAAATTATTGATCTCTCATGCTTCACTTTTATCATTTTGAGAGTCTTTTAGAGCAGCATGGTAATTTTCTTTGGCTATAAAATTAGTCCTAATATGATAGGCATTCAAGATGGGTATGATAAAAACTTTCATATAGATTGCATTAAAACTATGATAAATTTGATACTTAATAATAGTTTTGAGATTTAAAGGTGGCAATGTTAGAGTCATGCTAGTTGGGTAATTGTGAAATTGAGAAATACTTGTGTTAAAGTTGGCAAGTCCCGTAGCATGCACGTATGGTAAACGTTGTGTGAAAAATTTAAAGCATGGGGTGTTCTTTGGGTGCTTTCCTTATGAGTGGCGGTCGGGGACGAGCGATGGTATTTTCCTACCAATATATCCCTCTAGGGGCATGCGTAGTAGTACTTTGCTTCGAGGGCCAATAAAATTTTGCAATAAGTATATGAGTTCTTTATGACTAATGTGTGTCCATGGATCATACGCACTCTTACCTTTCCACAATTTGCTGGCCTCTACGGTACCGTGCATTGCCCTTTCTCACCTTGAGAGTTGGTGCAAAATTCGCCGGTGCATCCAAACCCCGTGATACGATACGCTCTATCACACATAAGCCTCCTTATATCTTCCTCAAAACAGCCACCATACCTACCTATTATGGCATTTCCATAGCCATTCTAAGATATATTGCCATGCAACTTTCCACTGTTCCGTTTATCATGACACGCTCCATCATTGTCATATTGCTTTGCATGATCATGTAGTTGACATCATATTTGTGGCAAAGCCACTTTCATAATTTTATGCATACATGTCGCTCTTGATTCATCGCATATCCCGGTACACCACCGGAGGCATTCACATAGTGTCATATTTTTATTCTAGAATTGTAATATTGAGTTATGAGTAAATAAAAGTGTGATGATTATCATTATTAGAGCATTGTCCCATGTGAGGAAATAAATAAAAGAGGCCAAAGAAGCCCAAATAAAAAAAGAGGCCAAAGAAGCCCAAATAAAAAAATGAGAGAAAAAGAGAGAAGGGACAATGCTACTATCCTTTTTCCACACTTGTGCTTCAAAATAGCACCATGATCTTCATGATAGAGAGTCTCTTGTTTTGTCACTTCCATATACTACTGGGAATTTTTCATTTTAGAACTTGGCTTGTATATTCCAACAATGGGCTTCCTCAAATGCCCTAGGTCTTCGTGATCAAGAAAGTTGGATGCACACCCACTTAGTTTTCAGTTTGAGCTTCCATACACTTATAGCTCTAGTGCATCCGTTGCATGGCAATCCCTACTCCTTGCATTGACATCAATTGATGGGCATCTCCATAGCCCGTTGATTAGCCGCGTCAATGTGAGACTTTCTCCCTTTTTTGTCTTCTCTCATAACCCCCATCATCATATTCTATTCCACCTATAGTGCTTTATCCATGGCTTGCGCTCATGTATTGCGTAAGGGTTGAAAAGGCTGAAGCGCGTTAAAAAGTGTGAACCAATTGCTCGGCTTGTCATCGGGGTTATGCATAATGGGAGCATTTTGTGTGACGAAAATGGTGCATGGCCAAACTATATGATTTTGTAGGGATGAGCTTTCTTTGGCTATGTTATTTTGATTAGACATAATTGCTTGGCTAGTATGCTTGAAGTATTACTATTTATATGTCAATATTGAACTTTTATATTGAATCTTTTGGATCTGAACATTCATGCCACAATAAAGAAAATTACATTGAGAATTATGTTAGGTAGCATTCCACATCAAAAATTTTGTTTTTATCATTTACCTACTCGAGGACGAGCAGGAATTATACTTGGGGATGCTTGATACGTCTCCAACATATCTATAATTTCTGATTGTTCCATGCTATTATATTATCTGTTTTGGATGTTTAATGGGCTTTACTATGCACTTTTATATTATTTTTGGGACTAACCTATTAACCGAAGGCCCTGTGCAAATTGTTGTTTTTTTGCCTATTTCAGTGTTTCGCAGAAAAGGAATATCAACGGAATCCAACATAATGAAACCTTCGCGAGGATCTTTTTTGGAACAAACGCAATCCAGGAGACTTGGAGTGGACATCAAGGAAGCAACGAGGAAGCCACGAGGCAGGAGGGCGCGCCCCCAACCCTCGTGGGCCCCTCGTGGCTCAGCTGACCTACTTCCTTCTCCTATACCCTGAAAACATCCAGGAGCACCACGAAACCCTATTTCCACCGTCGCAACCTTCTGTACCCGTGAGATCCCATCTTGGGGCCTTTTCCAGTGCTCCACCGGAGGGGGAATCAATCACGGAGGGCTTCCACATCTGTCGGATTTCGGGTTCCAGCAGACCCTCTAGGTTCGAACTCTGGGGTGCGCGCGGAGATCACACCTCCTACCTACCTATACTTCGTCGCCTCTCAAGGATCTAAACTACGAACGATGAACAACACAAGGGACACAAGGTTTATACTAGTTCGGGCCACCGTTGTGGTGTAATACCCTACTCTAGTTTGTGGTGTGCTGGATTGCCTCACAGGGCGATGATGAACAGTACAAAGGAAGAACAGCCTCGCGAGGGTCTGTTCTTGGCTGGTGCGATGAACTGCTAGGGGGAGTTCAGTCGCTTCTCTCTCTCTCTCTCTCTCTCTCTCTCTCTCTCTCTCTCTCTTGCTCTCTTGCTCGGTCGGATCCAAGGTGACCGATCCGATTCTAGATGCCTCTACCCTGTGGGTGGCTAGTCCTATTTATAGGCAGAGGCCCTGGGCCTCTTCCCAAATATTGAGCGGGAAGGGCGCCAACAATTGGCCATTTTGAAGGGGAACATCTAGTACACTTATCCTGACTAAAGTCGGTCCTCGCCTGCCAAAGGCTCTGACGATGATGCTGGCTTGGGCTCCACCATGACCTCCTTCCTGCCGTTGGGCTGGTCTTGGTCTTGTTGCACCGAAATGGTTGCCTTTGCTTGATACTCTCGCCTGCGCTTGCCTCCTTTGCACCAAAGAGGAAATGAGGACACCTTGTCTTGGGTGGCGCCCCTTGGCGCCCTTGGTCGTCATGGCTTGCGTCATGGGCACCTCGTGAGGTACCCCGCCTTGAACTCTCCGCCTCCTCGCGAGCCAGCCTGACGAGGCCGTGCTTGAGGAAGCTTCCTGTCGTCCGCCCCGCGAGGCATGGCCCCTCGCGAGGGTCTTAAGCTTATGTTGATGAAGATGGGTCGTGCTGGGCCACCCCTTGAGCCACGCCGCAGGCCGCAGGCAGGCAAGTCTGGGTACCCCCGTTCCCAGAACTCCGACAATAGCCCCCGGGCCCAAGGCGCGCCTGGACTTGGCTTAGCAGAGAAGCGAAGGGGCAAGTCTGCGCCCTTGAGCCTAACAACTTCTTGACCTTGGGCGCCGCATGGCAGTTGATTGGACGTGGGCGTCTCCACTTCCCCATGACGCATCGGCAACTGCACGAATTGACAAGTCCCTGCATACAAAGCGGGTCATGATTACCTATGATCGTGGAGGTCGACGATTGGCCTCCCCCGGCTATAAGTACGGAACGGCGTGTGCCCTTCCAGTCCATCTCTTCTTGCTTCTCCTTCTTCTCCGTGCTTGCCCTTGCTCCATACTGTGGTGATGGCTCCGATCCGCCGGTTCTCTGCAGAAGAGAAAGGAAAGGCCCCCCGAGAGGGTCCTGATCTGCTTCCGCCGAAGAAATGGCTGGCCCTCTGCTGCCGAGATGAGGGCGCCCGACAGGAGGTGTCGAGGCCATGGTACGAGCGGCCTCCGCCAGGGTTCCCGCTGCCCTTGTACGCCCGCATTGAGGGCCCTAAAGGAGCCGACGTCGAGCGCCATGGACGACGCTGCCGTCGGCGCCGGCGGGTCACGGCGGTGCGCGTTGTTCCTCCTGGAGTCCATGCCGAGGGCTCCTCCAGGAAGTTTGTGCTCCGCCGCCATGCCTCCTCGCCTTGGATTCGCCTTCCTCCCTCCTTCGCCTTCGTGATGCCGGGTGAGGGATCTCTGGAGCTTTGGTTGCAACGCCGGCTGCAGCACCCTTGCGGCCAGGCGGAGGTTCTTGTCGTCGCTCTGGGCAAGGTCTTCATGACTTCGAGGCTGGGGCGAGATCGCCGGTTCTGCAAGTCGAGGGCGCCCTCGTGATCCACTTGGAGTGCAGCCAGGCGCCTCCGTGATGTTCTTCAAGGTCTTCGACGCGGAAGGACGCCGGCTGGAGTGCTGCCCTGAGAGAGGTGGTCGGGGCCTTGCCGCGGCGAGGACCAGGCGCGCCGACCGCTCCCCCAGCAGCTCCTCAGGTGGCGGAGGCGTCGAAGGATCCAGCGACTCCGCCGAGCTCTTCGCAACTCCGGAGACGAGCGACGACAGCTACGAGCCCCCGAGCTTGTGTCGCTCTCGGAGCAGGGCGGGCTCGTCAGGCCACCGCCGCTACTGATCTGGATGGGGTTGGCGCTGGTGCCTGACGGCCCACTGTTGATGATGGCGTCTTTTGCAGAGGCGTGTGTAGTTAGCGTTCTTTAGGATCTGATCCTTTTGTTCCCTGCGAGGAATCGAAAAATGCGCCCAGTGGGGGTTTGTAAGGCGTATGTAGTTTTGTTTGTTAATATGATCCTTGTCGTGAAGTGGTGCGAGATGTTCATCCCATCTTAGCTTAGTTCCTCCTTTTCGAACCTCGTGAGGGCTTGGCCTTCTGCGCCCGACAGGTCGGTCCCAAGGCAGGCTTCATATGCCTGGTATGCCAGGTCGCGATGCCGTGGTCAAGGCCAGGAGGTGAGCGGCCTGGGGTCCAGTAAGAGGCCCTGAGTAGCGATGCTCAGGAGGTCCCCTCTAGCGCTCAAGCAGCCATCGTTCGGTGAGAAAGGAGTGCGATGTTGCTAACACGGGATAGCCATAGGCGCGAGGTCGGTGCTGCGATAGTTAGTATTTCCGGAGGATGACTTATCTCAGGGGTCAGGAACCGCTTCTTGGTGTGGCGCTAGGCCCGCGCATCGGCAGATGAGGAGTTGCCTGGCGAGGTCCCCGCGTGCCTCTTCCCTCTCGCCTTTACTCCCCTTTCTGCTCTACGTCCTCGGGTCCCGGCCCTCGAGCGAGCTCAGCCGTCGCTGGTATGCCAGGTCGCGATGCCGTGGACAAGGCCAAAGGGTGAGGGCTGGAGAGCCAGTAGGAGTCCATGATTCGCGATGCTCAGGTACCCCCCCTTTAACGTGCAAGCGGTACGTGCGGACGAGAGTGAAGGAGACGCCGTAGGGGCCTCGCCTAACGCTGCTCCTCGAAGAGATCCTGCAGGCTCATCATAAAAAGAACAAGAGTTCGTCATGACAATCGACAGTTAGCCGTTGGTTGCTCGGGAGGGGTGGAGAGGCACTGAAGGCTTGACGAGGTGGCGCTATGCGGGGCTGCCGCGGCCAGAGCTCAGCCATCCAGGTTTGTCGGCGTTGCAGGGACGGACCCATGCGCAAGCGTCGTGCCATTAGGGAGCAGCTCCATCAGTTGGTGTCGATCGAGCGGGCGACCGGGTCAAACACGTTAATCACGAAGGAGCAAATCCATTTAAAGAAGCGCAGAGAAGGTGAACATCGCTGGGTCGGGCCCAAGCGACTTGGGGATGATGCAGCCCGAGGTGCGCCCCCAGCTGAAAATGAAACCCGAAGGATGTCACCTGATAACGTTGAGGATGAAGGGATGCTGAAGTAGCGGACGCCGTGCGCTGCGGAAGCCGATCCTCACGAGCCCCCAGGCCCAGGGGCCTCGGGAGGCTCTGGAGGCGCTGGTGGCTCCTCGTGGACCATCTCCATCTCCGCCAGGACTGCGGAACGCCGGTCCACTTGAGCCTCCAAGATGCTCCTCATGAGGCGCCGTGCGTGCGGCCAGCGTTGACAAGCCGTAAGGCATGCGAACGTAGCTGTGCGGCGGACCTTCACAGCGCCGCACGCGTGAGGGCCAGAGCCGCTCCTGAGAGGCAGCTCGGTTGAGCCCTGGTATGTCGATGCAGACGCACAGCCCACCATCCTCGCCGGGATGGGGAGCTGCGGCGGGTAAGCGGCGGCTGTCACTCATGACTCTTGACTCCTGCAGCTCCTGAATGATCTTGCTGACGAACTCCTGAGGGTTTGGCCCTCCTTGCTTCGCTCCTTCCTGACGGAAACGTGCTTTGAAACACGCCTCCAAGTGGTGCCCAAGCTCCTCCCTCGTGATCTTAGCAAAGTCGGTGGCCCTCCAGGAGAGAGCCCCCGAGCCTTGCTCGAGAAGGGCGTCGGGTGCGCCTTCCTATGCGACAGAAGGAGGTGCCCCCTGAACAGGCGCGGACCCTGAGGGGCCTGCCTCCCGAGGGGTTGGGCCAGGTGATGTCTTCTTCTTCTTGGGAGCAGTCTCTGGGAACCACTTGCTCTGGTGGTCTGGGTCTTCAAGTGACGCGGCTTGAAAGGCATGCTCCAGGGAACACACTGCGTCTCTCTCTTCGCAAGGCACCGTGATGACTCCACCGCTTCCTGGCATCTTGAGGACATTGTAGCCGTAATGGGTCATGGCCATGAATTTGGCCAGAGCTGGGTACCGAGGATGGCATTGTACGGCAGGCGAATGTGGGCGACGTCAAAGTCGATGAGCTTAGTGCGGTAGTTGTCGCGCGCCCCGAAGGTGACAGGAAGGCGGACCTGCCCAATCGGGACCGTGGAGCCATCAGTGACTCCGGAGAAAGGCTTGGTTGGCTGAAGCTGGTTGTAAGGCACTTGGAGATTGTTGAATGTCTCGACGGATAGGACATTGAGCCCTGCTCCGCCAGTGATGAGGGTCCTGGTGACTTGCACGTTGCTGATGATTGAGGAACAAAGCATCGGGAGGACTCCGGCTGTGGCTGCGCACTTGAGCTGATCTGCTGAGCTGAACATGATGGCGCATGCTAACCACCTGAGAGGGCGCGTGGCTTCGAGCCTGGGGAGGACTGCATTCACTTCGCGGGCGAACTGCTTGAAGATGCACTGAGAGGTTGGGGCTTGAGCTCCGCCCAGGATGCAAGCAATTGCACGCGGCTCCTGGAAGCCCCCACCCCTCGGCCCCGATGATGGTCTTCATTTCTCCTTGGCTGCGGTGGCAGAGGAGGGAGGCCTGCATTGCCTTGCGGGCGATCCTCACGAGGCTGATCCCTCCAGCCTCCCTCGCGAGGCTGATCCTGCCAGCGGTCCTCGTGAGGTCGGTCACGCCACCCTTGGCGAGGGCCACGGTCTTCCCAGCGTCCTACGTTTCTTCCTCCTCCTCGGTCGTAGCCTCGATAACTGCGGTCTGGGCGTCGACCGATTCTCCCTTCTCGCACGGCCCTGAGCTCTTGGCATTCGTTGGTGTTGTGGGTGTGGAGGTCGTGGTACATGCAGTACCAGCTGCCCTTGGAAGACTCGGGCTGATCTCTGCCTCGCTTGGTGTCTGGTTCTGCCGCGAGCATGGCAACCCCCTTGCGCTTCACGTCCTTGACCTTGGGCTTCTTCTCTTCGGGGTCGGCAACCGGAAGCTTGAGGAGGGAAAGGCGTCCTTCCTCAGCCCTGGCGCACTTGGTTGCCAAGTTAAACAGCTCCAGGGATGTGCACAGGTCTTCATGCATCGCCAGTTCCTCCTTCACCTTGACGTCGCGCACACTATCGGAGAAGGCTGAGATGATGGCCTCCTCGGTCACCTTGGGAATCTTGAGGCGTGCGTTGTTGAACCGCTGGATGTACTTCTGCAGGGTCTCTCCTGGCTGCTGCTTGACGCGGCGCATGTCGCTCACGGCTGGAGGCCGGTCGCGAGTGCCTTGGAAGTTGGCGATGAAGCGGGTGCGCATCTCGTCCCAGGAGGAGATCGTGCGAGCCGTGTTCAGAGCAGTGCGGGCGCCGTCCTTGAGCGCCATGGGAAACCAGTTCGCCATGACCTTTTCGTCCCTGTTGGCAGCTTCGATGCCTAGCTCGTAGAGCTGGAGGAACTCCGCCGGGTTGGCCGTGCCATCGTAGCGAGGAGGCAGGTCCGGCTTGAACTTGTCGGGCCACGCGACGCTGCGTAGTTCGGCGGTGAAGGCGCGGCAGCCTGCAGTGGCCACGGGAGGCCTTGGGTGACGGAGACCTTGATCTTGCGGGTCCCCAGGCGCTGCCGCTGGGAGCAGCGCGGGGTCTTGGCGTGCGGGAATAGGAGCGCGGCCGTGACGGCCCGGTGCAGGGAGCACCCGGGCAGCTTCTTGGGGGCGAGGAACCTCTTGGCAGCTCTGCTCTGGCTGCGCTGGTGCCGGACGGAGCGGGTTCCGCCCAGGGGCCACGCATCTTGGGGCCAAGGCGCCTTCTTGAGGGGGAGGCGGCTGAGGCGCCCCCGTAGCTTCATCGCCTGTGCAAGGCGGGGTGCGGTGCAACGAGAAGGACGGTGCGGGGGAGCCCCCTGCGGAGCGGACGAGCTCGGCGACGCGGTCGAGCCACTCCTCATAGACGTCATCGACGGGGCAGTAGCGCAGGAGCTCGTTTGCCGCGATGAGCGCGGCTCGAGCCTCCATGGGCGCGCGGAGTGCACGGGACGAAGAACCAGCTGGGGCGAGCGAAGGAGTAGCGGTGCGGCCGTCTCGCCTCACGGATGGGTGCTGCGACGATGCTTGCTGCTCATTCCCCGCAAGGCTGGTGGCGGCGTTGACGGCAGGCGACAGGGAACGGCGGGGGCGGCCACCGACGGGGGCCGTCTGGGCGAAGCAAGTGGCGAGAGCGGCCCGACGCTCTGCGCGGGCTCGACGAGCGTCTGACATGGATGCGTGGGGCGGCGAAGAACAGGGTGGCGGAAGACGGTTCCGGCGCACCCCTACCTGGCGCGCCAAATGACGGATTTCGGGTTCCGGCAGACCCTCTAGGTTCGAACTCTGGGGTGCGCACGGAGATCACACCTCCGACCTACCTATACTTCGTCGCCTCGCAAGGATCTAAACTACGAACGATGAACAACACAAGGGACACAAGGTTTATACTAGTTCGGGCCACCGTTATGGTGTAATACCCTACTCTAGTTTGTGGTGTGGTGGATTGCCTCTGGGGCTGATGATGAACAGTACAAGGAAGAACAGCCTCGCGAGGGTCTGTTCTTGGCTGGTGCGATGAACTGCTAGGGGGAGTTCAGTCGCTTCTTTTTCTCTCTCTTGCTCTCTTGCTCGGCCGGATCCAAGGTGATCGATCCGATTCTAGATGCCTGTACCCTGTGGGCCTCTTTCCAAATATTGAGCGGGAAGGGCGCCAACAATTGGCCATTTTGAAGGGGAACATCTAGTACACTTATCCTGACTAAAGTCGGTCCTCGCCTGCCAAAGGCTCTGACGATGATGCTGGCTTGGGCTCCACGATGACCTCCTTCCTGCTGTTGGGCTGGCCTTGGTCTTGTTGCACCGAAATGGTTGCCTTTGCTTGATACTCTCGCCTGCGCTTGCCTCCTTTGCACCAAAGAGGAAATTAGGACACTGCATGGGCTAGCGCCCGCCTGGCGCCCTTGGTCGTCATGGCTTGCGTCATGGGCACCTCGTGAGGTACCCCGCCTTGATCTCTCCGCCTCCTCGCGAGCCAGCCTGACGAGGCCGTGCCTGAGGAGGCTTCTGTCAGTCCACCCCACGAGGCTTGGCCCCTCGCGAGGGTCTTGAGCTTGTGTTGATGAAGATGGGCCGTGCTGGGCCACCCCTTGAGCCACGCCGCAGGCCGCAGGCAGGCAAGTCTTGGTACCCCCGTTCCCAGAATGCCGACACATCAACACCATAGCCTTTCCGATGTTGTGTGAGTAGTTTACCAAGGACCTTCGGGTCCATAGTTATTATCTAGATGGCTTCTTCTCTCTCTTTGGATCTCAATACAAAGTTCTCCTCGATTCTCTTGGAGATCTATTCGATGTAATTCTTCTTGCGGTGTGTTTTTCGAGATCCGATGAATTGTGGGTTTATGATCAAGATTATCTATGAACAATATTTGGTTCTTCTCTGATTCCTTTTATGCATGATTTAAATATCTTTGCAAGTCTCTTCAAATTATCAGTTTGGTTTGGCCTACTAGATTGATCTTTCTTGCAATGGGAGAGGTGCTTAGCTTTGGGTTCAATCTTGGTGTGTCCTTTCCCAAAGGATGTTAGGGCAGCAAGGCACGTATTGTATTGTTGCCATCGAGGATAAAAAGATGGGGTTATATCATATTGCTTGAGTTTATCCCTCTACATCATGTCATCTTGCCTAATGCGTTACTGTTCTTATGAACTTAATACTCTAGATGCATGCTTTGGATAGCGGTCGATGTGTGGAGTAATAGTAGTAGATGCGAGAATCATTTCAGTCTACTTGTCACGGACGTGATGCCTATATACATGATCATGCCTAGATATTCTCATAACTATGTGTTTTTCTATCAATTGCTCGACAGTAATTTGTTCACCCACCGTAAATTATGCTATCTTGAGAGAAGCCACTAGTGAAACCTATGCCCCCCGGGTCTATCTTCCATCATATTATTTTCCTATCAACTTGCTATTTCTGCTGCCTTTTATTTTGCAATCTTCACTTTTCAATCTAACAAAAATACCAAAAATATTTATCTTATTATCTCTATCAGATCTCACTTTTGCAAGTGGCCGTGAAGGGATTGATGATAACCCACAAGTATAGGGGATCGCAACAGTTTTTGAGGGTAGAGTATTCAACCCAAATTTATTGATTCGACACAAGGGGAGCCAAAGAATATTCTCAAGTATTAGCAGTTGAGTTGTCAATTCAACCACACCTGGATAACTTAGTATCTGCAACAAAGTATTTAGTAGCAAAGTAATATGGAATTAACAGTAACAGTGGCAAAAGTAACAGTGATAGTTTTGTAGTGATTGTAATAGTGGCAACGGTAAAGTAAATAAGCGAAGAACAATATGTGAAAAGCTCATAGGCATTGGATCGGTGATGGAGAATTATGCCGGATGCGATTATTCATGCAACAGTTATAACATAGGGTGACCACGAACTAGCTCCAATTCATCAATGTAATGTAGGCGTGTATTCCGAATATAGTCATACGTGCTTATGGAAAAGAACTTGCATGACATCTTTTGTCCTACCCTCCCGTGGCAGCGGGGTCATATTGGAAACTAAGGGATATTAAGGCCTCCCCGGACCAAAGCATTAACACATAGTGAATACATGAACTCCTCAAACTACGGTCATCACCGGGAGTGGTCCCGATTTGGCACTTTGGGGTTGCCGGATCATAACACATAGTAGGTGACTATAGACTTGCAAGATAGGATCAAGAACTCATATATATTCATGAAAACATAATAGGTTCAGATCTGAAATCATGGCACTCGGGCCCTAGTGGCAAGCATTAAGCATTGCGAAGTCATAGCAACATCAATCTCAGAACATAGTTAATACTAGGGATCAAACCCTAACAAAACTAACTCGATTACATGATAAATCTCATCCAACCCATCACCGTCCAGCAAGCCTACTGTCGGTGTCAAAACCGGCAGATCTCGGGTAGGGGGTCACGAACTTTGCGTCTAGGCGGATGGTAACAGGAGACAAGGGACACGATGTTTTTACCCAGGTTCGGACCCTCTCGATGGAGGTAATACCCTACTCTTGCTTGATTAATATTGATGATATGGGTAGTACAAGAGTAGATCTACCACGAGATCAGAGAGGCTAAACCCTAGAAGCTAGCCTATGGTATGATTGTTGTTCGTCCAGCCTGCCTCACGAGGCGGGTCCCTCCAACCTCCCTCGCGAGGCTGGTCCTGCCAGCGGTCCTTGCGAGGTCGGTCGCACCACCCTTGGCGAGGGCCACGGTCTTCCCAGCGTCCTGCGCTTCTTCCTCCTCCTCGGCCGTAGTCGCGATCATTGCGGTCGGGGCGTTGACCGATTCGCCCTTCTCGCATGGCTCTGAGCTGTTGGCATTCGTTGGTGTTGTGGGTGTGGAGGTCGTGGTACACGCAGTACCGGCTGCCCTTGGAGGACTCGAGCTGATCCCTGCCTCACTTGGTGTCTGGTTCTGCCGCGAGCACGGCAGCCCCCTTGCACTTCACGTCCTTGACCTTGGGCTTCTTCTCTTCGGGGTCGGCAGCCGGCAGCTCGAGGAGGGAAAGGCGTCCTTCCTCAGCCCTGGCGCACTTGGTCGCCAAGTTGAACAGCTCCAGGGATGTTGTCGGTGTCAAAACCGACGGATCTCGGGTAAGGGGTCCCGAACTTTGCGTCTAGGCGGATGGTAACAGGAGACAAGGGACACGATGTTTTTACCCAGGTTCGGGACCTCTCGATGGAGGTAATACCCTACTCCTGCTTGATTAATATTGATGATATGGGTAGTACAAGAGTAGATCTACCACGAGATCAAGGAGGCTAAACCCTAGAAGCTAGCCTATGGTATGATTGTTGTTCGTCCTACGGACTAAAATCCTTCGGTTTATATAAACACCGAATAGGGTTAGGGTTACACAGAGTCGGTTACAATGGTAGGAAATCTCCATATCTGTATCGCCAAGCTTTCCTTCCACGCCAAGGAAAGTCCCATCCGGACACGGGGTGAAGTCTTCAATCTTCTATCTTCATAGTCCAGGAGTCCGGCCAAAGATGACGTTTCGGCCGTCCGGACACCCCCTAGTCCAGGACTCCCTTAGTAGCCCCTGAACCAGGCTTCAATGACGACGAGTCCGGCGTGCATATTGTCTTCGGCATTGCAAGGCGGGTTCCTCCTCCGAATACTTAGAAGGTTTTGAACACATGGATAGTGTCCGGCTCTGCAAAACAAATTCCACATAACACCGTAGAGAGAATATTTTTTGCACAGATCTACTGACGTATTCCGCGGCGTGACATCACACCACGGACAAGCCTTTATTCGTTTTTATTGTTCCACCTCTGTGCGTTTAGCGAGGCGGTTTCCTTGGCACGTCTTATCAAAGCGTAGATCGTGCCCCCTTATTCCGGGATTCTCATCAATACGGACGTGGGTAACCCAACCGCACCATTGATTGCGGCGCTTGGGAGATAAGCAAATTTTATCATGCTGGTGGGGGACGCATAGCCTCGTCCGCTCATATAAGGGGATAAGGATCCACCTTTTTCACCTACGCCTTCTTCCTCCCTTGCTCATCCATTTCCGTGCACCCCGAGCTCCAGCGCCCAAGTTCGCACATCCTCCCTCAACCATCTCTAGCCATGTCCGGAGCTGGAGGCAGGTGGATGGTCTCCACCGTTACGGAGGGCCAAGTAAGAAAACTGCGGAAGGTCGGATACTTGTCCGGCGACATCACATATCGGCTGCCCGACGAGGGGCAGCTCATCCCCACCCCTGAGCCTCATGAGCGGTTCGTATTTCTTGCCCACTTCCTCCGCGGACTGGGTTTTCCACTTCACCCATTCGTCGGGGGGCTCATGTTCTACTACGGCCTAGATTTCCATGATCTGGCCCCAAATTTTATCCTCAACATCTCGGCGTTCATAATTGTGTGCGAGGCTTTCCTCTGCATCCAGCCCCGGCTTACGGCTAAAGACGTTCAACGTCAAGCCGAAGGTTGTGAAGGGCCGTCGGGCGGAGTGCGGAGGCGTCATGGTTGGCAAGATCGCCAACGTCTTATGGCTCGACGGCTCCTTCGTGGAGACCGTAAAGGGGTGGCAGTCAGGGTGGTTCTACATCCCCGAGCCGCGCGACTCTCAATGGGCGGCGACCCCCGAATTTTGGTCCGGCATTCCCACGCCGCTCACTTCTTGGAAGGAGACCGGTTTGGCGTGGGGCGATTCAGCGGAGCTGACCGAACTCCAAACCTGTATGCAAACCCTGGTGAATAATAATCTCAGGCTTGTCAACGTGATACAGGTTATGCTCATCCGCCGGATTCTCCCATGCCAACAACGGGCCTTCAAATTGTGGGAGTTTGATCCGGCGCGGCATCAGACCCTGAAAAGGCTCTTCGACACTATGTACGAAGATGCCTGGAAGGCGTTGTTCAAGGGAGCCGAAGCTCCCTCATCCGCTACCGAAGATCGCGGATTCCGCTTGGAGCATCAGGCTTCCGTGGTAAGCTTTTTCGCCCCTTTAGAGGACTCTTTGTTTTTCATAGTTTAACTCTATGCGGGATCTAAACTCCCTCGCCTTTGACAGGACTGGCAAAACACGTCCGGGCAGGTTATTTGTCCGGCTCCGCTGCCAGAAGATCCAGTAGACGCCCACTTGGCGGGGCTGCTGGCTCCGGCACCTTACGTGGTGCCGGAGAAGAAGGCCAAGGAGGCCACGGGGACTCGACGGAGCGCCCGGCGCCAGGTCTCGTCGGACTCATCGTCCGACGGCTCGGAGGCGGACTCCTCCTGTGAAAACGAGGAGGAGGGAAAAGAAGCTTCTCCCCCAGCGAGGGGAGAGAAGAAAAGGAAGGCCGCCCCGACTGGGGAGGCCGGAGGGTCGAAGAAGGGGAGAACCCTTCATCCGGACGTCTCTACCACCGCCAATGATGGCGAGGAGGAGTGGCCTACGAGGGCCAAGCCCCTGGCAAGATCGTAAGTGTCCGGATACCCATGGCTTTCCGTTTTATTCATTGCATAATGTTCTCTGATGCCGAACAATCATGCAGCCCGCCCAAGGACGAGCTTGCCTCTTTGTCAAGCGGGTCCCTGAATTCGTCCGAAATGGAGAGTACTTCTCTTCCGACCGCCTCCTCGCCTCGCGCCACCAACGACGCCGAGGTGGGGCCCCAAGGGGGGCCTGGTCAAGAGGAGGTGACGCAGGAGGCGCCACAAGCTGGCCTCCCGGACTCCAGGCACGAGGGGAGCGAGACCCCTGGGGGCTCTAAGCCCGACCCTTGTCCGGACTCCATACCGGAACCTTCAGTGGTTCCGAAGTCCGGCAAGCGGCTCCTTCGTAAGAAGGGTAAGACGCCGGTGTCCTCCATCCAACCGGAGGCACCGGATAGCTTACTGGAGGCGCTTAACAGCGCTTCCATCGAAGAGGAGCACCGCACTGTTATGAGTGCGGTGATCAAGAAAGTTCAGTCCGTCAAGAGTGGTCTGACTGAAGCCTGCAACAGCCTTCTAACAGGCTTTGAGATAAGTTTTCAATATATGAAAGAAGATTACCGCATAGACAGTAGCCCCTGATGCTCTGTTCGGTGTTCGGAAAGAAAAGCCGGACTGAGGATCTAAAAAGATATCTGTGAGAGTCTAACATAGTTATGTCAAGATGGGAATGCAAGCTGCCCTGCTGACCTCTGACCGCCTTATGGCGGAGGTCAATGTATTGAAGGAGAGCCTCGAGCGGTCCGAGAACGAGCTCGGCCAGGCCAAAAAGCAGCTCGAGGACAAGGAAGGTAAGAAATACCTTATAGAGAATTAATAAAAATGTGGTTGCAAAAAGATAACAGGAATAACATGTGTATTGCAGGGGCCACGAACGAGGTGGCCATCCTGAAGGAGGCGGTGTCCGCGGGCCGAAACAAAGCTGGCCATGAGCGCACCGAGCGAGAGAAGGGGGAGGCGCAGCTAGCGGAGGTTCGGCAAGAGCTCCAAGCTTTCGTGGAAAAACACGAGAGTTTGGAGCGTGACTCGAGGACCCGAGAGTCCGAGCTCGCCTCGGCTCTTGAGAATGCCAAAGCTGCTAAGGCCGAAGCCCAAAAAGCTCTCCAGGAGATTGAGGCGATGAAGAAGATAGCGGCGGGTAAGGCATTCTTTATGCAAAGCAAGAATGTAAAAGTCAATTATGTGTTACTTACCCGAATCCGGAGCTCTCCAGGAGCCTTCGCAGATCTACCCCATAGTGTATCTAACGCCGCTGCTTTCTACCGAGCCGAAGAGGGGAGCTCGACGGAGAAGGTGTTTTGGTCTCAGTATGTTGAGGCCGAACAACCGGTGCCCCTGAGCGACCAGCTGAAGCAGCTGGTCGAGCTCCAGAAGGTCGCCGAACAGGCCATGAAGGGCCTTATAGCTCGGCTATGGCCGAAGGAGGCCATGCCTGGGAGCTACTTCGGGCTAGTGCGGCGGCTGGTGGATGCCTGTCCCTGGATCGACGTCGTCAAGCGTTCCGTCTGCAATAGAAGGTGCCCGTAGGGCCCTTGCCCGTGCTAAGGTGCACTGGGGCAAGCTGGAAGCTGAGAAGCTTGTGACTAACAGGCCGCCGCCGGGCAAAGATCACCGCAAACCCGAGTTGTATTATGAGGGCGTCCTGAAGGGTGGCCGTCTTATAGCGGGTGAATGCTCCAAAGATGTAATATTTGAGTAGACTCGCATTTTGTTATCCTGTATGCTGAAAACTTGTTCATATGCGCTAAGCAACGCTTTTGAATTTAAAATATTACCTTCTGTGCGGCCGTTTATCAAAATTGAGAGATGGCTAGTCGTTGGCTTCAGCCCCCATGCCACGAGTCTTTGGGGTGTTCGGGATAAACTTGAGCGCTCTTGTTCCCATTCTTGGGTCCTTAGAGGGAGGCGCTCAACGCATAACGAACTGTGCAACCGGACTATAATGCTTAAACACTCTCACTTAGCCATAGAATTCTGTAATTTTAAATTTCGGCGAAGCCCCTAGTATTCGGAAGACCGAGTTCGGGGCGCTATCCACGCCTTGGCCGGACAATGCTGGTTCTTCGCTCTAAGAGGCATAAGTCTTTAAGGACTCGAAAAAACCTCTCGAACAGCGACCATCTCTCGCCCTATCATGACGGTCAGTTTTAGCTTTCTCCACTGAGGTGCTCAACCCGGCTCAACCGGGGCACAATCGCAGTGGTTCTCCCAAATTACCTTAGCCGATATAGCGGGCGTAAGGTACCAAAACATGGGAGCCGGGCAAACCCAACTATTGACCCAAGACATGATTCGGAGCCGATGCATATAATGCTATAAGTTTGGGGTGCCGCGCACTTGTGAAAGTGTTCGGACTTATCACACCATATTTTGGGGTACATAAGCCCCTGGTGTATTGGCCGTACCAATTTGTACGGCTGCACAATGTTATAAATGAACATATATAATGGGAAATAATGCAATAATAGGCAAGAGCTATATATTGTTTATTCAAAAGGGACTGCAAGTAAAAGCAGAACGATACAAATTGTGCGATAAGCAAGGTATGGGACTTTTGACATGTCCCCCTTCCAGGGGTAAGTTTGCGGTGTGGTATGTAAAACAGGTATACTGCTCATAATAGAGATCACCTCGGCACATGACGCGGTTTTCTACCTCCCTGGCTGTTGCATCGTGTGTTCGGCGTGAATGTCGGACAGGGCTTCTGGAGAACAGAGTCCTGAAAGTAAAAAGAAAAGAAGAAAAAAAAAAGAAATGACACAAACGGGAGCCCCTGGTGCGGTCTAGCAGCACTCTAGGCACGCCGTGGTAGTGGCCCGTCCCCTATGTCCATAGTACTTCCAGAGCGCAATTATGTATGCGTAGTACTGGTTTCGCGAATTCGCGAGGGCTGGGGTTGGGGCCGCATTACTACGCCTGTTCGGAACGTGCCAGGCGGTCTTGCTGTGGGTTACTCCGGGCGCGCTTGGTAGTGTCCGATTTTATATTGGCCGGACTGGAGGATTGCCTTAAGAGGCTAATCTGCACTTCTGCCGCAAGGGCAGCCGTATGCTCCTCCGTTCGGAGGGAGTGCTTGGTGTTCCCATTGACCATGATTACACCTCGAGGGCCTGGCATCTTGAGCTTGAGGTACGCGTAGTGCGGCACCGCATTGAATATTGCGAATGCGGTTCGTCCGAGCAGTGCGTGATAGCCGCTGCGAAACGGGACTATGTCGAAGATTAACTCCTCGCTCCGGAAGTTATCCGGGGATCCGAAGACCACTTCAAGTGTGACGGA
Organism: Aegilops bicornis; assembly: GCA_021605145.1. Classification (NCBI taxonomy): domain Eukaryota; kingdom Viridiplantae; phylum Streptophyta; class Magnoliopsida; order Poales; family Poaceae; genus Aegilops; species Aegilops bicornis. The sequence goes on along the minus strand of CM038673.1, from coordinate 27,386,325 downwards.
GCCTGTACAGTTGGCCTCAACACCTGGAATGACGCCTTTAAAGGTCGTCTTTGTGGGTTTGATCCTTGACGGGTCTATGCCCATTTTGCGCACTGTATCCTGATAAATCAGGTTCAGGCTGCTGCCGCCGTCCATCAGGACTCTGGTGAGGTGAAATCCGTCAATAATTGGGTCAAGAACCAATGCGGCAAAGCCGCCGTGACGGATGCTAGTGGGGTGGTCCCTTCGATCGAAGGTGATCGGGCAGGAAGACCATGGGTTGAACTTCGGGGCGACTGGCTCCATTGCGTATATTTCCCTTAGTGCACGCTTCCGCTCCCTTTTGGGTATGTGGGTTGCGTATATCATGTTCACCGTCCGCACTTGTGTGGGAAAGCCCTTCTGTCCTCTATTGTTCGGCGGCCGAGGCTCTTCCTCGTCATCGCTATGCAGCCCCTTATCGTTGTTTCCGGCGCTTAACTTGCCTGCTTGCTTGAACACCCAACAATCCCTGTTGGTGTGATTGGTTGGTTTTTCAGGGGTGCCGTGTATTTGGCACAAGCGATCGAGTATTCTGTCCAAGTTGGACGGGCCCTGTATATTTCTTTTGAATGGCTTTTTCCGCTGACCGGGTTTAGAGCTTCTGAATCCGGCGTTGACTGTCGTATCTTCAGCATTGTCACCGTTAATGCGGCGTTTATGCTTGTTGCGACGCGACCTGCCATTGTTGTCCTCGGTATCCGAACTACCAGGGTGTTTGGCCAAGTTGTTACTTCGAGCTAGCCAGCTGTCTTCTCCCGCGCTAAAGCGGGTCATGAGTGTAGTGAGGGCTGCCATGGATTTCGGCTTTTCCTGTCCTAGGTGCCGGGCTAGACACTCGTCGCGGATGTTGTGTTTGAAGGCTGCTAGCGCCTCTGCATCCGGACAGTCGACGATCTAATTTTTCTTTGTTAGGAACCGCGTCCAGAATTGTCTGGCCGATTCTTCTAGCTGCTGAATTATGTGGCTAAGGTCATCGGCATCTAGTCGTCGCACATATGTGCCCTGGAAGTTATCAAGGAATGCGGCTTCGGGTCCTCCCAAAGAACCAATTGACTCTGGCGGCAAGCTGTTGAGCCAATGCCGAGCTGGTCCTTTAAGCTTGAGTGGGAGGTATTTGATGGCATGTAGATCATCACCGCGGGCCATGTGGATATGGAGGAGATAGTCCTCGATCCAGACCGCGGGATCTGTGGTGCCATCGTATGATTCGATGTTTACGGGTTTGAAGCCCTCAGGGTTTTGATGATCCATTACTTCGTCTGTGAAGCATAGTGGGTGTGCGGCGCCTCTATATTGGGCTATGTCATGACGTAGCTCATATGAGCTTTGTCTACTGTGTTCGGCCCAGCCGGGGTTGCTGTATCCGACATGACGGTAATTATCCCGAGTCGTTGGGCGCCCACGCGATCTATAGATCGATCTTGTATGCTTTGCCTTATCCTCCAATATATCTCGCAAGTCCGGAGCATTTTCCCGTGCCTTGGTACTTTTTGAGCGGCGTCGGGGCATGGCTTGAGCGGAGGGCCGAAAGGCCTCTCTGTCGCGGCCACGGGGTGGCCGGTCTGCCATGTCTTGCGCTGGTGACTCGGGTGCTTCCTCCTCTGATCGAGGCAACGGCCTGCGTTTGGGGTAGCTTTTGGAGGGGCATTCAAGTTCATACTCTTCGGCTGCAAGGACTTCAGTCCATCTGTCAGCTAGCAGGTCTTGGTCAGCTCTAAGTTGTTGCTTCTTTTTCTTGAGGCTGCTTGCCGTGGCCATGAGCCTGAGTTTAAAACGCTCTTGTTCGACGTGATCCTCTGGCACGACGAATTCGTCGTCGTCGAGGCTTGCCTCGTCTTGAAGAAGCGCGTAGTTATCGCCCTCTGCCTCTCTTTTCTCGCCGCACTATCGTGCGGATTGGCTTCTCCCTCCTCTGTCTTTGAGTCCTCTTGGAGGGGTCGTCTTCGCACTGTCCGGTATTATTGTCTCCGTGCGGAATCACCATTTTCTTGTGGCGGGAGTTAGAGCGGCGCCGCTGACGTTGCCGCTTCGGTTGTTTCTTGGAGGGGTCATCCTCCGCTGTTCCATCGCCGTTCCCATCTTTTGGGATGTCCACCATGTATATGTTGTATGACGAGGTGGCCTTCCAGTGCCCTGTGGGCCCTGGTTCTTGATCATCTCCGACATCGTCGTCCATACCGTCGATGTCATCGGAGTCGAAGTCGAGCATGTCGGTTAAATCGTCGACAGTGGCTACGAAGTGGGTGGTGGGTGGAATTGTCACGGCAGATGTCCTCATGAAAGGACTTAGTCGCGGGGCCATCGAACGGGTTAACTTAGAGGGGTTAAAGCGGACGCAAAGACACAAGGGTTATACTAGTTCGGCCCCTTCGATGAAGGTAAAAGCCTACGTCTAGTTTGTAATGGGATTGATGTGATCTCGGCGACTCGGGAGCTATAGCTTCGCCTAAGCCTCGAGTTATAGTTGTCTCTCCCTAAACCCCCGCCGGGTCGTCCCCTTATATACAAAGGCTGACGATCCGACCGGTCTACAGAGTCCCGAGGCCTCATACCAAAGGTCCTGCCCGGTCTCTCCTTTCTCTTATCTTACAACAAGTTACATGGTTATGGCGGTTTTACCATTATGGGCCCTAATTCGCCCATGGGCTCCGGGCCTCTAAGCTCTATGGCGAATCGCCACCTTCTGAGTCTTCGTGGACTCCAATTATGGCTGAGGGTGAACCGGCCCCTATAGGGCAGTTTATATTCAGTAATTACATCCCCAACATTAGGCCCAGATTGACTTGAACCTGTTCATGTTAATCTTCAACATCTTAGAAAAACTCTGAATATCTTCCTTCATATTACGTAAACCACCATCTGCTTAAACCGCCGTGACGTCATCCTCCGACCCCAGCAACAAAGCATCTTGACGTCATCTTCATTAAGGAAGCCCAAACAATAAGATTCCCTTCATTTAATACTGTCCCAGAAATCGAGGCGACCGCTGCGCCATTTGCCGCTTTCAACTCCTCGATTCTCGCCTATCAATTACTCATCTCATTATAAATAGACCGGAAGGCCCTTTCTCTTCTTCCTCCTTCCGCACTTCTTCTTCCTCATGACGCTCCAGCTCTGAAGCTCCGCCGCCGCCTCGACCTCCGACGGTGCCCCAAAGACAAGGTCATTGCATCAACCTGGTCGTACCGAGAGACTCTCGGGGCTCCTCCGCTGCTCGTGCATCTGGTAAGGCTCTTCCTCATGCCCTAGATCTGCAGCTTAAGGCTTGTTTCGCACTGGCTGCTCCTAGGTGTTCATCCCTAGTCTCTTCATACCTGCTCTGCCATGGCTTCTTAATCCAACCGTAGCATATATCTCGTCGGTAGTAGCTCCGCCTTCAAATTTTAGCACTTCGCAAATCTTCCTTTTTACTCAGACCCTCTTGATAGAATGCCCGAACTTCCTTGTCCTTTATCAAGTTTGTATGGATCGCAGAAATTTTTCCTTACTGAATCTTCGGTAGATCCAAATTAATTCCGTTCATGTGTGAAACCTGTTTCTGTCAACACTTAGCAGATTTTTCAGTTCTGTCTCTTCCTCCTAAGGGCGGTTTAATTTTTTTTTTGATAGCTAATCCGCCACACTCCATTAGTCCTCGCTAAACCGAAATTGGAACTGAATACCAAACTGCCGGTTTAACATTGAATAATATGCTCGAACTGCTAACGGTGAACCGGTCTTTACCTTTCCTTTCGCAGCTTTTTTCTTCCGGAATGGCCAAGCAATTCTCAGCTTGCAATTGGGTCCGGTCCAAGATCACTGACACGCAACTCAATGGGTATGTCACCACCGGCGCTTTAGCCTCCAAGAATGTCCTTCATTGGCGTGTTCCGGACGCCGAATGCCCTCCTGAACCTCAAGAAGGAGAAGTAATTGTATTTATGCAACACTTAGACCGGGGATTCAGCCCGCCCGGATCAAAATTCTTCCGGGATGTCCTCGCAAGTTTCCAACTCCATCCACAAGATATTGGTCCGAACTCTGTGTCCAATATATGCAATTTCCAAGTGTTCTGCGAAGTCTATCTTCAAGAATAACCATCTGTGGAGTTATTCTGGGATTTCTTTCATTTGAACTGCCGTACGGAGTTTTCGGATGGTCCTAACACGGAACTGGGTGGCGTTTAAATCCAGAAAAGGAAGGAAGTAGACTTCCCTCACGCAAAACACCATAGCCATCCGAAAGATTGGAACCAAACCTGGTTCTATTGCGAATACCGCTCCTAACAGCGAAAACCCCTTGCCGGGTTACCGCCCTCACCGGCTTAGCAACCATCACCCATTGCCTTTATGCTTGACCGCCGCAGAACGGAAGAATTTTGCGCCTCAAATTATCAAGCTCCAGGCTCTAATGGCCAATGGCTTAACTGGCATTGATCTTGTTCGATGTTGGGTTTCTTGGGGCATCTTGCCATTAAGCCGCCGCCCCAGATTGATGCATGAATACACTGGTAGCATCAAAGACCCTCAACGACGTCACGAGCTACCAATAACTGAGCTGGAAGTTACTGAGACAGTGAAAAGGATGCTCGATGAACCGATCTCCGTCTGCAGCCAAACCAGGTTGGCCCTGTTCTGTGTTTCCAACCAACCGCCTGCGGTAAGACTCCGCTCATCGCTCTACTGACTTTTTAATGCCTTATTGATATATATTAATCCTTGTTACTTCTCAGGTTAACAGCTCCTTCTAGAAACGAATCAAACCGGCCCGGGGTCCTCGCGTAAAGTCCAAGACCACCAAAAAAGCTGGTAAGAGGAAAACCGCCGAGTCCTCTGAACCGCCGGAAGATGAAGATTCGTGGTGAGGTAAAACTTGATTTACTTTGTCCCTTTTATCATTCATCCTATTGGACAAATCACAATTCCCGTGATGATGCTGAGGCCAGCCATGCCGATCCTGTTGAGGTAATCCTTCTTTCTTCCGAATCTGATCTTGTACCGGTTAAAAGAATTCGCCGCACAGTCCGGAAAGTGAAAAAATCTCACTCCCGTGCTCATTTAAATCCAAATCTTTCTTTGAAGACACAGCAAGCTGAAGAACGCCGTACAACCCGGCACAGCGGTCAACAAATTACGTCGTCCGGTTTACCTGACACCCCAACCCGGAAGCGTCGTCCAGAGGTGATTTGTTCTCCTGAAAAGCGCGTTATCCTTTGAAAGGTTTCTTCCGATGTCCTCTCAATCCGTCGATCCAATTACCAGGCCTCTTCCAACTCATCCGGCGGTTCATCAACCACTCAACCGCCTCCTCTTAAAGTTGTCAGGGTGAGCATATTACTCTCTTTTTTGCATGTGTCGGTTTATCACACTCTAATTCCGAATGTTGCAGCACCAAGGCTCGCTTAAGTAAGAAGGCGAAGACCCTTGACCCTACTGCGGACATTGACCCAGAGAAGACTCCAGAGCATCATGGCGAAAAGCCTGAAGTCGCGAAAGACAGCTCTGCCGGGTTTAACCAAGACGACAATGCTAATCCGCCGGAGGTTGAACCGGCTGTCCAAGTGGAAACATCACATCCTGCTCCATTGAGTCCTGCAGCAGAACAGGTTTCTGATCCGCCGAGCCCGGGTATGAAAGCACCAAGCCTGTGAAAGAATGCCAATCCGCCATCCGCCAAAGATGATGATGTCGTAGTGACGGCACCGCCTATACCGCCTCGCAATCCGGTTGCTCTATCAAAACACAGCGCCAAGGAAGAGTCTACTGCCATGAGCGAGAGAGAAGGAAAAACTGATCTGCTGCCTTATGACAATTTCTCCGCCCAGAACTTCACTCCGGCTTCCTGAACCGACTCTACACAAGTCGTGACCTCGAAGCCGGTCTGGTGAATCTTATGAAGGAACGCTATGAGGTAAGGAGTTATGTCTCTCTTGTACTTCTGTTGTGTAGTAGCCCCCAAGGGCCGGTTCAACTGAGCATAGTTAAACCGGGACTTAATATAACACTCATACGTCTCAAACTCCAGTGCTGTAGCCCACAAGGGCCGGTTCAACTTAGTGTAGTTAAACCGGGACTATAAGTTGTATCACCGTATCAAAACATGTTTGAGCAATTAGCCATTAGCCCCCAAGTGCCAAGTTGAATACCTGTATTGAACTTGGGACTTCATGATGAAACAACTAACGTGATCCCTTTTTATCGAGTGAGATATGCCAACAAACCGACAGCTCAATGACCTTCGTGCTAATCTGGAGACCCAACAAATGTAAGCCTCCAAGGCCAAGGATGAGTTGAAACCGCCTTGACCACTATGGAGCAGCTCAAGGAGTGGTTTAAATCGAGCAGGCCAACCGGGAGACAGAGAAGGCCGGGTTGCTAAACGGGCTGAAGATGTCAAGCAGCTCTTAAACCGGTGATGTAAGAGCTCACCAGACTAAGGCGCCAGATTAACGCCATGACCTCTGCGATCTTTGGTAAGAGATGTTTCACCAAGGTTTGTGATTACTATTCCATTTTGTCATTTCCACCGGTCTAACCTGAACTTCTTTAAACCGGTATAGTGAAGCGTATTGCTCATCTGGGCTCGGACATGCGGAAGAAGCTCAAGGCCGCATATACGCTGATTGAGAAATCAATACCGCACCCAAATGAGTCATATGTGCGACATCGTATGATAACGCAGCTCCGTCTTTGATCAAAGATACGCTGGACCGCTATCCATGATCCCGGCACAACTTGAAGAGTTGAAACGATCCGAGGCCCGGGCTGGCACTTTATTGGCTCTAACTCGCGCCAAAGCATGGATAGCGGACCTTGATCCGGCTGACATAGCCAAGGGCTTCCCCAGCGCTCAAGAAAATGGCGAAACCTTTGATAATAATGCCCTCAAACGGATAACAAAGGAGATGCGTCCTCTGGCGAGTCAACTGGCAGCAGAAGCCAACTTTGGCGGTTTACCGCTCTTTCTATGATGCAAACAACAGCGGGTGGAAGTTGTCATTCGGAAGTGCGCGTAACCTTGTTCCCCAATCCGTAAGCACACTTATGCCCTCGACATTGACCCGCTGAGCTTATAAGTGAAGAGGCTGTCTTTCGTGCTTTAAACCGGATTGATCGGGTCCACCAATGACTTCCGCCATTGGGTGATGAGGAGGAAGAAGCTGAACCGACGCTGCACGACCCATCTTCTTCACGTCAACCCGCAAGGAAGCTTGATCCGTCAAGCCAGGTTGATGCATCATAAGCTGCTAGTCATGATACCATTCGAAATATTGGGCCTCTGAAGGCCTTGTAATAGAATAGCCATCACTTTTGTTTTGAATATGCCTTTATGCCTTCATTCTGCAACCTTCGCGCAGAGGTGCTGATACTTTTGATTGAATAATCGAAACCTTCAATCTATATTGCCTGCAATCACAAATTAAGCTGCCACGGCGGCTTGTGTCGCCAAATGCTTGTGACGCTCATATGTATATGTAAGGAAATATTGAGGTATATGATCAAAATTTTGTGATACAAAAATACCTGCCATTGTCGGGCATGAAGTTGGCTTAGCCAACCTGGAAGCGAGAGGTTGTATAAATCATTACCGTCGAAAGGAGAAAATAGCTCTGTGTTTATAATGCCGGTTTACCATGTAAACCATGCCGGGTCATGTTAAGCCCCTATTACTCCATAATGGGATGTTAACAGAAAGTCAAACCGAAAAGTTATTTCCGGATTAAAATAAACCGAAAGCCGTCAATTGACTGGTTGAACCGGTTTGAAAAACGTTATCGGTTTAAAACGCAACAAAAAATCAAATAACAATTTGCGTAAAGAGGCTTTATCGAGCCGATCAGATGGTATTACCATGGCGGACACGACCAAGCTCCCAATAAGGTGTAGCTATGGTTCAAGTCAGCCAGTCCCCAACTGAAACCGTGGCATTATGCCGATCAAGTGGCGTGGCAATGGTTCGGGTTCGACCAAGCCCCCAAGTGACTCTATGGCCTTAGGCCGATCAAGAGGCGTGACTGGTTCAGACTTGACCATGTCCCCAAGTGATCTAGTGGCTTTCGCCCATCAAGAGGTGTGGCATTGGTTGGATACGACCAAGCCCCCAAGTGACATCTAAAAGCTTCCGAAAAGGAAGCTCAGGGGGGAAACCGGAGGCCGTTTTAAGACAACAACTCCATGTACCCAAACCGGATGCTTACGTAATCGGATACCCCGCTTTAGCCGAGGCTCCGGTTTTATTGCTTTTATTCATAATATATACATTGTCATAATATGTACATAAGGAGAGCCGATGGCTCAGCTATAATAAGGCCGAAGATGAGCTATATTCCACGGCCTCTTGGTCTCCTCTTCTGACGTGTGTGAGTCTTTACGCTCTCGAATATCGATCAAATAGTATACAAAAGGCCCTTCCCAAGGTGGGGATAGTTTGTGCATATCTGTCTGGTCTTGAATGAGCCGAAGCACCAAGTCTCCTTCTTGAAAGGTTCTGGTTCTGACCCGTCGACTGTGATACCGACGAAGATCCTGCTGGTAAATCGCCGAGCGAGCAGCTGCCATATCTCTCTCTTCATCCAGTCGATCCAAAGCGTCCTGCCGTGCTGTCTCATTATCTGCCTCAACATAGGCCGCCACACGAGGTGAGTCATGACGGATATCGCTGGGGAGGACCGCCTCCGCTCCATAGACCATAAAAAACGGTGTGTATCCAGTGGATCTGTTAGGGTTAGTATTTATACTCCATAACAAAGACGGTAACTCTTCTACCCAACAGCCCGGCGTCCTCTGTAAAGGGACCATAAGCCGGGGCTTGATACCTCTCAGGATCTCCTGATTAGCTTGTTCTGCTTGACCATTGGACTGTGGGTGAGCTACTGAAGAAACGTCAAGCCAGATGTGCTCACGTTCACAAAACTCCTTCATGCCACCTTTGGACAAATTGGTACCATTATCTGTGATTATACTGTGTGGAAAACCAAACCGGAAGATCACCTTTTTGATGAACTGAACCGCCGTGGCCACATCACACTTGCCAACAGGCTCTGCCTCGACCCACTTTGTAAATTTATCAACTGCCACCAACAAGTGTGTCTTTTTGTCCTTGGACCTTTTAAAAGGTCCAACCATGTCCAACCCCAAATGCATAAGCGGCCAAGTAATTGGAATCATCCTCAATTCTTGGGCCGGTATATGAGCACGCCTAGAAAACTTCGCAACCATCACATCGCTGACCAGATCTTCCGCATCAACATGGGCAGTCAACCAATAAAACCATGGCGAACGCCTTAGCCACCAAGGATTTTGAACCGGCGTCTTGACCACAGTCCCCTTCGTGGATCTCACGCAATATTTCACAGCCTTCCTCGGGGACACACAGCGTTGAAATGCCCTGACACATCGCAATGATGCAACTTCGCCATTAACAATGGTCATAGACTTAGACCGACGATCTATCTGTCGGGCCAACATCTCATCTTCTGGTAACTCTCCCCGGCTCATGTACGCCAAATAAGGGAGCGTCCAATCCGGAATGACATGCAGGGCTGCCACCAACAGAGCCTCCGGATCAGGAATAGCCAAATCTGGTTCATCGGGGAGCTTGACTGATGGGTTGTGCAGTACGTCAAGGAAGACATTGGGCGTGACCGGTTTGCGTTGAGAGCCCAACCGGCTTAAAGCGTCCGCCACTTCGTTCTTCCGTCGATCCACATGGTCCACCTGATAGCCTTTGAAATGACCTGCAACAACATCCACCTCCCGACGATATGCGGCCATGAGTGGGTCTTTGGAATCCCAAGTGCCAGACACCTGCTGGGCCACCAAGTCTGAGTCACCGAAGCACTTAACCCGGCTTAGATTCATCTCCTTAGCCATCCAAAGACCATGGAGCAAGGCCTCATACTCAGCTGCATTGTTAGTACAAGGGAACAGTAAGCGGAGGACGTAACAAAACTTGTCACCTCGTGGGGAAGTTAACACGACTCCAGCCCCCGAGCCTTCCAGCTGCCTGGACCCGTCAAAGTGGATGGTCCAATAAGTATGATCCAGCTTTTCTTCAGGCGCTTGTAACTCCGTCCAATCATTAATGAAATCCACAAGTGCCTGGGATTTTACTACCGTCCGAGGCATATAATTTAAACCGTGCGGCCCAAGCTCTATCGCCCACTTAGCAATCCGGCCAGTCGCCTCCCGGTTCTGTATGATATCACCTAAGGGACCTGAACTGACCACCGTGATGGATGCCCTTGAAAATACTGCTTCAGCTTCCGGCTTGCCATAAAACCCCCATACACCAGCTTCTGCCAATGCGGATATCTCTGCTTGGACTCAATAAGCACCTCACTGATATAATAAACCGGACGTTGAACCAGATGCTCCTTCCCTGCCTCCTTCCGCTCTACCACAATGGCTACGCTTAATCGCCTGGCATTAGCGACAACATATAGCGTAAGCGGCTCTTTGTCAATGGGAGCGGCGAGTACAAAGCGGGTTGGCCAATTGCCGCTTCAAGTCCTCCAACGCTTCATCGGCACCGGGCTCGAGCAAACTGATCTGTCTTCTTGACATCTGGTACAAAGGAATGGCCTTCTCTCCGAGGCGGTGATAAACCGGCTCAATGGCAGCAATCCGCCCGCCAATCGCTGGACATCATTGATACACTTTGGCTTAGCCAGGAGGTGATAGCTGTAATCTTCTCCGGATTAGCTTCAATCCCCTGTTGGATACAAGGAAACCCAATAACTTGCTGCCGGAACACCGAAAACACATTTGGCGGGTTAAGCATCATCTTGTACACCCGCAGGTTGTCAAAGGTTTCTTTCAAATCCTCAATCGGTGTTTCCTTCTTCCTTGACTTAACCACAATATCATCCACATAAGCATGTATGCGTTCTGGCCGATCTGTTCGTGCAAGCAATTTCAGACGTTAACGCTGATAAGTTGCTTGGGCGCTCTTGAGCCCAAAAGGCATAGACACATAACAAAAGGCTCCAAAGGGAGTGATAAACGCTGTCTTCTCCTGGTCCTTAACCGCCATTTTGATCTGATGATATCCAGAATATGCATCCAAAAAGCTCAAACGCTCACAACCCGCCGTAGCATCAATAATCTGGTCAATGCGGGGGAGGGCAAAAGGATCTGCTGGACAAGCCTTGTAAGATCTGTGTAATCCACACACATGCGCCAAGTGCCGTTTTTCTTAAGGACCAGCACCGGATTAGCCAGCCACTCTGGATGGAAAACTTCAATGATAAAACCTGCTGCTAAGAGCCTGGCAACCTCCTCTCCAATGGCCTTACGCCTTTCCTCGTTAAACCGGCGAAGGAACTGCTTTACCGGTTTGTACTTGGGATCAACATTAAGAGTGTGCTCAGCGAGTTCCCTCGGTACACCTGGCATGTCAGAAGGCTTCCATGCAAAAATGTCCCGATTCTCACGGATGAACTCGATGAGCGCGCTTTCCTATTTAGGATCCAAGTTGGCACTGATGATGAACTGCTTGGACGAATCACCAGGTACGAAGTCAACAAGTTTAGTCTCAGCCGCCGATTTAAACTTCAGGGCCGGATCGTGCTCTGTAGTTGGCTTCTTCAACGGGGTCATATCCGCCGGATCAACATTATCTTTATAGTACTTTAGCTCTTCGTTGGAACAAACCGACTCTGCGTAAGCCGCATCACCTTCCTCACACTCTAAAGCAATCTTGCGGCTCCCATGAACCGTTATCGTTCCTTTGTGACCCGGTATTTTTAGCTGCAAATAGACATAACAAGGCCGTGCCATGAACTTGGCATAAGCCGGCCGCCCAAAGCAGGCGTGGTAAGGACTTTGAATTTTCACCACTTCAAACGTCAATGTTTCCGATCTGGAGTCATGTTCATCCCCAAAGGCCACCTCCAGAGCTATTTTACCAACTGGATATGCTGATTTGCCAGGCACCACACCATGAAACACTGTATTGGACGGCTTGAGATGTTTATCTGTTAACCCCATACAACGGAAGGTCTGATAATACAGGATGTTGATGCTGCTCCCTCCATCCATAAGCACCTTGGTGAACTTGTATCCTCCCACCTGAGGCGCCACCACTAGGGCTAGCTGACCCGGATTGTCAACCCGGGGAGGATGATCCTCTCTACTCCACACAATAGGCTGCTCTGACCAGCGTAGGTAATGAGGCACGGCCGGTTCAACAATGTTGACTGCCCGCTTCTGAAGTTTCCGGTCTCGCTTGTCCAAGCTAGTGGTGAAGACGTGATACTGCCCACCATTCAACTGCTTCGGATTGCTCTGATAACCCGACTGCTGCTGCTGCTGATTGTAACCACCTTGATTGTTACGATTGTCTTGTTGTTACGATTGTTACGCCGCCCGGATTACCATTAAACCACGGACCGAATTTCCTCCACCGTAACCGGGCGGACCAAACCGCCGCGGGGCCTTGATCATACCGGAAAGCTTGAACTTTTGAACTCCTGCATAATGTAACAATCCTTCCAGAGGTGGTTTCTTTGGCGCCTCCTTCGTCCCATGCTTGAGCAGGGCTGATTCAGCAGATAATTCAACGGTCCGGATTGTGATTAGGTGCACCACCTCGGTTCGGATGTTTACCCTTGCGCCGTTGGCCCTTGTCCTGTAGCGTTGGTGTTGGCTACAAAGCCCATGTTACCATTCGCCTTACGCTTGTTTCCTCCATTACCTGCCGAGTGATGCTGCTAGCCTCTGGAGTTGCTGTTCTATTTTCCCTTCCCTGTTTCATCCTCTTCCTCGGACTCGGGATCCTTGGTACTATCAGAATTAGCATACTTCACTAAAACGCCCATGAGAGCGCCCATGTCATTGCAAAAACACTTCATGCGACCCAACTTCAATTTTAAAGGTTTGAACCGGCAGTTGCCCTCTAGGGTTAAGATTGCAGAATCAGTGTTGATCCGATTACAAGAATGTAGAACTTCTGAAACGCGGCGCACCCAATGGGTTGTGGATTCTCCCTCAGCCTGGACACAAGCCACCAAGTCCATCACAGACATGGGCTGCTTACAGGTGTCTTTGAAATTCTGAATGAACCGGGTCCGCAACTGGGTCCATGAACTGATGGAATTGGGTGGCAGGTTTTTCAACCAAATGCAGGGCCGTGCCTTCAAGCATCATGGTAAAATACTTTGCACATGCAGCTTCATCCACATCCAGCATCTCCATGGCCATCTCATAGCTTTCTATCCATGCTTCGGAGCCGGATCGGCGGTATAATTGGGCACCTTGCGTGGCCCTTGAAATCTTTGGGCAAGCGTATATCGCGTAAAAGCGAGGGACGAGGCAAGGCACCCCAAAGAGCTAGATGTAACTCGAGGCTCGAAGATAGTCGGTCGAACCGCGCAAGCTGATAATCCCGATGTTGTCTTTGCTAACTCGGCCCCCCACGTGCCTCGCCCGGTCCACCACCTCTTGGCGTTTTGAAACCACCGTCGGGTTGTTGCCTTGAGGTGCACCGTCTTGCGCATTACTTGATACAGACGGTTCATCTGCATGCCTGCTATAGCTCGCTCGGGCGGGGGTGGAGTGGATCCGATCGCGGCTGTATGAATACGCTTCCTGTTGGACCAGAGCCGTCCTAAGGAGCTCTTTGACCCGGCGCGTTTCCACCGCCTGTGGTGAATCGCCTTCGATTGGAATCGCCTCCAACCGCGCCGCAGCCGCAAAAAGGTTATCCATCGGGTTGGAGTAGTGACCTGGAGGTGTTTGCACAACTTGAGGCGCGCCGGCATGACGGCGAGGTAGATCTATCACACGAGGCTGAATCGGCGCGCCCGTCCCAGGTGCTTCCGCCGGATTCACCACTGGCGGCGGATTACTGGTCCCTGCTCCTGGGGTGTTGAAGAGGTCTCTTCCCTCGAAAACCGAGGGCAAACGGGATCTGTACTTTCTTTTCATGACTTCATGCGGCGCGATTCTGATCCAAAGATGAGCCTATAAGCCTGCGCATCCAAAGCGGCCCGCTCTGCCACCATCCTAGCGTCTGTAGCTGCCAGATCCGCTTTAGCCTGAGTGATTTGCTCCTTCACCTTTGCAATCTCTGCATTATGCAGATCTTGATCTGCCGGGTTAGCCTCTGCCATGAGCACAGCCAACGCATCAAATAGTTCTGATAAAACTTGAGCCGGCGGGCGCCACAGGCCTCTGCCCGGCTGCCACCGCTTGTTGTCGAACCGGCGACCATTGTCGCGGCGGTTGAGGAGTGAAGTGTCGCTTGTGTACCGGCCATGAATATTCCAACCGGTTGGGCAGATCAAAGGGGTCCGGAATACTGTCACCGTCGGAACAGCCCCCGATCCGGCCATCTTGCAGCTGGTACAGAGATTCAGTTTCTCCAATCGATGACTCGTCATCCGAGTAGACAACGGTTTCGCCACCTGATGCTGATCCGTCCTCGTAGTTTCTTCCGTGGATGTCTCCCACGAAAGCACGCTTGATAGCCAGTTTAGCCAGGGCAGGTTTCGCCCGCTGAGCCGTCTCGACGAGGTCGGTGCAGATGTCCGGCTCAGGCCCTGGCTCACCGATCTTGCCGATGAACACGTGTATGCTACCAAAGGGGACCCGGTACCAGACTCAATCGAGCCGGCCTCGGGGCCCCAGCTTGCATCGTCGATGTAGAGCTTGCCGCGACGACTCTTGGTCATCCGGCCCACATCATAGCCTTCGAGTCCTTCGAACTTGCCCTCTAAGATCATCAAACCATCGTGCGATAGCCCCACGGTGGGCGCCAACTGTCGTGGAATTTTCACGGCAGATGTCCTCATGAAAGGACTTAGTCGCGGGGCCATCGAACGGGTTAACTTAGAGGGGTTAAAGCGGACGCAAAGACACAAGGGTTATACTAGTTCGGCCCCTTCGATGAAGGTAAAAGCCTACGTCTAGTTTGTAATGGGATTGATGTGATCTCGGCGACTCGGGAGCAATAGCTTCGCCTAAGCCTCGAGTTATAGTTGTCTCTCCCTAAACCGCCGCCGGGTCGTCCCCTTATATACACGGGCTGACGATCCGGCCGGTCTACAGAGTCCCGAGGCCGGCTCATACCAGTGTCCGGCTCGGTCTCTCCTTTCTCTTATCTTACAACAAGTTACATGGTTATGGCGGTTTTACCATTATGGGCCCTAATTCGCCCATGGGCTCCGGGCCTCTAAGCTCTATGGCGAATCGCCACCTTCTGAGTCTTCGTGGACTCCAATTATGGCTGAGGGTGAACCGGCCCCTACAGGGCGGTTTATATTCAGTAATTACATCCCCAACAGTGGGCGTTGTATTTCTTCGTCGTCCGAATCCCAACCTTCCCGACCATGGTTCGGCCAGGGCTCCCCTGATAGAGAGAGAGACTTTAATGAGTTCAGGATATCGCCAAAGGGCGAATGCTGAAAGATGTCTACGGCGGTGAACTCCATGACCGGCGCCCAGTCGGATTTGGCTGGCCGGGGCGCGGGATTTTCGGAGTCCGGAAAGGAGTCTGGCTCCTGGGAGTTGCGAGCTTCGCAAAGGACAGGGATGGTGTTCGGCTCGATCGCCGTGGAGATTTCAGCCCTCGAGGCGGTGTCCAACCAACCATCCTCGATCGGCGAAACCGGCTCCGGATTAAGGGTCGGAGCGGTATCTAGCGGCCTCCAGGCACTTTGTTCGGCGAGCTAGATCGTACCCATCGAGGACAAGTCTGGCACGCCGGCCGTGGCTCGAATCCGTCGAAGATCAAGTCTCCGCGGACATCGGCCGTATAGTTCAAGCTTCAAAACTGACCTGATGGCCAGGCGTAGCTTTCAATCTGCTCCGGATGGCACGATGAATTGGCCCAGCGGTGCAAAGCCGCCCGAATCTGAAGATCTGTCCGGGAGAAAAGTCTCACCACTGGACTGCGTCGTTCTTGACGATCGAAGGAGCCATCGGGCCTATAGGTGACGACCACGGAAGGAACTCTCAATGAAAGCACCAATGTCGGTGTCAAAACCGGCGGATCTCGGGTAGGGGTCCCGAGCGTGCGTCTAGGCGGATGGTAACAGGAGACAAGGGACACGATATTTTTACCCAGGTTCGGGCCCTCTCGATGGAGGTAATACCCTACTCCTGCTTGATTAATATTAATGATATGGGTAGTACAAGATTAGATCTACCACGAGATCAAGGAGGCTAAACCCTAGAAGCTAGCCTATGGTATGATTGTTGTTAGATCCCTCGGACTAAAACCCTTCGGTTTATATTAACACCGAATAGGGTTAGGGTTACACAGAGTCGGTTACAATGGTAGGAAATCTCCATATCCGTATCGCCAAGCTTGCCTTCCACGCCAAGGAAAGTCCCATCCGGACATGGGGTGAAGTCTTCAATCTTCTATCTTCATAGTCCAGGAGTCTGGCCAAAGATGACGGTTCGGCCGTCCGGACACCCCCTAGTCCAGGACTCCCTCACCTACGATGGAATTACTCACGCACGGCGGTGAGCATCATGAAATTGGTGACGGAGGATGGTTGATGATGATGATGGCGACGGATTCCCCTCTCCGGATTAGGGCTTGGCGGCGGCTCCGTAACGTAAAACACGATGAATCCTTCTCTCTGATTTTTTTCTCCCCGAACATGAATATATAGAGTTGGAGTTGAGGTCGGTGGAGCTCCAGGGGGCCCACGAGGCGGCGCGCCCAGGTAGGCGCGCCCCCCGCCCTCGTGGACAGGGTGTGGGCCCCCTGGCCTTGATTCTTTCACCAGTATTTTTTATTAATTTCAAAAATAATCTCCGTTGATTTTCAGGTCATTCCGAGGACTTCTATTTATGCACAAAAATAACACCATGGCAATTCTGCTGAAAACAACGTCAATCCGGGTTAGTTCCATTCAAATCATGCAAGTTAGAGTCCAAAACAAGGGAAAAAGTGTTTGGAGAAGTAGATACGATGGAGACGTATCAACTCCCCCAAGCTTAAACCTTTGCTTGTCCTCAAGTAATTCAGTTGATAAACTGAAAGTGATAAAGAAAAACTTTTACAAACTTTGTTTGCTCTTGTTGTTGTAAATATGTAAAGCCAGCATTCAAGTTTTCAGCAAAGATTATGAACTAACCATATTCACAATAACACTTAGATCTCATGTTTACTCATGTCAATGGCATAATCAACTAGCGAGCAATAATAATAAATCTCGGATGACAACACTTTCTCAAAACAATCATGATATGATATAACAAGATGGTATCTTGCTAGCCCTTTCTGAGACCGGAAAACATAAATGCAGAGCACCTTTAAAGATCAAGGACTGACTAAACATTGTAATTCATGGTAAAAGAGATCCAGTCATACTCAATATAAATTAATAGTAATGGATGCAAATGACAGCGGTGCTCTCCAGCTGGTGCTTTATAATAAGAGGCTGATGACTCAACATAAAAGTAAATAGATAGGCCCTTCGCAGAGGGAAGAAGGGATTTGTAGAGGTGCCAGAGCTCGATTTCTAAATAGAGATGAATAATATTTTGAGCGGCATACTTTCATTGTCAACATAACAACCGAGAGATCTCGATATCTTCCATGCTACACACATTATAGGTGGTTCCCAAATAGAATGGAAAAGTTTATACCCCCCCCCCCCTCCACCAACAAGCATCAATCCATGGCTTGCTCGAAACAACGAGTGCCTCCAACTAACAAGAGTCCCGAGGGAGTTTTGTTTGCAATTATTTTGATTTGATTTGCATAAAGCATGGGACTGGGCGTCCCGATGACCAGCCATTTTCTCGCGAGTGAGGAGTGGAGTCCACTCCTCTTGAGAATAACCCGCCTAGCATGGAAGATACAGACAACCCTAGCTATTAGAGCATACAAAACAGAATTTCATTTGAAGGTTTAGAGTTTGGCACATACAAATTTACTTGGAACGGCAGGTAGATACCGCTTATATAGGAAGGTATAGTGGACTCATATGGAATAACTTTGGGTTTTATAAAAGTGGATGCACAAGCAGTATTCCCGCTTAGTACAAGTGAAGGCATGAAAAAGACTGGGAAGCGACCAACTAGAGTGCAAGCATGAGTAGGATATAATCCACCATGAACATAAATATCATGGAGGCTATGTTGATTTATTTCAACTACATGTGTGAACATGTGCCAAGTCAATCCACTCGAATCATTCAAAGGAGGATACCACCATATTATACCACATTACAACCATTTTAATAGCATATTGGTACGCAAGGTAAACCATTATAAACTCCTAGCTAATTAAGCATGGCATAATTAACAATAATCTCTAGTTGTCATTGCAAACATGTTTATTCATAATAGGCTGAATCAGGAACGATGAACTAATCATATTTACAAAAACAAGAGAGGTCGAGTTCATACCAGCTTCTCTCATCTCAATCAGTCCGCCGTATATCGTCATAATTGCCTTTCACTTGCACGACCGAACGATGTGGATAATAATAATAGTGCATGTGCATTGGACTAAGTTGGAATCTGCGAGCATTCAATAAACAGGAGAAGAGAAGGCAATACGGGCTCTTGGTTAAATCAACAATAATGCATATAAGAGCCACTTTAACATTTTCATTATGGTCTTCTCCTTTCAACCCCCAAAGAAAAGAAAAGAAATAAAACTATTTACATGGGAAAGCTCCCAACAAGCAAAAGAAGAACGAGAAATCTTTTTGGGTTTTCTTTTAATTATTACTACTACAGCATGGAAAGTAAACTAGCTAAAAGCTACAACTAATTCTTTTCTTAAGGTTTTTCAAACACACAAGAAGAAAGCACAAAAAGGAAAATAAACTAGCATGGATAGTACAATGAAAAAGTATGAGCACCGACAACTAGCATGAGTGTGTGAACATAAATGTAATGTCGGTGATAAATACATACTCCCCAAGCTTAGGATTTTGGCCTAAGTTGGTCTATGGCCACGGCTGGCCTGGCGGATATCCAAAGTTGTAGTTGGGGTCGTACCGAGATGCAATGGCTATTGTATCGTGGGCTGCAGCTTAGAGGCGAGCTGTCTCAGTCCTCCTCTCGTACTCGTTCGCCTCCTCCCTGGTTATAACATGTCTCCCTTTTGCCTGAAAGTCAAGAAAAGTAGGAGCAGGGAGAGCGACGTGATAGGTGCGTCGTCTGTCAAAGATTAGTCGGTACTGGAGGAACTTTTTTTTGCAGGGAAGGTACTGGAGGAACTGATCGTTCCTCTCAACAAACTGATGACGAACCATAGCCTCATAATCTAAATAAATAGGAGGCAACTCAATATCATACTCACGTATGGGTATATCAAGAAAATTAGCTAAACGGGTTGCATAAATTCCACCAAAGAAATCTCCATTAATTCTATTATTATGCAACCTACGTGCAACAATGGCTCCCAAATTATAATGTTTGTCTCCTAATACAGCACTCCTGAGAACATTGAGGTTCGGGACGCACATGTGACATGCTTCATCCTTACCATTTATGCACCTACCTATGAAGAGAGCAAAATAATGTATAGCGGGAAAATGAATGCTCCCTATGGTAGCTTGTGTTATATCTCTAGACTCCCCACAGTTATACTAGCAAGAAAATCTCTGAACTCAGATTTGCGAGGCTCACTAGTGCTACCCCATTGTGGAAGTTTGCAAGCAGTATTAAAATCCTGTAAGTCAATAGTATAAGAGTTTTCATAAAGATCAAATAGGATAACTTGAGAATTGTGTGATGATGAAAATTCAAACCTTCTCATAAAGGAATCAGTGAGATAGTGGTACTGACGGCACTTATCTGCCTCGAAGCTCTCAAGATCAGTGTTACACACATATGCGTCAAATTCCTCCTTGATTCCTACTCGAACCATAAAGTCCTATGACGGCCATTCACAAGCCCGCACTTGAGCTTCCCTCGGTGGTTCATCTTCCGCGTCGCATATTGCGAGCCTGGGTCCTTGCTTCCTTGAAGGACCACCTTGGTACATTTTCCTAAACATATTTCTTCCTCTGAAAAATTTCTTAAAATTTTATAACTCAAAATAAAAGTGAGCCAAACTCAACAAAATTGATAGCAACTACTCCCACAAGCGCCTAGAGACTATATCATGCATTAGAACTACTTGGGACCAAATAAATTTGACATGCAAGCTCAAGAACAGGGTCACCTAGGCAGCAAATTTGCAATGAATAAAGCACTAGAACAAAAACTAATTGGACCATTGGAGGAGCCACATACCAAAGAACAATCCCCCAAAGCAGTTTTGTGAGTGGAGCTTTGAGCAAGGAGATCAAAAATGGCAGCAAGATGAGCTAGAACTCGTGCTTCAGCTGGTTGGTGATTTTTTTTGGGAGGAAGGAGTGTGTGGTGGCTGGAATAAGTGGAGGAGCCACCATGGGCCTGACGAGGCAGGCGCGCCTGGACCCTCGTGGCCAGGTGCTTGCTCCCCCTGATGTGTTCTTAGTGCCAGATATTCTCAAATATTCCAGAAAAAATCATATTTCATTTTCGGGACATTTGGAGAACTTTTATTTTGGGGTATTTTTTATTGCACGGATAATTCAGAAAACTGACAGAATATACTATTTTTGCTTTATTTAATCTAAATAACAAAAAGTAAAAGGAGGGTACAGAAGGTTGTGCCTTCTAACTCCATCCATCTCATGCTCATCAAAAGGAATCCACTAACAAGGTTGATCAAGTCTTGTTAACAATCTCATTCCGAATAACATGGAACCGGAGAAATTTCGAATAACACTATGTTACCTCAATGGGGATATGCACATCCCCAACAATAAGAATATCATATCTCTTTTTGACAGTAGGAAGAGGAAATTCAAACGCTCCAATAGTAATTGATGGAATTTTTCCAATAGAATTGATACTGTGGACTTGAGGTAGTTTCCTCGGAAAGTGTACCGTATGCTCATTTCCATTAACATGAAAAGTGACTTTGCCTTTATTGCAATCAATAACAACCCCTGCAGTATTCAAAAAGGGTCTTCCAAGAATAATAGACATACTATCGTCCTCGGGAATATCAAGAATAACAAAGTCCGTTAAAATAGTAACTTTTGCAACCACAACAGGCACATCCTCACAAATACCGACAGGTATAGTGGTTGATTTATCGGCCATTTGCAATGATATTTCAGTAGGTGTCAACTTATTCAAATCAAGTCTACGATATAAAGAGAGAGGCATAATACTAACACCAGCTCCAAGATCACATAAAGCAGTTCTAACATAGTTTCTTTTAATGAAGCATGGTATAGTTGGTACTCCTGGATCTCCAAGTTTCTTTGGTATTCCACCCTGAAAAGTATAATTAGCGAGCATGGTGGAAATTTCAGCTTCCGGTATCTTTCTCTCATTTGTAACAATATCCTTCATATACTTAGCATACGGATTCATTTTGAGCATATCAGTTAAACGCATACGCAAAAAGATAGGTCTAATCATTTCAGCAAAGCGCTCAAAATCCTCATCATCCTTTTTCTTGGATGGTATAGGAGGAAAAGGCATTGGCTTCTGAACCCATGGTTCTCTTTCTTTACCGTAATTCCTAGAAACAAAGTATCTCTTATCATAACGTTGATTCTTTGATTGTGGGTTACAAAGATCAACAGCAGGTTCAATTTCTACATCATTATTATTATTAGGTTGAGCATCAACATGAACACCATCATTAACATTATCACTAGGTTCATGTTCATTACCAGATTGTGTTTCAGTATTAGAGATAGAAATATCATTAGGATTCTCAGGTGTGTCTACTACAGGTTCACTAGAAGCATGCAAAGTCCTATCATTTTTCTTTTTCTTCTTTTTAGAAGGACTAGGTGCATCTACATTAGTTCTCTGAGAATCCTGCTCAATTCTCATAGGGCAACCTTCATGATACAAAGGTTCCTGAGTCACTTTACCCCTCTAGTTGCAACTCTAACAGCAAAGTCATTATTCTTACTATTCAATTCATTGAGCAAATTATTCTGAGCTTTAAGTACTTGTTCTACTTGAGTGGTAACCATAGAAGCATGTTTACTAATGAGTTTAAGTTCACCTTTAACACTAGCCATATAATCACTCAAGTGTTCAAGCATATCAGCATTGCGTTTCAATTGTCTACCAAAATAATCATTGAAGTTTTCTAGTTTGACAATATTACCAAACTCATCTAAGCATTGGCTAGCAGACTTATAATGAGGAATATCACCTTCATCAAATCTGTAGAGAGAATTTACCTTTACTACCTGTGTCGGGTTATCAAGACAATGTATTTCTTCAACAAGCGGCAAATTAAGACCATGTATTTCTTCAATTGGAGGCAAATTCTTAACATCTTCAGCTTTAATACCTTTTTCTTTCATAGATTTCTTTGCCTCTTGCATATCTTCAGGACTGAGAAATAGAATACCCCTTTTCTTCGGAGTTGGCTTAGGAGTTGGTTCACGAAGTGTCCAATTATTTTCATTGGTCAACATATTATTCAATAGAATTTCAGCTTGATCAACCGTTCTTTCCCTGAAAACACAACCAGCACAACTATCCAGGTGGTCTCTGGAAGCATCGGTTAGTCCATTATAAAAGATATCAAGTATTTCATTTTTCTTGAGAGGATGATCATGCAAAGCATTAAGTAATTGGAGAAGCCTCCCCCAAGCTTGTGGGAGACTCTCTTCTTCAATTTGCACAAAATTATATATTTCCCTTAAAGCAGCTCGTTTCTTATTAGCGGGGAAATATTTAGCAGAGAAGTAATAAATCATATCTTGGGGACTACGCACACAACCAGGATCAAGAGAATTAAACGATATCTTAGCATCACCCTTTAATGAGAACGGAAATAGTTTAAGGATATAATAGTACCGAGTTTTCTCATCATTAGTGAACAGGGTGGCTATATCATTTTATTTAGTAAGATGTGCCACAACAGTTTCAGATTCATAGCCATAAAAAGGATCAGATTCAACCAAAGTAATTATCTCAGTATCAACAGAGAAATTGTAATATTTATCAGTAACAAAGATAGGTGAAGTAGCATAAGCAGGATCATATTTCATTCTAGCATTCAGAGATTTTTCTTTCAGTTTAGCTAGTAATTTCTTAAGATCACTTCTATCATCGCAAGCAAGAAAGTCTCTAGCAGTTTCTTCATCCATAACATAACCCTCAGGCACAACAAGCAATTCATATCTAGGGGGAGAATCTTCATCAATATTATCAGTTTCAATAATTTCATTCTCTCTAACCCTAGCAAGTAGTTCATCAACAAACTCACCTAGTGGCACAGTAGTATCAAGCAGAGAAGTAGTTTCATCATAAGTATCATGCATAGCAGAAGTGGCATCATCAATAACATGCGACATATCAGAATTAAGAGCAGAAGCAGGTTTAGGTGTCGCAAGTTTACTCAAAATAGAAGGTGAATCAAGTGCAGAGCTAGATGGCAGTTCCTTACCTCCCCTCGTAGTTGAGGGAAAAATCTTGGTTTTCTCGTCTTTCAAGTTCCTCATAGTGACCATCAGATATAAATCCCAAGTGACTCAAAAAATAGAGCTATGTTCCCGGCAACGGCGCCAGAAAATAGTCTTGATAACCCACAAGTGTAGGGGATCGCAACAGTTTTCGAGGGTAGAGTATTCAACCCAAATTTATTGATTCGACACAAGGGGAGCCAAAGAATATTCTCAAGTATTAGCAGTTGAGTTGTCAATTCAACCACACCTGGATAGCTTAGTATCTGCAGCAAAAGTATTTAGTAGCAAAGTAATATGGAAGTAATAGTAACATGGCAAAAAGTAATGATGGATGTTTGGTAGTGATTGTAACAGTGGCAACGGTAAAGTAAATAAGCGAAGAACAATATGTGAAAAGCTCGTAGGCATTGGATCGGTGATGGAGAATTATGCCGGATGCGATTATTCATGCAACAGTTATAACATAGGGTGACACAGAACTAGCTCCAATTCATCAATGTAATGTAGGCATATATTCCGGATATAGTCATACGTGCTTATGGAAAAGCACTTGCATGACATCTTTTGTCTTACCCTCCCGTGGCAGTGGGGTCCTAATGGAAACTAAGGGATATTAAGGCCTCCTTTTAATAGAGAACCGGAACAAAGCATTAGCACATAGTGAATACATGAACTCCTCAAACTATGGTCATCACCGAGAAGTATCCCGATTATTGTCACTTGAGGTTGTCGGATCATAACACATAATAGGTGACTATAGACTTGCAAGATAGGATCAAGAACTCACATATATTCATGAAAACATAATAGGTTCAGATCTGAAATCATGGCACTTTCGGGCCCTAGTGACAAGCATTAAGCATAGCAAAGTGATAGCAACATCAACCTCAGAACATAGTAGATACTAGGGATCAAACCCTAACAAAACTAACTCGGTTACATGATAAATCTCATCCAACCCATCACCGTCCAGCAAGCCTACGATGGAATTACTCACGCACGGCGGTGAGCATCATCAAATTGGTGATGGAGGATGGTTGATGATGACGATGGCGACGGATTCCCCTCTCCGAAGCCCCGAACGGACTCCAGATCAGCCCTCCCGAGAGAGATTAGGGCTTGGCGGCGGCTCCATATCGTAAAACGCGATGAATCCTTCTCTCTGATTTTTTTCTCCCCGAACGTGAATATATAGAGTTGGAGTTGAGGTCGGTGGAGCCTCAGGGGGCCCACGAGGCAGGGGCGCGCCCCCCACCCTCGTGGACAGGGTGTGGGCCCCCTGGCCTTGATTCTTTCGCCAGTATTTTTTATTAATTCCAAAAATAATCTCCATTGATTTTCAAGTCATTCCGGGGACTTGTATTTCTGCACAAAAATAACACCATGGCAATTCTGCTGAAAACAGCGTCAGTCCGGGTTAGTTCCATTCAAATCATGCAAGTTAGAGTCCAAAACAAGGGCAAAAGTGTTTGGAAAAGTAGATACGACGAAGACGTATCAATTGACAACCCCTTTATCGCGTTGGTTGCAAGGTTCTTGATTGTTTGTGCAGGTACGAGGGACTTGTGTGTATTCTCCTGCAGGATTGATACCTTGGTTCTCAAAAACTGAGGAAAATACTTACGCTACTTTGCTGCATCACCCAGTCCTCTTCAAGGGAAAACCAATGCATGCTCAAGAAGTAGCAGATATTGTCAACTAGATAGTAGCCCATGTTGTACTCATGTCCATTGACAATATAGTGGCAAGGAGGAGATTTTCCTTTAGTCAACCTCGCAAACAATGATGATCGCTGCATCACTTTGTGTCACATCCCTAGCTTCTGGTGCTGCCTAGTGTTTGCATCTTGCTTGCATCATGTTTAAATTTTTTGAAACTTGAATTGAGGAATTTTCAAAAGCCTCAGAAAACCTCTAAAAATAGCCAACATTTAAATCTCATCAAATGAGTCCAAGAAAATGTTCCTGTTATTCTGTAAAAATATTGGCATGAGGTAAAATGCAAACCAATATTTGGAGTGACTGAAATATTTATTTTGGGCCTTTTGAATTAAATCAATGACATATTTGAGTTGGATTTAATTATATTATATAAGAAATAAAGATCAAACATTTTTGTAAGTTGCATGTGACCATGGGCTAGTCCTGAGCTCACATAACAATTTACAAAAAGTTTATAAAAATGATTTGATGTTCTAAATAAAATCAAAACAAAATAACTGAAATAGAAAAGAAAAACAGGAAAAGGAAAAGGCTTACCTGGCCTTACCTGCAGCCCAACCAGGCAAAGCTGGCCCAGCCCACTGGCCGTGCCAGTCACCACCAACCTCTCGCCAGAAGGACGAGAGGCGCGTGGTCCGCCCACCGGGCATGCGCCCGAGCCACCTCCTGCTTCCGCCGACGCTGGGGGCTGGCTGGAGACGCCACGCAACCCCCCCCCCCCCGACCCCTTCTGGCCTGTCCACTCCTCCTCTCCCCTCCTTTGTCTCTCTCGCACGCAGCCACCAAATGCCATCGCCGCCGCGCTCGCTGCCACCGCGGCCACCGGCCACCCCACGCCTCGCCTACGCGCCAAGAAGCTCCGCCTCGTCCCCCTCTTCCTCCTCGACGAGCCACGCATCGTCGGAAGCAGTGGCGCCTCGCCATCGAGCTCGACCCCGCCGCCTCTGCACCGAGATCGCCGGCGACCGTACGCCGTCCCCGACGCCTCCCCGAGCCGTCTGAGCTTCTCTACGTGACCGCTGTGAGCTTCCGCACCGAATCCTCCTCTTCCCCGCCTTGATTTCTTGTTGTAGCCGTCGCCCCCTTGAAGACTGAACTGCGCCGCCGCACGAGCTCGTCGCCGGCCACATTCCGGTGACCATTTGGTCCCGTGCGTGTACCCGTTGCACTCGTAGCGCCGCGTAGAGCCTCTTCAGCCTGCTACTTGCTCGAACGCAGGCCGTAGCACCAAAACCGCGAGCACCCGAGCTCCGGCCGCTGCCCAACTCGCCGTCGCTGCCTCCACGGGCCACCCCAGCTCCATACGCTGCCACCAGTGGCTGTGCCACTCCTCCAGCTTCCCGTAGAGCCAAACCCCGTCGCAAACCACCGTCTGTAGCGCCATCCCGAGCAACTCCGGCGAGGTCCCGCCGTCACCGTGGTCGCCGGCGTCACTTGCTGACGTGGCTAGCTTAGTTAGCCACTAATCACCACCCCGTGCCACTAACACTGGGCCCCACACACTTAACTAACCACAGTATAATTCCTGCTTAGTTTAAATTAATCACAGTGGCCCCATGCGTCGGCATTGACCTCGCTGACGTGGCCATTGACCGGGCCCACATGTCAGTGTCACTAACTGACACTGGGTCACTGACCAGTGGGTTCCATCGGTCAGGTTTTACCTGGTCAGCCACAGCCGACCTGCTGACATGATGTTGTTGTCATGCTGACGCAGTAAATCTATTTATGGATTTAGTTTATTTTTAAATAATCCAGAAATTGCAGAAAATATCCAAAACTTCTAAAAATCATATAAAATCAACCGTAACTCCAAATGAAACAAATTATATATGAAAAATGATCAGAAAACTCCAATCTATCCATCTATACCATTTTCATGCATGTTAGAACAACTTATAGCTGATATTTAGGACAAATCATATAAATGGCATTTGAATAATCACATATGGAGTTGAATTTGAATCTTTGGTTCAAACCAATTTCATTTAATCTGGTTGCTAGTTGCATTAGCTCAAATCACATCATATTACCATGTCACATTCATGCATCATATTGTTGCATTGCATTGATTGTGTTCTTCCTTGTTTGCCTGTGTTTGTCCCCTCTCGATAGACGTGGTTCCAATGATGTGATCGATGACACCGATGAAGATCTATACTATCTTCAGAAGTGCCAGGCAAGCAAAACCCCCTTGTTCATTCCAATACAATCCCACTCTCTCGCTTCTGCTCTCTTTTACTGCATTAGAACAACAACGTTTCAACTGTTACATGCTGCGGTAGCTGAACCCCTTTCCTCTGCATGACCTGTCATTGCCCTAGTAAATAGATGAAACCCACTAGCATGAGTAGGAGTTGTTTGAGCCCTGATGTGCCTACTCATTCATGTTTGTTTGTCATGCCTGCTATTGCTTAGAGTTGAGTCAGGTCTGATTTCATCGGGGATGAATTGGAGTGTGGTGAACATGTCCTACTGCCGAGAGCTAAGTGTGTGAACACGATTTGGTAAAGGTAGCGGTGAGAGGCCATGTAGGAGTACATGGTGGGTTGTCTCATTGAAGACGTCCTCAGGAACTGAGTTCTGTGTTTGTGATCCATGAACAGTTACTACCATACATTGGGTTCCGGTAACTCGGCCCCTCTCGGCTTATTAATCAACTTGATCTCTGTCCAGGAGTTGCAACTAGTTTACGGTGTTTGTAGGTAGTGCTAGTAGTCTACCAAGTGGCACCCGATGCAGGTGGGCTTGGGATGACTAGGCACAAAGGGGCCCGGTGTACCAAGTGGCACCCGGATGGTGGACTTGGGAACCCTGCACACATCGTTTGGGGCCGTGAGCGACACCCTGGCCAGATCTCCTGCGGATGGAACCCGAATAGGCGATAAACCTGGACGAGAGACTTGTGTGATTAGTCAGGTCGTGTCCGACACCCTCGCTGGGCTTCCGCTTGAAGGTTGCCGAGTACATGTCATGTAAACGGCGATAAGTGGTGAGAGCGTGTGTGGAGAAGTACACCCATGCAGGGTTAACATTATCTATTCGAATAGCCATGTCCGCGGTAAAGGACTTCTGGGTTGCCTGTACAGTTCATAGACAAGTGAAAGTGGATACTCTAAAATGCGCAAGATAAGCGTGAGTGCTATGGATGGCGTTCTCGTGGGGAGACGGGAGCGGATCCATAGTGGTGTATTGATATGGTGAATATGTGGACTCGTGTGCGCCACCTCAAAAAGTTACTTGCAGTCGTAGTTTAGGATAGCCACCGAGTCAAAGTTGGCTTGCTGCAGTTAAACTCCACCACCCCCTTTGTTGATACCGATGCATATGTAGTTAGATCTGATGTAAGTCTTGCTGGGTACATTTGTACTCACGTTTGCCTATTTTATGTTTTGTAGAGAGACTCCGGTCTCGCTAGTAGTTCTGCTTGGACTTCGACGTTTAGCTTGTTACCTCAGCTACGATCTTTTGCCCTCGGCAGGATCTGGTAGATAATCAGGCTTCTAAGCCTTTTTCATTTGTAGATGTCTGTACTCAGACATGTTAAGCTTCCACATGTGCTTTGATTTGTATGCTCTGAATGTTGGGTCATGAGACCCATGTTTGTAATATCTCGCTCCTCGGAGCCTATTGAATAAAATACTTGAGTCGTAGAGTTGTGTTGTGATGCCATGTTGTATTTACACATATCGAGCATATTGTGTGTATGTTTGAAATGCTTGGTATGTGTGGGATCCGACAATCTAGTTGTTTATCCTTGGCATCCTCTCTTATGGGGAAATGTAGTCTAGTGCTTCCATGAGCCATAGTAGTCCGCTACAGCCCGGATCACCGGAGTCTTGCTAACCCAAAGACTCTTGCTCGGGGCGCTTGATGGCCGGCATGTGTTTCACTTCGCCGTTCTGTATACATCCCTTCGGGAAATGTCACGCGGTGACATCCGGAGTCCTGCCTAGCCTGCTACAGCCCGGGTTCCCGGAGTCCTGTTAGCCCAGTGCTACAGCCCGGATTCACAGCTGCTGACCGACATGCTCGAAGTTGATTCATGTATGCCTGTCCCCATGGGTTAGTGCCGCTTCGGGTTCACGACTAGCCATGTCGGCCCGGGTTCTCTGTCATATGGATGCTAGCGACACTATCATATACGTGAGCCAAAAGGCGCAAACGGTCCCGGGCCATGGTAAGGCGACACCCGTTGGAATACCGTGCGTGAGGCCGCAAAGTGATATGAGGTGTTACCGGCTAGATCGATGTGACTTGGAATCGGGGTCCTGACAGCTTTGGTATCAGAGCCTGACTGCCTGTAGGATTACCAAGCCAAACCGGTTGAAGTTGTGTCTAGAAATGCTTTAGTTATGTAAGGGAATTGATTGTGGAAGGGAACGTAAGGCTCTTTTTACTCCTTATACCTCATGGCCTTCTGATCTGAGTCATCCTCTTCTCTTCTACGGGGATTAAGAACTAGGCCTTCTCATCTATCTATCAGGATGACGTGTTACTAATCCATAGACTTATAGAATTGATAGTTTCAAATCTCAGTTCAGTTTTTACTACTTCCGTATGTTCATAGCTGGTCGCAGAACCTTGATATTATGATGTTAAGCGGTCATGCCACTATTTTGCAGGATGTCTCAAATCATTTTGAGCATTTACAGCCGTTATGCCGTCCGAGTCATCCCAGATTTCTAAATAGTCTGATGCATTTGCAAATCCCTTCCCTCCGTTTCTAATGTTCATTTGGGCCAGTTAATCACACAAATTAGTGTGTTGAGGTACTCCGCTGCCTCGGCATATATGTTGGAGCTATTATTATGAACCTAGGTGTTTTAGGGAGTCACCTAGTAATCTAGCGATGTTTTGTGTTCCCGGTGTGATGATTCTGGCCATTATTCTCGAAAGCATCCTATGATGCCATTTAGTAGTAGGTATTTTATTCCCGGGTTCTTGGACCCAAGATTCACCCTACTTACCTCCTGTTGATAGTGTTTTCTAGTTCCTTTAGGATATTAGTAACTTCGCGATAGTTCTCGAGGTCCGTGGTATATCCTTCTTCCAAATACTATGAACCGCTTATGGCAGAAGTTCCTCGCTGAACCGAAGGATCACAATCAGAGTACTCTTGAGGAGTTCTCCATTCATAATTGTGAATCTGCCAGTTCTACCCTTTCCGCATGGGATATTCGGAAGAAATGTTGAGCTTCGCTCAACATACTAATCTATGCATCCACAACTCAGAAAAAAAACATATGTTCCTTTGAGTTGTTCCTCTTTAGTTGTCTCCTGACCTTCGTCTATCAAGTGATAGTCAAGAGTATGCATGCATTCGTTCATCGGTGCTTATCATTCTTGTGGTTCGTCAAGCCATTCTATTTCGGAATGACTAGGAGAAACAAACTCCAGTACCTCATCCATTTCTAGGATTGGGTCAAAGCAGTTGTATCCCGCAGATCATAATGCCAATCCAGCTTTTGTTCTGTTCTACCCTGGAGTATTACCCTCTTTATGTCAAGAAAGTCATAGGAATTGCACACCATCTTATGAATATTTGGTGCAGTGATACTTCTCGCCATCATTCTTCATTCCTCGGTTCCTGTGTTGTTGTAACCAGAATGCCGACAAGTGAACCATGATGTGTGAATTCAATACTCCTAGCAACATTGTTTCTTGGTAGCTAATGACCAATAATTTCATTCTTAGCATGTTGGTTCTTGAATCATCGTTCTAAGATAGATTGTGCTACCTAGTCCTTATTTCCGGTGCACTCCTCGATCAATGAGTTAGGATTTTGCCAATCCCTTGCTCTTGTGATCATGTCGTCTTGCCCTGAAAAGCAAGATCGTTCGCGAGCTTAGTAACATATCGGTGGATCGTGATTTTCCGAATATCTTCTCGGAAGTATTATCAGGTTGCCACTTGACCGCTATGTTGAGTTCGTGATCATGTTGGTTTTCCTCAAAACCACCCATTCTCCAAGATTCTGTGTTGGGTATTCCTGAGCTAGTTGGTTGAGCTAGACAATAACTTGGAGAGTTGGAAGATAAAAAGCTTTGCCGAATTTGGTTCTTTCTGAAGGGATATCTTTGTGTTTGTGTGTGTGTGTGTGTGTGTGTTGAAGAAAGATGATATCTTCACCAATTGGTCCTCGTGATCAGTTGTTGGATCTATTGCCTTGTCAAAACTTTGACTTGAGTATGGGCTATCGTCAAGTCAAATCAGAACCAACGGTGTTCGTAATGTCGTCTTACTCGTGGTTGATCCCTCAAGCATACACCATTACATCTTTTGGTCTGACCAATGCTATCACCGTGTTCACATGATGGTGGAAGTCCAAAGGATATGGAAATTCCGATGAGTTGTTGTTGAGCCCATCGCTGACATTTTGTCTCCCCCATGATTCATGTTGAACATCAACCTAGTGTTGGAAACTTTGTAAGCAATGTCTTCGTGTTTCGTTCATGAAGCTTATGCTTTGATGAAATAAGTGACTTTCTCCAAGTTCATGTGCATTAGGTGTAAGTTGCCGCCATGAATTTGAGAAAGGTTTGTTTTATTTCCCTTGGAATCATCCCAAGTCAGTCATGCATACGTGCGAAGTAGATTAATTACCTCCACTCCATATGTGTTCCTAGCACACCAAGCCACTGATTGAATTGTTCAAGGAGGAGAAGCTCCTTCTTAAGAGCTAACCCGGGCTTATAACAGGACTTCGATATCCTCGTTGATGGTTCCCCACCTGAACTCGGTAGTGTTTTATTATAAGACTACTACATGGTCATGCTTGTTTTGGACAACATGTTCACAGGTTTGTAGCAGAACTAGCTCATGTTTTGGAGCTTGCTATCGCAGTTCATCTCGCGAGAGTCTCGCAACATTATCTCGTCGATTTGTGTTGCAACTCTTCTTTTCAGACATGTGAATCTGAAGTATCCCGTTTCTAACCAGATCTGAATCTCAGGCAGATATGATGGTTGGAACATTCCCAACATTTGCATTTTGTTCCCAGCTTGCACCCCATCGTGCCAATTTTCCATGGGATGTCCTGGAAAACAGGGTATAGTGGTAGCGTTGGAAAACAGGGTAGCGTCAGAGGCATATGGGATAAACAATTTGTACCAGGCGTAATATAGTGTTGTCGTGAAATAGTATGGAACGCCAGTACTATTACATTTAGTTGTGGCGTGTTGTTGGTTCCGACGCCAGTATTGTTATTTTGTCAATGCCAAAACATTCTTAATTATATTATTATTTTTTGGTATATTCTTTTTATAGTATATTATAGTTTACTTTTATCAAATTTTTATTATTTTAAACAGAAATATTGACATTTTTTAAAATATGTACTTTGAGACTTTAAATGACTTTTTTCCTTTCTAGTTTAAGACTTGAAATATATAGTTTTGAGCCTTCAAATATGTAGTTTGACAGGTCCAAATTATTTTATTTTTAGTTTTTTATGTGGTGATCTTTTTTATAGTACATTACATTTACTTTTATTTTTTTATTATTTTAAACAGAAATGATGACATTTTTTAAAATATATACTTTGAAACTTTAAATTACTTTTTTCCTTTTTAGTTTAAGACTTGAAATATATAGTTTTGAGCCTTCAAATATGTAGTTTGACACTTTCAAATTTTTTATTTTTAGTTTTTTATGTGGTGATATTTTTTTATAGTACATTAAAGTTTACTTTATTAAATTTTTATTATTTTAAACAGAAATAATGACATTTTTTAAAATATGTACTTTGAGACTTTAAATTACATTTTTCCCTTTAGTTTGAGACTTGAAATATATAGTTTTGAGCCTTCAAATATGTAGTTTGACGCTTCCAATTTTTTTTCTGTTTAGTTTTTTATGTGGTGATCTTTTTTATAGTACATTATAGTTTACTTTTATTAAATTTTTATTATTTTAAACAGAAATAATGACATTTTTTAAAATGTGTACTTTGAGACTTTAAATTACTTTTTCCCTTTTTAGTTTAAGACTTGAAATATATAGTTTTGAGCCTTCAAATATGTAGTTTGACACTTCCAATTTTTTTGTTTTTAGTTTTTTATGTGGTGATCTGTTTTATAGTACATTATAGATTACTTTTATTAAATTTCTATTATTTAAAATATAAATAATGACATTTCATAAATAATGATCTTTTTTCTTATTGGGCTAGCCCAAATAGGATTAGAATGTCGTGGGGGTCAAAACCAACGGGGGCAACAACCCCCTCTACCCATGCACTCCCTCTCTCTGCCCTGCTCTATTTCGTTCCCCTCTTTCTCTCCCTCTCTCTCGCCGTCTGTCGTCGCCGCTTCGATTCTGGCTAATTCCGGCGATTGTCGTCGTTCTCCGGTCCCGAGGTACACATCTGAGCCTCCCACTCTCATCTGGCCCATTTGGATTTTTTTTAATTAGAGGTGTGTTTTGCATTTCCTATGCTAGGGCGACGGCGGCGGCAGCAGGCAGCAGACTCTAGGCGACCCTCGGCTCCAACCCAGGTGAGCATATCATCCCTCCCTCTTTTGCTATAGGTCACTGCCACTGTCGATAAAATTAAGGTGTTTGAGTTGCTAGCTGTAGAAATTGGAAGTGCAAGTGCAATCAATCAATCAAATTAAGGTGTTTGAATTGTTGTTGTTGTTGTCAATTTTTAAGTCATCATGTTTGGAAGCATCTAAAATCTGAAACAAAGTGTTTGAGTTGCTGTTGTAATCCATAACAAAGTACTGTTTGAGTTGCTGTTGTGTACTACATCAATGAACATATGACAGTGGCAGTGGCAGTGGCATTTTGTATCTTCATTTTGCATCAATGACAGTGGCCTAATGCTAAAGATGTATCTTGTTCATTATTCCCTCTGTTCCTTTATATAAGGTGTATTTCTTTTTTGATAAAATTTTAGAATGTAAGGTGCATTTCTTCTAATTCCTCATAATTTCCTCTTAAAATTTTAGAATGTAAGGTGCATTTCTTCTAATTCCTCATACTTCTAATTCCTCATAATTTCCTTGTTCCTTTATATAAGGCAATATTATCAACTTACAAATCATTTTCCAACTTGCAACACATAGCAAAGATGGGCATGGATGCAACTTACTTGTAACTTGTTATTCTTGTTTGACATGTGTGTTTGGTTCTTGTCAGAACTAAGGAAATTTTTTGTTAGCACTAAGGAAATTCTTGTTTGACATTGTGATGCTATCTATATATATTTTTTGTAGTGATTGGCATTACATTTCCATGTGTGTTTGGTTCTTGTCATAATAACCGATACTTGTCATTATTTTGAAGTTCCAGCCATGACTAGCTGGAACAGCCACTACGAGTCCTCGTGCAACTTCGCGACCTATGATGAAGTTGAGAAAGGCGAAACGAGTACCAACCAGGTAAGATTACAAAAACATCCATGAGCACTCCAAACACATGCATATATACATATATCATCTTTATTGATGATTTCAAATATTCGACTTGTCAGGTGTATGTACAAGACCCATCTCCAGAACCGGTCCAGCAGCAGCTACCGCTACGTGATGTGGACATGCTCGGTCGTGAGCTTGTCGCGTCAAAGAAGAGTACAATGAAGGCACTTAACGAGTTGAATAACTCCCTGAAGAAAGAGAAGGATGATATGATCGACGAGATGTCCGATCTCGTCAGTAAGAAATTGAAGCTCATCGACCAGAAGTAGCTACTGGTCACCGAGATCGAGTCTATGAAGGAGATACGGCTCCTGAAGGCCAAGAGGGAGGAGCTGAAGACCCGCAAAGTCTATTTCAGGAAGGAGGGAGAGAGAAACAGGAACAAGTTGCATGAGATGAGGATCATTCTTCATCGTAGCTAGTTAGCGCGCGGATAACAAGTTGCGTGAGATTGATGACGATATATACTTTTACTTGTATATAGCTAGATCAGCTAGCCACCAGATAACTTTTGCTTGTAGGTAGTAGCAAGCTAGTTACTGAAAACTGTAGTAATAGCTGTGTATATTTTGTGGATTTGAGACTTACCACTAGAAGTTTAAATGGCTGGACATATACTAATCGTTGGGTATATTTTTTATTGCTGAAAAATACAAATTGCTAGCGTTGCCTCACAATAAATGCCATAGATAAAACAATGTATTACTGGCGTTAGCCAGGTGGTCGCCATCAGTACTAAAATGTTGTTGTCTGCTAACGCCACCACTAAACTGTTTTCACTGGCGCCATATTGGTGGCATTGGGTCTCTACACCAGCAAGGCATTTTTTGCCATGCCATAGCTAGGCTTTTTTCCACTAGTGAGTTTGTCTTGCATTTTCCGAAAAAAGTATGCCCGGACTGCTCGACGAACCGATACAGACCTGTGTTGGATGGCTAAACACGTTCTAACCGTGTAGTCCGGACGCTTGCGGGCGGTTTGAGGGTCCGCTTTGGAGATGCCCTTACAACCATCGATACAACACCACAAAGAAAGGGGAAAATGCAAAAGAAAAACTCTGGCATGATATAAGGTCCGAGGAGCAGCAACAAAGCCCAAAACACATTGAG
Source organism: Aegilops bicornis (assembly GCA_021605145.1). NCBI lineage: Eukaryota > Viridiplantae > Streptophyta > Magnoliopsida > Poales > Poaceae > Aegilops > Aegilops bicornis. Next base: position 27,350,618 of record CM038673.1, on the reverse strand, counting down.
ATCGACACACTGGGGCCTGATACATGAGCGGAGAACCAACGTTGTAAAGGAGGCCCAATCGAGAACGATATTAGTCGTCAAAGGAAGCCTTGCCACCGCCATCGCCTGTGATCAGTTCCATCACCGACAAGAGCCACTTACTCCCCCTTGCTCGAAGGGCGCCCCACCACCGAATGATGGAATGCTCATCACCATAGAACACAAATACAAACTGACGCCATGACCCCAAAGGGAGGTCTTCGAGCGCAACCACCATGACGAACCTAACTCCTCTAGAGAGCACCACCATTGAAACATGGATCTGACACAAGAAGAAACAAAGTTGCCATCCACGAAACTGATCTCAACTATGTAACTTATTTCTTGTAGAGTTTTGTAGGATAACAGCAAATTTCTCTCAAGTGCGATATGACAGCGTGCAATTTATCTATGAAGGTTGCTACTGATAAAACAAAAGTCGTACCTCGGATATGCTACTGATATTGTTCAAGATGAAGCAGTGATTGTTAAGCTGAGTTTGAAAATATATAGCACATATATACCGAGGTATATACATATTGATAAAAAACTTGAGAGGAACGTAGAAGACTACAAAAATTACTACTAGTAAAAGTATAGTGGCACTTTATATGCATGTGCGTACAACCATGCATGCATAAGACATATGAAGCTTGGGTCAGTCACATTGGTAGATATAAATTTGAAGAAGTCCAATTTGAGGACTCGGGGGGCAAAACCTCCGCGCCGCCTCGGACCTTGACCTCCAGTCCTCTCTCCCCCGCCGCCGCCGCCGGCTGCTGTTGGGATTGGCCCGCGTGGTGGTAGACGGCGGTGGGGCTTCCCCGTGCGCCATCTGCTGGTCCTCCTCGTCACCCCCGCCCCCATGGTCGCTGCTTCCGGTCCTTCCCCGACACCTTCCCGGCAGCGTGAAAGTGCGTTATATCGACTAGAGAGGGGTGAATAGGCGATTTTTATGAATTCTTCACTGAGGAATTTGCGGGTGAGGAAATTCCTTAGCGAAGAACTACTAGCAGCGGAATAAACACTCAAAAGTAAACATAATAGAACACAAGCATGGTCATCATGATGAAATGAAGACAAGCACAGAGTACAGAAAGCGTAATCACAAGATAACACAGGACGAAGACAAACAGATTAAAGAAATTGAACTGAGGAAATTAAGAAAGTCTTCAGTCAAAGTCTTCAAACACAGATATGAAAAAGCACACAGCACAGATATGAGGAAAGGAAAGAGTCGAGGAAATAGAACCAGTAAGCTTGGTGAAGACAATGATTTGGTAGACCGGTTCAACTAACTGTCTCGGTTGTACATCTGGTTGGAGCGGCTAGGTATTTAAACCTGAGGACACACAGTCCCGGACACACAGTCCTCACCGTATTCTCCTTGAGCTAAGGTCACACAGACCTCGCCCAATCACTCGTGGTAAGTCTTCAGGTGACTTCCGAACCTTCACAAACTCGGTCACTCGGCTATCCACAATTCCTCTTGGATGGTCTAGACCATGACGCCTAACCGTCTGGAAGAAGCACATTCTTCAAAGGTAACAAGCGTCGGATCCACGCAGGATCAATCTCTCCAGTGATGCTCAATCACTTTGGATTTGTAGGTGTTTGGGTTTGGGTTTCCTCACTCGATGATTTTCTCTCAAAGTCCACGGAGGATGGGATGCTCTCAAATGACAAGTGTTAGTTTCTCTCGGAGCAGCCAACCAGCTAGTGGTTGTAGGGGGCGGCTATTTATAGCCTAGGGAGCAGCCCGGCATGATAAGACATAAATGCCCTTCAATAATATGACCGTTAGGTGGGTAGATATTTTGGGATAGCTGGCGCGTAGCACAGCAACGGTCGGATATTTGAGGCTCAAATTCCTCAGGGCTATCATGTTCCTCACTGTGTAGGCAATCCGCACTGGCGAATTCCTAACTCCTCAGTCAGAACAAATTGCTCAAAGACCAGAAGAACTTATTCTCTGTCACTGAAGAAATTGACTGAACTGAATGAGATTTCCAATGGCTTCACTCGAAGGGATTGGTAGGTGTAGGATTTTGAGTTGAGCATCACATGGAAATTTTTCCTTAGTATTTCCTCGACCCCCTTTTAACAAAGACGGTGTTTCCTATGACTCAAGAAAGAGAAAATGAAACTACGAAGACAAAAGTCTTCACGCTTCATGTTCCTCGTATGAATACCAAGTCTTCAGATTACACCAATTTCTTCACTTTCAAAGTCTTCAGGAAGTCTTCAGAAAACCAAAATCTTCAGTCGAAGATATTCATTTTTAGGGGTCGTCTTTCTCTGTAAATATCAAACTCCTCATAGACCTATAGACCTGTGTACATTCATAAACGCATTAGTCCCTTAACCTATAAGTCTACAATACACCAAAATCACTAAGGAGCACTAGATGCACTTACAATCTCCCCCTTTTTGGTGATTGATGACGATATAGGTTAAGTTTTCAACGGGGATAAACATATGAAGGGTAAATACTGATAGTGAGGACTTTGATTGCAAGATATAGAAGAACTCCCCTCAAGATGTGCATAGTGAGGAATTTGCTTTTGACGCAATGCACACTTGAAGAGTAGAATCATGGAGATCTCCCCCTATATCTTGTTATTCATACACGCATTTGACATATAATATGAAGAATTTGAAATGCATGATGAAATATGGTGACTGATGTAATTCAGCATGCATGCATTAACATTAGTGGGGAATAAGCATGCAGAAAATCACAGCAAAAGTATCAGGCCACCATAGAGTTTAAGTTTACAACTCGATCCAGCAAAGTCATCAGAAGAACGAGAGTTGTAACTTAGAAAAAAAACGCCCATATAAGATAGACCCGCTTGAAGACTAACTCAAATTTCTCCCCCTTTGTCATCGAATGACCAAAAGGGTTGAAAAAGAGGACTAACGCCCCTGAAGAATATCATGTTGATGGAGGAGCACCAGCGTTGTTGGGGTCCATTGTTGATGTAGGGCATGCCGCAGTGTCGTCCAAGTCTTCATGCTCGTCGGTGTCGCGCGATGAAGAATAGGAGCTGGCCACCAAGGAAGGAACCTTGACCTTCTTGTACTTCTTTGGTGGAGGAGCAGACCATTCAAAATCTTCCTTGAGACCCATTTTCTTCAGATCCTCTTCATTAAATGTGAGATGTAACAGCCCAGTGCAGTTGAAGGTTTCATGGAGGTAGTAATGGTTTTTCTTCACTGCATTGTGGGTAGCAGTCATGTTGTGAAGAATTGAACCAAACTGACGCTTGACCCATTTGTGATTTCGATCAACCTTCTGGTGAAGACTGAGGAGAAGCTCACGATCAGTCATCACCCTGGGAGCTGTGCCTTGAGGATTTTGCTTGGGTGCGTTGGCGGCAGAGTCATGAGTGGCAGAGTCTTCATTGGTGGAGTAGGATGCAGCCTTGCGAAATTGACCATACAATGGACGAATGCCTTCATCAATAACAGCAGAATCCTTGCCCTTGTCATCAGCCGAGGAAAATGTCCCTTTGAGGACTTCAATCAGGGGCAAGTAGCTGCAATGGTTCAGTGTATCTGCTTTGTAGTTGAGTGAAGACCTTGTTCTGATGAATCTCATAATCCATAGAGCATAAGGCTTCAACTCAAATGGTGACATTGCGACATTGGCCAGAGTCCTCATGAAGAAATCATGGAAGTTGACGGGAACGCCATGCATGATATTGAAAAGCAGATTCTTGATGATGCCAATGACTTCTTCTTCATTCGAGTCATGGCCCTTGATGGGACTCAATGTCTTCGTCAAAATGCGATAGACAGTCCGAGGCACATATAGTAATTCCTTCACAAGGAATTTTTTTCTTGGGGCCTGACCTGGCTTCAATGGCTTCATGAGTACTTGCATATAGTGATCTGTAAGCTCAGGCTCTTGGTACATGCAACGAGCAGCTTCAAGGGAAGGACTGAGAGGTACAACACGAAGCAATTCAGTAGCTAGTGCCCTGTAGTGAGTGTTTTCAGTCATCCAGTCCAGCACCGATGAATTCACATCTTCAGAGTCTCCGGTGATGTGCAGCATTGCGTAAAATTGAAGAATGAGTTCTTCATTCCAATTGATAGGTCCATTTTGCATCATGCTTTTATATCAATATTTATTGCATTATGGGCTATTATTACACATTATGTCACAATACTTATGCCTATTCTCTCTTATTTTACAAGGTTTACATAAGGAGGGAGAATGCCGGCAATTTGGAATTCAATTTGGAAAAGGAGCAAATATTAGAGACCTATTCTGCACAACTCCAAAAGTCCTGAAACTCCACGAAAGTCATTTTTGGAAATAATAGAAAATATTGAACGGAAGAAATACGTCAGGGGGTCACCACCGGCCCACGAGGGTGGGGGCGCGCCCCCTGCCTCGTGGGCCCCCTGTTGGCTCTCCGGTGGCCATCTTCTGCTATATGAAGTCTTTCGTCAAGGAAAAAATCATAAGCAACCTTTCGGGACGAGACTCCGCCGCCACGAGGCGGAACCTTGACGGAACCAATCTAGGGCTCCGGCAGAGCTGTTCTGCCGGGGACACTTCCCTCCGGGAGGGGGAAATCATCGCCATCGTCATCACCAATGCTCCTCTCATCGGGAGAGGGAAATCTCCATCAACATCTTCACCAGCACCATCTCCTCTCAAAACCCTAGTTCATCTCTTGTATCCAATTCTTGTCTCCAAGTCCGGGATTTGTACTAGTAGGTTTCTAGTAGTGTTGATTACTCCTTGTAGTTGATGCTAGTTGGTTTATTTGGTGGAAGATCATATGTTCAGATCATATATGCATATTAATAACCCTCTGATTATGAACATGAATATGCTTTGTGAGTAGTTACGTTTGTTCCTAAGGACATGGGAGAAGTCTTGCTATTAGTAGTCATGTGAATTTGGTATTTGTTCGATATTTTGATGAGATGTATGTTGTCTATCCTCTAGTGGTGTTATGTGAACGTCGACTACATAAAACTTCACCATTATTTGGGCCTAGAGGAAGGCATTGGGAAGTAACAAGTAGATGATGGGTTGCTAGAGTGACAGAAGCTTAAACCCTAATTTATGTGTTGCTTCGTAAGGGGCTGATTTGGATCCATATGTTTCATGCTATGGTTAGGTTTACCTTAATACTTTTGTTGTAGTTGCGGATGCTTGCAATAGATTTTAATCATAAGTGGGATGCTTGTTCAAGTAAGAACAGCACCCAAGCACCGGTCCACCCACATATCAAATTATCAAAGTACCGAACGCGAATCATATGAACGTGATGAAAACTAGCTTGACGATAATTCCCATGTGTCCTCGGGAGCGCTTTTCTCTATATAAGAGTTTGTCCAGGCTTGTCCTTTGCTACAAAAAGGATTGGGCCACCTTGCTGCACTTTATTTACTTTTGTTACTTGTTGCTCATTACAAATTATTCTATCACAAAACTATCATCACCACTTATTTCAGATTTTGCAGAGAGTACCTTCTTTGAAAACCGCTTATCATTTCCTTCTGCTCCTCGTTGGGTTCGACACTCTTACTTATCGAAAGGACTAAGATAGATCCCCTATACTTGTGGGTCATCACCAATTAGAGATATCAGTGCAGAAAATTAACAGTCCAACGTCGTGAAGAACACTAAGGACTGGCACGAAGCACAGCAGAGATTCCATATCTACGTGAGGAATGTGCTCATGATCGAAGTCTTTGTCTTTGTTGAACAGCACTGAGGAATAAAAGTTTGCCTGGCTGGCAGTCCAGAAATGCCTCTTCCTAATGCGAGCAGAGTCATAGGGGTTGTAATCAGTGAAGAATACATGCTCACCGAAGAAATCATCAGCCTTGAATTTTTGCTTCCTTGAGAATGGATCCTTTGGCTTGGGCAGAGGAGTGTCAGTCAGTTGCATCACAACCTCAGGAATTGCAATCTCAGGTTCTTCAGGCTGAGGAATTTCTGGTTCCTCTTCGATGTGGTCTGTGTCTTGATGATTCAAAGAAGCAGCAGTTTCTTCAGCACTAGTGGTTGGAATTTCTTCATGAACAAATGCAGTGGGTTGATTTTCTTCAGAGCCCATTTGAACAGTTTGTGCTGGGGACTGAGGGACTTGCTGTAATGGCGTGAACAGAGGAGAGTTGGGATGCTGACTATCCCAAAAATCATCATTCATCAAAGGAGTAGTACTCCCAATGTCCACCTCAGAGTTTTGTTCATCCAATTCCTCAACGCCAGCCTCTTCAGCAATGAACTGAGGCATGGGCGAGGAGACAATTGGAGTTGAAGGGATTGCGTCCGCTTCAATTTCTTCATCCATCTGCTCTGAGGAAGCAGCAGAGGGAATGTCTTCATCAGATTCACTTGGAATCACATAATCTTCATCAAAAGGGACGATTGCCTTTGATGGTATGCTGAAAATAGGAACATCATCAATTGGATTTGCAAATGAGCTTGTCAATTTCTTCATCTTCTTCGGTGCTGAAGAATCTGTTGATGCCTTCCTTTTCTTCACTGCAGCACGCTCTGCAGCCTTGGTTTTCTTCACATCTGATGCAGATGGAAGAATCGGAGTTGGAGTAGGCGCAGGAGGAGCAGAGGAATTTGGTTGAGTTTCTTCAGGCACAACTGATGCAGCTGCCCTGAATTCTTCATTTTCTTCAGGCGCACCACTAGTGGATTCCCTGGCAATTTCTTCGGTACGGAATGCGGTCATCAGCCCGGAACTCACATTTTCTTCAGTAGCCTGATTTTCATCAGCGGTGTTGGCGTGCTCTTCTGTTAGTTGAGCAGATGCTTCGGCTTGAGGAATTTCTGGTTGCGGTGGAGCTGCAACCTTTGAAGTGAATTTCTCAGTCAGTTTTACAAACCTGACCTTGGCTCCTTGCCAATCAACGTAGTAAGCATTAAAGTCATCGCTGAGGCTTTTGATTTCAGCCTGGATCTTCACTAGTTCTTCAGTTGTCATAGAGACAATGTTTTTCTTCAGGAAGCGCTCCTTCCTGTACTGAGCTTTCTTCAGCTGCCTTGCCTTCTCAAATTTCCATTTTTCTTCTTCAATGAAGGCGATTAATACATGACTTTGACCAGAGTGAGGTTCATCTCCGGCAAAGGAGTGTTGGGATCCTTGTGCGTAGATCGATGAAGTCTAGGATCAGCTTCGGATCCAAAAGCAGCAAGGCACATTGCTTCCTTTGGCACTAGCGGCCTTGACTTGTCTGTCTCTGATGATTTCAGCAAGTTCTTCATCAGCAGCCTCATCATCATCAGAGGGCACTTGGAAAGCAACCTGATTCTTGTGAGGACTTGGTCGAGGACCTCATCTAGCAGTGGTCTTCTTCTTCAGCAGAGAGGGGCCAGCTGAGGAACTTGGAGCAGCTGAGGAACTTGCAGAGGCTCCTGAGGCAATAGATATGCCTGCTGTCCTTTGGCATGTGGTGAGATGCACAGGTGCTGAGGATTTAGTCGGAGCAGCCGAAGACTTTGGCGGAGAAGCTGAGGACTTTGGAGGAGCAGGAGCAGTTTGAGGAGTTGGCCGTGAGGGCTTTGAGGAATCTGGCCGTGAGGGCATTGCTGAGGAGCTTGGCCGTGAGGGCATTGAAGGAGAAGCACTTGGCTTATGCGCAGGCTTCTTTGCCATGGCCTTCTTAGGCTTGACAGCAGAGGCAGCAGCAGCAGCAGAGTCCTCGTTGAATTTCCTCACTGCATCTTTTGCCTGTTTGGCCAACTTGGCCTGGCGCTTGGCCCATTCTTCGGGATAGTCCTCACCGCGCTTGAGGCTGGTGGGATCTGCTACTTGGCCAGGTGCCAATGGAGGTCTTGAGCATGGAGGGGTAACAGCGAATTTCTTCATGTATTTGGGAGTAACATACTTGTACTCCCTCCATTCGCATGCCCATCTCCTCTCAATCTTTTGAATGCGCACCTTGCGCTGATTTTTATCTTCCTCAGGGGGTGTGCAGTACCCATCATAGATGTCCTCAGGGATTTCAAAAGCAGTGTTGACCTCAGGCCTCTTTCCTCCTTTCTGTGGCTTCTTTCCATCAACCATTTTCTTCAGATGAGGAATTTGAACAATAGAATTCTCTGAAGAAGTGTGCAACTTTTCTTCGAGGAATGCTGCAAATGAGTTAAGTTGATGAGAACCTAGTGATTCAGCAGCGGACATGAGTACCTGTGAACAGAGTATAGTTGCGAGGAATTTGGAGAGGTCATATGCGTTCTCAGAAGGTTCTGTAAAAAGAACAAGTTTGAGGAATTTGACCAGATGAGTCTTGAAGAATTTCACTAAGCGTTCTTTGTCTTAGGTTCCAAAGTTGTACAGATCAGAAATCCACACAATTGAGGAATCTTGAAGGAAAATATAGCTTAGAGAAATGAATCAAGAACAGATGACATGTGAGGTGTTTTAGTGTGTGAGAATTTGAAGAATAAACACCTTTGAAGATTTTGAAGAAATCATTTGAATCAAAGAGGGCAGTAAAAGTAACTTTCAATTTACCCTGGATGAAGAACACGACGAACTGGGAAGTGGAGATGTGAAGTTCGTCAGTGCAGATCTTCCATGCCCTAACTTGGCAGAGGAAGACGGCTACGGCGGCGGCGGAGTGAAGAAATCCATGACGGCCAGCGAAATCTGGCGGCGACGAGGTCAAGGCAGTGAAGCTATTCCTCACCGGCGACGATGAAGTAGCGGCGGCGCTAGGGTTTGAGAAGCTCGAGCTGGAGTGAGGTCGAGCGGAGTAAAGGAGAAGTGAGGAAGGGAAGGGGTATTTATAGCCACAGTGAAAAACTGTTCGCCCGAAGAAATTGGACGAACGTGCCCCTGACCCTTGCACTACAAAAAAATACACTTCCATGATGATACGTGTTTGTCACAGTAGGTCACGTTTTCTGTCATGCATGTACATCCATGACGATTTTATGACAGAATCAAGATAGTCATACCTGTGCTGTCGTAGAAGTGTTCCATGACATTACAAAAATTATCATCACGGAAGTGTCCACTTCCATGACGATAAATCACGCGTCACAAAAGTGCTTTCGTCAAGGGTGACCGACACGTGGCATCCACCGTAACGGAACGCCGTTAAGGTATCGGGTCGGGTTTTGGATCCGATAACCCGTTAACAGCCCCGACCAATGGGGATTTTCCACGTGTAAAATCATCATTGGCTGGAGGAAACACGTGTCGGCTCATCGCCGACAGATGTCATCCACTCATTGGATGTATATGCCTATGATACGTCGACACGTGGCACGGCCCAACAGAGGCACATTCCTGTGAAAAGGCCGGCCCGTTTGACTTGGTCAAAAGGTGGCGGGCCGGCCCATGGAAAGCTTGTTAACGGCCTGTTCGCATATAGCCCATTTACAGCCCGCTAACCCAAGGCCCGTTACGCCCTATTTGAATTAGGCCCAGTAGCGTCATCTGGGCCATCCAATATGATTCCAGCCCGTTTTCGCCACGGCCCATGTATGGCCCATGACGTCTTCGGCCCATATGAGGCCCTATGTAACTCTTGGCCTATTAACGGCCCGTGGTGAAACTGGCCCGTAATGAACGATGTATCACTTTACACCCATTAACGGCCCGTGGTGAAACTGTCCCCAAAGAATAAAGGTATCACTTTATACCCATTAACAGCCCGTTATTCCGTTGGGCTTCCAGCCCATGTTATCTTTCGGCCTTCTCGAGCCCATTTATTCTTGGGCTCATTTCCGAAGATTCGTTTACTTACGGCTCATTCGCTCATTTTACGCTTGTGGGCCAAATTCAGCCCGTGGTTACAGTCGGCCCGTTTGTGGTCCGTTAATACGTTGGGCCGTTTTCATAGCGTCATCAAATACGGCCTATTAACGATGGCCCGTTATGATCGTCCCATGAACGGACGATTCCAACTCTAGCCCGTTTACGGTCAGAATGCGGTCTGTTTGGCCCATGTTTGGCCAATCGATCATACGGCCTGTATAAGGCCCATTGATGATACGCCCCGTAGAAGGCCCATTGATGATACGCCCCGTAGAAGGCCCATTGTTTCTACTGACGATAGAAGGCCCATCGCTTTCTCTGACCCGTAGAAGGCCCATCGCTTATACGGCCCGTAGAAGGCCCACTATTTCTATGGCCCGTAGGAGGCCAGTGTCACTACAAAGAATATTAGCCCATGGTTATTGTGGCCTAGTTTAAAAAATAGGTTATTGCGGCCACTAGCAAACCGCAGAAAAGAACTACACTGACTACAAGCAAACAAATAAACAAGACATCAAGGAAATAAATAAGCAAGCAAGTTACGCTAAGCTATCACGACTATTACACATATTACATCCACTAGGCATCAAAGTTCGCCACCAAAGGCAAATATAGGGAACACAAAGAGATATAAACGTCGCAGCAAAACAAGTCCGGAACTGAATCCACTTCATAATAGCTCTAGAAACAATATCCTGGGTAACCATTATGCTTGCAAGATGCTTAGCAAGCTTATTTACTTTCTCTTGTTTGGCGCTTAAGTCCTCCAAAGGCTTGTTGTTGCACCGTAAAGTATGCATCTGAATTCTGCGAGGACTTCCTCGATCCTTGACTTCTCGTCGCATAACATCTGATCAATGTCTTTCAACTTGAAGTTGAGACTCAAGAAGCCGAACTGATTCAAGCAACGAGTTCGAAGAGCTGGTGCCAGAAGTGGTAGCCAGTAACTCGAACACTACACCGAGACATGACTTTGGGGTTGTCTCAGTCTCTTCAATATAGTTTTTATCAGCTTTCTTGGATATCAACAGGGATGTCTCACTATCTTGAACCTTATCTGCATTACTTCCTTTACCATTGCATAACACGGTACTCTTCTCCAATATTTTATCCGCGTTCTAAAAGAGAAACAAACAAACACATCTCAGGTTTACAATGTAGTATATGAAACTCATTTTGGTAAACCAGTTCAGTAGTAAGGTGGACAGGATAACAGCATGAAACAAACATATATCTATGTAGTATGGTCACCGTATGGTCTATATCATTCTAGTTTATGTTGCCAAATCAAGATAGATACGATTCAATCATATCTATTTAAGACAAAGCAGCATAGACAAAATATAAGTGTGGGAAACTACACAGCAATAACAACACTTGTAATGTGCATGGCATGAGAACATAACTGTTTATTCAATTGAAATTGAAATCAACATAGAGCAAGTTACAACAGCAAACAGCCAAACACGTTGAAGAAACAGGTTTAAAACATAACTGTTCGCCATTGGAGTTTCAATTGCATCCTTCAAATTTGAAATTAGTTGGTATCAATAAATACAGTGATGCAAGAGCAAAGTAGTATGAACCATAGCTACGGAACCTGACCTGAGAACAATTCTTCTTCTGCTTTAAGCGTTGACTTCGGGTTCGGAGTGGTGGTCCTCGTGATTTGGGCACTGCAGTTGCCTTACTAACTGCTCGTGTTTGGGTGCTCTGTGGTAGAGACGGTCTTTGTGTCAACGGAACTGGGTGTCTATCTGATGGGGTTGGGGTTAGAAGGGGTGTAGCTGGTTCTCTGTCCAACTGGGTAGGGGTACAATCTGCATGAGTGTGGGTTATGTGTGGTGGGGCTGGTTCTTGGGCAAGTACAACTAGGGTTCTATCTGCATCGACAGGTAGCATGATCTTTTCTGAAGATCGTGTTTTTACTCCCACAGATACTACCATCACTCCCTCCAATTGAAATGGCTGATAAACAAGAAAACTAATTGAATGTACAAACATTGTAAGATAGACAGGTGCAATGGATAGTAGGGAAGAAAACAGGGCATGAAATAATTCACATTTATGTTGTCTAAGCAAACAGAATAGCAGGACATAATTTCACATATATGATGGCCAATTAAACAGGATAGCATGACACAATTTCACATGTATGATGGCTAACTAAACAGGATAGAATGACATACTTCAAAATATGATGAGTATGTAAACAGGATGACATGATATAACTATACGATGTGTCTATTAAAGTGGTTGGCATGCCATAAATCACAAACATGCCGTCGATGGAAACATGATGGAATGATATAATTCACGGATAGAATGACATAATTTAAAATATGATGACTATGTAAATAGGATGAGATGATATAACTATATTATGTCTTTAGAAAATGGGTTGACATGCCATAATTCAGATACATGTTGTCTATGTAAACATCATGGCATGACATAATTCAAATATATGATTTATATACTAAGGAAGTGAGCAGAGGGCAATCGCATATATGATGTGTCAACTAAGGAGATGGCATTCAATATTGTGTATATGATGTAAAAACTAAGCATTGCAATACAACATATGCATTATATGAGTAATATAACCCTGCCAAGTTTGAGCATACACCTCGGGGGATAATAGGACTGGTCATCCGCCTCTAAATCCTCCTCTCAAGAGCTATTCAGAATCAAAGCAAGATATCTGCTTCAGCAGGTAGCATTGTCTGCTCTAAAGACCTTGTTTTCACTCCAGATTTCTCCATCACCAATTCAGATGGCTGATGCACAGGAAGAGCAGTTGAATATACAAACATTATCGACAAAAGCAATGAGAAATACAAAAAAAGGACGGCATGATATAATTCACATATATGACGCTTTTAAACAGATGGCATTGCATAATTCACATACATAATGCCTTGCAACAAGATAACATTGAATAATTCACATATATAATGTCATGCAACAAGATGGCATTGCATAATTCACATATATGGTAATTAGACACTAAAAAGGTGGCATTCACACAACGCATGTCTAAACTAAGCAAATGACATAGCAATGCAAGATACCGTACGCACGATATGAGCAACATAACCCTGCCAAGTTAGGGCATGCACCTCGGGAGGGGGGAATATGACTGGTCATCTGCCTCAATCCTCCTCTAAGGAGCTATCGGTAACCAAAGAAGACATGCGCTTCGTCGGATAGCATTGTTCGCTCAAGACCTTGTTTCCGCTCCGATTTTCCATGACCGTGTCGAATGGCTGATGCACAGAAGAGTAATTCAATTTACTAAAATTGTTGACAAATTTAACACGTAATAAAAATGATGGCATGATATAATTCACATATAAGATGACTCACAACTGTGGTGGCATTACAAAATTCACATATATGATGCCTGGCTAGACAAGATGGCATTGCATGATTCACATATACGATAAAGAAACTAAAGAGATGGCATTGACACAAAGCATGTCTAAACTAAGCGGATGACATCTTTAATGTATACAGTAAGCAATGCAAGGCACCATATGCATGATATTACCAACATCAGCATGCCAAGTTAGAGCGAAGACCTCATGGGGTAAATAGGAGTGGTATTCTCCTTCTAAATCCCCCTCAGAACAGTTATCTTCCTCTTGATTACGATCCGAAATGGGTGGAGGGGGGGCTGCCTTTGCACCCACCATGGAACGACGTCTGCATGAAATTTTATTGCCATGCAAGGCTCGTCTCTTTTGCTCTACATGATCAGTTCCATTGTGTACAATAACTAGCATGCATAGGAATAAAACATAGTGAGATTATGTAAGGAGTGCATGCACAAATCCAGAGTGATGGTAGCAAACTGTGGATAGACCCAAAACCAATGATAGCAGTGTATAATAGCTTTAGTTAAAAAATATAGATAATGGCCCCTTTAATGTTTGTTTGCACCCAACATGAAACTCATAGTAGACACCGGAGATTAACCAGATAGTAGACAAATAGTACTGATTGCTGCCCCAATATGTACCCCACAACCATTTAAAAACTCAAGTTTCAACATTAGTTTGGACCTAACTCGGAGTCTAATAGGTGAACACAACGATAATGTAGCATGTCATCATCATATTAAGCGACGCATAACGTGGCGGACACGGAAGAGTGCGACCTCTCTTGCGGACCCGTGTAGTCCTCAAGGTCATCTGCTCAGTTGATGATGGTAATGCAGTTGTCGTGGCTGCCAGCAGTGGGGAAGAAGATCTGAGGCGGCGAAAGATAGTCTGGAGAGCGGATCCCTGCTGTGGTCAACCCTTCCGTTGTTGGAGCAGCTGAGCTGGGGTGGAACACAGGCCACAGGAGCAGGACAAACCACACAAGGTTTTCTTTGACAAATATCTGTAACAGAAGTAATTGAGTAAGGCTTGTTTGAATTTGAGGATTCTAACAATGCAGGGATAGGAAATAGACAGGAATAGGATAGGAATGCACGTGCAAAACAGAGAATTTAAAACACACAGGATTTCTGCCAATCTGGGTGTTTGATTCACAACAATTGGAAGATCACAGGATGCAAAAAAGCATGGTGAGATTAAGTCAAACCACAAGAAAATGTACAGTTATAATGCTATTGTGCTACTATATCTTAGTATTGTGCTTGATGAATAGGAATATGAAAAGGAGGAGAAGTGGAAATTAGAATTCCTACGGTTTTTCTTTCAAGGGGACACTAAAGGAACAAATCCTACAGTTTTCCTTTGCTCCATTCCTTTGCACCAAATTCATGAAAAGTAGTACCATAGGAAACTTTCCAATTCGATGTTTTTCATTCACTTCTCCTTTCAAGCCTCAAGCGATTCTAGTAGGTAGGCTTGAGCAAGGAAAATCCTACACTAAAAAATGTTTTTGTGCTACTTCTATTACTTTGGACCCAGGCCACCGCCATACTAGCTCAACTCCTGTGCCCATCGACAAATGCACAGCTCAAACGCTACAGAGATAAATAATGATGGCGTTCAAGAGAGTCCATCACGGATAGCTAAGTTGCCTGGTACCTCACAGCTTGTCATACAGTAGGATAAAATAATCGTATTTCCCGTTACTACAAGTGCTCAGTGGACAATATATATAACATGTAGAGTAAAAAAGAGATGCAACAAGTGTACAACCTATTTGGCGAAGCCATGTCGATCTCAGCGTGATTGGGTTGGCCGGTGATGATGCTCCGGCTGACTTGGCTGTCGGAGGAGGGGAAGAAGATCTTAGGCGTCTGGAGATGGAGCCCGAGGCACTGCTCCGTTGTGATGGAAGGTTTCATCGTTGGAGCAGCTCCGGTGAGTTGTACAATGCCAAGGCTGAAGCAGGACAAGAGAGACAACGAACAACGTTAACCTGAGTGGAATTATAATAGCATCTCCAATACATGACGTAAAATACATAACCACAAAGTGCTAGATGTAAAATACATCAGCCGCTCATCTCTGAACTTAACTGTCTAAACTGAATTTAACTGTCGAAACTGAACTTAACTATCGAAACTGAATTTTGTCATTTAAACTGAATTTTGTCATTTAAACCGAACGCACTAGCAAGGTGAGGCTACACGTCGGTCGATCGACTTTTTCATCTCTCGTCACCGATTTTGCAGCCGTTGGATACGAAATCAAGGGCCTACGGTTCATCTTCAACCTCCACTTCGAGCCGCCACCACCACCGGCCAAACATAGCACGCTCGGCCGGCGCCGCCCGCCTCGAAAACACTCCCCACCGCCGTCCGCCGCCTGCCATCCTCTAGGCCCCCGTCGAGCTTTTTCTCCGGCGATCCCCACGCCACCGCCCCGCCAACGCCACCCCGCAAAAAAAACGCCCCGCCACCGCCGGCGACCACCGCCCCCATCCTAAAGCCTAAGATAGATAGTGGGGTACCTCTTTGGCGAGCCCCCCTCCCTGCTGCGGCTGGTTCTTCCTTCACCCCGGCGAGCCCCCCTCCCCCACCCCCTGAAAATTGACTGACCCAAAAGTCGATTCAACATCAAGTGTAGCTAAATCGAGCAAGATCGCAAGCAAGAGCAAGAGCGAGAGCAGTAGCGCGAGCAAGAGCAATAGCAAGAGCAGACCAGGCAGGGGACCGAGAGCAAGAGCAGAGCAGCAGCAGCTCCTACTGATGTGGACGTCGCCGCCGAGGGAGCGACGTCGTGGAGGAAGTGGCCGGCGACGCCGCCGTGGATGGAGCCGCGCCGTGTCGGCTCAGGACCGAGCGCCGGCAGCACCGTGAGATCGAATCAAGAAGAAAATGCGGCGATTAGTGTACAACCTCTTTGGTGGCACCGATTAGGCCGCAGCTTCATCCGAGGAAACAGTGATGATGATGCTCTTCCGGTGGTGCAGGTGAAGACGGCGGTGTGGCAATGGAGGTGGCACAAAAGATGAGGGGAACATCGGGGCAGCTCCTTGGAGGTGGAGGACGGGGTGGATGAACCGGCGAAATGATGAGATCGACGGCTGATCCTCATCCGGTATGGTGGATGAGGGACGTCGAGGTGTTGCTGTGGACGATGTCGTCAGGGAAGAGGCTCCGGCTGGGTGGCGGATGGAGCAGGGTGTGGGGTTTCGTCGCGGGTTTTCGCGGCCTCGGTGTACGAATGGGTGGGCGGATGGGATGGCAGTGGGGCACCATGGCTTAGAGACGCGTTTGTCCGAAATGTGGGGTAAGTTACGAAAGTACCCCCACTGATTTGAGCCAGTTCTTTTGGTTCAGGGGTACCACGGGCATTTCACGAGTCGGGATTTCACAGGAGGTGGGAGTTTTCGCGCGCGTTGTAATATCGGAATAGCAAGGCGCGGGTTGAGATGGAGGGAGTTGTCGGAGCACAACGAGACAAAGATATATCTTAAATATTTCGGGCTAACAAGGTGCGGGTTGAAGAGGCGAGAGTTTGGCAGCACGATAGACAGAGACGCTAGCTTGAATTTTTGGCATAACAAGGCGCGGCTTGAAATTTCGGAAGAACAAGCTTAACGTGTACCCAAAAAAAGACAATTTGCACCTCAACACGCACAACACACACACAAACACCATTTAGACTAGAGTAATGTACACATGCATTGCACGCATGAGATTTGGCAACCAAATTATGAATAAATACCACATTATAACATGCAAGCTTTGAGTCATATATGCATGATGTAGATGTTCGTTTAATTCTTATAGTTCATTTCATTCAAAATCATCTAGTTTTTATAAGAAAGCTAATCTATTTTAAGATTCATGGAATTGTGCGTTGTAAGACATAAAGTAAAAACAAATAATGGCAAATCATGTAGAAAAACATTTGGGCAATTCTGATACGGAAGATTCTAGCACAAATAAGAAGTGCTTGTGTTTTGATGTTTGTGCATTATGCTTAAGTTCAACCATGGAGTCTTCTAGATTATACATGTGGCAAAATCTGGTGGAATCTAGATGATATCCAACGGCCAGTAGTGCTCAAATTTTCCACCTTTGGACCATCGGATTCGCCTCATCCAACGACCATCTTTCAAAGTTAAAGTTACGCGCACACAATATAAAAAATATAAAATATATATAGGGGTATAGATATAGATATGTGATGCGAAAGCCGCCCATCATCTCCAATTAGAATAGTGTGTCCATGCACGGATGCGACGTGGCCAAATGATGCCTGCCATCGGTATCTCAAATTCACATCAGTCTGAACTTGTTCAATGTGTATACATTACAACATGCTCGTTTCCAAACCACACCGCGCAGATCTCCGTTATATTCATGCATGCATGGGTTTCAAACATCAGGATCTCTTATTCAAATATTTGAATTCAACTTTACATTGATTATGACCTCACCTATTCTTTTACACCCACACAAGAGTCTTCTCTTTACAATTGTACCACTAACTTTCTCTCGTGCATGCATGCACACACACTACCAGTCGGCATTATCCATCGCATGCATGCAATCTTTTTCTTCAGGTCGGTCTCCCATGAAGGCACACACCCACACACATCCCCCTCTCCATCATATCGGGCATTCTTTATCTCTCATGCGTGCATGCGCAACGATCGATGTTCCTCTATGTATGTGTGTATATAGCTAGGTCTTTCATAGTTTTCCACACAAACCGATCAATCGATATATCCAGTGAGGTCTCACCCTCTTTCCCACGTCCACGTCGATCAATCTAGACCTCTCTATATAGGATTAACATATATAGCTAATACACCCAAATTAATTATGTATCCAACATCCCCCTCTCATCATCCATGCCTTCCGCTTCATCTCTCAGACGCGTGCACAATGGCGAAGACAGGGGGCAGTAAGGGCCCTGCCCCCCTAACATCACTATATATCGAGGCTAATATGAATGTGATCATTAGACAATTGCTGCTAAAAATGTTTTAAGTTCATGAATTGACCCTCCTCGTAAAGGATTAGCAATGCTTGGCCCCCTAGCTCATGTATTTTTCATGGCTCCGCCAATGCGTGCAACAGCACACGTGTTCGCCCCCTCTCTCTAAATATCGATCTCGCACTTGTGCATTCCTTCATAGTCTCCCTCCACTCGGCCCCTCGCACCATCTTCTAGCCCCCCACCGGATTTTGCCACATGTACAATCTAGCAGACTCCATGGTTGAACTTAGGCATAATGCACAAACCTCAAAACACCAGTGGTTCTCTTTTGTTCTAGAATCTTCCATATCATAATTGCCCAAACTTTTTTTCTAGTTGAATTGCCATTATTTGTTTTTACTTTATGCTTTACAACGCACAATTCCATGAATCATAAAATATATTAAGGGCTTCTTTGATTCAAAGGATTCTCAAAGGAATTTTGGAGGATTCTAATCATTAGGAATTTTTCCTATCTTGGTTGTTTGATTCGTAGGATTGTAAACCATAGGAATTTTTCCATATGATTCATTTGCACTAGATTTCGTAGGAAACATCCCATCCACTCAAACCTCTTTGAAATAATTCTGCGTTTTTTCTATGCACAATCAAACACTCGTACAATCCTGTAGGATTCAAGACGACATTCCACTATAATCCCATGTTTTTCCTATTCCCGTGTTCTTAGATTTTTTATAAAAACTAATTGATTTTGAATGAGATGAACTATAAGAATTAAACGAAGGGCTACATCAGGCATATATGACTCGGAGCTTACATGCTATAGTGTGGTATTTATTCATAATTTGGTTGCAAAATCTGATTTGTGCAATGCACGTGTACCTTACTAGTACTTCGAGTATGTGCAAAACACGTAAATTAGAATACCAATGGCACGCTACACAGTGTCTCTCTTACAGTTCATGAAGCCACGTGGCACATGTGGAGGCATTGTCGCGACCTCCTTGCGTGGATTGATCACAGTGACGTGCTGCTGGTTCTAGAAGAATGTACTCGTCCTCCCTGAGCCATACTGGCGGTACATGCAAGAAGCGAAGATGTGCACGCACGCCACGCACGCACTCATTCCCTCACACACACACGCGGGTACACGGGCGGACGCAATTTTGTACCAAGATCCACCCCATGTGATAATTTGACGCGTGTAAAGTCGTTCACTTCATTGATGGTCAATTAATACAGCGCATGCAAATTGAGTGGACGTCTTGGCGGAAGAAAGACATTATTACTCCACTGCGCGCATGTGAGTAGTTAAATCGTGGGTTGCTAGTAGTACTTCCATTGGTCTCCTTCGTATTTTGTGCCAATTTTTGACAGCAACATAATATTTACGCATTTGAGCAGTGTAGTACTTGAAATTTATGTTCCGCTAAACTCATCGGGAGCCGTTTCGGGCCTCGAAACCAAAACCATCAATTAATCTTTACCTTGTTGCCATCACATTCGAAAGCCTGCTCACACCTACTAGTACATACCAAACTTGAACGTGTTCCTACTATGCAGGTATTAGTACTAGTGCTAGTTATTAGGTTATAAAAAGGGGAACTACCTAACCGAAAATTACTCTACCTTTCCTCCTCATAAGTGCTTCTTCTTTGTCCGTCGTTGCCATGGCCGATGAGCAGAGCTCTAGGTCGAGAACTACTCGTAAAAAGGGAGCGTCAACCAAGGCTGCGGAAAAAAAAAGAGGGCTTGCCGCCACGCAGAGACCTCGAAAGATCTCTCACGGGCAGGCGATGGCTCCCAGGAGCGCCCTAGCCGCGGAGGCGAACATGCCGAGCCGGCGGAGCTGGAGTCGTTATCCCTCGACGGCATGCCCGATCAGCTCAATAAGCACCTCAATAAGTAGAAGGAGTTCATCCAAGGCTTGATGGAATTGCTGAAGGAGAGCCTCGACGACATGCCTGCTGAGCTCAATCAGCAGGGGGAGTTGACTGTCGGCTTGGTGATGCTGCTGAAGAAGAGCATTGCCTTGGAGAAGAAGGCGACTGGCGAAATCCTGCGACTTCAAGAGGACAAGGCGAAGCTCTGCCACGAGATCGACCTGTTGAAGGAGAAGAACGCTAGCTAGAAGAAGCTGCATGAGAATAGTAGTTCCTCGATGAAGATGCTGCAGACCCTTGTCATGGAACAGAAAGAGGAGTTGGCGAAGCTCCGCATCGAGCACCCGGCTGCTATCAAGGTACGTAATGCGGCCGTGGAACAGATGATGAAGGCTCGCATCGAGAAATCCCGCATCATGGACAGAATGAAGAAGATGGCGCAGGAGACGCGCAAGGAGATGGAGGTCGTGGAGGCGATGAAGAAGCAGTTACGACTCCGCGGTGAATTAGATCATTTGGGGTGATAATCTTCCTTATTATTTTGCTCCTGTGTTTCATCTTTTGCTTCGGGTGTTTCGCCGCACGTGTCACGTTCTCTGCGAGGCATGAATAGAACAATGGTTTTTCTTTGAGGGAATGAATAGAACAATGCTAACAATGAGATGACTAGCAAATTAGATCATTTTTTACCGCCATATGGCACTGGGCTGCCGTGTTTAGGTTCTCCGTCAGCAAAGATTACTCCAAGTGGAAAACTTGAGTATACCGCACGGTTCTTTTCTCCTCCTCGATCAGGTCGTCGGCGCATTTATACGAGCAGTCAAATCACAAGGCCCCGCCTTCCAGCAGTAATGAGCCGTCAAATCACAAAGGCCCTCGCCTCTCGTGAAACCTACCAAGCTAGACTGCCCCGCCCTCTAGCCTTTTAAAAAATGTATACTTTTGTACAGCAGTAGTATCGATGGATTGCGCCCTGGAGCAACACTTGAAATTAAAAAAAAGGTGGTACATATAGAGAGCTCTCGTCGCCAAATTATGCATATAGTACTATTAAAAAGGCTAGTCACAATAATGGTGTCCAGCACAACCCACCCCTCAAATAAAATTAAGCATCCTAGAATTCTTTGACAAAACTTAGCACGCTGAAATTCTTTGACAACTAAACTGCTGGCTATATGATGCTGGCCATATATATTGTACGTATATAATGTGAAAAAATTAGTGGTAGTACTATACCAACTAAAAGATGAAATGTAAGAAATACTAGTATGTACGTACTGAAGAGTTAAAGTAACGAGAAGAAACATAACATAGTTCTGCTGGGGGCTTAGCACAACACACCCCTCAAATTAAATTAAGCACACCTGAAATTAAACTATGCAACTATTCCGGTAGACACTGCATTGGAACCACCATGAGCAACGACACTGCCACCTTACTCGGAGTCCTCGTCCACGTCCTCGACTTCGTCCTTGTCCCTCTTCCTCTTGGTCGATACTTCTTTGCTTGAGCCGCACACCTGGCTGTTGCTCTTCATCCAACCCTTGTAGATATTGAAGCAAAGGTAGCCATCCATTGCAGCGTAGTGGATGTGGTCTATATCTAGTACATTCCGCTGCCATGCATGACGATGAAACGTGTATGGAGGTTTCTCCGGTTTACCGTCTGAAGGATGAACCATGGCTCCTGCCAGGTCAAGATTGAAGGCTGACGAGAGGACACCAGCCAATTCTTCTGGAGGTCGAAGGTGTTGCCTACAACGAGGCCTATCCGATGCAGGACTTCTTTGTCGTTACCAAAGTCTACACTAACGAATTTGACTAGGTTGCTCTCGAGGAAGTCCTTAAAATTCTGGCACTCAACGTCGGCATGGCATATGTGGTAGACCAAGCATAAGTCATGCACGCAAACCTGGATCACGGCGGGCTTCTTCCTCTCTTCATCCTTTAGATCCTTCTCTCGTCCCAGGACTGTGGTGTACTCAACATCTAGCCCAGCGACACACTCATCATCTGAGTCTTCGAACATGCGTCTGAAGCGAGAAAGGCATCCTTTCACCGTCGCGGAAGAACGGGTGTAGATGACGTCGAACTCATCGCCGATGATGGTTCTAACCTTGTACTCACCACCGATCATAGAGATTTGGGATGCCATGGATTTGGGAGGAGGGTTAGGATTAGTGGAACTGCCGTAATGTGAATGGATGGGTCGACTAGGAGCGAACCGCCGTAGTATTGAAGGACGTGCGGGGACGAGTAGGAGCGAACTGCCAGCGTGCGAACGGCAGGGTAGTGGCTTTCCATTCTCCCATGATACGGGCTTCCGAGAGCCCTTGGATTTGAGATCGAACGGTTGCATGGCGTGATTCTAGACCTATGGGTGAATATCCTATCCTGGAGGGTTATTCTACAAATTTTCAGCAACTTAGCATGCGATCGTTTGATCTCAGATCCAAGGGCTGCCAGCAGCCCGTATCATGGTCGCGCCTACCACGACCGTCGCATCGCTCATGCGGTCACGCCCTTGGAGATTTAACACTTAGTCACTCATACTACAACAAGGTTTTGGCTATAAGGTTGGCTATAAGTGTATTTATTTTTTGTACTTCTCTCTATCTCTTTCTTCATACTCCCTCCGTCCCATAATATAAGAACGTTTTTGACACTAGTGTAGTGCCAAAAACGTTCTTATATTACGGGACACGGGGAGTACTAGTATTTATTGCATTTGCCAAGGAGTGACCTCTTGCAATGAAATGGTGTTGCTAAGTTTGCTTCATTTAATTAGCTATAGACTCAAAATTGTCTTTTCACCTAGGTACACGCGCTTAGCACCGTTTCTTCCTTGGGTCGCCAAACTATTCTCTTTCTTCTTGATTAACTTGCCACATCAGACTTTATGCCTATGTGGCAAGCTTAAGCACCTGTAGGAGCAAGTAAGTACAATAGTGCGCTTTACATGGCATTTTTGCATATGTGGAGGAAAGAGAGGCAAGGAAAAAGTGGAGAAGTGGGCTCTCATGCAAGAGCCAGCCTATACTACATGGTGGAGCATTGGGAGAGGCACCTGTATGGAGGTGGTCAGAATCAGAGACTCACGCCGGTCGTGCGCCGTAGTTAAAATGATAATGGCAAGTCAAATCACGGGGCCCCACCTGTCCAGTGATAACTTCATTGTCAAATCACACAGCCCCTACGCTTGCAAGCAGCCTACTCCCTCGTCTTCTCGCGTCTCTGTCGAACCGACTAGGCGGAACTGCCCCGCCGCCTACCGCGCAGGAAAAGCCCCGCCCTTGACTTTTAAATAAGTATACAGTACACTAATTTTGTATCTATGGATGCGCCCGCGCCATGGAGCAAAGCGTCTAGAAAACGGCGGTACACATGTACAGAGTATACAGCATGCCCGTCGCATTCGCGTCGCACCCCAGACGGTCGGTCAGTCGGTCTGGCACACTGCTCTCCGAATGGAACGCGGGTCATATTGCGTTTGCACACACATGTGGGACAACAATTGAGAACCGACCATAGGCACACTCCCCGGCCCCGCAAGTCGAGTGACTTAATAGAAGAGGGAGACGAGCGATAGTACTACAGAAGTGTTGTACTACGTTGGTGCCTGGACGATCCCTACAAGACACGGAAGATCAGTTCGTCCATGCATGTGACCAGACTCCAGCAGACATGCCTGGATTGTCTATCGTCTACATATCGTGCAGGCTATGTTGTACATGGCTGTAGTTGCGGTGAGAAATCTAAAAAAGGTTTCTTGTCATCTCGCAAAATTAGGTGTCATGTGCTTCGGATCACTACGAGGGTTAAACAACGACAACTGAGTTGGGCTAGTCATTGGGGGCACATGCACGAACAGTGACTACTCGGCTGCCATCTAGGTCAAGCCGGCTATGTTAATTAGGACATCTGTCGACGGACCCCTTTTCTACGAATTTATCTTTAATTTGAGCTTTGTTCCTCGTCTAGTTTGTCCGTCGGGATTCATGTTGTCTCCTTTGGGCTGTGAGTTTATGATTTCTTGTCATGTGGCATTTTTTCGTGTTATATGTTATAATCCGGCGCTTTAGATCAAAATGACGACAACTGCGCCTCCGGGCCACATGCATGAAGACTTCTCGACAGTCATTGATGAGGTCAAGCCGGCTCCGGTAGACAAAAGAAAACTAGTACTACTCCACTATATAGGCAGGAGCCTCCGCGCTTGCTTGCTAGTGTTGCTCTCTTCACAATGTCCGCGGCCTCTCCAGATCTAAACACGACAGCGGTGGCCACTCTCTCTCTCTCTCTCTCTCTCTCTCTCTCTCTCTCTCTCTCTCTCTCTGCTCATCGCTGGTCACAGATACAGCCGGATCCTCTCCGCCAGGGAAGGTGAGAAGGTACAACGTTCACGCGGTCGTCCTTGGCGACGGCTCTTACCCACTGTTGGGCGCGTCCCGATCAGCCTGCCTTGCCGTTCTCTCCCAAGCACCGCTGGCGAGGGAGGGCCTCCGACCCCTTCTTCCTCGCTGCCGTAGTGTGGGCAGATCTGGCCTCCCGCCGCCCACCTAGCGACATCCCGGCGACCATCAGGTATAACTTCCTTCGAAACCGGCCTTGCTCTACTTCCCGAGCTCCTGAAGTCGCTGCATTTGTATCTTTTACTATTTCGCAGGCCCCCTCGTAGATAGGATCGATCGGCTGTTTGAAAACCACCTAATTTTTTTATGTTTATTAAGAGGTAAAACTAGTTCATGCACTCGAATCTAGTACTACTTGGTTCAAACAAGGAAGAAAGAGGTGGGGTGGGGGAGGATTTGTTACCTGAATCTAGGACTTGGTCGAAAGAGGAAATAATGGGGGCGAAAAGTAGCAGAGACTGGCTATCCAACTGGTCTCTAGGTCTAATAGGGAAATAAAGGGAAACGCAGTACAAACTCAATATAAACCCTATCTATTGGTTGAAAAAGGAAAGAAAGTGGGGACTGGGGGACAAGTCAACAGAGTAAGTCCATCACTAGATTTGCTAGCCTCACACAGTATAAGGTGGCTGTACCGAACAAAAATGGGACCAACCCAGATATCATGTTCTGATGTTTATTGCCCCGAACCACTCTTATGTAATGCCACTGGTAAAATATAGCAGTCGCACTGTTAAAAGTAAGGACACGTTAAACCAATGTTG
Organism: Aegilops bicornis; assembly: GCA_021605145.1. Classification (NCBI taxonomy): domain Eukaryota; kingdom Viridiplantae; phylum Streptophyta; class Magnoliopsida; order Poales; family Poaceae; genus Aegilops; species Aegilops bicornis. The sequence continues at coordinate 27,325,424 of CM038673.1, read as the reverse complement.
TTTTCAATGTAATGCCTCCGTAATATGAATCAATGGCACTTCTTTACATGTCCTGCTAAAATTTCCCATTAAGATAAGTTGGTTCTTTTCGTTAGAAATGCAATTGTCCTGGTCCGCCTACTCTCCCGTGCCCAAAGTAATATCGTATTTAATGGTTGTCATAGTTAATCCTAATGCCCACACTAATATCTAGCAATGCCACTGCTTTAGAAATTGCTACTGTCCTTGTAGGATTGCCATTCAGATAAGGAACATGCTTCTTTTCATTTGATGCATGTTTCATCACTTGTTAGTCACCCTCCTTTCCACCTTTTTGTGCAAACAGAGATATACATTTCACTCTCGATCTTAGTTGAACTGCACAAATGATATCCAAATTATAGTTGAGCATTCCAGAGCTTCACAACCAACCTTGATGTTGCTCAATTTTATTGCAACTAATGAAGAAGAAGCTCTGTGGGTTTCGTTTTCGATGGAAATGGAACCGGGATGGAGCCCTTTTCTTAAAAAAATTGAAGAAGAAGCTGCTAGCTCACGGGACATTGCTTCATTTTAGGTGAACTGCACCAAAAGGTCCCATGAATTCAATCATCCATGTTGGTGGTGAAAGAGCCAGCTTGACATCCAGTCTAAGCACCCCGGCCTCCATCCTTACGGCCTTACGGTACACCTTGTTTGCCACCTGCTCGACCCTAGTGTGACCGATAAAATGAAGTAATAATACAGTTAAAATAGAGCGAGTGTCATCTCTATCATTTCATTTCCAATGTAGATAAAGAAAGTGCTTCTCTTTGTTAATGTATGTTTCATCAACTAGTCCCATTGTTAATGTTTAAGCGTTTCTGCAAACTGGGGTGCTTAATTTTAGTTGATATGTATAAAAATAGAGATTTGAATGTCTCAAGGGGCCTCCTTGTACTACCGCTCTACACTGGTGTTCATCACTGGAAGAAGGTGTATCTGGGAGACTTGGGACGATGTCCAGTATGAGGCGTACCGTATGAGGCGTCGCAGGGCCCATCTCGCCCTCGCAACATGGCATACTATGATACTATCGCAATACTTTCTTCTATTTATTTTGTGTGTTTCATCAACTAGTGCCACTATAATGTAATCATGCTTTTTCATTATCTGTGCAAACAGGGTTATTCAGTTGCATTTTGGTGGAACTGCACAAATGTACGTATGGAACCGGCATATATGCAGAGTGCGAGGTGTGCCAAGTAAAAATTACAAACACCAACCATGCTGCATGCACGCATTGGCATCCACCACCACCAGTGGGATGTGTGGCGCTCTCTGTGGACGAATATTTCTCGGCAGCAAATCCTCTAACCAAATACTAGTAGGTTTTATTGGCAGTTTTCTAGGAAGTACTCTTTTCTGAAAGAAGCACCAATCTATTTTTCTTTATTTGTACACAGTGTCACAACTTTGACCCAAAGGTCCAGAGCTATTTTAGGGTGATTGGCATAGTACTCGGAGACTGATTGTAAGCATGATTTTCATTAGCTGTCACACTGATTGTAAGCATGAGCAGGTGGAAGATTAGGTTAGTGCGAAGCTTACCTTAAACCCTACCGCCGCCGTTGAAACAAGGCGAGCGTCGAGGGAACCGTGGAGAACGGCGGGGAAGCGACGTCGCGCCATCCGGCCTCCTCTTGTGGTGGGAGAATGAATACTCCTGTGGCTCCGGCTGGCTCTGCACCCTCACGAACGGCACACCATACTCGATCGATTTGTTATCCTCTGGGTGCTCGACCTTCGACCTGTACGCCCACCACCTCCGCCTGACTGTCGCCTCGGGTGAATCTGTCTGGTCCATCGCCCAGAGGAGATACTCGATGAACTCAGAGGACTGCGGCGTGACTGCCGTCAAGGAGTACATGTACATCGCCACCCTCATCGCCGCCCTCTCGCTCTTTCGCATACATTGCCACATGGCCCGCACCGTCCTCAAAATCTCCCACTCATTGTAAAACCAACTAAGGATCTCCTTCAACCTGGCTAACTTTGCCTGGTCGCCGCCGGCGATCTGCCTAATTCGCTGTTGCATCCTCTCCATAGATGTCCTTCTGAGTGGTCTGGTGCTAGCTTTGGAAGATGGGAAGAGAGACGGTGGTCTTGCAATAGAGAAGAGGGAGAGGCGAGACGGTGGTTTTGGAATGGAGATGATGGAGAGGAGAGGATGTGGTTTTGCAATGGAGAAGATCAGAAGAGGGAGAGGCGAGACGGTGGTTTTGGAATGGAGATGGTGGAGAGAAGAGGAGGTGGTTTGCAATGGAGAAGATCAGAAGAGGGAGAGGCGAGAGGTGGTTTTGGAATGGAGATGATGGAGAGGAGAGGAGGTGGTTTTGCAATGGAGAAGAGGGAGAGGAGCCGCAAGGGCAGCGATTTAGGATTGGACAAGAGGGTCAAGGTACTGTGAGTGGATCAAAATCAAAATCAATTTACCCTTCAATTAAGAAAGCGACCCCACATTAACTAGTCTCCCTTTTATTCCGGGTCATAATTGACCATGATTTTCGCACATAAAATATATGTTATACGTTGCAAAAATAATATAATTTGAAAGTACATTCAGATACGAACCAAATGATACAATTTTTGGTGACATGCATTCACATTTTGCTTGTCAAATACAGTACGTGGTCAAACTTTGACCCAAAATACGCAAACAACAAAAAATACTTCCAAGACTAGCGCCGCTCTTCCGCTCTTCTCCTCTTAAACCACCGGCCCTCCTCTCCTGTTCCAATCTAAATCCAGCGCCGCTCCTCTCCTCTTCCATTTCAAAACCACCGCCCCTCCTCTCCTGTTCCAGTCAAAAACCAGCGTCGCTCCTCTCCCGTTCTAATCCAAAACCAGCGTTTCTCCTCTCCTCTTCCATTCAAAAACCACCACCGGCGAGTGAAGGTGTTGTGGAGAAGTAGATCGATGGAGGAGTACAACCGATACGTGAGGATCGTGACACGACCCCTGTGAAGCTAGCTAGGATGTTGGAGATACAGTCATGGTTTGACAACAAGGACCAACTAGCGGCGACGGCGACATCCATGGCCAAATATCTGCAACAGAGCGAAAAGGCGGCGATACTCTCGGAGGGAGTTGCGCCGGAGTACATAGAGCTGCTCCTCTGGGCCATGGAGCAAACAGATTCACCGAATCCGATCATGAGGGAGCGGTGGTGGGAGTATCGATCCCAGATGGAGCATCCAACAGAGATTGAAGGATCGAGCATCTACAGGGTGCCGTTTGTGAGGGTGTCCTGCCAGAGCGAGCCGGTGGAGTCTTCATCGACCGAACCCAACTGCAAGAGGAGAAAAGCAGTTGGCCCGACGACGCTTCCCCGCCATCGTCTCCCTCGCCGTTCACATCGTCTCACGGGGCGGCTGTCTGCCGCCGAGGAATAGGAGGGGGCTGCCCCCCCAGCCCAATAGTCGGGCAGGTTGTGAATTGTCAGGAGGAGCTTAGGGTTGTCAGTATTTGCAGGTTGTGAATTGTGTTTTGTGTTGTGTATTTTGAGAGTACTTTTAGATATGAATGTCTTTTGAATTTCAGATTTGCAATATTGACATATGAAGTATTTTATGAATTCCGTAGATCTATTTTAGCACTTAAAATGTAGTTTCATAGGAGTATAAAAGTGCGCATAATGTGATTCTCAGAGAAGAAACTGCAAGTTTCAGTTTCAGATAAGAAACTACAACTTCAGTTTCAGATAAGAAATCGCAACTTTCGAGGCAGAGCATTTATATTAACATGGCCTTTTCAAACAGGGTTAACATCATGTTGGAAGTTTTATTCATGGTCGAAAATGGAACTACCAGCCAGTTAACATCATGCTGATCAACATTCATGCATAGCACATCTTCATATGATGCACGGTCAAAATACCCACACAATGTCGAGTGTGCGAAACACAGAGAAAACGAGGGACGATGTTTTGGCAAGTGTTGGACGTGGTTTTGGGCTACCCCGTCTAGGCTTTCATTTTTAACATGTGCAGCCCACAACATCGGATGGGAGGTCCATAGGCATGTTTGTATTTTCTTAGGGCCGTCATGTATCGACCGCCCTATGGACCTCCCATCCGAGGTTTTATTTTTGGTAGCCCAATTTATGTATTTTTTTGAAGAAAACGCAGAGGTCTGTTCTATTTTTCTATATAAGAACAGGAACGCCATGTCCAACTTATGTTCCCTTCTAACTATATTATATATATTTAAATTATTTTATATGTTATTATATATTATTTTTATTGTCATCATATATTTAACAGATACTTACATATGTAAGCAAACAATATCCCACATCTTATTAACTTATAAAAATAATTTCTTAACAAATAAAATCCTGGATTGTTTTGGCACGAAAATCCTAATGATTGTGTACAAAAGCTTGGTTAGATTTAAGGACGAATGTAATAATATCACTTATTATTTAAATATAATTATAACAAAATGCATAGCCCCTTTTTATTTTTTGATAACATTGCTGGCCCAACCCAACATTATAATTAGAATCAGCCCAGCAAAATCGTGTATTTCGAGAAAGTGCAAATGGCCTGTAATTTTTTAGGAAATAAAATAAATGGGCCGCATGGACGCTACAATATTTGTTCACCGAGCCCAGCTAATGGCTGTAATTCAAAAAAAAAGATCAAATTGACTGTAAATTCTACCGCTAAAAAAAAGATCAGAATTCTGAAAAATGGGTTGAATACGTGCCACATTTTTGGAGGCTGAAATGTGGGCCAATAGGTCGAAGCCAACGCAAGCCGTTGTCAATTTAGTCAACAAATGATTCTGACATGTTAGCAGTTGGATTTACATCCAACGACCGGCATCCATCTTCAATCTCTCGTCTTCTTCCTCCAGCGCCGCCGAGACCACCTCCCGCCTCCTGCTGCTAGCAGCTCTGCTTAGCACGCTTCGCTATGAAGCGCTACTCCACCGTTGGCCAGGCCATCTCTCCACCCCTCCACACCTCCTGTTCTTCTCCACTAACTGCCAAACCACACCGCACTAGAACCAGTTAACCCTTGTACACCTCTCCGTCAGCGACTCTACTCCCGCGTCTTCCCATCTCCGGCTCGTTGCTGTCCGGGGCCTCGCCCTCGTCCACCACCTTGGATGTGCTCGGCGCGGCGTGGTCAACGTGGTCAATGAACAACACCATCGGAAGTAGACTGTGTGTGGAGAGGCTGACAGCTGGGTCCACGGTCGCACACAAGGAAATGCCTCCTTATTACGTGCAAAATAATGATTCCTCCACCTGACATCTGGGAACCACCGGAAGGGCCTCTGTATTTCACGAAAAAAACGTGCCCCCCGCTGACATGTCGGACCCACCAGCTATCTTCGCACGCAAGGAAGTGCCTCCTTATTACGCACAAAAAAATGAATACTCCCCCTGCCACCGAACCCAAAGATAGTGGGAGGGACTTGTGGGCCTACCAAGTTGATGGGGACGGGGGGCTTTGTCAACTTAGTCAAGATGAACGATTCTAGCTCCTGTTACCGTACGATGTTCATCCAACGGCCGTAGTGCTTCTTCAACCTCTGGTCTTCTTGCTCCAGCCGCCCAAACCAACGCCGGTCATGTCGCGTGCTCCTACCTCCCGTGGCCGGCTGTGATGCCGCAGAGGCCTCACCGCCCCCTACTACTCCCACCGCTGGCCAGGCCATCCCTCTACTCACCCACACCCCCTGTTATTCTGCAGCGACAACAGCCTCACACCACAGCCGAACCAGTGAACCCTCGTACTCCTCTTCGCATGGGCATCCACTGCTGCGTCTTCCCTAGCTCCGAGTCGTCCCCTTCCTAGTCCCCGCCGTAATCCACCACCGTGGTGCTCTCGGCGCGGCGTGGTCAACGTGGTCAAGGAACGACTTTCATCGGACGTGGACTGTACGTGGAGAGGCTGACAGCTGGGTCCACGGCCGCAGCAAGGAAGTGCCTCCTTATTACGCACAAAATAATGATTCCTCCACTGACAAATAGGGACCCACGGACGGGCCACCATATTTCGCAAAAAAATGTTTCCCTTGACCGCCGGGACCCACCAGCTACATCTTCACACGCAAGGAAGTGCGTCCGTAAAAAGCGATTCGCCCCTCACCGCTGGGACCCACCAGCTACATCTTCGCACGCAAGGAAGTGCGTCCGCAAAAAAATGATTCGCCCCTTACTGCTGGGACCCACCAGCTACATCTTTGCGCAAGGAAGTGCACGGCGATACCGTGACCCACCTGGTCGAAGCGTACGTAGCGTTGTCATTCTGGTCGCGAACATGTACGTACATATATACTGGTCGATGTAGAGGCGCGTACGTGTCGTAGTAGAGGCGCGCATGTAGCATGTACACGTACGTACATCGGCCAGGGTGCAAGAAAGAAAATACGGCCACGTACGTACATACGGGCAGGGTCTCGAACGTCTACTCGCGCATACATACGGCCAGGGCTCGTGTACATGGCTGGGTCGGAACGGAGAAACAGCGTCGTCATCGGGTTCATGGGGAGGCAACGGAATGCGTCGTGTTCATGGGGAGGCAACGGAATGCGTCGTGTTCATCGGGAGGCAACGGAACGCGTGGGAGCCAACCGGCTGGGTCAGAACGGAATGCGTGGTCGTGTTCATCAGGAGGGATTGGACGGAACAGGCAATGGAGACGAGGCCTGGCGTACCGCACAACGGAGGAAATGGACCTCCTACGTTTGGAACGGGGTCCTGTTGATCGGGAGGGGTGTGGCGTGATACGTCTCCGTCGTATCTACTTTTCCAAACACTTTTGCCCTAGTTTTGGACTCTAACTTGTATGATTTGAATGGGACTAACCCGGACTGATGCTATTTTCAGCAGAATTGCCATGATGTTGTTTTATGTGCAGAAAACAAAAGTTCTCGGAATGACCTGAAACTCCACGGAACATCTTAGAAAAAACAATAAAAAATCCTTGCCAAAGATGAAGACCAGGGGGCCCACACCCTGTCCATGAGGGTGGGGGCGCGCCCCCTACCTCGTGGGCCCCCTGGAGCTCCTCCGACGCCAACTCCAACTCTATATATTTGCTTTCGGAGAGAAAAAAATAAGGGAGAAGAAATCATCGCGTTTTACGATACGGAGCCACCGCCAAGCCATAAAACCTCTCGGGAGGGCTGATCTGGAGTCCGTTCGGGGCTCCGGAGAGGGGGATTCATCGTCGTCGTCATCATCAACCATCCTCCATCACCAATTTCATGATGCTCACCGTAGTGCGTGAGTAATTCCATCGTAGGCTTGCCGGACTGTGATGGGTTGGATGAGATTTATCATGTAATCGAGTTAGTTTTGTTAGGGTTTGATCCCTAGTATCCACTATGTTCTGAGATTGATGTTGCTATGACTTTGCTATGCTTAATGCTTGTCACTAGGGCCCAAGTGCCATGATTTCAGATCTGAACCTATTATGTTTTCATGAATATATGTGAGTTCTTGATCCTATTTTGCAAGTCTATAGTCACCTATTATGTGTTATGATCCGACAACCCCGAAGTGACAATAATCGGGATACTTCTTGGTGATGACCATAGTTTGAGGAGTTCATGTATTCACTATGTGCTAATGCTTTGTTCCGGTTCCCTATTAAAAGGAGGCCTTAATATCCCTTAGTTTCCATTAGGACCTCGCCGCCACGGAGGGTAGGACAAAAGATGTCATGCAAGTTCTTTTCCATAAGCACGTATGACTATATTCGAATACATGCCTACATTACATTAATGAATTGGAGCTAGTTCTGTGTCACCCTATGTTATGATTGTTACATGATGAACCGCATCCGGCATAATTATCCATCACCGATCCAATGCCTACGAGCTTTCCATATACTGGTTTACACTTATTTACTTTCCCGTTGCTACTGTTACAATCACTACAAAATACCAAAAATATTACTTTTGCTTTGAATACTCTTTTGTTACCGTTAACACCACTATCATACTACTTTGCTACTAAATACTTTGCTGCAGATATTAAGTTATCCAGGTGTGGCTGAATTGACAACTCAGTTGCTAATACTTGAGAATATTCTTTGGCTCCCCTTGTGTCGAATCAATAAATTTGGGCTGAATACTTTACCCTCGAAAGCTGTTGCGATCCCCTACACTTGTGGGTTATCATGGTGTACCGCAAAACGGAGGAAACGGACCTCCTACGGTCGAAACGGGGGTCCTATTGATCGGGAGGGGTGTGGCATACCGCAAAACGGACGAAACGGACCTCCTACGGTCGAAATGGGGGTCCTGTTGATCGGGAGGGGTTTGGCGCATCGCAAAAGCAGACCAAACGGACTTGTGTTGGAGCGCCACGGTCAAAACGGGGTCCTGTTCATCGGGAGGGGTGTGGCGATCGCAAAACGGGACTCCACGGATACTGTTCATCTCCACCGTCGACCTCCTTCAGCCTCCACGGGCTACCGCCGACCTCCTCCAGCCTCCACGGGCTCCTGCTCATCCAAATTTCCACCGCGCCGCCACTCCACCGCCATCGCTCAACCACCCTCCACCATCTACTGCTCATCCAGCCCTCCACACCGTGGGGTCCTGTTCAACCACCCTCCACGGGCACCCTCCACCATCTACCGCTCATCCAGCCTCCACACCACGGGTCCCGTTTCATCCAAAGGCAACGCCACCGCCATCGCTCATCCAAACCACCCCGCAACACTCACTGCTCATCCAATCGATCGGCTTCAGTTAGCAGCAGAGCGGCGAATCGCCGATCGGGTTCGATTAAATGTACCATCGATCGATCGATCGGGTTCAAGAACGCCAGAGTTCGCAAAGGCAATCGCCGGGTTCGCCAGAGCCCAACGCCGCTTCGGGTTCGCTAGAGCCAACGCCGCACACACGCCAAGACACGTGTACAAGAGAAACGGGCATTGCTCGGCCCCCGACCTCCCAGCTTAACCGAGAACTCCCCGAAATTTTCCTCCCCCTCGCTTCTACCACGGTTTTTTCCGTCATGGACGGCCCAAAGAATGTCATGCAGCTGCATCTCCGGCCCGCCCAGGATGAAAATCTCATTTTCTGTCATGATTTTTTGTCATAGAAGTAGGAGCCCACCACATCTATGATGATATCGTGTTTTGTCACAATTATCGTCATAGAAGTGTCATATGTATGACAGAAAAAAATTCGTTCAGCCCAAAATGTCACGGATGTGTATTTTTTTTGTAGTGTTGTCATTCGCTTGACATGTGTCACCCACGTACTGAGAAGTGGAGATCGTGTGAGATCATGGGTGAATAGATAAGTGTTTTCGTGGGATGCGTAACGGTTTGAGTGGCAAAACGAAAGTTTTGGATAAGATAAGTTTTAACGTTTCATTCGCAAATTCTTCAGCTGACAAGGACACGGTGAAGATTTTGAACGAGTTTCAAATAGAACACACATGAAGATTGTGAATAGATTGGGTTGAGTTTAGCATAGAGGGGGAAGGGTCCAATCACATTCACTTAGCAGAAATAGCAACTTGAAGAAATAACAATAAGTGAATGATGTAGAGGACATAAACTCATATATATATATATATATATATATATATATATATATATATATATATATATATATATATATATATATAGTCAATGAAGAAATATGACGGAAATAGTGAAGACAATGCAAAGTTGAAGAACATGAACAACCGAGGAATTTCAAAACTGAGGAAAAACTCAAATTGAAGATTTTCAACTTTTGGTGGTGGCGTGACCCATCGTATAAGAATGATGATTTTAGACACCACGTACAATTGTCGTAGGGTTCTGAGAATCAAATTCTTCGTTAATTTCTTCACACTTAGAGTGTTAGTCTTCATTGATTGAAGAAAAACGTTTCTTCATGTGTTGCACATCTAAGTCATCAATTTTGCTTAAGTGTTAGGATGAGTGTCCTTTTCATAGAACATTCGAAGATTCTAAGATATTTAGCTCACACCGCAACTTGCTAAATCTCTTCTCATCCAAAGGCTTTGTGAAGATATCGGCCACCGTTCTTCGCCTTCACATGCTCAATAGAAATGTCGCCTTCAACACATGATCACGAAGAAAATGATGACGAATCTGAATGTGCTTTGTCTTCGAAAGTGCCGAATCGGGTTGTGAGCAATCTTGATGGCACTCTCATTGTCACGTAAGAGAGGCACATTCTTCACGTTGATGCCATAGTCCTTGAGAGTTTCCTTCATCCAAAGCAATTGAGCACATCAAGAACCAAAGCAGAATGTACTCAGCTTCGTATAGATAAAGGATACGCAGCTCTGCTTTCTTCGATGACCAATGCATCAAAGATCGCCCAAGGAAATGACATGTACCAGATGTTGACTTGCGGTCCACACGATCACCAAAGATAGTCAGAGTCAGAATATCCAATGAGGTCAAAAGCCGTGCCCTTGGGGTACCATAATCCAAGTGTTGGTGTGTGAGCTAGATATCGAAGAATATGCTTCACGGCCTTATGGTGTGATTCCTTCGACGTAGCTTGAAATCGGGCACACATGCAAACACTAAGCATAATATCTGGCCTAGATGCACATAAGTACAATAAAGAACCAATCATGGAGCGGTATACCTTTTGATCGAAGTCAATACCATTTTCATCAGTGCATAGATGGCCATTTGTGGGCATTGAATTTTGACGCCTTTGCAATCTTGCATGCCGAATTTCCTCAGTACATCCTTGAGGTATTTCTCCTGAGATATGAATATGACATTGCGTTGTTGATGAATTTGAAGACCTAAGAAGAATTTCAATTCTCCCATCATAGACATTTGATATTCTTCACTCATCATATAGGCAAATTCATCACTATAACGTTGGTCAGTACAGCCAAAGATAATATCATCAACATATATTTGGAACACAAACAGTTCACCATCATAAGATTTAGTGAAAAGAGTAGGGTCGAGTAAACCGGGTTTGAAGCCTTTCTTCATGAGGAATTCCTTCAAAGTATCATACCACGCCCGAGGGGCCTGCTTGAGGCCATATAGGGCCTTATTGAGTCTGAAGACTTTGTCGGGATTCTTTGGATCTTCAAAACCTGGGGGTTGAGCAACATATACTTCTTCCTCAAGCTTACCATTGAGGAATGCACTTTTCGCATCGATTTGATATAAAGTGATATCATGATGGTTAGCATAAGCAAGTAATATGCGAATAGCCTCAAGTCTAGCAACAGGTGCAAAAGTTTCATCGAAATCAATTCCTTCAACCTGTGTGTAGCCTTGAGCTACAAGACGTGCCTTATTCCTCACCACAAGGCCATTTTCATCTTGCTTGTTGTGGTAGATCCACTTTGTGCCAATGATATTGTGCTTATGCGAGGATCCGGACGTTTGACCAGTTCCCAGACGTTGTTGAGCTCGAATTGATGTAATTCTTCTTGCATGGCCTGAATCCACTCAGGCTCCATAAATGTTTCATCTACCTTAGTGGGCTCTGTGATAGAGACAAAAGCAAAGTGCCCACAAAAGTTAGATAAATGTGAAGCTCTTGAGCGTGTAAGAGGACCTGGTGCTTCAATGTCATCGATGATCTTTTCAACTTGCACTTCTCTTGCAACGCGAGGATGAGCTGGTTGTCGTCGAGGAATTTGATCAAGATTTTCTTCAAAGACCATTTTCTTCAAGATTTTCTTCAGTGCATTAGCTCGAATTCTTCACGCTCGGAATGAATTCTTCAGCAGATTCTTCGTAGGAATGACATCCTCAAGAGCCTTGAATTTGATAGATTCCTCGTGCTGGTTCATCTATCACAGAAGGTAGGTGCTCTCTTTGCGAGCCATTAGTATCGAATCAAGACATCTACAGCTTTCAACAACCTTGTGAAGAACGTTGTTGAAGACTCAGAGGTGTGTGAGTCCTTTCCGTAACCAAGCATAAAACCTTCATGTGCTTTCGGTGCAAATTTATAGTTGTGATGAGGATCTCTAATCCAACATTTAGCACCGAAGACTTTGAAATAACTCACATTGGGTTTCTTGTCAGTGAGTTGTTCATAGGTAGTCTTCTTGAAGAATTTGTGAAGATATACTCTATTGATGATGTGGCATGCAGTATCAATTGCATCAATCCAGAAACGACGAGGCGTCTTGTATTCATCAAGCATAGTGCGAGCCATCTCAGCAAGAGTCCTGTTCTTGTGCTCCACGACGCCATTCTGCTGAGGAGTATAAGCAGCAGATAACTCATGAGTAATACCAAGTTCATCAAGATAGTCATTGAGACCAGAATTCTTGAACGTAGTTCCATTGTCACTTCTGATGTGCTTGATCTTCACACCAAAGTTGGTTGAAGCCCTCGAGGAAAATCGTTTGAAGACTTCCTGCACTTCATGTTTGTAAGTAACAATGTGTACCCATGTGTAACGAGAGTAATCATCAACAATAACAAAGCCGTATTGAGATGCATCATTTGAAACTGCGGAATAATGGTTAGGGCCGAAGAGATCCATGTGAAGCAATTCAAATGGTCGAGTAGTGGTCATGATAGTCTTTGCTGGATGCTTGGCCTTGGTCATCTTTCCAGCTTCACAGGCTCTACATAAGTGATCCATGAGGAATTTGACATTCTCAATGCCAACGACATGCTTCTTCTTTGCAAGCGTGTGCAAATTCCTCATGCCTGCATGACCAAGTCGTCGATGCCATAGCTAGCCTTCTGAAGCTTTTGCAAGTAGGCACACAGCTGGTTGTGGTCCTGTAGAGAAATCAACAATATACAAGTCTCCTCTCCTAAAGCCTTCGAAGACTTTGGAATTTTCAGCTTCCATGATCACAACACAACGATACTTGCCAAAGACAACAACCATATCAAGATCGCAAAGCATTGAGATGTACATGAGGTTGTATCCTAAGGACTCGACAAGCATGACTTTGTCCATGTGTCGATCCTTTGAGATCGCAACCTTACCTAGACCCAATACCGACTTTTGCCTTTGTCGTGAAGATGATATGCTTCAATGAGATGGAGATAAGGGAGCATCCATCAATAGATTCTTGTCACCAAATATGTGATTTGTACATCCACTATCGAGGACCCACTCGGTGGCTTTGGGTTGATCATCCTGCAGATGAATTGGTGCAACTTACGAACTCATATACTTCATCGCTGAAGAATATGACATCAATTCATCGATCAATTTCATCAAGCAATAGAACAGATAAAGCAAGATGAGGACGTGAGAAATGAAAGTTCATTTCTTCATGATTAGCCTGCATCCTTTCGTGCAATTTTCGTGTCTCCAAGAAATTCTTCAGACGCTCACGCATCGCCCCGAGACCTGACCCTACATAATAGATTAGTTCTTTTTCTTCACCACCCACGTCTGAAGGGATGGCAAAGAGTTCATCACTCTGCGAGCTCCATACGAGAAAGGTGGCATAGAAGCCAGTCCATTTCATTTCACATAAGAGGAGCTAGGATAAGCATATGAATAAGCAGAGAAATTCTTTGAGGACTTATGAACATAATGGTTAGAAGAATAATACTCATATTCATAGCCCTTAGCTCTTCCCTGCGAAATAGAGTTGTTAGCACGATGATATTCATATAAGGACTTTGATCCTTTTGAGGAATTTGATCCACGTGAGGAATTTGGTCCGTATGCGGACTTGGATCCATATAAAGAATTTGGTCCATATGAAGAGTTTGATCTGGGGTTCCGATTCTTCACAGGTGGAGTCATGAGGACATTCACCTGAAGACTTTCAAGGCACCTTTTGGGAACCCAGATTTTCTTCATAGGGGAATCGTTCATGCAGTTAGTACCAACATATCTAGCAAATACTTCACCATTCTGATTTTTGAACAGTTTATAGTTGGAGTCAAATGACTCATCAGAAGAATGAGAAGATTCACATGTAAAGCCAGATAGATTAGATGGATCAACTGGAGGTCCCTTTGTAGCAACCCATGAGGTTTTGGGGTACTGCTTGTGCTTCCAATATGTACCATCAAGATTGAGTTTCCTCTCAAAGGTAACACCCGCTTCCTAGGGTTCTGTTGAGGATCTTCTTTTAAGCACATCACAAAGAGTCTGATGCCCTTTGAGGCTTTTGTACATGCCTGTCATGTACAATTCCTTCAAACCCTGCATCATCGGTGATACTAGCAATGTCCTCAGATGAGGAATTAGTGATAGCAGAGACAGTTGAAGAATTTGTAGCATTAGAAGCATTTGAACATTCAGGTGAAGAATTGGCAGATTCATGTTCAATGCACTTCAAACATGGAGGAACAAATTCTTCCTGAGAAGCGCTGATTTTTTGAGCAAGTAATGAATCGCGCTCCTTCTGAAGATCTTCATAACTCACTCTTAGATTTTCAAGATCTTTCTTTCTTTGAAGAAATTCATAAGAAAGCTTCTCATGATCAGATAAGAGAGTGTTATGATGACCTTGAAGGTTGTCAAACTTAGACTGAAGTCTCTGAAGACTCTCAGCCAAAGCTTTCGACTGATCCATTTCTTCACCCAACATATCATCACTCTTATTTACTAGCATGTATTGAACATTTTCCAAAGCTCTTTGTTGTTTAGTGGCAAGGGAAGCAAGTTTGACATAGTTGGGTCCAAATTCATCATCAGATTCATCATCACTGGATTCAGATAGATAGCATTAAGTTACCTTAGCATCTTTTGCCATAAGGCATGATGCAGAAGATGATGATTTTGGTTCAAATGTCATCGCTTTGAGAGATTCCTTGAAGTCCTCGAACCAAGGATCATGACGGGTTCGATGACCTTCATAGACCTCAGAGAGACGGTCCTAGATAAGCTTCGCATGATCGAGATGCATGATGTTCCTGAACTGATTTTGAGATGATAGGAGAGCAGATGACATCCTTCGCCATGAGGTTGAGAAGAGTGTACTTGCGAATGTCATCGCCTTCCGCCATCTTGCATGCATCAGTCGCACCAATTTCGGTGACGGTCCACATACCGTTAATTGCTTCTTCATCATGGCCTTCCACTTGGGATACTCGTGACCGTCAAAGATGGGGCATGACATGCCTTCATTCTTGTGGTCGACATAACTAAAACTCCAGTGCGCTTAAACCAAAATCACACGTAACAAGGGAGTACCAAGCTCGATACCAATTGAAAGTGCGTTATATCGACTAGAGGGGGTGAATAGGCGATTTTTATGAATTCTTCACTGAGGAATTTGCGGGTGAGGAAATTCCTTAGCGAAGAACTACTAGCAGCGGAATAAGTACTCAAAAGTAAACATAACAGAACACAAGCACGGTCATCATGATGAAATGAAGACAAGCACAGAGTACAGAAAGCATAATCACAGGATAACACAAGACAAAGACAAACAGACTGAAGAAATTGAACTGAGGAAATTGAGAAAGTCTTCAGTCAAAGTCTTCAAACACATATATGAAAAAGCACACAGCACAGATATGAGGAAAGGAAAGAGTTGAGGAAATAGAACCAGTAAGCTTGGTGAAGACAATGATTTGGTAGACTGGCCCAATCTGCCCCGCTTGTACATCTGGTTGGAGCGGCTAGGTATTTAAACCTGAGGACACACAGTCCTCACCGTATTCTCCTTGAGATAAGGTCACACAGACCTCATCCAATCACTCGTGGTAAGTCTTAGGTGACTTCCGAACCTTCACAAACTCGGTCACTCGGCGATCCACAATTCCTCTTGGATGCTGTAGACCATGACGCCTAACCGTCTGGAAGAAGCACAGTCTTCAAAGGTAACAAGCGTCAGATCCACGCAGGATCAATATCTTCAGTGATGCTCAATCACTTTGGGTTTGTAGGTGTTTGGGTTTGGGTTTCCTCACTCGATGATTTTCGCTCAAAGTTCTCGGAGGATGGGATGCTCTCAAATGACAAGTGTTAGTTTCTCTCGGAGCAGCCAACCAGCTAGTGGTTGTAGGGGCGGTTGTTTATAGCCTAGGGAGCAGCCCGACATGATAATACATAAATGCCCTTCAATGATATGACCGTTAGGTGGGTAGATATTTTGGGACAGCTGGCGCGTAGCACAACAATGGTCGGATATTTGAGGCTCAAATTCCTCAGGGCTATCATGATCCTCACTGTGTAGGCAATCCGCACTGGCGAATTCCTAACTCCTTAGTCAGAACAAATTCCTCGAGACCGTAAGAACTTCGTCTCACATCAAGAAATTGACTGAATCAATGAGATTTCCAATGGCTTCACTCAAGGGATTGGTAGGTGTAGGATTTTGAGTTGAGCATCACATGGAAATTTTTCCTTAGTATTTCCTCGACCCCCTTTAACAGTACGGTGTTTCCTATGACTCAAGAAAGAGAAAATGAAACTACGAAAACAAAAGTCTTCACGCTTCATGTTCCTCGTATGAACACCAAGTCTTTATATTACACCAATTTCTTCACTTCCAAAGTCTTCAGAAAGTCTTCAGAAAACCAAAATCTTCAGTCGAAGATATTCATTTTTAGGGGTCGACTTTCTCTGTAAATATCAAACTCCTCATAGACTTATAGACCTATGTACACTCATAAACACATTAGTCCCTTAACCTATAAGTCTTCAATACACCAAAATCACTAAGGGGCACTAGATGCACTTACACAGCGACGCCCTTCCATGCTGCTGGCCCGCCGCGGTGCTTGTTGTGGCTGCCGGTGTTGGCCTGGGTCCATCTTCTCTGCGATCTGGCTCCTGCTGCTACTCCACCCGCCAGATCTGGAGTTGGTGGGGGCCCCGGTGGCGGAGGGACTTTCGATCTGGCTACCTCGCGTCGGGACAGGGATGCGGCACTGCTCCTGCTTAGGCCATCGCATCTTCCCCTGTGTCATCAGATCTGGAGCCCCGGCAGGTGTTGACCAATTTTCCGGCCGGATCTACATGGGGAGGCGGTTGCAGGCGCCTCCTCTTTCTTCTGGTGCTCGATGGTGGCTGCGGAAGTGCTCCTGGTGGTGGTGGTGGTGGTGGGCGTGGTGACTAGCTATGGATGGGATGTGCGTGGTGGGTGGATATCGGGGCGGCGGCCCCGGACTTGGTGGACGGCATCGGCTTTGCGGCGAGTGGTGTCGGTGGGTACTGTACTGTGACCTTGGCCGCGTGGGCGCCGAGGATGCGGTGTACGTGCGCCGTGGTGTGCTTGGCTCTCCGCGGCCCTATGCATCGGTGCGTCGATGACCACTGTCCCTTCCCGGGTCTCTGCCCTCCTGGTCGGATCCGATCCTGTCAACCTCTTCGGCCTGGGAGTCGGGCGTTGCGGAGGGCGACCGGGGGAAAGCCTTGGCTTGCGGCAGAGGCCACGATGTTGGTGACGCCTTTGGCTTCGGTTCCCTCCTTTGAGGCCTCGTCGAGGTCCCCTCCTACCTCCTACCCTCGCACTCTGCTTTTGGGTGAAAACCATGTCCCTGTTGTGGACGGCGGCGTCGCTGCTCGTCGCTACCCTTCTTGGAGGTGTCGTCTGGTGGACGCAGGTGTGAGGTGATCAGGTGGGCACTCGGCTGCTAGGATTGGGATAGCTGATGGCGTTCATGCTCTTCTTCATCTTCGTTGGCGATATGATCTTCTATGCCGGTCTTCGTCATACGGTGCCGCGTTTCTGCTTGCGCTTGTGCAGCCTGGGTGTGGCAGTCCGAGAGGTTGTGGAAGGCTATGCTTATGCCTGCGGTGCTCCGATCTCCTTCCCGTGCCAACCCTGTCATCATTGTTCATCCGAGTTCATGGTGAGCGCTTTGGCTTCCGACGGTCCGGCGCCCTTTGAGCCAGGGCGAGAGGGTAGTGGCCCTCTTCGGAGGCAGGCGGATGGTAGGGCGACCGTGTTTTGGTCCCGTGAAGTGGGCTTTGGGGCTGCCCTCCGATGTTGGCGACTCCTTCAACTTTCTTGTGATGCTTGCTTTGTTGTCTGGTTGCATGCTGCTCCAGCACCTTGTATCTTGCGTTGTTTTATTTTTCCTGTTGTATGGCAACTGCCCTTGTAATCCTGTCCGGTTGATGACTTTGTTAATTCAAAGTCGGACTAGGTTCGAGCCTTCCTAGGGCGCGGCCTAGTCTTTTTTCTAAAAAAGAAGTCCAATTTGAGGAGAAGATAGTGTCACATTGGTTCAAATAGATAGCTTCACGATGGTTCAAAGAGAAGAGGAGAAGGAGGTGTATTCTATTCCTTTTCCTGCCGTGCAAGGAAACTAACAAGTCCATGTATTTCTTGGCTCGTTCTTTCCTTTGTGCGCGGTCGGATGGGCGCCACCAAAACAATTAAAGAAGGATGAGATAGTTTCATGTTGGGGCTAAATTTCGTGTTTTAACCATTTTGCCCTAGTTTAGCCGGATCTGACCTGGTTGTAAATTTTTTTGGGATCTGATCCTTTTTGCTACCGCCAGGGCTCATAACGGTAGGGTTGAACAAGCTACCGCCGGTGGCCATGGCGGTAGCCCACTTATCCACGTCATCCTTGGCAAACGACCGTCGTCTCCTGTCGTTGACCCTACCACCAGGCCACTCGGCGGTAGGCTATGCAGCCCTAGCGCCAAAGGCCCTGGCGGTAGGTGCTCAATAGTTATAACCCCCGCAGGGGCTGGGGCGCGGGGCCTACCCACGAACCCCAGCCCCCATCTTCCTCCCCAGCCGCGCGGCACCGCAAGAACAAAGAGCACAAGCCCTCTCTCGTCCCCTCCACTCCCCCCCTCTGATCTTCTTCGTTCCTCCATCGGTTTTGCGGATCGAGATGCCTCCGAAACGAGAAAAATAAGCTCTCTCAATCCCTCTAATTCGTTTTAGTTAAAAAAGCTTTCGATTCGACACATTATTTGGCACAAGATGAACCCTATTTCATCTAGTAGATTTTGATTTTAGGTTTGTTTAGTTAGGAGTAATATGATGTTTGATGTGGTTGAATATGATAGAAGCCTATTTTATATAGTTGATGAACCCTAGTCATGTTCATGTTCATAATTTTTTTAATTGTTCATTGATGTCTGATGATGTGCTTGAATATAATTGAATTCAATAGAACCCTATTTCAATGTATTAGATGAATCCTAATTCATATTTCTACATAATACTTTTTTGAAAAATTTATTGATGTTTGATGTGTTTGAATATGATTGATGCGGTGATGTGGTTGAATATGATTTGTTAACTAGTTCGAAGATGAACCTAGTTTAAAGGTGAACCTAGTTAATGTTTATAGTATTTTTTTTCAATTGTTGAATATGATATGATTGATGTTAGTTGAATGGTTGAATATGATTGGTTAATGTGATATGATGGGTTGAAAGAATTGATTAAGTAGTTTGGAGATGAACCCTAGTTCATGTTTATAATATATTTTTATGGAAACGTCTCCTCCAACTGAAAGCACATCACCGGAAATCCTGAAATAAGAAACTGAGCCGGCATATCATCTTAAGATTTATGAAGTCACCGTAGATGCCTCGTTGTCGACGGGACGTCTCCTCCCACTGAAAGCGTATCGCCGGAAATCCGGAAATAAATCCAGGAATAACGTATCACCGGAAATCCTGAAATAAACCCAGGAATAATGCGAGCACCAAGACTTGAACCCTGATGGGACGAGGATACCATAGCCCCACTAACCATCCAACCACGGTTGATTCGCAAAAATATTTTTGAATTATCATAATCTTTTTTTTCGATGGGAACACCTCATCATCGAATACAAGAGGTAAAATAAAAGCAGGCGTTACATCTACCCAGTCCTCATAAATTTTAGAATCATAGCATCTTCTAGCAAGAAAATGGGCTACTCCATTGGCTTCTCTTGGACAGTGTTTGAAGTTGATCCCCGGAATGTTATGCGCTAAAAGAAAACAATCAACTAGTATCGCCGAGTGAGGGCTCCAGATTTTCGAATCTCCATTGCATGCTTGCACTAACTTAGACAATCAGACTCTATCTGTACATTACGGCAGCCCAGTCTGTCTACTAATTTTAATCCACTCCTCAGTGCAATTGCTTCGGCCGCTTGCGGACTAATTGTGTTGTCAATCGGTTCTGAAATCCCGGCCACAGCTTCTCCCCTGAAATTACGCAGAATCGCCGCTGCCGCACCACTGCCATCCTCGAAAAAGACGCATCTATGTTAAGTTTATATGTACCTGGTGCTAGTCTCTGCCAATACTCAGTAGTATTCTGTTAGGGCGTTCGGTTAGCATGATTCATAGAGATCGCCTGAATGGCAAAAGCTGTATTTGGTGCGAGTTTAATTCTTTCTCCTTTAACTACCTCACGACGCTCCCCACCAAATATACCAGGCCGCCACCGCAATAGTTTCATGCAGCCCCAACTAACCGAGAACAAGTGATTTCTTCACTGGGTATTTGAGAAGTTCCTCCATCACCACTGAACCCGAACGGTCAGTGTTAAGTGCCCTCAATATTATGTCATATAATCCCAAGGATTTCCAAACCTGCTTTGCACGGTCACCATAATCTAAGGGACTGTTTGGTTCTAAGTCACCAACTTATAAGTCAAAAAGTAAAAAAAGTGATTTATTTTGCCAAACAGACCCGACTTATAAGTCACCCCAACTTATAAGTCATAAGTTGCTCCACCCGAACTTAAAACTTATAAGTCACCCCCTTTTACGTGGGTCCCACCACCTGCATGGTGTTGATTGGTATGAGAAGGCGTGTCAGGTGACTTATAAGTTAGGTGACAACCAAACAAGCGTGACTTATAAGTCATTGGTTTTAAGTCACCTGACTTTATAAGTCAGGTTGGCTAAAAATCAAACACCACCCCCCCCCCCCCCTCTTTTTTCCGGAGATAGTCGGCTGGACCTAACCATGTGCCGCATAGTGGTTCGAGCTCGACCGAGCCAGCCAAAAAGCCTGCCCGCTTCCTCTTCCAAGAAACGCCAGCGCCGCCGCCGCCTCCCTCGACGCCGGCCTCCAATCCAATCATCCCTCCCCTAATCCAGCAGAGAGGCTTCTCTGCCTGACCTTGCGCTTCGCTTGCCCGGCTCACCGCGCCGACGCGCCGCTGCACTGCCCCTGCCCACCGCGTCGGCCGCGTCGCCCCGCTTACGCCGCGCCTCCGCTGGACTGCTGCGCCGCTGCGTCAGGCCGGAACCCCGCCCCTATAGGCTCGCCTCTGCTGCACCGTCGAGCTCGCCCACGCGTTCTACTCTCGTCGCGCCGCTGCTCCAAAAGGTGATTGATTTTCCCAGGACCTGCACCCTATTCCCCGTCAAACAGTAGCCTAGCATGCTTAGGACCCCTACTAGGTGTTTTTCCTAATTTCATTTCTTAGAGCTTGACTTGATGCATTTTCTTACCAATCTCATGTTATACAAATAACAAGATGAAGATGTTGTGCGTAGCTTTATCTACTTTGTTACATCATGAAGCACCGAGGTCAAATTCTGAAATAATGCTAATACAGTCGACTAGTCGAGCCATTTGTTTTGTAATCTTTGGCTTGCTTGCTCGAATCCTAGCTCCGCCACTGTAAAAGTCCTAGATTGTGCTTGCTCGAACTGCTCTCATCTTTCCTTTCGGATGCATTATCGAGTCTAACCATATCCATCTTGTCGTTATTAAAGATGGCTGGTCGGTACAATCGCACAAACTACTCTTCCTACCTGAACGACGAACCAATGCCCGACGCCACGTCGGAAAAGGAACAGGTATGTATATATGCATCCCAATGCAAACCCTTGTGTTGATTTTTGGACTGCTGTGTTGAGAGGCTGAGACCAGATCCATGAACCTATACATGTTGTTCTGTGGTTGTGTTTGCAGGGTAATGAGTACTTCAAGCAAAAGAAGTTTGCTGAAGCGGTTGAGTGCTACTCGAGAAGTATCGCATTGTCGCCGACGGCTGTTGCCTTTGCCAATCGAGCTATGGCGTATCTTAAACTAAGAAGGCAAGTTCCTACACTAGAACCATGCTTGTGTTTGCTAGCCTGTGGCATTTATTGGTTTGATTGGGCTAGTAGCTGCAATTGATTTACTATAGTACACCTTATTTGTGGCTGTAAGCATAATTCTGGTTGATAGATAGATCAAACGAAACTTTCAGACTGCTCATATTGTTCTCTTCTATTTGTGTAAATATCTCACCTTTTCCTGTCATGGAACTTGAGAGTCATGTTCTACGACCACTATCTGGTTTAGTCTTATGTTTTCATCTCGAACTTACTAGATTTGAAGAAGCAGAGAATGATTGCACTGAGGCTCTGAATCTGGATGACCGTTATGTTAAAGCATACTCACGCAGAATTACTGCAAGAAAAGGACTTGGGAAGCTTAAGGAAGCAATGGATGGTATTCTGTGTTTTAACCCTTCTTGATTTTCCTTTTGACAGTGTTTTCCTTGTAAGCTTAATTCTTGTCTGCGTGAACATTGACAACTAGTGTACATTACTTATTTGCATAACAGATGCTGAATTTGCTGTAAGTGTCGATGCTAACAATCCAGAATTGAGGAAACAATATTCTGAGATAAAGGCACTACTCATGGAGGTGAGCAGCTATTTACTTCAATTTTCATCTGATCTGTTGCCATTAGTGTTCGCATCCAAGCTCTTTGGTCAAATTTTCTGTTCATTACTTATGTATCCACATTCAGTCTTAGATGTTGTATTAAAGAGTATGACTGTCTGAGATGCCCCCTCCCATTGCTTGTAATAACGAGTTTATTACTTCTGCAGAAAATGGCCAAGAGAAGTTCAGTTCAAGCTAAGCATACAATTTCTGAATTTGATAAAGCTGGAGATAGAAAAAATATCACTTCTCATGCACCAAGTGATCCCCAGAAGGTAGGTTATAGTGTTCTATTGCATGACATGCTGTGTCTTTCCCTTTATAAGAAGTAAAGTTTTCGTAACATGCTTTGTCAGATTAATATAATTCATGCACATGGCTCTGCGAGTTTGAAGTAGCCCTCTGTTCTGTTTCTTGTAGAGCTGGTTACATTCCACCTGAGGTCTATTCAGCAAACATGTTTGGGTTTGTAATGTCTGATTTAATTCTACAGGACAGTTTCATGGAAGTTGATTCGCCTGGGAGAGCTGCGGCTGGGATCAGAGAATTATCAGGTGGTGTGTCCAAAGGAGGATCTGGTGTAAGCCTCAAAGACAATAACATGCAGGTGCGGTCTGACTAACATTTCTGACTATCATAAATGCACATGATAGTGTGTCCCCTTATATATGAGTTGGCTAAAACTAAGAGATGTATGATTTGTGTGTTGGTACTTATCAGCTTATACCATTGCATAGTTTGCATCACAATCTATATAACCTGCATAGCATATGAGTTGGTCTCCTTGTTCATGCATTTTGCTGAAATATAGTATTTGATCCTTATGGATATATGGAAAAACTGGTTCATGTATCTGAAGTTCTCAAAATCCATCAAAGCTTGGTAGCTGGACTGGCTTCCAGTAGCTAACATGTCAATTCAAACAGAGGAAAGTCTGCCCACTGGGCAAGTTTACTCTTTTTAATTCGGATGTTGATTCTGTGGTGGAGCAGAGTGTTTGGGTGGTTGGAAAACCATGAAGGAGCAGGCAGAGGGCGAGCCCTCCCTAGCCATTGAAGTAATACTTGAAGTTCTGCGTATAGGAGCACATTTATGTTCTACTCCCTCCGTAAAGAAAATATAGGAGCGTTTAGATTACTAAAGTAGTGATCTAAACGCTCTTATATTTCTTTACAGAGGGAGTACTATTTTAGTGCAAATGTGATGTAAAGTACTGATTTTGCACACTTCTTTGGGGAATTTGAAGTAGTGTTGCTTCTTCCTGTTACATTTCAATTCTTTAATTTAATGCAGCAATCTCGAGATGCTAAACAGAAACCTGGGCCAGAAATATCAGTGCAAGAGCTTGCATCACGTGCTGCTTCACGATATATATCCAGCACTGTAAAAAGTGTGAAGACACCAAAGACAGCTTATGATTTTGAGGTTTCTTGGAGAGCTATCTCTGACGACCTTACCCAGCAAATACAATTGTTAAAGGTTTATTCTCAGCCTCTTTTTGGTGTCTTAAATTAATCGTCTACATTTCTAATTGTCACTTTCTTGTTACGTGATCAGTCAATTCGACCAGAGAGACTTCCAGAGATTTTTAAGGATGCACTTTCATCAGCTTTTCTGATTGATATCGTGAAGTGCACAGCCTCAATTTTCCGGTGTGCTTGCCTCTTATGTTTTTTTAAGTGTTTCTTACATTCTCTTGCAGTACTCTCATGACCTTTACTGTTATTGCCTATTATTAATTCGTATTATGTACTCAGGGATGATGCAGTGTTAGCAGTTAGCATTTTGGAGAATTTGGCGAAAGTTTCTCGGTTTGACTTGATCATCATGTGCCTCTCACCCATGCATAAATCTGGTATGTTTGAACTTTGCTGCCCTTGCATCCATCGTATGTTTTCCCTTGTCATGCCCAGCTGTTTATTATTAGTAGTAGATTGATAGTCCCTCATCCGGCATCCCCCTTGGTATTATTTAAAAATCATGAAAGATTATTTGAATTGCATTTGTCTATACTCCTGTGTTGCTGATGTAGTCTAATCCAATGGTGTGGAGATGGATAATCCAAGTGTTATTAGCCATTAGGTCGACTTCTTAGGTTCTGCCACATCGAGCTTCTAGGTTTTTCCAGTAAGAGTGCAAAATTACATGGCAGCCTTGCTGCTCATGTCGCTAGATTGGCACTGCTGGATGCCAGCAACGTGGTACTGCACCTTCCTACCTCCATGTGCGGCTGCTTTTTATGCGAACCATTCATGTTCCCCAATCCGTAACATCACGTCCCTGTGAACTTGATCTGTAGAGGGGGTGAAACCACCTGGGGGGTGGGGGGTGGATGGTGGAAAACAAGAAAAGGAAGAGCAAGAGCTCTGGCGCCGAGAGCTGAGCTCTGGATGGTGGCACCGTGGCAGATCGAGCGGAGCACCACAGATGTGCCAGGGCAAAGTCATAACGCTGTATCGAGATATTTAAATGGAAGGGAGGTAGTTCAGAGCTGGTTTGGCGGGGGCGATGGTGGCCTGGAGGTCCCAGATGAGATGGGCGATGAAGTGGCTTCTCTCAAGCCCTAGACTTTGTAGCTTGTTCCTTTTCTTCTTATTAATAAAAATTGCAGTGGGGTGTTTTGCCCTACTTTGTATAGTAAAATAAAAGAGGCATGGTTAAGTCAGGATGTGGTGCAGTGTCGACCGTATAGGCCAGCCACAGTCTACTCTAGGCATGGTTAAGTTAGGTTGCTACTGTGCACTGCAGATTTCACCGCCAAGCGGTTACCAGACACCACTGCTGCAGACTTGACGATTTGGAGAAAGAGAATATACGGAGAGGTTCGAGAGGGCGAATCATCCGAGCTCAGCAGAGGGTTGTGCACATGTGAACATGCTGATATGGAAGTAGTATATTTCGACATGCATATACATAAACCATTCAAATACTATAAATGCTGATCAAAAAAAGTAGTGGGATCATATACAAATGTGCAAAATAACCCAGCTGAAGGCATCTTAGATTGGGGAACACATCTATATCGAGTTACTGGGAGGCCAATTTTTAAATGAGTAGCCGAGTAGGCTCCCCTCACCAATTCCAGTGACCTGATGATTTCTTAGAACATTCATTTCAATGAATCTGTGTATTTGGACTTTGGATATACTAGTGTTAACTAGTTGCATAGCACCATTCGTTTGACAATATTATATTTGCTTCTGCTTAACTCTTTTTCTGTCAGAACTGCGGAAGATATGGGGTCAAACATTCCTTGTCGAAACAGCATCATCGCCAGATCAAGTTGAAGCCCTCAGGCGGCTGCAAGCTAAATACGTTCAAGGAGGATGGCATGATGACGTGTTCACTTTGAGCTAATGATGACTTGATGAGGTTGTAAAGACAGTTCCCTAGAGATCCCTCTTCCCTCTAGTCACCTACTACCTCTGTCCCTTAATATAAGATGTTTTTGCAGTTTAAATTGAACTACAAAAACGTTTTATATTAAGGAACTGAGGGAGTATATTGGAACACCCTTGTAGAATGGATCTTAATTCTAGTTGGAGCAGTGAACCATAGGAGGAATTTATTCTGAAACATCAACAGAACCATATGATTGCGAATCATGTTTTTGAGATTTCCTGGAGCTTTGCTGGTTCGAAGGTTGCCTGTGCCTGTGCTTTTCTTTCTCGCATGCATTTGTGCATTTTTGTGCTCTATAAGTTGTAGGGTTCATGGTGGGTTTCTTTTTCTCTGTTGCTTGTTTTCTTCCTTCCCATAGACAAATTCACCGAACTACAGAAACATTATATACTTTCAAGTGGCTTTTTGCATTGAAGCGGTGAACAATTCTATGATATGAACACTTTTTATTTGCCTATGGCAACGGATACCGTAGGTGGTAGGTCTGTCTTTCTTTCCTAACTCCACTCCACCAGCTCACGGTGTGTTGATCTGACTCCTCCGGCATCGCCGGAGCGGAGTAGATCTGACTCCTCCAGCATTGCCGGAGCAGATCTGACTCCTCCAGCATTGCTGGAGCGAGATGGAGATCCGCGATCCAGTGAGCACGGGGATGCGCTTTGGCCGATAAGCCACAAGGTTTCGGTCCGTCTGGTTGTTTTGCAACCGGCCGCTTAGAGCATCTACAATTGGACCCATATCCACCCCAAACGTCCGTGCTGTTTGATCATGGTGGTTCCTATTCCACACGTAGGTCCTGTCTAGTGACCTAGCGCATACCCCCCGCTTGTATGGGCCGGCCCAGTACGGTTTATTTTCCACCTGGTATTGAGAAGTGCTAGAACATTTGTTGAATGGTTCTCTTTTTTTTTTTTTGGTTTTTTCCTCTGATTTTTCTTTCTCATTTTGTCCTTATACATTTTCTTTTTCATTTTCTATTTCGTTTTTCTTTTTCTTTCCTTTTTCTTTTCCTTATTTCTTTCTTTCATTTCTTATTTTTCTTTTACATATGTGCGAACATCTATTCAAATTAGTGAACATTTTCTAAACCATGAATATTTTGTGTAAAGAACATTTTTCAAATTTGCGAACATTTTTTTATTGAAACCGTGAACATTTTTTGAACTTGAACATTGTCAATATTTTCACGCACATTTGTTTGAAATTGTGAACATCTTTTACAATTCTGCGAAAAAATCTGAAATCGTGAACATTTTTTTGAATCAGCAGAACATTTTTTCAATTGATGATTTTTTATTTTATGAACATTTCTTAAATTCACGAACATTTATTTATATTCTTTTGGAAAATGCATGAAGATTTTTCAAATCCATGAACATTTTTCTAAAATGTCTGAACATGTTTTGAAATTTATGAACATTTATTTATATATTTTTTGAAAATGCATGAACATTTTTGAAATCAATGATTTTCTCGGAATCAACAAAAAAAATTTGAATTGATGAATTATCATTGATTGTTTTCGAACATTTTTGTAAATTCGAGACTATTTTTAAATTTTGAAAATAAAGTAAAAAACTAATGGACAGTTTTTAAATTCATGAACATTTTTTCAAATTCACGCAGATTTTGGAATACGTGAATATTGTTTTTGATTTGTTGAACATTATTTCAAACTCGTAAACAATTTTTTAATATGCAGACATTTTTGTTTGATATCGTGGATGATTGTTAAATCCGTAAACATTTCATAAATTCCCAAACAATTTTTATAAAATCATAATAGTTTTTGAATTTATGATCATATTGTGATTTCTCAAACATTTTTTTTTGAAATTTTTCTTTTGTTTTGAAATTCTGAATTATTTGAAAGTAGAAAAAATAAAAATGAAAATGAAAATAAAAAAAGAAGAAAAACAAAATAATAAAAACAGGGGCGTCTTGGCCGCACATGGGCCGGCCCTAAAACAGTGCAGGGGAGCAGATGGGTGCGCGTTCCCTTCCTACTTGGCGTGCGGGTCGCCAAATAGGAGATCCCTCCGGTCCGGTGACCGGACGCAAAAATGCCACCCCTGGCAAATCCGGCGCAAACACCTAGACTGACTTGTAACCTCTATATCTATGCCGCATTCCCTCCCTACTTGGCGCGCAGGTCGCCAAATAGGAGGTCCCTCCGGTCCGGTCAAAAATGCCACCCAACTGCACCTGCCAAATTCGGCCCAAACACCCAAACTGACCTGTAACCTCTATGTCTACGCCACAACTACGGTAGAGAAGTAAAAAGGGATCATGAAATGCGAGTACAAGGGATCGATACCTAGTCTGCAAAGATATGGGGCGTGCCGCTAGCCACTTTGCCACATCCGTTTTGTTGTAGATAATAGGGGGGCGACCTACTTGATGCCATTTGAGCCGGGGTTTCTTTTCGTTTTTCTTCTCTGTTTTCGTTCTATATATCCACGGTCAACATTGTCCAAATGCTTATTCAACTTTTCAAATGCTTGATCAAAATTTTAGTACTTTATTTCAATATTTTTTAAATACTTGTTCAACATTATTCAAATACATGTTCAACATGTTTATACATATTAACATTTTTTTAAATACCTGTTCAACATTTCTTTCAAATACTTGTTCAACATTTTTCAAATACTTGTTCAACATTATTATATACATGATCAATATTTATTCAAATACTTGTTCAAAATTTTATAAATAATTATTAAACATTTTTAAATACTTATTCAACATTTTTAAATACATCTTCAACATTTTTTAAATACTTGTTCAACATTTTTAAATGTTTTTGGAATATTTTCGTAATATATATAAATATATATTTATAATATTTTAAAGTATAAATAAAATTAAAAATGAAAGCAAAAATGAAAAATAAAAAAGTATGAGAAAAACGAAACAGAAAACAGGCTAGTGTTTGCTGCGTGCGTGGGCCGGCCCAACTGACGTTCCCTTCAGCGAGTGGTCGCACCTGTCTCGCTTAATGCGAGAAATAGGGGTACCCCTATGTCTACCCCATATGTGGGGCGGATATTGAGACATTCAGATACGTTCGTCATGTCGGATCCGGCCCAGATGGATGTGGGAGGAGGAAGATGGATTTGGTGGACTGGTCAATTTGATGAAATTTCTGATGGGTCCGATCTATCTGATCCAACGTGGCAATCGCGTTCGGGCCTTCCCATATCCTCCCGAATATGGGTTGGACATGAGGGTTGCTGGCCAGCCCAGACAAATAGGGCTGGTTTGAGGGGGATGGTTGGGTCACGATTTTGTGAACTGACACCGACTGGACCGTCCGCCCGAACGTATATGCGGCATTTGAGAAGCTTGACTATATATGCTCTAAAATATGCTTAGTTCACAGTTCCTGCCGAGCCCAATAACAAAAGAGGATTCGCTCTAAAAACATGAGTACATATCAGAGATGAGAAATACCACAATTATAACACACGAGAAACTTTGTGCGAACTTTTGGTGGATAGAGATATCGAAAGACTGTATTTCAAATGATTAAAAAAATTCTCAAGTTCAAAAAATATGGAAAAAAATATGTTAAAAATTATACATAATTTGCGACGGATCTTTTTTGTTGGCAGCGGCTTTGCGAGACTGGCGTTGCTATCAGTTTGGTTGTACATGTTGCGTTCGGGGCGGGTCGCTCGGATCCCTATAAAGCAGCGACTGTCGCGATACGCGGAACCAGTTAGCTAGGTGTAGACATACTCGGTTCGGGGTGCGGCGTGTTGTGGTTTTTCGTTTTTTCGGCACATCTTCGACTCTGCTCCACCACGATATGGTATCTCTGAAGATTAGTTTCACTATTATCGTGCAATCTCTTTATATGGTCTGTCGCAGTTCTTTTTTTCTTTGAGAAAATAATATTTTCGTCTGTTGGAGGAAACTCAGTTGATTTACTCTGTTTTGAAATCTGTTAGGGAAGGCTCGATTGATACACATACACTGTCCTAAAATATGAAATTGCATATCGTAAAAGGCTTGTCTAGGAGTTTGCTGGTTCATCTTTTTCTGTTTCTCATATCTTTATCAAACGCATTGTTTGTTCTAAATAATTTTTTTTGTCTTATCATGCCTTAGTTATGGAGGAACGCGGATAAAGTTCCAATGGTCTGTGTTTTTGCATAATTATATTTGAGTTATCATGCCTCTGTATGCAGGAATGCGGATATATATCGCAGATAGTTTGTATCCTTGCTTAATATTATTTAGAAAACAAATTTCTCCTTTGCTGGACTTGCAACTTATACTCCCTCCGTAAACTAATATAAGAGTGTTTAGATCACTACTTTAGTTATCTAAACGCTCTTATATTAGTTTATAGAGAGAGTATATATGTAGTTCCCTGTCAAATCAATAGTGTAGCGTATTTCAATTTTCTGATTGATTGTTCTAGGAAGCAAAATTCTCCTTTGGTGGAGTTGTAACTTATATAGATGGCTTGCCGTCATAGCTACAGTATAGCAGTTTTTACCACTGTATAACAGTGATCTCAATTTTATGAGATGCAGACATGTTTTTTCACAGTTCCTGCCGAGCCCAATAACAAGAGAGGATTCACTCTAAAAACATGAGTGCATAACAGAGATGAGAAATGTCACAATTATAACACACGAGAAACGTTGTGCGAAGTTTTGGTGGATAGGGATATCGAAGGACTGTATTTCAAATGATTAAAAAATTTCTCAAGTTTAAAAAATATGGAAAAAAATATGTTAAAAATTATACATAATTCGTGACGGATCTTTTTTGTTGGCGGCGGGTTTGCGAGCCTGGTATTACTATAAGTTTGGTTGTACTTGTTGCGTTCGGGGCGGGTCACTCGGATCCCTATAAAGCAGCGACTGTCGCGATGAGGAACCAGTTAGCTAGGCGTAAATGTATTCGGTTCAGGGTGCAGCGTGTTGTTGTTTTTCGTTTTTCGGCACGGCTTCGACTCTGCTCCACCACGATATGGTGTCTCTGAATATTAGTTTCACTATTATCGTGCAATCTCTTTGTATGGTCTGTCGCAGTTCTTCTTTTTTTTTGAGAAAATAATATTTTTGTCTGTTGGAGGAAACTCAGTCGATTTACACTGTTTTGAAATCTTTTTGGGAAGGCTCGATCGATACACATACACTGTCCTGAAATATGAAACTGGATATCGTAAAAGGCTTGTCTAGGAGTTTGCTGGTTCATCTTTTTCTGTTTCTCATATCTTTATCAAACGCATTGTTTGTTCTAAATAAATTTCTTTGTCTTATCATGCCTTAGTTACGGAGGAACGCTGATAAAGGTCCAATGGTCTGTGTTTTTGCATAATTATATTTGTGTTATCATGCCTCTTTTAGGCAGGAATGCGGATATATACACAGATAGTTTATATCCTTGCTTAGAACTCAGAAAACATTATTCAGAAAATAAATTTCTCCTTGGCTGGACTTGCAACTTATATATGCAGTTCCCTGTCAAATCGATAGTGTAGCGTATTTCAATTTTTTAGGTGATTGTTCTAGGAAGCAAAATTCTTGTTTGATGGAGTTGCAAGTTATATAGATGGCTTGCCATCAAATCGACAATATAACAGTTTTTACCATTGTATAGCAGTGATCTCAATTTTATGAAATGCAGACATGTTTTTTCATAGTTGCTGCCGAGCCCAATAACAAGAGAGGATTCACTCTAAAAACATGAGTGCATAACAGAGATGAGTAATCTCACAATTATAACACACAAGAAACGTTGTGCGAAGTTTTGGTTTATAGGGATATCGAAGGACTGTATTTCAAATGATTAAAAAAATTCTCAAGTTCAAAAATATGGAAAAAATATGTTAAACATTATACATAATTCGCGACAGATCTTTTTTGTTGGCGTCGGCTTTGCGAGCCTGGTGTTGCTATCAGTATGGTTGTACTTGTTGCGTTCGGGGCGAGTCGCTCGGATCCCTATAAAGCAGCGAGTGTCGCGATACGCGGAACCAGTTGATTAGGCGTAGACATATTCGGTTCGGGGAGCGGCGTGTTGTTGTTTTTCGTTTTTTCGGCACGGCTCCGACTCTGCTCCACCACGATATGGTATCTCTGAAGATTAGTTTCACTATTATCGTACAATCTCTTTGTATGGTCTGTCGCAGTTCTTTTTTTTTGAGAAAATAATATTTTTATTTGTTGGAGGAAACTCAGTCGATTTACGCTGTTTTGAAATCTATTGGGGAAGGCTCGATCGATACACATACACTGTCCTGAAATATGAAACTGCATATAGTAAAAGGCTTGTCTAGGAGTTTGCTGGTTCATCTTCTTCTATTTCTCATATCTTTATCAAACGCATTGTTTGTTCTAAATAAATTTCTTTTTTTATCATGTCTTAGTTATGGAGGAACGCGGATAAAGGTCCAATGGTCTGTGTTTTTCCATAATTATATTTGTGCTATCATGCCTCTGTTAGGCAGGAATGCGGATATATATCGCGGATAGTTTGTATCCTTGCTTAGAACTCAGAAAACATTACTCAAAAAACAAATTTCTCCTTTGCTGGACTTGCAACTTATATATGTAGTTCCCTGTCAAATCGATAGTGTAGCGTATTTCAATTTTCTGAGTGATTGTTCTAGGAAGCAAAATTTCTCCTTTGGTGGAGTTGCAACTTATATAGATGGCTTGCCGTCAAATCGACAGTATAGCAGTTTTTACCACTATATAGCAGTGATCTCAATTTTATGAGGTGCAGACATATTTCTTCACAGTTGCTGTCGAGTCCAATAACAAGAGAGGATTCACTCTAAAAACATGAGTGCATAACAGAGATGAAAAATGTCACAATTATAACACACTAGAAACGTTGGGCGAAGTTTTGGTGGATAGGTATATAGAAGGATTGTATTTCAAATGATTAAAAAAATTCTCAAGTTTAAAAAATATGGAAAAAAACATGTTAAAAATTAAACATAATTCACGACGGATCTTTTTTGTTGGCGGCGGCTTTGCGAGCCTGGTGTTGTTATCAGTTTGGTTGTACTTGTTGCGTTCGGGGCGGGTCGCTCGGATCCCTATAAAGCAGCGACTGTCACGATACGCAGTGTAGGAAATTATAGGATGCCTAGAATTATGTGTTGTATTGATCTGACCCTTGTGTAGGGTATATATAGGAATACAAGAGGGATAGAGACTTGGAGTACAAGACAAGTTACATGTGGTTTAAACTAATTCTATCTCTATCTCCTTATCTTTAACTTAAACCCAATTATATTTCTAACATTCCCCCTCTCGATTGGCGGGAGTGAAGCGGACGAAATCGTGGATTTGAAGTCTTGCGCTTTCGTCGTCTTCTCTGCTGCTCCATCATCAACTGCGTCTCTGATGGGTTGGCACCTAGGGCGGTGACTGCGTCCCCTTTTGGTGCCTTCATGCCTTCTCCTCTATTCCCTCCCGCAGTCACAGCGGAAGTGGCGTGGACGCTAGTGACGGCGCGGACGCTGTTGACTGAAATTGTTGCCGATGTGTTGATGTAGACGTAGCCATTAATGTTTAGGTAGCCGATCATGGTGATGTAGTCGTGGTCGAGGTAGTCGTGGTCGAGGTAGTCGTGGTCGATGGTGTAGTCGTCGTGGATGATGAAGCCGCATAAAGCCGGAGGCGCAAAAAAAATGCGCTATGACGGAGCTGCATACGTGGACGATGCACCTTGCGGATGTCAGAAGGTGCCGTCGGCGATGAGTCCACCGATTTTGCCAAGACCGGAGGAAGCCCATCGAGCACACATCGGTTTTGCCAGAACCGTGCGGCCGTGTAGGGTCGTCACTATAGTGACGCCGTGTCGATGCAGTCGGGCCGTCGTGGATGACGCGGTTGATGCCGTCGTCTTGACACGGTCATTGCCGTCGTCGTGGTCGCGTCTTGCAGAAAATTCTGTCAGAGGACGCTAGATGTCCATCTTGTGGACAAGGTGTCAGCGGTGTGTTGATGAAGATGTTGGTGAAGACCACGTTGATGAAGACCTTGGCAATGAAGTGGCTCATAGTCCGGAGTAGTCGTACAGGTTGATGTTGTTCGGCTCGGGGTCAATGCAGATCGCTTGGTGAAGGTGCAGATCGGTGGCTCGAGGGTGGACGGCGTGCCGACGCGCAGGAGGTGGATGGAACGGCTTCGTGCCGTGCGTGTGCCTCGAAGTCGAAGGCCTGCGGGCCCTCCCGATGTCCTGTGCTGGAAGCCGGCTTGATGAAGGTGTCGACGTGTGTCTAAGGTGTTGATGCCGCGTGCAAGACTCTCTAGTGATTGAGGCACTGGTGCGTCGGGTTGGTCGCCTGGTCCATGTGGTCTCGAGATGACATAGAGCTCCAGTTGCCGTGTGCATAGGGTATGCACGCATGGATGCATGTCCGTAAGAAGCTACCTAGATCTCTTGGGGCACACGACCTCTGGCTACGTCATGGCCAAATTCCGTCTGGCCGCTGCTTATGCGCACGGATGGAGGCGGACCTGCGTTGCGCCGTTGGATCTCCGGTTACCAGCTCGTTCGGAGACGCCGGCTGTGGGACGTGCTGCGTATCTGCCCGGGAGGTCGCCGAGTGTGCGCTGGTGGCTGGCTCGTTTGGAGGAACGCGCCGCCCTTGAGCCCAAGATTTGTTGGAGAAGCCGACTCGTTCGAAGACCGCCGCTAAGCGCCAAGAAGCTGGCTTGATGAACCAGCATGGTAGCCGATCTGCTCAGACCTCGGATGTGCGTGCGATCGCGGGTCCTTGCATGCTCTTCATGGTCGCTGGACGAATCGATCCAACTCGTGCTCCGCCGTTATGAGCATCTTATGAACCCTATATTTTCCCACCGGATTTGATGGTCGTCGGGATTTATTTGTAGCTAAGGAAACTGATCTAAGGGATTTTAAAAACTGAAATTGATCTAATCTAAGGAGTTGTTCTAATTTACGAAATCGATCGAGTGCCGCGCCCCCGGGCAGAGAAAATTAATCTCCCAGGGGGCGGCGCACTGCGGAAGTGGTGAAGGAACTTAGGATCGGCGTCGTGAGACTAACCGCTCTGATACCATATAGAAAATTATAGGATGCCTAGAATTATGTGTTGTATTGATCTGACCCTTGTGTAGGGTATATATACGAATACAAGAGGGATAGAGACTTGGAATACAAGACAAGTTACATGTGGTTTAAACTAATTCTATCTCTATCTCCTTATCTCTAACTTAAACCCAATTATATTTCTAACACGCAGAATCAGTTAGCTAGGCGTAGACGTATTCGGTTCGGGGTGTGGCGTATTGTTGTTTTTCATTTTTCCGGCACGCCTCCGACTCTGCTCCACCACGATATGGTATCTCTGAAGATTAGTTTCACTATTATCGTGCAATCTCTTTGTATGGTCTGTCGCAGTTCATTTTTTTGAGAAAATAATATTTTTGTCTATTGGAGGAAACTCAGTCGATTTACGCTGTTTTGAAATCTGTTGGGGAAGGCTCGATCGATACACATACATTGTCCTGAAATATTAAACTGCATATCGTAAAAGGCTTGTCTAGGAGTTTGATGGTTCATCTTTTTCTGTTTCTCATATCTTTGTCAAACGCATTGTTTGTTCTAAATAATTTTCTTTGTCTTATCATGCCTTAGTTACGGAGGAACGCGGATAAAGGTCCAATGGTCTGTGTTTTTGCATAATTATATTTGTATTATCATGCCTCTGTTAGGCAGGAATGCGGATATATACCGCAGATAGTTTGTATCCTTGCTTAATACTCAGAGAACATTATTTAAAAAACAAATTTCTCCTTTGCTGGACTTGCAACTTATATATGTAGTTCCCTGTCAAATCGATAGTGTAGCGTATTTCAATTTTTTGGGTGATTGTTCTAGGAAGCAAAATTCTCCTTTGGTGGAGTTGCAACTTATATAGATGGCTTGCCGTCAAATCGACAGTATAACAGTTTTTACCATTGTATAGCAGTGATCTCAATTTTATGAGATGCAGACATGTTTTTTCACAGTTGCTGCCGAGCCCAATAAGAAGAGATGATTCACTGTAAAAACATGAGTGCATAATAGAGATGAGAAATGTCACAATTATAACACACGAGAAACGTTGTGCGAAGTTTTGGTGAATAGGGATATCGAAGGACTGTATTTCAAATGATTAACAAAAATTCTCAAGTTTAAAAAATATGGAAAAAATTATACATAATTCGCCACGGATCTTTTTTGTTGGCGGCGACTTTGCGAGCCTGGTGTTGCTATCAGTGTGGTTGTACTTGTTGCGTTCGGGGCGGGTCGCTCGGATCCCTATAAACAGCGACTGTCGCGATACGCGGAACCAGTTAGCTAGGCGTAGACGTATTCGGTTCGGGGAGCGGCGTGTTGTTGTTTTTCGTTTATTCGGCACGGCTCCGACTCTGCTCCACCACGATATGGTATCTCTGAAGATTATTTTCACTATTATCGTGCAATCTCTTTGTATGGTCTGTCGCAGTTCTTTTTATTTTTTGAGAAAAAAATATTTTTGTCTGTTGCAGGAAACTCAGTCGATTTACGCTGTTTTGAAATCTGTTGGAGAAGGCTCGATCGATACGCATACACTGTCCTGAAATATGAAACTGCATATCGTAAAAGGCTTGTTCAGGAGTTTGCTGGTTCATCTTTTTTTATTTCTCATATCTTTATCAAACGCATTGTTTGTTCTAAATAAATTTCTTTGTCTTATCATGCCTTAGTTACAGAGGAACGTGATAAAGGTCCAATGGTCTGTGTTTTTGCATAATTATA
Organism: Aegilops bicornis; assembly: GCA_021605145.1. Lineage (NCBI taxonomy): Eukaryota > Viridiplantae > Streptophyta > Magnoliopsida > Poales > Poaceae > Aegilops > Aegilops bicornis. Next base: position 27,288,717 of record CM038673.1, on the reverse strand, counting down.
TTTGTATTATCATACCTCTGTTAGGCAGGAATGCGGATATATATCGCAGATAGTTTGTATCATTGCTTAGAACTCAGAGAACATTATTCAGAAAACAAATTTCTCCTTTGCTGGACTTGCAACTCATATATGTAGTTCCCTCTCAGATCGATAATGTAGCGTATTTCAATTTTCTGGATGATTATTCTAGGAAGTAAAATTCTCCTTTGGTGGAGTTGCACTTATATAGATGGTTTGCTGTCAAATCGACTATATAGCCGTTTTTACCACTGTATAGCAGTGATCTCAATTTTATGAGGGGTTAATTATCCTTTTGCCCTTAGTGGTGTCCATCTGCTCAGTTTTGCCCTCAGATGCAAATTGTGCTCAGTTTTGCCCCTAGTCCGTGCGCACCGACTCGTTCTGTGAACTTTGGCGTCTCCGTCAGGTCAACGTTTTGACTCGGCCCTTACAGGTGGGACCAAACGGCAGAGGCGGCCAATTTTATTCAGACCGTTGCATGCGTGGCTTGCGGGACCCAGCAGAGAGCCGTTGAGCATAGAGCCGTTCTATGGTGTGCTATATAAGCGGGCGACAGCGGCGGTGACCACGGCGACAGAGAGCGGCGCTGACCACGGCGAGAGAGCGAGAGCACGACGGCGGTGGGAAGCTAGCTGTGGAGGGCGCGGTGGTGGGAAGCTAGCTGTGGAGGGCGCGGCGGCGTTGAGATCCCATTCGGCTCCGAGCACCATGTCTTCCGCAAGCTCCCGCGCCACCTCGCGGATGCAGCGCCGGGCGCGTGTGGAGATGCCTGTCCTCGTCTGTCCGCGGTGCCGAGCGAGCGTTGATCGGAGGGTTTCTCACACACCGAGGAACCAGAATCGTCCGTTCTACGTGTGCAGCGAGAATGGGGTAAGAATCGGGGCAATTGCACCATTTTCGTGGTCGGGATCTTTGACCAATCGGTTGATCTGTTCCGTGTTCATGCAGGTGACATGCTTCTTTCTTTGGGTCGATACTCTGGCCAAGACTCTGATAAATGAACTGCAAGAAGAGCATGAAGAATGGTTGCGCATGCTGCCCCAAACCGTAGTGGCCGCAGCACAAGCTCCGGAAGAAGAGATGGAGGGCGAAGCACGACCGACAGAGAGTTAGCTGTTGAGCTTAGGATGTTGAAGAAGAAGGTTAGGAAGCTTGAAGATCAAGCACTACCAATACCCATTTGCAAATACTTTTGGGCATTTGTAGGTATGGTAATCGCACTGGTTGTAATGTTGAAAATGTATGGAAAGGCATGAATTATGGAGGAATTTGTAATCTTGAAATTGTATGAGAAATTCACCTAGTTTAAATGTTGGTCAAAGTTGTTTAAATGTTGAAAAAAAGAGAAGAAGTGACCAACATTAAAATATGATTAAAAAAATGAGAAGAAATGAGGAATTGGAAACTTTTGATCAATGAAATGCAGCTAATGAATTATTCCAGAGCCAAACAATTAAGGTTAGAATTTTTTTGGAGCTGTTAAATATTTAATAGCAATTTAAGTAATCCAATTCAAATTCAAATACACCATGATTTAAATCAAAGACCAAAATGTCATGGAAAATGTGCCTCAGCTCTGGTAGATGTTTACACCTAGTGCCAAAATAAATGAACATTTTTTAAGGGCATTACATTGAGTAAAAACTAATTTGTCTAAAAAATGAAGGGTGGAAAATGCACAAAAAATTGGTGCGGCTGGGGACTCGAACCCAAGATCGCGTGGGTTTGTGGTGTTTAGGGCTGCTACTGGTAACCGCTAGGACAGATGGCAAGAGTTTGACATGGATAGGGAAGGAATGTATACATAGTGAGACTGTGAAATTTGTCAAAAAAATAGTGCGACCGTGAATGTTTGCTGCAGCGTGAGAGTGGTTTTCCTTTGTTTTGCACTGAAATTTTGAAGGGTTGGAAGGTTGAAAACGTATGTTTGCACTGCCCCGTGGTTTTGGTTAGAGTGGCACTTGGTTTAGTGTTAGAGTGGCACTTGGTTTAAGATTTAAACGGAATAAATTTGCATGTTAGTTCATGACTTAATTTTTTGAATAAAGCGGAGGGCTTCTCACCCTCCGATTTTCATTAATGAAAACCACAAGTTCTCGAGCTTCATGACTTGGTTTAGGGAAGAAATTATATGCTTGGGCACGAACATTTTTTAACACACATAATAAACCCAAATAAATAACTTAGATAAGATGCAACACAAGTACCATTACAATAAGGGTTCAAAGTTCCATTACAATAACTTAGACACCCCCGATTCAATCGTACACTAATCATGCACGCAAATGTGTACGATCAAGATCAGGGACTCACGGGAAGATATCACAACACAACTCTAAAACATAAATAGTCATACAAGCATCATAATACAATCCAGGGGCCTCGAGGGCTCGAATACAAGTGCTCGATCATAGACGAGTCAGAAGCAACAATATCTGAGTACAGACATAAGTTAAACAAGTTTGCCTTAAGAAGGCTAGCACAAACTGGGATACAGATCGAAAGAGGCGCATGCCTCCTGCCTGGGATCCTCCTAAACTACTCCAGTGTAGTAGTAGGCGCCTCCAGTGTAGTAGTCGTCATCGACGGTGGCGTCTGGCTCCTAGGCTCCATCGTCTGGTCGCAGCAACCGAGTAGAGATAGGGGGAAAAAGGGGGAACAAGGCAACCGTGAGTACTCATCCAAAGTACTCGCAAGCAAGGAGCTACACTACATATGCATGGATATATGTAAGGGGCCATATCAAGGACCGAATCTGCAGAAAGCCGTAATAAGAGGGGATAGCTAGTCTTATCGAAGACTACGCTTCGTCTCCTTCGTCTTGCAACCAGTAGAAGAGGGTAGGTTGAAGTCCTCCAAGTAACATCACATAGCAATAATCCTACCCGGCGATCCCCTCCTCGTATCCCTGAGAGAGAGCGACCACCGGTTGTATCTGGCACTTGGAAGGGTGTGTTTTATTAAGTATCCGGTTCTAGTTATCATAAGGTCAAGGTACAACTCCAAGTCGTCCTGTTACCGAAGATCACGGCTATTCGAATAGATTAACTTCCCTGCAGGGGTGCACCAACTTACCCAGCACGCTTGATCCCATTTGGTCGGACACACTTTCCTGGGTCATGCCCGGCCGCGGAAGATCAACACGTCGCAGCCCCACCTAGGCTCAACAGAGAGGCCAGCACGCTGGTCTAAACCTAAGCCGCAGGGTCCGGGCCCATCGCCTCGAGCACACACAAGACGCTATGACGCTGCCGGAAGCAGACCTAGCCTAGTGGCATTCCGGTCCAATCCGGCGCGCGCCGCTCGATCGGCGTCACGAAGTGCCGGTGATACCACGACGCCGGATACCCATAACTACTCCCACGTAGTTGGTTAGTGCGTATAGGCTCGTAGCTAACTCAGATCAAATACCAAGATCTCGTTAAGCGTGTTAAGTATCCGCGAACGCCGAACAGGGCCAGGCCCACCTCTCTCCTAGGCGGTCTCAACCTGCCCTGTCGCTCCGCCACAAAGATCCACTCATGGTGCTCCACCAAATTTAATTCGACTTTTAGTCTCCACATGTATCATGTATAAGTATATAGTATATACCGTGATCACCTCCCGAGTGATCACGGCCCGATAGTATAGCACAGCAAACGGACAAGAATGTAGGGCCACATATGGAAATACTAGCATCCTATACTAAGCAAGTAGGATTGCAGGTAAGGCAACAACAGTAGTAACAAGGACATGCTATGCATCGTGATAGGTATAATGTAGCAAGAATATGCTACACTACTCTAATGCAAGCGGTATAGAGTAGAATAGGTGATATCTGGTGATCAAGGGGGCTTGCCTGGTTGCTCTGCAAGAGAGAGGGGTCGTCAACTCCGTAGTCGAACTGGGCGTGCAGCTACGGTCTCGTAGTCTACCGGAGAGAAGAGGGGAAGAAACAATGAATACCATGTAAATGATGCATATCGATGCATGACAAGACAAGTAACGATGCTAGGCGTGCCCTAACGTGGTATGAGGTGGTACCGGTTAAGAAACATCCGGGAAAGTATTCCGGTGTTTCGCTTTCAGCGAGGAGCCGGAGGGGAAAAGTTGCGGGTTCGATAGGTTAGGGGTGTGTGACGGATGAACGGATTGCGTATCCGGATTCGCCTCGCTGCTCGAGCAACTTTCATGTTGAAAATATTTTAATCCGAAGTTACAATTAAAAGATATGATTTTCTAAAGATTTTATTAATTTCTGGAATTTAATTAATTATTTAATCCAACATTATCCGAGAATAGTAAATGTCGACGTCAGATGACATCGTGGTGATGTCAAGCGATCAACGCGTTGACCATTGACCTGGTCAACCTGACGTGTGGGTCCAGTGGGACCCACCTGTCATTCTCTGTTTAGTTTAATTACATATTAGTTAATTTAATTAGTGATTAGGTTAATCTAATCAGGATAAATTAACTTAATTAATTACTTAATTAATTAATATTTTAATTATTTTATTTATTATTTATTTATTTATTTAATATATTTATTATTATTATTATTTTATTCCTTTTAAAAAAAACGTTCTGGGGTGCGCCCCAATTGTCATTGGGCCAGGGGGCCGATGCGGGTTTGCAGTGTCGGTGTGCATACCGATCGGGCGAGTGCCCAGACGACAGTGGGGCGCCACCAGGCGTGGCGAGGCCGCCGCGTGGCGCTCATGACGCCGCCAAGGAACGGAGGGCGGCGCCACGGAGGCGACAAGAGCAGCAGCGGGAGGCGCGTGAACGGGTGAGCAGGGGGCGTCGGCGTGGGGTTCCGGCGGCCTATGGCCGGAGCAGGGGGAACGGAGGCGAGGGCGCCGTCGGCGAAGCGGCGAAGGTGGTGCTCGCGTGGGGACAGGAGAGGGAACCGTGCGGAGTAGGGCAATGAAAGTGGGCGAGGCCACGGTGAGCGCTGGTCGCCGTGAGCGCTGCCGGGCGCGCCTTGAGGCCGGACGGGGCAGGTGCGGCGACGGTGGTGGCCGGGCGCGTGGCGGCGGGGAGCACGGGCCAGCGCCGGAGGGAGAGGAGGCCGGGTTGGAGGCGATTCGGTGGAGGGCCGGGCGACGTGCAGGTGGGACGCCACGGCTCGAGGCGGACGAGGCCGTCGCGTGAGGGGACGCGCGGCGTGCGTGGCTGCATCTGGCGCGGCCAGGCGTCTTGAGGGCTGCGGCTGTGGCACGTAAGCGGCACCGGCGAGGCGCGGGCGCAGCCGCCCGGGGAGGGACCAGCGACGGCGTGGTCGGAGCGCGGGCGGTGACCGCGGGGAAAGGGGGAAGGAAGGGGGGGCGCTCACGGGGGGGGGAGTAGGGGACGGGGCACTGGGCTCTGGGGCGGTTGGGGAGGACCGGCGAGGAGGAGGACGAGGAGGCGGCGTTCGGCGGCGACGAGGCCTGGCGGCGATGGTGGTCTCCTCCCTCGATCCTGATCCAATCGGGGGAGAGGGGGAGAGATATTTTCGGGATGGGGGAATGTTGGGGAACGCAGTAATTTCAAAAAATTTCCTACGCACACACAGGACCATGGTGATGGCATAGCAACGAGAGGGGAGAGTATTGTCTACGTACCCTCGTAGACCAAAGCGGAAGCGATCACAACGTAGAGGAAGTAGTCGACGTTCTCCTCGCGATCCGGCCGATCCCAGCGCCCGTTACTCCGGCGCCTCGAGTCGATCTGACGTAGAGGAAGTAGTCGTACGTTCTCCTCGCGATCCAGCCGATCCCAGCGCCGTTACTCCGGCGCCTCCGAGTTCTTGGCACACGTTCAGCTCGATGACGCTCCTCGGGCTCCGATCCAGCAAAGCTCCGGGGAGAGAGAGTTCCGTCAGCACGACAGCGTGGTGACGATCTTGATGTTCTACCGACGCAGGGCTTCGCCTAAGCCCCTTCTTCTTTCCTTTGCCCTTTTTCTTGAAACTAGTGGTCTTGTTGACCATCAACACTTGATGCTCTTTCTTGATTTCTACCTCCGCGGCTTTTAGCATTGCGAAGAGCTCGGGAATTGTTTTGGTCATCCCTTGCATATTATAGTTCATCACGAAGCTCTTGTAGCTTGGTGGCGATGATTGGAGAATTCTGTCAATGACACTATCATCCGGAAGAGTAACCCCAGTTGAATCAAGTGGTTATTATACCCGGACATTTTGAGTATATGTTCACCGACGTGAACTATTCTCCTCTATTTTGCAGCTATAGAACTTATTGGAGACTTCATATCTCTCAATTCGGGCATTTGCTTGAAATATTAACTTCAACTCCTGGAACATCTCATATGCTCCATGACGTTCAAAACGTCGTTGAAGACCCGGTTCTAAGCCGTAAAGCATGGCACATTGAACTATCGAGTAGTCATCAGCTTTGCTCGCCAGACGTTCACAACTTCTCGGCGTTGCTCTCGCAGAAAGCCTGGCACCCAGCGGTGCTTCCAGACGTAATTCTTCTGTGCAGCAATGAGGATAATCCTCAAGTTACGGACCCAGTCCGTAATTGCTACCATCATCTTTCAACTTTGCTTTCTCAAGGAACGCATTAAAATTCAATGGAACAACAGCACGGGCCATCTATCTACAAGAAACATAGACAAGCAAAATACTATCGTGTACTAAGTTCATGATAAATTTAAGTTTTAATTAATCATATTAAAACTCCCACTTAGACAGACATCTCTCTAGTCATCTAAGTGATTACGTGATCCAAATTAACTAAACCATGTCCGATCATCACGTGAGATGGAGTAGTTTCAATGGTGAACATGACTATGTTGATCATATCTACTATATGATTCACGTTCGACCTTCGGTCTCCGTGTTCGAGGCCATATCTGTTATATGCTAGGCTCGTCAAGTTTAACTCGAGTATTCAATGCGCAACTGTTTTGCACCCGTTGTATTTGAACGTAGAGCCTATCACACCCGATCATCACGTGGTGTCTCAAAGACGAAGAACTTTCAATAGCGGTGCATACTCGGGGAGAACACTTCTTGATAATTTTAGTGAGAGATCATCTTATAATGCTACCGTCAATCAAAGCAAAATAAGATGCATAAAGGATAAACATCACATGCAATCAATATAAGTGATATGATATGGCCATCATCATCTCGTGCTTGTGATCTCCATCTCCGGCACCGTCGTGATCACCATCGTCACCGGCGCGACACCTTGATCTCCATCGTAGCATCGTTGTCGTTTACGCCATCTATTGCTTCTCGACTATCGCTACCGCTTAGAGATAAAGTAAAGCAATTACAGGGCGTTTGCATTTCATACAATAAAGCGACAACCATATGGCTCCAGCCAGTTGCCGATAACTTCGGTTACAAAACATGATCATCTCATACAATAAAATATAGTATCACGTCTTGACCATATCACATCACAACATGCCCTGCAAAAACAAGTTAGACGTCCTCTACTTTGTTGTTGCAAATTTTACGTGGCTGCTACGGGCTTAAGCAAGAACCAATCTCACCTACGCATCAAGACCACAACGATACTTCGTCAAATAGACTCCGTTTAACCTTCTCAAGGACCGGGCGTAGCCACTCAGTTCAACTAAAGTGAGAGAGATGACACCCGCCAGCCACCTTTAAGCACGAGTGCTCAGAACGGTGAAACCAGTCTCGCGTAAGCGTCACGCGTAATGTCGGTCCGGGCGCTTCATCTCACAATACTGCTGAACCAAAGTATGACATGCTGGTAGGCGGTATGACTTGTATCGCCCACAACTCACTTGTGTTCTACTCGTGCATATGACATCAACGCATAAAACCTGGCTCGGATGCCCTTTGTTGGGGAACGCAGTAATTTCAAAAAATTCCTACGCACACGGGACCATGGTGATGGCATAGCAACGAGAGGAGAGTATTGTCTACGTACCCTCGTAGACCAAAGCGGAAGCGATCACAACGTAGAGGAAGTAGTCGTGACGTTCTCCTCGCGATCCAACCGATCCCAGCGCCAAGCATTCGGCGCCTCCGAGTCGATCACAACGTAGAGGAAGTAGTCGTACGTTCTCCTCGCGATCCAACCGATCCCAGCGCCGTTACTCCGGCGCCTCCGAGTTCTTGGCACACGTTCAGCTCGATGAAGCTCCTCGGGCTTCGATCCAGCAAAGCTCCGGGGAGAGAGAGTTCTGTCAGCACGACGGCGTGGTGACGATCTTGATGTTCTACCGACGCAGTGCTTCGCCTAAGCACCGCTACGATATGACCGAGGTGGAATATGGTGGAGGGGGGCACCGCACACGGCTAAGGAACGATCTCAAGGATCAACTTGTGTGTTCATGGGGTGCCCCTTGCCCCGTATATAAAGGAGCAAGGGGAGGCCGGGCCGCCCTAGGAGGTGCGCCAAGGGAGGGGGAGTCCTCCTCCTAGTGGGAGTAGGACTCCTTTCCTGAGTCCAACTAGGAAGGAGGAAGGGGAAGGAAAGAGAGGAGAGGGAGAGGAAGGGGGCCGCGCCCCCTCCTTGTCCAATTCGGACTCCCCATGGGGGCGCGCGCCACCTCCTGGCGCAGCCCTCTCTCTCCCTCTTGGCCCAATAAGGCCCATTACTTCCCGGGGTTCGGTAACCCCTCGGCACTCCGTCTTTCTCCGGAAACTTCCGGAACCTTTCCGTGTCCGAATATAGCCGTCCAATATATCAATCTTTATGTCTCGATCATTTCGAGACTCCTCGTCATGTCCGTGATCACATCCGGGACTCCGAACTCCTTCGGTACATCAAAATACACAAACTCATAATATAACCGTCATCGAAACCTTAAGCGTGCGGACCCTACGGTTCGAGAACAATGTAGACATGACCGAGACACATCTCCGGTCAATAACCAATAGCGGGACCTGGATGCCCATATTGGTTCCTACATTTTCTGAAGATCTTTATCGGTCGAACCGCATAACAACATACGTTGTTCCCTTTGTCATCGGTATGTTACTTACCCGAGATTCGATCGTCGGTATCCAATACCTAGTTCAATCTCAAGTTCTTGGTAAGTCTCTTTACTCGTCCGTAATACATCATCTCACAACTAACTCATTAGTTGTAATGCTTGCAAGGCTTATGTGATGTGTATTACCGAGAAGGCCCAGAGATACCTCTCCAGACAATCGGAGTGACAAAACCTAATCTCGAAATACGCCAACCCAACAAGTACCTTTGGAGACACCTGTAGTACTCCTTTATAATCACCCGATTACGTTGTGACGTTTGGTAGTACCCAAAGTGTTCCTCCGTAAACGGAGTTGCATAATCTCATAGTTATAGGAACATGTATAAGTCATGAAGAAAGTAATAGCAATATACTAAACGATCAAGTGCTAAGCTAACGGAATGGGTCATGTCAATCACATCATTCTTCTAATGAGGTGATCCCATTAATCAAATGACAACACATGTCTATGGTTAGGAAACATAACCATCTTTGATTAATGAGCTAGTCTAGTAGAGGCTCACTAGTGACTATCTGTTTGTCTATGTATTCACACATGTATTATGTTTCCGGTTAATACAATTCTAGCATGAATAATAAACATTTATCATGATATAAGGAAATAAATAATAACTTTATTATTGCCTCTAGGGCATATTTCCTTCAGTCTCCCACTTGCACTAGAGTCAATAATCTAGATTACACAGTAATGATTCTAACACCATGGAGTCTTAGTGCTGATCATGTTTTGCTCGTGGAAGAGGCTTAGTCAATGGAGTCCGCAACATTCAGATCCGTATGTATTTTGCAAATCTCTATGTCTCCCACTTGGACTTGGTCCCGAATGGAGTTGAAGCGTCTTTTGATATGCTTGGTCCTCTTGTGAAATCTGGATTCCTTTGCCAAGGCAATTGCACCAAGTATTGTCACGGAAGATCTTCATTGGTCCCGATGCACTAGGTATGACACCTAGATCGGAAATGAACTCTTTCATCCAGACTCCTTCATTTGCCGCTTCCGAAGCAGCTATGTACTCCGCTTCACATGTAGATCCCGCCACGACGCTTTGTTTAGAACTGCACCAACTGACAGCTCCACCGTTTAACAAAAACACGTATCCGGTTTGCGATTTAGAATCGTCCGGATCGGTGTCAAAGCTTACATCGACGTAACCATTTACGACTAGCTCTTTGTCACCTCCATATACGAGAAACATATCCTTAGTCCTTTTCGTATTTCAGGATGTTCTTGACCGCTGTCCGATGATCCATTCTGGATTACTTTGGTACCTTCCCGCCAAGCTTACAGCCTAAGCATACGTCAGTCTGGTACATGACATTGCATACATGATAGAGCCTATGGCTGAAGCATAGGAACATCTTTCATTTTCTCTCTATCTTCTCTGCGTGGTCGGGCATTGAGTCGACTCAATCTTATACCTTGTAATACAGGTAAAAACCTTTCTTTGCACGATCCATTTTGAATTTCTTCAAAACTTTATCAAGGTATGTGCTTTGTGAAAGTCCAATTAAGCGTCTTGATCTATCTCTATAGATCTTGATGCCCAATATGTAAGCAGCTTCACCGAGGTCTTTCATTTTCTCTCTATCTTCTGCTGTGGTCGGGCATTGAGTCTGACTCAATCTTATACCTTGTAATACAGGTAAAAAAACCTTTCTTTGCCTGATCCATTTTGAATTTCTTCAAAACTTTATCAAGGTATGTGCTTTGTGAAAGTCCAATTAAGCGTCTTGATCTATCTCTATAGATCTTGATGCCCAATATGTAAGCAGCTTCACCGAGGTCTTTCATTGAAAAACTTTTATTCAAGTATCCTTTTATGCTATCCAGAAATTCTATATCATTTCCAATCAATAATATGTCATCCACATGTAATATCGTAAATGCTACAGAGCTCCCACTCACTTTCTTGTAAATACAGGCTTCTCCAAAAGTCTCAGATAAAACCATATGCTTTGATCACACTATCAAAACGTTTATTCCAACTCCGAGAGGCTTGCACTGCACCATAAATTGATCGCCGGAGCTTGCACACTTTGTTAGCACCTTTTGGATCAGCAAAACCTTACGGTTGCATCATATACAACTCTTCTTCTAGAAATCCAGTCAAGAATGCAGTTTTTACATCCATTTGCCAAATTTCATAATCATAAAATGCGGCAATTGCTAACATGATTCGGACAGACTTAAGCATCGCTTCTGGTGAGAAAGTCTCATCATAGTCAACCCCTTGAACTTGTCGAAAACCTTTTGCAACAAGTCGAGCTTTGTAGACAGTTATATTACCATCGGCGTCAAGATTCTTCTTAAAGATCCATTTATTCTCAATGGCTTGCCGATCATTGGGCAAGTCAACCAAAGTCCATACTTTGTTCTCATACATGGATCCCATCTCAGATTTCATGGCTTCCAGCCATTTCGCGAATCTGGGCTCACCATCGCTTCTTCATAGTTTGTAGGTTCGCCATGGTCAAGTAACATGACTTCCATAATAGGATTACCGTACCACTCGGGTGCGTATTTTATTCTGCTTGACCTCTGAGTTCAAGAGCAACTTGATCTGAAGTTTCATGATCAACATCATTAGTTTCCTCACCAATTGGTGTAGTTGTCACAGAACCGCTTTCTTGTGATGAACTACTTTCCAATAAGGGAGCAGAATCTGATTATCTCATCAAGTTCTACTTTCCTCCCACTCACTTCTTTCGAGAGAAACTCCTTCTCTAGAAATGATCCGAATTTAGCAACGAAAATCTTGCCTTCAGATCTGTGATAGAAGGTGTACCCAATGATCTCCTTTGGGTATCCTATGAAGACACATTTCTCCGATTTGGGTTCGAGCTTATACGGTTGAAGTTTCTTTACATAAGCATCGCAGCCCCAAACTTTAAGAAACGACAACTTTGGTTTCTTGCCAAACCACAGTTCATACGGTGTCGACTCAACAGATTTAGATGGTGCCCTATTTAACGTGAATGCGGCCGTCTCTAAAGCATATCCCCAAAACGATAGCGGTAAATCAGTAAGAGATATCATAGATCGCACCATATCAAGTAAAGGACGATTACGACGTTCGGACACACCATTTCTCTGTGGTGTTCCGTGTGGCGTGAGTTGAGAAACTATTCCACATTGTTTCAAATGTAAACCAAACTCGTAACTCAAATATTCTCCTCCACGATCAGATCGTAGAAACTTTATTTTCTTGTTACGATGATTTTCCACTTCACTCTGAAATTCTTTGAACTTTTCAAATGTTTCAGATTTAACCCATATCTGCTTAAATCATCCGTGAAGGTGAGAAAATAACGATACCCGCCGCGAGCCTCAACGTTCATTGGAACACATACCTCAGTATGTATGATCTGCAACAACTCAGTTGCTCGCTCCATAGTTCCGGAGAACGGCGTTTTAGACATCTTTCCCATGAGGCATGGTTACGCAAGTACCAAATGATTCATAATCAAGTGATTCCAGAAGCCCATCAGTATGGAGTTTCTTCATGCGTTTTACACCTATATGACCCAAACGGCAGTGCCACATATAAGTTGCATTATCATTATCAACTCTGTATCTTTTGGTTTCAACACTATGAATATGTGTATTACTACTATCGAGATTTAATAAAAATAGACCACTCTTCAAGGGTGCATGACCATAAAAGATATTATTCATATAAATAGAACAACCATTATTCTCTGTCTTAAATGAATAACCGTCTCGCATCAAACACGATCCAGATATAATGTTCATGCTCAACGCCGCACCAAATAACAATTATTTAGGTCTAAAACTAATCCCGATGGTAGATGTAGAGGTAGCGTGCCGACCGCGATCACATCGACTTTGGAATCATTTCCCACGCCAAGATCGTCACCTCGTCCTTAGCCAATCTTCGCTTAATCCGTAGTTCTGCTTTGAGTTGCAAATATTAGCAATGTAACCGATTATCAAATACCAGTACTATCATGCGAGTATTAGTAAGGTACACATCAATAACATGTATATCACATATACCTTTGATCACCTTGCCATCCTTCTTATCCGCCAAATACTTGGGGCAGTTCCGCTTCCGAAGGTCCGGTTTGCTTGCAGTAAAAACACTCGGTTTCAGGCTTAGGCCCGGACTTGGGTTTCTTCTCTTGAGCAGCAACTTTCTTGCTGTTCCTTTTGAAGTTCCTTCTTCTTTCCTTTGCCCTTTTCTTGAAACTAGTGGTCTTGTTGACCATCAACACTTGATGCTCTTTCTTGATTTCTACCTCCGCTGACTTTTAGCATTGCGAAGAGCTCGGAATTGTTTTGGTCATCCCTTGCATATTATAGTTCATCACGAAGCTCTTGTAGCTTGGTGGCGATGATTGGAGAATTACATCAATGACACTATCATCCGGAAGAGTAACCCCCAGTTGAATCAAGTGGTTATTATACCCAGACATTTTGAGTATATGTTCACTGACAGAACTATTCTCCTCTATTTTGCAGCTATAGAACTTATTGGAGACTTCATATCTCTCAATTCGGGCATTTGCTTGAAATATTAACTTCAACTCATGGAACATATCATATGCTCCATGACGTTCAAAAACGTCGTTGAAGACCCGGTTCTAAGCCGTAAAGCATGGCACACCGAACTATCGAGTAGTCATCAGCTTTGCTCTGCCAGACGTTCACAACTTCTCGGCGTTGCTCTGCAGCAGTTCGCACCCAGCGGTGCTTCCAGGACGTAATTCTTCCGTGCAGCAATGAGGATAATCCTCAAATTACGGACCCAGTCCGTAATTGCTACCATCATCTTTCAACTTTGCTTTCTCAAGGAACGCATTAAAATTCAACGGAACAACAAAGACGAGCCATCTATCTACAGTAAACATAGACAAGCAAAATACTATCAGGTACTAAGTTCATGATAAATTTAAGTTTTAATTAATCATATTAAAAACTCCCACTTAGACAGACATCTCTCTAGTCATCTAAGTGATTACGTGATCCAAATTAACTAAACCATGTCCGATCATCACGTGAGATGGAGTAGTTTCAATGGTGAACATGACTATGTTGATCATATCTACTATATGATTCACGTTCGACCTTTCGGTCTCCGTGTTCCGAGGCCATATCTCATTATATGCTAGGCTCGTCAAGTTTAACCTGAGTATTCTGCGTGCGCAACTGTTTTGCACCCGTTGTATTTGAACGTAGAGCCTATCACACCCGATCATCACGTGGTGTCTCAGACGAAGAACTTTCGTGGCGGTGCATACTCGGGGAGAACACTTCTTGATAATTTTAGTGAGAGATCATCTTATAATGCTACCGTCAATCAAAGCAAAATAAGATGCATAAAGGATAAACATCACATGCAATCAATATAAGTGATATGATATGGCCATCATCATCTCGTGCTTGTGATCTCCATCTCAAGCTTACCGTCGTGATCACCATCGTCACCGGCGCGACACCTTGATCTCCATCGTAGCATCGTTGTCGCCACGCCATCTATTGCTTCTCGACTATCGCTACCGCTTAGTGATAAAGTAAAGCAATTACAGGGCGTTTGCATTTCATACAATAAAGCGACAACCATATGGCTCCAGCCAGTTGCCGATAACTTCGGTTACAAAACATGATCATCTCATACAATAAAATATAGTATCACGTCTTGACCATATCACATCACAACATGCCCTGCAAAAACAAGTTAGACGTCCTCTACTTTGTTGTTGCAAATTTTACGTGGCTGCTACGGGCTTAAGCAAGAACCAATCTCACCTACGCATCAAGACCACAACGATACTTACGTCAAATAGACTCCGTTTTAACCTTCTCAAGGACCGGGCGTAGCCACACTCAGTTCAACTAAAGTGAGAGAGACAGACACCCGCCAGCCACCTTTAAGCACGAGTGCTCGTGAACGGTGAAACCAGTCTCGCGTAAGCGTCTGGCGTAATGTCGGTCCGGGCCGCTTCATCTCACAATACCGCTGAACCAAAGTATGACATGCCGGGTAGGCAGTATGACTTGTATCGCCCACAACTCACTTGTGTTCTACTCGTGCATATGACATCAACGCATAAAACCTGGCTCGGATGCCTTTGTTGGGGAACGCAGTAATTTCAAAAAATTCCCTCGCACACACAGGACCATGGTGATGGCATAGCAACGAGAGGGGAGAGTATTGTCTACGCACTCGTAGACCAAAGCGGAAGCGATCACAACGTAGAGGAAGTAGTCATACGTTCTCCTCGCGATCCAACCGATCCCAGCGCCGTTACTCGGCGCCTCGAGTCGATCACAACGTAGAGGAAGTAGTCGACGTTCTCCTCGCGATCCAGCCGATCCCAGCGCCGTTACTCCGGCGCCTCCGAGTTCTTGGCACACGTTCAGCTCGATGGCGCTCCTCGGGCTCCGATCCAGCAAAGCTCCGGGAGAGAGAGTTCCGTCGGCCGCAGCGGCGTGGTAGCGATCTTGATGTTCTACTGACGCAGGGCTTCGCCTAAGCACCGCTACGATATGACCGAGGTGGAATATGGTGGAGGGGGCACCGCACACGGCTAAGGAACGATCTCAAGGATCAACTTGTGTGTTCTAGGTGCCCCTTGCCCCCGTGATATAAAGGAGCAAGGGGAGGGCCGGCCGGCCCTAGGAGGTGCGCCAAGGAGGGGGAGTCCTCCTCCTAGTGGGAGTAGGACTCCTTTCCTAGTCCAACTAGGAAGGAGGAAGGGGAAGGAAAGAGAGGGAGAGGGAGAGGAAAGGGGGCCGCGCCTCCTTGTCCAATCGGACTCCTCATGGGGCGCGCGCCACCTCTGGCGCAACCCTCTCTCCCCTCTTGGCCCAATAAGGCCCATTACTTCCGGGGGTTCCGTAACCCCTCCGGCACTCCGTCTTTCTCCGAAACTTCCGAACCTTTCCGTGTCCGAATATAGCCATTCAATATATCAATATTTATGTCTCGATCATTTCGAGACTCCTCGTCATGTCCGTGATCACATCCGGACTCGAACTCCTTCGGTACATCAAAATACACAAACTCATAATATAACCGTCATCGAAACCTTAAGCGTGTGGACCCTACGGTTCGAGAACAATGTAGACATGACCGAGACACATCTCCGGTCAATAACCAATAGCGGGACCTGGATGCCCATATTGGTTCCTACATTTTCTATGAAGATCTTTATCGGTCGGACCGCATAACAACATACGTTGTTCCCTTTGTCATCGGTATGTTACTTACCCGAGATTCGATCGTCGGTATCCAATACCTAGTTCAATCTCGTTCTTGGTAAGTCTCTTTACTCGTTCCGTAATACATCATCTCACAACTAACTCATTAGTTGTAATGCTTGCAAGGCTTATGTGATGTGTATTACCGAGAAGGCCCAGAGATACCTCTCCGAGCAATCGGAGTGACAAAACCTAATCTCGAAATCGCCAACCCAACAAGTACCTTTGGAGACACCGTAGTACTCCTTTATAATCACCCGATTCACGTTGTGACGTTTGGTAGTACCAAAGTGTTCCTCCGTAAACGGGAGTTGCAAAATCTCATAGTAAAAGGAAAATGTAAAAGTCATGAAGAAAGCAATAGCAATATACTAAACGATCAAGTGCTAAGCTAACGGAATGGTTCATGTCAATCACATCATTCTTCTAATGAGGTGATCCCATTAATCAAATGACAACACATGTCTATGGTTAGGAAACATAACCATCTTTGATTAATGAGCTAGTCTAGTAGAGGCTCACTAGTGACTATCTGTTTGTCTATGTATTCACACATGTATTATGTTTCCGGTTAATACAACTCTAGCATGAATAATAAACATTTATCATGATATAAGGAAATAAATAATAACTTTATTATTGCCTCTAGGGCATATTTCCTTCAGGGGGAAGTGTCGGTGGGGGAGGGGGGACGTGGGTTGGACCGAGGGGAAGTGGGGGGGTGGCTTATGGGGGGTGCGGTGGGCGGCCTAGCCCGGGCTGGTGGCTGTTGGGCCGGTTGGCCCAACGGGTGGGGTTTCTCTTCTCCCCTTTTTTTTTTGATAGTTTTAGGTTTTTAGTTTTTTTCTGTTTTGTTCTTAACTCATTTTAAATTACTTAGACATTTTATAAAAAAGTGTTTACTCCACCATAATTACCGATGCAATATTTGGCAACCCCCGAACATTTTAGTTTTAATTTTTGAAACTTTTATTGCTATCATAAATTTGAATTTGAATTTCGAAACAGTTTTGAATTAACCTGTGATTAACTACAGCGATGTGAGGTGACGTGGCACCATCAACGTGAGATTACTGTAGCATGATTATCCGGCGTTACAAATCTCCTCCACTACAAGAAATCTCGTCCGAGATTTAGGAGGTAGAAGGAAAGAGTGCGGGTATTCATCACGCAGACGATCCTCTCGCTCCCAAGTGGCTTCATCTTCGTAATGGTGCGACCACTTTGGACTTTGAGGAACTTGATCGCCTTACGGCGTGCGGCGTTCAGCTTGGTCGAGAATGCGGAACGGATGCTCTTTATAGTAGAGGTCCTGTTGCACTTCGAGCACTTCATGGTCCACTGCTCGGATTGGGTCCTTGAGGCAGCGTCGGAGGTGTGACACGTGGAACTCATCGTGAACTCGAGAAAGGTTTGGCGGAAGTTCCGGTTGATATGCCACTTTTCCACGCCTTTCCGAGAATAGTGAATGGGCCAATATAGCGAGGAGCTAGCTTGCCTCGATCCCGGCGGTGAGCACCCTTCATTGGTGTAACGAAGATAGGCCTTTTCGCCAAAGTTGATAGACCATGTCTTTATGATAACGGTCATAATTACTCTTTTCGACGTGATCGAGCAGTCTTGAGATTCTCGCGAATAATGCGGACTTGTTCTTCGGCATGTTGGATAATATCCGGACGAAGAGTGGGCGTTCCCGATTTGACCAGTTCGGAGGGTTCGCACTTTCATCCATATAACACTTCAAGGGGGCCATCTTGAGACTAGCTTGATATCTATTATTATAAGAGAACTCAGCATACGTGATAGATTCCTCCCTTTTATTGCAGAAGGAAATAACACAAGCTCGAAGCTTGTCTTCGAGAACTTGTTTGACAAGTTCAACTTGCCCTTGAGACTGCGGATGAAACGCGATCTTGAAAGATAAGTGAGTACCCATAGCTTCTTGAAATCTTGCACTGAATCTTGAAGTGAATATGCTTCCACGTTCCGTACTGTTAACCAGTTGAATACCGTGAAGTGAAACAATTCTTGACATGTAGAGCGTTGCTATCTGACTAGCAGTGATAGTTTCTTTGACTGCCGGAAAATGTGCAACTTTAGAAAGCCGGTCAATGACGACAAGAATAGCATCATTACCTTCTGCGACTTGGGAAATCCGGTGACGAAGTCCATCTCAACATGGTCCCATTTCCATTCAGGAATAGAGATAGGTTGCAGAGTCCCAAAGAGGCCTTTGATGTTCTGCTTTGATACGACGGCAAACGTCACATTCGAGAACATAACAAGCAATGTCTTGCTTCATATTAGACCACCGTAATCTCTCGAATGTCTTGGTACATCTTTGTACTACCAGGATGGATACATAGAGGCGTATCATGAGCTTCTTTCATAACCTCCTGAGTCATATTCAGGTTTTCCATCTTACACGTCACCACTAGGCGGCCTTTGAAGTACAAGGCGCCATCATCAGCAATAGTGAAGAATGAGGGCTTTCCTTCTTTGAGGTCTCGCTTAATCTTGTAGACTTCAGAGTCAAATCCCTGCATTGTCTTGATGGAGCTCACGAGATCGGGTTCGATGACCAGGGTATAGAGGAACCCTGGGAAACAACACGGAGATTCATCTTGCGGAACTCCGGAGGAGGGGGAGCGAGTGCACCCGGAGGAACAATATGGAGGTTCAGCTTTCTGAACTCTTCAACAAGTGAGGGCTGAACCTTGTGAATCTGGAGGTGGCTGCAGTAAGACTTGCGGCTTAAAGCATCAGCCATTACATTAGCCTTGCCTGGGGTATAGGAAATACCCAAATCAAAGTCTGCAACAGTCTCCATCCATCTCTGCTGACGGAGGTTCAGGTCTGGCTGAGTAAACAGATACTTCAGGCTTTGGTGTTCGGTGAAGATCTCGCAACGACACGAGAAGGTAATGTCGCCATCGCTTCAAAGTGCATGAATGACAGCAGCAAGTTCGAGGTCGTGAACTGGGTAGTTCTCTTCGTGAGGGTGCAATTGCCGAGAGGCATAAGCAACCACTTTGCGCTCTTGCATTAGGACACGGCCTAATCCTTGACGGGAAGTCCTTCTTAGTATCAGGAGGAGCTAGTACTGGGGCAGAAGTCAACTTGTCTTTGAGTGCCCGGAAACTTTCCTGACATTTATCTGTCCATTGGAACTTGACGCCCTTATGCAGCAGGTTAGTCAGAGGCCTGGCAATCTTGGAGAAGTTCTCGACGAATCGACGGCAATAGCTTGGGAGACCGAGAAAACTTCTGACTTGCTTGACATTCTTCGGAGGAGTCCAATCAAGAATAGCCTGAACTCGTTCAGGGTTGACGGCAATACCATCCTTAGAGATGACATGCCCGAGATAGGTCACTTCGGGAAGCCAGAATTCACACTTGGAGAACTTGGCATATAGCTGATGCTCTCGTAGCTTTTCCAGCACAAGACGAAGATGTTCAGCATGCTCTTCTTCGTTCTTAGAAAATACCAGGATATCATCCAGATAAACCACGACGAACTTGTCGAGGTAATCCATGAATATATAGTTCATCAGGCGAGAGAAGGTGGCTGGAGCATTGGTTAAGCCGAAAGACATGACGGTGTACTCGTATGAACCATAACGAGTCACAAAGGCGGTCTTTGGGATATCCTCCTCACGAACACGGATCTGGTGGTAACCCAACCTCAAGTCGAGTTTAGAGAACACTGATGAACCAGCCAGTTGATCATACAGATCATTGATCCGAGGAAGAGGATACTTATTCTGAATGGTAGCTTGGTTTATTGGACGGTAGTCTTGGACCAATCGGTTTGTCCCATCCTTCTTCTTGACAAAGAGAGAAGGTGCTCCCCAAGGAGAGCAACTTGGGCGAATGAAACCACTGCGAAGAGACTTGTCGATTTCCTCCTTGAGCTCAAGGAGTTCATGCGGCGGCATCTTGTAGGGTCGCTTGGCTATAGGAGTGGTGCCTGGTTTCAAGTCGATGACGAATTCGACAACTCTAGCAGGGGGAATCCCTGGAAGTTCTTCAGGAAAGACGTCCTGGAAGTCGCAAACGACAGGAATGTTTTCAATGCCCTCGAGGGGTGCGGCGTTCAATGCATTCAATGCATAGAGCCTTGCCTCGGCATTCTGAACCAGACGAGCATTGTAGCTTATTATTTCATCAGAAGGGTGTAGCAGATGGACGGTCTTAGTGGCGCAAACGATTGAAGCAGTATGCGCTTTCAACCAATCCATCCCCAAAATGAGGTTGATGTTAGACGTCTTCAGGATAATGGGTGAGGCACAGAATTCCAGCCCTTCGATTTCCACGGGGACGTCGACGCCAACCATGGAGGTTTGACATTGTCCCAAGGGGGTTTTTACCACTACCGAAGAGTTCATCTCCTCACACTTAACGTCGTGCTTGTATGCAAAATCTTCCGACATGAATGAATGCGATGCTCCTGAATCGAATAAAACAGATGCAGGTACTGAATTTACGAGGAGTGTACCCATCACAGTAGCAGGCTGGTCTTGAGCTTCGTTCAGATCAACGTGGTTGGCATGAACTCGACCATAAGGCTTGGCATTGTTGTTGCGGGGTTGGTTGCTTCCACGGCCCGGTCATTTGGAAGGGCCAGATTACAGTTACAGTTGCATTCTCTAGCACGGTGCCTTGGTTGTCCACACCAAGCACAAACCATTATGGGGGTGGGAGCAGAGCTTGGGGTGGTGGAGCTGGAAGCTTTGGCTGCCTAGTTGGAGTAGGCGGGGCGAGGTGCAGCATAGCTCGCCTTAGGGGCAGGTGCATTAATTTGGTACATGCTGTTGGGAATCCATATCTTACGCAACCTGCGAGGACGGGCCGAAGATGAGCCCGTGTCACGGTTACGCTGTTAGAGCTCTGGTATTCCTGCGGACCAGTTTCGACATTGATAGCTTTGTTCACCAAGGTGGCGAAATCAGCAAAGTCGTGCACTAGAAGTGCGAGCTTGATGTCGACTTGAAGGCCGTCACGAACTTCTCTTGTCTGCGTGCATCGGTTGCAATATCCTCTTCAAAGATAGCGAGACAAGTCCAGAACTCTCACGATAAGCTTCAACAGTCTTGTTGCCTTGGGTGAGGTTATGAACTCACGCTTCTTCCGTCCATGACTCCTTGAGGGATGAAGCGGGCACGGAAAGCAGCTTGGAAGTCTGGCGGTGATGATTGTTCCAGTGGCTGAGTACGCCTGTGGCTGTCCCACCATTGAGCTGCGGGTCCTTTCAGAAGAAGGAAGCAAAGGTGACATAGGCTGGCGAGGCTACATCAGCAGACTCCATCTCATATGTGATGTCACGGAGCTACCATCGGCATCCGAGGGCTGGGTTGAGCTGCGGTACACACTTGGGTTGAGGCGCATGAAATCCTGCAGAGTTACTGTGTTTGGCTGTTGGTTCATATTGGGGCGAGGAAACTGAGCCATCATGTTTTCCATGAACTGGCGATTCATCTCAAGCTGTTGGATCATACCAGCCATGTACTCAGGCGGTGGTGGGAAGTTGCCACCACGACCACGACCATTGGTCTAACCATCCCGCTAATATATAACGAGGGTAGTTCAGCATTTGAGAATATGCAAAGGACAAGAATCATTCATGATAAAACATGCATAATGAAAGCGACGATAGAAACTACATAGTAGTCGGCATATCATACAAAAGGGATCATGCATAGAGTTCGGTACACGGGGTTCGATTACATAGACTAAGACATCATAGGCGGCACGCAGCTCATGACGAATGCATCTAACACTTAACAAGCAAGCCTACATCAGTCCCCACGCTGCATCATGGAGGTAGTCGTAGCCTGAAAGTCGGTAGTGTGGCAGCGGATAGTCCTCCACGTCGGTGACTGGGGCCGCAGATACTCTAGTGCGTAACCCGACGACCAAGTGGCGTAAGAGGACCAAGTCAGAGAGAGTAGCCTCCCACATCCGCCATCCGACACCACAGGGCATGACGGTCTGGCTGGGTAGATCGCAGAACGCAGCAGCTCTGGATCGGACAAAGGGTGCAACAGCGTCAAAGCACCAGTAAAGGTGCCGACGGGTGGTGTACAACTCGTGGTGAAGAGCTCGGTTAGCTCGATCCAGCCCATCGACATGCGTAACAAAGTTCGATGGTAGAAGGGCTCTCGTGTGATGGAATAGGCAGCAAGTAGTAACCCTCCTCACCAACATCGACGCGATAGCGATGTGCTCAAGGGGAGGTGTCCAACTCCGATACTCTCCACGAAGACGTGTCGAGCAGCATAAGCAGCATCGTGGACTGCCATATCGATAGTCACCCCAACACCATGTGCGGTGTGCGGCCGCGATGAGTGGAGTCATACTCCCGAGAGTAGAGGTGGACGATGCCTCGCATGCGCTCCTGGTTAAAGTCCTGGTACTCCTCAAAGACGGTGTACTCAGGGTGCCAGCGATAACCCAGATAGGTCATCATCTCTGCTAGCACCGCAGGTGATCCCGAGGCACCAATGGCCGTCATGTGGCGCACGACCTGCCTCGTGGGTTCCATCTGAAAACAAAGATGTTTCAAAGGAGTCAAATGACAGTGTGGAAATTGATCAAAATACAATTCCAAGGAATAACTATGGCTTTATCCAACTTTGGGGTGAATGTGGTCACGGGATCCTAGTGTTAGTCAGTAAATTCGTTTAACCCGAGTAGAAGAGAGTTCAGAGTCCCAGAGTAAAGATCGAGGAGTAAAAGATCCTAGTACCACCCGATGGCGACGTGGGCCCGTAAGGCACACAACCAAGTTAGTAAAAGTTTTGCAATGTCTAGACTCGACTTCGGCCAAGGAGTGTGGAAGGGGGATTCCTACAGGCAGTCGGCTCTGATACCAACTTGTGACGCCCCCGATTCAATCGTACACTAATCATGCACGCAAATGTGTACGATCAAGATCAGAGACTCACGGGAAGATATCACAACACAACTCTAAAACATAAATAGTCATACAAGCATCATAATACAATCCAGGCCTCGAGGGCTCGAATACAAGTGCTCGATCATAGACGAGTCAATGAAGCAACAATATCTGAAGTATGACATAAGTTAAACAAGTTTTCCTTAAGAAGGCTAGCAAAACTGGGATACAGATCGAAGAGGCGCAGGCCTCCTGCAGGATCCTCCTAAACTACTCACAGTGGTCGTGGGCTGCACGTAGTAGTAGGCGCCTCCGGTGTAGTAGTCGCCATCGACGGTGGCGTCGCTCCCGGCTCCATCGTGCAGTCGCATGCAATCGAGTAGAGATAGGGGAAAAAGGGGAACAAGGCAACCGTGAGTACTCATCCAAAGTACTACTTGACAAGGAGCTACACTACATATGCATGGATATATGTGTAAAGGGCCATATCAAGGACCGAACTGCGTAAAGCCGTAATAAGAGGGGATAGCTAGTCTTATCGAAGACTACGCTCTCACCTTCGTCTTGCAACAGGTAGAAGAGGGTAGGTTGAAGTCCTCCAAGTAACATCACATAGCAATAATCCTACCAGCGATCCCTCCTCGTCACCACGAGAGAAGCGACCACCGGTTGTATCAGCACTTGGAAGGGTGTGTTTTATTAAGTATCCGGTTCTAGTTTTCATAAGGTCAAGGCACAACTCCAAGTCGTCACATTACCGAAGATCACGGCTATTCGAATAGATTAACTTCCACAGAGGGTGCACCAACTTACCCACCACGCTTGATCCCATTTGGCGGGACACACTTTCTGGGTCATGCCCGCCGCGGAAGATCAACACGTCGCAGCCCCACCTAGGATCAGCAGAGAGGCCAAGACGCCGGTCTAAACCTAAGCGCCGCAGGGTCCGGGCCCATCGCCTGAAAGCACACACCGCACGCTATGCACGTCTGTGAAGCGCAGACCTAGCCTAGTGGCGTTCGGTCCAATCCGGTAGCGCCGCTCGATTCGGCCGACGTCACGAAGTGCTTCGGCTGATACCACGACGCCGGGATACCCATAACTACTCCCGCGTAGATGGTTAGTTTGTATAGGCTCGTAGCCAACTCAGATCAAATACCAATATCTCGTTAAGCGTGTTAAGTATCCGCCAACGCCGAACAGGGCCAGGCCCACCTCTCTCCTAGGCGGTCTCAACCTGCCCTGTCGCTCCGCCACAAAGATCCACTCGTTGGTGCTCCACCAGCCGACCCGACTTTAGTCTCCACATGTATCATGTATAAGTATATAGTATATACCCGTGATCACCTCCCGAGTGATCACGGCCCGATAGTATAGCACAGCAGACGGACAAGAATGTAGGGCCACATATGGAAATACTAGCATCCTATACTAAGCAAGTAGGATTGCAGGTAAGGTAACAACAGTAGTAACAAGGACATGCTATGCATCAGTATAGGTATAACAGAAAGCAGTAACATGCTACACTACTCTAATGCACGCAGTATAGTGTAGAATAGGCGATATCTGGTGATCAAGGGGGGCTTGCACGGTTGCTCTGGCAAGAGAGAGGGGTCATAACTCAGTAGTCGAACCGGGCAAAGCAGCAGGCCGGTCTCGTAGTCTCTAGGAGAGAAGAGGGGGGAAGAAACAATGAATACCATGTAAACAGATGCATATCGATGCATGACAAGACAAGTAACAATGCTAGGCGTGCCCTAACGTGGTATGAGGTGGTACCGGTTAAGGGGGGAAACATCCTGGAAAGTATTCCCGGTGTTTCGCGTTTTCAGGCAGAGGAGCCGGAGGGGGAAAGTTGCGGGTTTGATAGGTTAGGGGTGTGTGACGGACGAACGGACTGCGTATCCGGATTTGTCTCGTCGTTCTAAGCAACTTTCATGTTGAAAATATTTTAATCCGAGTTACGGATTAAAAGATATGATTTTCTAAAGATTTTATTAATTTCTGGAATTTAATTAATTAATTAATCCAACATTATCCAGAATAGTAAATGCTGACGTCAGCATGACATCAGGGTGATGTCAGCAGTCAACGTTGACCATTGACCTGGTCAATTTGGCGTGTGGGTCCAAAGTGGGACCCACCGTCATTCTCGCTTAGTTTAATTACGTATTAGTTACTTTAATTAGTGATTAGGTTAATCTAATCAGGATTAATTAACTTAATTACTTAATTAATTAATTAATTAATTAATTAATATTTTAATTATTTTATTTATTTATTATTTATTTATTTAATATATTTTTTTATTCCTTTTTAAAAAAACGTTCTGGGGTGGGCCCCAATTGTCATTGGGCCAGGGGGCCGATGCGGGTTTGCGGGTGCTGGGTGTCGGCGCCCGACTAGGCGAGTGCCCAGATCGACAGCAGTAGGCGCCACCACGCAAGCGTGAGGCCGCTCCACGACGCCGCCATGGAATCGGAGGGCGGCGCCACGGGAGGGCGGCAAGAGCAGCAGCAGGGGAGGCGCGGTGAACGGGGTGAGCAGGGGGGTGTGCGGCGTGGTGTTCCGGCGGCCTATGGCCGGTCGGAGCAGGGGGAACGGAGGTGAGGGCGCCGTCGACGGGGCGAGCGGCGAGCGGTGGTGCTCGCGCGGGGACATGGGGGAGAGGGAACCGGTGCGGGAGTGGGGCAATGGTGCGGGGCGAGGCCACGGTGAGCGCTTGAGCCGCCGTGGCGCGCCGGGCGTCTTGAGGCCGGACGGGCAGGTGCGGCGACGGTGGTGGCAGGCGGGTGGCCAAGGCGGGGAGCACGGGCCAGCGTCGCGGAGGGAGAGGAGGCCGGGTTGGAGGCGATTCGGTGGAGGGCCGGGCGACGGCATGCGAGGGGACGGCGAACGGCTCGGAGGCGGACGAGGCCCCGTGCGTGAGGGGGGGACGCGTCGTGCGTGGCGTCAGGCGGCGCGGTCCGGCGTCGCGGGCCGTGGCCAGCTGTGGCACGTAAGGGCGCCGGCGAGGCGCCGCGACCGCCTGGGAGGGACCGGCAGCGTGGTCGGAGCGCTGGCGGTGACCGCGAAAGGGGAAGGAAGGGGCACTCACGGGGGAGTAGGGGCAGGCGGTGGGCTCGGGGCGGTCGGGGAGGACCGGCGAGGAGGAGGACGAGGAGGCGGCGTTCGGCGGCGATGAGGCCTGGCGGCGATGGTGGTCTCCTCCCTCGATCCCGATCCAATCGGGGGAGAGGGGGAGAGATATTTTCGGGAGGGGGGAAGTGTCGATGGGGGGGGGCGTGGGTTGGACCGAGGGGAAGTGGGGGGTGGCTTATGGGGGGTGCGGGGTGGGCCGGCCTGGCCGGCCTGGTGGCCAGCTGGGCCGGTTGGCCCAACGGGTGGGGTTTCTCTTCTCCCCTTTTTTTGATAGTTTTAGGTTTTTAGTTTTTTTTCTGTTTTGTTCTTAACTCATTTTAAATTACTTAGACATTTTATAAAAATGTGTTTACTCCACCATAATTACCGATGCAATATTTGGCAACCCCCGAACATTTTAGTTTTAATTTTTGAAAACTTTTATTGCTATCATAAATTTGAATTTGAATTTCGAAACAGTTTTGAATTAACCCGTGATTAACTACAGTGACAGAGGTGACGTGGCACCATCAACGTGAGATTACTGTAGCATGATTATCCGGGCGTTACAGTCTCGCTTGGGGAGGGCTCGGTCGATTGGGTGTTTGAAGTTGGAGAGAATGGATCGGATCTGGCTTATGGGTGGGAGAGGAAGATAGGCACCCCCATTTATAGGCATGTGGGTGGGAGAGGAAGAGAAAAGGATGAGAACGGTGCGTGTGTGAATCCGAACGCGTGTGTGTACCATTACGCTTTGCACTCTTAAATTTTTGCACAAAAACAATGCATGCATGGGGCGCGTACGTGCATTTGAATCACTGCATAGCTGTTTGACCGGACGGTGCATCTGACTCGTTGAACCACCTAGCTGGCCTCGCTAGCCTAGCGCACCTAGCACGCCTCGCTCGCATGCATGCACGTCGCAGCCTATGCACGTCGCAGCCTCCCGCGCATGCAAACCCACGTCGCAGCCTATGCACGTCGCCGCCTCCCATGCATGCATGCAAGGCCCGGAAAGGCTGAGGACGGGCTATTTATCGGTCTCGTGCCCGGCATAACGAGGCCCAACGTTCCATCCAGCACGACCGATATTTGTTAAAAAAAGAATATCCCAGCCAATCAGATTGCATCTCGCGGATCGCCCCACTCCTCCTCGCAGATTCCTTCTAGAAGGGTTAGATCGACGGCCCTTGTTCAGCGCTAGGGTTAGATGAACGGTCCTGGTTCAGCGCTAGGGTTAGCGGGGTTTGGGAGGGGTTTGGAGCAGTCAAAGCTATGTTTGACCAGATTTCAAATGAGCATAATAAATTAAATAAAAATCAGAAAAATAAAAAACCTGCGCACATAGTCTCTTATGTCATATACTAACGATTTAAGTTGATAAACAAGGTTTACATACATTTAAACGATAAGTTCATGTGTATTGTATGATATCTCGAGTATCTCAAACTCTTTTGTATGAAGTGAAGAGAAGTGTTTTGGGGAAATAAACATGAAAATTTCAAAAAACAAAAACTCACCACAGCTTCATTTTGGAGTGACTAACACTAGTAGAAAAGGGGGCAATGGCACAGGCCAGTTCAGCCCATTAGTCCCGGTTCAATCCAGAACCGGGACCAATGGGGCTATTTTCCCCGGTTCGTGAGCCCAGGGGGCCGGCCGGGCCACGTGGGCCATTGGTCCCGGGTCGTCCGGACCTTTTGGTCCCGGTTGGTGGGACGAACCGGGACCAATGGGCCTGGCTCCTGGCCCACCACTATTGGTCCCGGTTGGTGGCATGAACCGGGACCAAAGGCTTCGCTTTAGTCCCGGTTCATGCCACCAACCAGGGCTAATGGTGCTGCCTATATATAGCCCCTCGCGCAAGAGCAGAGCACACTGCTCTGTTTTTTCTGGCCGAGGGGGAGAGGGCTTGGTGGTGCTCTAGCTCACCTCCTATGCACACAAGGTGTTCGATGGAATGCCCGAGCCACACTACTTAAGGTTTCTCCTCTCCAAGCTCGACCGCCAAGCTCCATTTTCCTCAATATTTATCTAGGTTTAGCGGTCCGTCACGCCTGCCCCCATCTTCATCGCCGTCGATCACCGCGCCGATCTCATCGCCGGCACCACCGTGGTGAGCCTGTTGTTCTTATCTTCTTTCGAAAGGAAAAATATTCTTACTTGTATGTTTAGATAGATACTTGTATTATTTTCTTACTTTTATTATTGCATCTTATATAGTGCGATGGTTTTGGTATCCGCCCCCGTCGGCCCTCGTCATGTCTATGATTCGGATGTGGTATATATTATCTTTTCATAACTATTGGTTCATTTATTGTTTATGAAAGTTATGCCGACCAACATGACATAGATTTTATTTATCTAGGAGGTTGTTGAACCGGAAATTCCAACCGACCCTATTGTCGAGAGGTTAAATTTAGTTGAAGAAGAAAACAATTTCTTGAAGGAAAAAATAAAAAACTTGAGGAGGAGAAGATGATATTGGAGTTGCATGTTGCGGATGTCGTCGATGATCACAAGATCAAGATGGATGCAATGCGCTTGAAGATTAGAAAGATTAGAAAATATGCGATTCATACCGAGGCTTGGTATCATTATGCCGTTGGATCAGTTGTTACCTTGGTTGCGATTATGATCGCATTTGTTTTCGGATTGAAATGTTTTACATAGTTTCAATGTATGGTTTAATTAATTTAGATGCTCTGCAGAAGTTTTATGTTGTTAGATGAGAACTATGTATGTACTTTGGTTTTTATGTGATGATGAACTTCTATTAATTTGGTCACTTAATTATCTATTCATGATGTTCTGTAATGATTTTTGACACACTTAATTATATATAATGCACGCAGATGAACCGCAATGGATGTACGGTGACGTATACACCTCCGAGTACACTAAGGCGTGCATGATTTTCTCGAAGTGGCTGAGGCAAACAAGCATAATGGTTTTATGTGTTGTCCATGCCCTATATGTGGGAATCTGAAGTCTTACTCGACCGAAAATCCTTCACACCCACCTACTTTACAAGGGTTTCATGCCACCTTTGTAATGTTTGGATGAGGCACGGAGAAATAGGGGTTATGATGGAAGACGGCGAAGAAGAAGAGTACGATGACAACTATGTGCCCCTGAATACGGTGATGCTACTTAACATCAATAGGAAATGCAGACGATGTGCACGATGGTGCTGTGGCGAAACTCTTGCTGAAGATCAAGAGGAACCAGACGATGTGCCCGATGATGATGATCTCCGCCAGTCATTGTCGATGCAAGGACGCAATGCGAAAGTCAAAAGGAGAAGCTGAAGTTCGATCACATGTTAGAGGATCACAAAAGGGTTGTACCCCAATTGCGAAGATGGCAACACAAAGCTTGGTACCGTCTTTGGAATTGCTGCGATGGAAGGCAGAGAATGTCATGCTCGATAAAGGATTTGAGAAGCTACCGAAAATAATGAAGAAGAAGCTTCCAAAGGATAACGAATTGCCCGACAAGACATACGCAGCAAAGAAGGTCGTATGCCCTCTAGGATTGGAGGTGGAGAAGATACATGCATGCCCTAATGATCTGCATCCTCTACCGCGGTGCATACAAGGATCTGAACGCATGCCGGTATGCGGTGCATTGCGGTATAAGATCGACGAGATGACCTCGGTGATGTTGACGGCGAGCCTCCCAGGAAGAGGGTTCCTGCGAAGGTGATGTGGTATGCTCCTATGATACCACGGTTGAAACGTCTGTTCGGAAACGGAGAGCATGCCAAGTTGATGCGATGGCACAGTGAGGACCGTAAGAAACACGGGAAGTTGAGAGCACCCGCTGACGGGTCGCAGTAGAGAAAAATCGAGAGAAAGTATTGGGATGAGTTTGCAAAGGACCCAAGGAACGTATGGTTTGCTTTAAGCACGGATGGTATTAATCCTTTTGGGGAACAGAAGCAGCAATCACAGCACCTGGCCCGTGACTCTATGTATGTATAACCTTCCTCCTTGGATGTGCATGAAGCGGAAGTTCATTATGATGCCAGTTCTCATCCAAGGCCCTAAGCAACCCGGCAACGACATTGATGAGTACCTAAGGCCATTAGTTGAATAACTTTTACAGCTGTGGAATGGAAACGGTGTACGTACGTGGGATGAGCACAAAAATGAGGAATTTCACCTAAAGGCGTTGCTTTTCGTGACTATCAACGATTGGCCCGCTCTCAGTAACCTTTCGGGACAGACAAACAAGGGATACCACGCATGCACGCACTGTTTACTTGACACCGATAGTATATACCTGGGAAGCTGCAGGAAGAATGTGTACACAGGCCATCGTCGATTTCTTCCGACCAACCATCAATGTCGAAAGAAAGGCAAGCATTTCAAAGGCGAGGCAGATCACCGGAAGAAGCCCACCATGCGTACCGGTGATCACGTACTTGCTATGGTCAATGATTTACACGTAATCTTTGGAAAGGGTCCCGGCGGACTAGCTGTTCTGAATGACGCTGACAATCACGCACCCATGTGGAAGAAGAAATCTATATTTTGGGACCTACCCTACTGGAAAGACCTAGAGGTACGCTCTTCGATCAACGTGATGCACGTGACAAAGAACCTTTGCGTGAACCTGCTAGGCTTCTTGGGCGTGTATTGGAAGACAAAAGATACACCTGAGGCACGGGAGGACCTGCAACGCTTACCTGCGAAAAAGAGGGCATGCCTCCAAGCGATATGAAGGTCCCGCCAGCTACGCTCTTACGAAAGAAGAGAAATAAATCTTCTTTGAATGCCTGCTCAAGATGAAGGTCCCGACCGCTTCGTCGAATATAAAGGGAATAATAAATATGCCGGAGAAAAAGTTCCAGAACCTAAAGTCTCATGACTGCCACGTGATTATGACGCAATCGCTTCGTTGCATTGAGGGGCTTCTACCGAAAACGTCCGATTAGCCATTGTGAAGCTATGTGCATTCCTCAATGCAATATCTTAGAAGGTGATCGATCCAGAAAACGTACCAATGCTAAGGAGTGATGTGGCGCAATGTCTTGTCAGTTTCGAGCTGGTGTTCCCACCATCCTTCTTCAATATCATGACGCACGTCTTAGTTCATCTAGTCGACGAGATTGTCATTCTGGGGCCCGTATTTCTATGCAATATGTACCCCTTTGAGAGGTTCATGGGAGTCCTAAAGAAATATGTTCAGAATCGCTTAGGCCAAAAGGAAGCATCTCCATGGGCCATCAAACGAGAGGATGTCATCGGGTTTTGTGTTGACTTCATTCCTGGCCTTAAGAAGATAGGTCTCCCTAAATCGCGGTATGAGGGGAGACTAACTGGAAAAAGGCACGCTTGGAAGGGACTCAATAATATGCAGGACGGATATTCTTGGTCTCAAGCACACTACGCTTCTCTGTAACTCTACCTTGGTGACCCGTATGTCGATGAACACAAGAACGATCTGCGCTCCAAACACCCGAGCGGTCGACGATCGGATTACATGTGAACACATCAGAACTTTCAGCAGTTGGTTGGAAACACGTCTCAGAGGTGACAGCACTGTTTGTGATGAGTTGTACTTGTTGTCCAGGGGACCATCTTTGACTGTAATGATTTGGAAAGGATACGAGATAAATGGGAATACATTTTACACGATTGACCAAGATCAAAAGAGCACCAACCAAAACAGCGGTGTCCGCTTTGATGCAGCAACCGGCTGTGGGAAAGGACACATATTATGGTTACATAGTAGACATATGGGAACTTGACTACGGAGTAGATTTTAAGGTCCCTTTGTTTAAGTGCAAGTGGGTCAATCTGTCAGAGGCGGGTACAGTGTAGACCCACAGTACGGAATGACAACAGTGGATCTGAAAAATCTTGAGTACACTGACGAACCGTTCGTCCTAGCCAATGATGTGGCACAGGTTATCTATGTGAAGGACATGTCTATCAGACCGAGGAAAAGAAAAGATAAGGAAGCGAATACATCATACGATGAGCCAAAGCTCCACATAGTTCTTTCAGGAAAAAGGGACATCCTGGGAGTGGAGGCGGGCGGACATGTCTGAAGAGTATGAAAAGTTTCATGAAATTCCTCCCTTCAAAGTCAAGGCTGACTCAAGCATCCTGATAAACGATGAAGATTATCCATGGTTACGGCGCAACAAGCAAATGACACAAGCGAAGAAAAAATGAAGACTTTCTCCATAACTATTATGATGATACCATGCCAACTTTGTAACAAACGAGTATGATACCATTGTCCGTTTTGTACATGCACATGCTATGCCAACTTTTTCAGAGTTCATTTGAAAACTATGAATTTCAAAGAATTTAAATTTTAACTATTCAAATTTGAAAACTAATGGCACAAACAGCAAGT
Source organism: Aegilops bicornis (assembly GCA_021605145.1). NCBI lineage: Eukaryota > Viridiplantae > Streptophyta > Magnoliopsida > Poales > Poaceae > Aegilops > Aegilops bicornis. Next base: position 27,256,109 of record CM038673.1, on the reverse strand, counting down.
CTAAAACTAATGGCACTAACAGAAAGTTTATTATTTTGCTGACCTAAAAGCAAAAAGAATTAAAAAATAAAGCAAAAACCAAAAGAAAATAATTAATGCAGAAAACAAAACAAAAAAACTGGAAAAAATAAAAATAGCAACAATAAGTATTTTATTGTAAGTAGAAACAAAATAAAATGAATAAAGCAACAAAGAAAACAAAAAAGTGTTTTCAAATTTGAAAACTAATGGCACTAACAGAAAGTTTATAATTTTTCTAAAACTAAAAGAAAAAAGAATTAAAAAATAAAACAAAAACAAAAGAAAAAAAATAATGCAGAAAAAAAAACAAAAAAATGAAAAATAAATAAAAATAGAAACAATAAGTATTTTGTTGTAAGTAGAAACAAAATAAAATGAATAAAGCAACAAAGAAAACAAAAAAGAGTGTTTTCAAATTTGAAAACTAATGGCACTAACAGAAAGTTTATAATTTTTCTAAAACTAAAAGCAAAAAGAATTAAAAAATAAAGCAAAAAACAAAAGAAAATAAATAATGCAGAAAACAAAACAAAAAACTGGAAAAAAAATAAATATAGCAACAATAAGTATTTTGTTGTAAATAGAAACAAAATAAACTAAATAAAGCAACAAATAAAACAAAAAACAAAAAAGTGCCACCTACTGGGCCCCCACGGCCTGAATACGACTAGAAACCCTACCATGGGCCAGGATTGAGGCCCGTAGGAGGCCCAATAGGCCCACAGGCATAGATTGCAGTGTTAGGCCCGAAAGCCTGCTTAAGAGAGGAGCTCGAGAGGGAAGGCACACCACACCTTATAAACAGGTGCCCCTCCCTCTCAACTAGCGAGGTGGGATTAAATATTTGGGTTCGGGGCAGCACAGGCCTTTGGTCCCGGTTGGTGGCACCAACCGGGCTAAAGGGTGCATTAGTCCCGGTTGGTGCTCGACCAGACTAATGCCCCCATTAGTCTGGTTGGTGCCACCAACCGGGACCAAAGGCCGCTTCCGCCCTTTGGGCTCTTGAAAAGAGGCCTTTGGTCCCGGTTGGTGGCACCAACCGACTAAAGGGGCATTAGTCCAGGTTTGTGCCACGAACCGACTAAAGCCTTTTCTATATAAGCCAACACTTAGCGCTTTTTTCAGATTTCATCGCCAGCTGTCACCGACGACGCCGAACCTCCTCGACGCCGCCAGTTGCCTGCCATTGCCGTCGCCGTCAGACGTGCCCCGAGCCCACGCCGACACCGTCCGCCATCCTCGAGCCCACGCTGCCGCCGGCCGCCCTGCGCCATGCCTCGACGCCGTCCCCGCTTCGCCCGGCGCCATCGCCGCTCGACGCCATCTGCCTCGACGCCGGGCGCCGCTCCTCGCCCGACGCCCGGCCGTGCCCGCCGCCCCCAGTGAGCACCTGCCTGCCATGCCTCACGAACCCTGCCCCTGCCATGCCCTGCGCTCACCACCGACGCCACCGCTGGCACCACGCCCCTGTTTTTTTAGTTTAATTTTTTTCATATATATATATAATGTATGTGTATGTATGTGGCTATATGTTTTTGTTCATATGTTGCAATATGTTTTTTTATTTTATTAGTTTATTTTTTTCATATGTGATGTATATGTGTATGTGGCTATAATGTATATGTGTATGTGATGTATGTGGCTAGAGTTTGCTAAATATATATGTTAAAAATGTTTTTGGTTCATAGAAAGTTTTTGTTCATATATAGAAAGTTACAATTTTAGAAAAGTTTTATATATGCAAAAGTTACAATTTTTGAAAAAGAAGGATAGGAAAGAAGAAAATAAGAAGAGGAAAGAAAGAAGAAGAGGAGAGGAAAAGAAGAGGAGAAATAAGTAAGAAGAAGAAAAAAGAAGAAAAAAAAAGTGGAGAAGAAGAAAGGAATAGTGGAGAAGAAGAGAAAATAGATTCTTCTTCTCCTCTCTTTTTTCTTCTTTTTTTTTCTTCGATCTTCTCCTCTAGCTATTCCTTTCTTCTTCTCCTCTTTTTTCTTCTTCTTCTTCTTCTTCGTAATTTTTATCGGGAACGAGGGTGTCGAGGATCGCCGAGGGGTCGAGGGTCGGGAACTAGGGTAGAGTGTCGTGGGTCGTTACGGGGTCAAGGGTCGAGGGTTTCAGGGTCGAGGGTTCGAGGGTTCTATAGGGTCGAGGGGTCGAGGGTCGAGGGTTCCAGGGTCGTCTAGGGGTCGAGGGTTCCAGGGTCGTCGAGGGTTCGAGGGTCGAGAGGTTTCCTAGTGTCAAAGTATTGAAGAAATCCATGGCTTCATCATTAGTCGGAAGTAACGAGGGCATGATGGTGCAGAAGTCCTCAAAGTTATTTCAAATGGAGTCGGATAGGATAATTTGCCTTTTATGCAATTTCAGCAAAGGCCTTCCAAATAACGATATTCGGAAGGTTCTTGCTGAACTTTGTACCAAAAAGCGAATTATCCTATCTGGGACTCCGCTCCAAAATAACTTTGGAGAGCTTCTGCACCATCATGCACCTGTTACTCGCCTAATGATGAAGACATGGTTTTGTTGAATCCTTTGACACTAGGCAACCTCCGACCGCCGGGCAATCCTCGGCCTTGACCCTCGACCGCTCGATCCTCGACTTGACCCTCGACCCTCAGCGATCCTTGACCCTTGATAAAAAAAGAAGAGGAAGAAGAGGAGAAGAAAGAATAGAGGAGTTCTTCTCCTCTATTCTTTCTTCTCCTCTTTTTTCTTCTTCTTCCTCTTTTTTATCGGGAACGAGGGTCGCCGAGGGTCGCCGAGCGGTAGAGGAAACCCTAATTAAATAGCAAGTATCGTCGGTGTGAGATACATGTGGTCGTCGGTGTCGGACACTACATCCCACGTCCCACAAGTGACGCTGGCGTCGATGCCCACGCCACTTGTTGGACATAGATGTAGTGTCGCCGTTGTTGTTGTCGATATACCCCCTCCGATAGCTTCAACACATGGGGGTCGATATTACCCCCTCCTTGAAGCGTTCTCGAGGCCACCCCTAACCCTTGAAGCGTTGTCGAGGCCACCCGAAACCCTAGAGAAGCAGCGTCGAGGCCACTAATTAATATGATTCCTTATTGTGGTTAGCTAGCTAGTTCTACGTTTGCCACAAATATATCCATATCTGTCATGTTTGTATAATAATTTCCATCTTGTAAATATTTGTAGAAACTATGGACACCCCTCCCCGAGACGAAGCACAAGAAGCGTTGTTGAGGCACATAATCGCAGAAGGAAGTGATGCCATCAACTCTATGATGTTTCTCAACGACACCGATGGTCTGGAAGGAGAGGGTGAAGAAGCAGCTGGCTATGCTTATGATGGCTCCGATGACCCAATGTCGGTGGAAGAAGGAGAGGGTGAAGAAGTAGACCGTGAGGACTGCTCCGGTGATCACCGAACTGAGTCCGGCCAGGTATATATATTAGTTAAGCCTGTGCTGACTAGCTAATTGATGCATTCATTGTTTTGGTATGTACACATATTAATTAACTCTCATCTTTCTTCCTTTTTCTAGCCCTCCAGATCAAGCACAACTTCGGTAAAGAGACGAGGCCCGAAGAAAAAGTTGAGCTCGGATGAAAGGTTTGAGATCATAGAAATCATGCTGACGGCCAACCGATTGAACCCATCCGGACAAAGAAGGCATTTGTTGCTCGGTCTTGGGTTACGTTAGGGACAAGATCCCGATCACCATCCAGCAATGGTATAAGCCTAAGAACGAAGAGCCTGAGGTGTCTTATGTCAATGATCTGCAGAAAAATGATCTTTGGACCGAGCTGAAGTCAAATTTCACCCTACCGCCAGAGGATGATCCGGAGAAGCCAGTTATAGAGCCATTAATCAAGTCTTTTGCTCTTAAGTAGATGACAGAGCTATTCAGGCATTGGAAGAAAGACCTGAATAAGTTTGTCGATAAAAAAGAGACACCAGAATTCAAGGGCAAATATGAGAAGATCAGAGACGACTGGCCCGCATTTGTGGCCCACAGGACATCGGAAAAGAGTAAAAAGATGTCGGCGACAAACAAGCAAAATGCTGCGAAGAAGAAGCTTCACCATCGCCACGGGGTCGTGGCTACCTCATAGCCCGGCCTAAGTGGGCCAAGGCTGAGAATGATCTCGCCGATAAAGGGATCGGACCAGAGACAATGAAGTGGCCAGACCGTTGCCGGACTTGGTTCTTCGGGGCTGGCGGAACCTTGGACCCTGTATCAGGGAAGTGCATTTGGACGGACGAGCAATTGGAAATACCAGTCAAGAGGCTAAAGCAATATATCAAAGCAGCGCAACAAGGGAAGTTCGTTCCAAACAGGGAGAAGGACAAGCTCACAATGGCCCTCGGGAATCCTGAGCACCCTGGACGGACACGAGGCACGCCAGGCTCCCTTTCGTGGAAGGCTAGACTTCCGGACGCAGGGGGTTACAAAACCCATGAGAGGAGGAAGAAACTGGAGCAGAGCCAAATGCAAAGGCGCACGAAAGGGTAATGGGGCTAGAGGAATGAGAAGAGGAATGAGAAGCAGCAGATCACAAAGAACGACCTGCGAAGCTTCCCCGGTTACCCCGCCATCTCAGCAGAGAAGCAGCGTGGCTTCCACCGAGCTGCTTCAATGAGCATGCCTTGACGGCTCCTGCCACTATCCCGTGGATGCTATCATGGAGTCTCAAAATTGCCACCTTATGGCGCAATGGAGCAATTTGAAGGTCAAGGCGGCTGTTGGCTCTGCTTATCCTACTAAACCCGACTCAACTTTTCACCGCCGCCGATTTCGAAGGATATGCTAAGGTGATGGTGGATGAAATAACGGAGGATTTGAGGACCTCGGCTTGACCACCCTACCGTGAATGGGAGTATCGGCTGGGTTACGCTGAAGACTCCATGCCTATGGAGGAAGGATCTCATCAACCTTCCGAACTGGGCGCCTCCGCCTCCTCCTCCTCCGGGCGAAGTCAGGGCACTCCGCCTCCTCCACCGCCTCCTCCTCCGGCGAGTGACGATCAGGGCACTCGGCCGGCTCCTTCTCCGGCGCGTGGCGGCACTCCGCCTCCTTCTCCGCCTGCACCGGCGCGCACGAGCAGCCAGCCTCCTCCTTCTTCGCGTTGTCAGCAAGGGCGGAAGAGACTCGCCGCCGCTCCGGCTGCTCCGGCGCGTCGTAGTTCTTCTCCTCCGCCTCGTAAGCAAGGAAAGAAGACATCCGCTCCTTCTGCTCTGTCGGCGTCTAGCAGTACAGCCAAAGGCGGGAGGAGATACAGATTCGGTCCTTCTCTGAAGAATCCAGAGAAGTTGCCGTACGAGAGGACCGACGAGGAAAACGCGAAGATCGCGCAGACCGAAGTGCATGACTGGTTTGAAGGGTTGAAAGCAAAGAGACATCCACCTCCGGAGGAGAAGGTAGATCCGTGAAAGCGAAGCGCACTCGCTGCCCCGACAAAACCACCCAAGTCTCCGCCGAAAGGCAACTATGAGCGCATTATTGGAAAGGCATTTGCGAAGCGGAGAGGTCGGGAAGTACTAAAAGTGATCAAAGAATGAAAGAACGACGAGCTGGGAAACAAATTGCCCAGCTCGGCGAACAAGCGAAGCAATCGTGCCCCGATCAAGGTGCACCGCTAAGCGACATCGTCGATCCGAGGATGGTGCCGGTTATGGCAATCTCAAGATTACCTGCCCGACGATGTACATTATGATTTCTTGGAGGTGTAGATACAAAGATATGAGTACGGGAAGCCTCTCGTCAAAGATGAAAGCTCTCTATCAACGATGATGCGAAGATTGCATGATTGGTACATGAAAACCTGCAGAAAGTCTGAGGGGAGGAGTACTTTGTATGTGAGAGTTAAAAAGGAGCATGACCTCGTTGGAATTGAACTGTTGCCTATTCAATTTGAGAAGTTCTATCAGTTTTTCAATCAATTGGCCCTCGATAAAGCAATGGTCACCTGCTACTGTCTGTAAGTAGTACTACTTCTGTCATTAAGTCTCTCTATATAACTCAGCTCTTTCATTGTATGTATTTATAATTATCCTCACTATATTATGCAGATTGAAGATCGCCAAATTGAAGAAAAGACAAGTGGGTTCCATTGGGTTCATTAACACATATCTCATAGATGCAACTGAGGTTGAATTTCATGCCGAAAATACCGAGGCCAACTTGCTACAATCATTCGTAATAAATGAACACAAGGATATAATACTCTTTCCTGACAACTTCAAGTGAGTGTTACTGTCTTGTGGCATATTCAGTTTCCCTTATTAGTCCAGGTTATAGTAATGTAATATTGATGAGTTATGCATGCGTGCGCATCTTCCACTATATTCTCCTAGAGATTAAGCTTGAGCAGGGAGTAGGAACTGTCTTAGACTCGAGACGAAAAGATCGCAAGGAGTATGCGGACATGACTGAAATGCTCGAGAAGTAAGTTAAATCGATCATTATCCACCATATCAGCAACTTTATTCATTTCTGATATGAAGTAATTGTTTTCTTTGTATGGCAGGGTTTGGAGAAAATTCACCAAAAAAGCTCCGCGATTGCCGAAGAAGCTGCAATTTAGACACCCGAAAGTAAGTACTATAGTAGCATATTCCACGCATCTCCTAGTGATTCAAGCGCTAGTTTCATCAATACCATTTAACATGCTTGCTAATTATCAGTTTGATTGACCTCTATTTCTTGTAAAGTGGTTGTGGCAGGAACAAGGGAATGATTTCTGTGGATACTACGTTTGCGAGTCCATCCGCCACACGACCTGTGAGCGGGGCTACTCTGACAAACAATATGAAGTGCGTAAATAAAAATATTCACAATTTTATTTTATTACCATCATTTGTGTTGATTTTAATTCATTCATATATATATGTATTGACCCCCTTCTTAAAATTAGATGTTTTGGATGCGGGATGAACTACTAGCACCAGATCGCATGCGAGCAATTCAAGAGGAATTGGCGGCATTCTTTCTTGACCACGTGATCGCTGAAGACGGAGAATACTATGTGGACCACGCTTCCGTATGTTAGGAGACTATTTTTGTAAAAGATAATTATTGTATATATGTAGCCGGTAGTGTCGGATAGATATACGAGAACTTGTTGTTCGACCAATCTCTCGGAGAAGGAGAGGTGGTCGATATCACTTCCCTCTATATGCATATATGTTCATGACGATCTTCCGTTTCCTTCGTTTGCTTACTAGCTAGCTAGCGTGTCTAGCTAGTCCTCTCTATACGTATGTATAGTACGTAGCGCCGACCAAGCACGGACAAAAGAGAGGACACTTCTCTCTATTAATTAGCTAGCTAACACAATATATGAAACACCTAAATTAACCCCCAAAACCCCAACCCCCCTTTCAAAAAAAAAAACCCCAGCCACAAAAATGTCGACGCGTGGATGACTATTGGTCCCGGTTGGTGCTACCAATCGGGACCAAAGGCCCTCCCGCCTGGGCTCAAGCAGAGGTTACGTGGAGGCCCATCAGTCCCGGTTTTGGATTAAATCGGGACTAAAGGGCCAGGGTATTAGTACCGACCCTTTAGTCCCGGTTCATGAACCGGGGCTAAAGGCCCTCACCAACCGGGTCAATAGGCCCCTTTTCTACTAGTGTAAGAAGGATCTAGGCTTAGTTTTTCATTTTGATGTTTTACACTTGTTTAAATCTTGGTCAAAGTTAAGTTTGACCAGAATTCAAATGAGCAAAACAAATTTAAAAAAATCAAAAAATGGAAAAACCAGCGCACATAGTCTTCTTTATGTCATATATTAACGATTTAAGTTGATAAACAAGGTTTACATACATTTAAACGATAAGTTCATGTGTATTGTATGATATCTCGAGTATCTCAAACTCTTTTGTATGAAGTGAAGAGAAGTGTTTTGGGGAAATAAACATGAAAATTTCAAAAAACTCACCACAACTTCATTTTAGAGTGACTAAGAAGGATCTAGGCTTAGTTTTTCATTTTGATGTTTTACACTTGTTTAAATCTTGGTCAAAGTCAAGTTTGAACAAAATTCAAATGAGCAAAACAAATTTAAAAAAAAATGGAAAAACTAGCGGACATAGTCCGTATATATAGAATATATGTTTAGGAAAGTTATTTGGCTGATTTAGACAAGGTCGAAAAAAACCTTGCTTAGAAATGAGGTCGTTTACTCTACCTTTGGACCCCTCATTTTAGCACATTTTTCATGAAAATTTCCAAAACCTCACCACAGCTTCATTTTGGATTGACTAAGAAGGATCCAGGCTTAGTTCTTCATTTTGATGTTTTAGACTTGTTTAAATCTTGGTCAAAATTAGGTTGGACCAGAATTCAAATGAGCAAAACAAAATTCAAAAAATCAAAAAAGGAAAAACCATGTGCTCATTCAAACATCATCCAACAGATTTAAACATCATGTCAAACATAGTTCTAACATAGGTCCAATATCATCCAATGTAAATACAACATTATTCATAATGTTTCATAATTATTCACATATAGCGTTAAGGCTTCATGCATTCCTTGAGCTTCTTGCCATTACTTTGCTCCTCGTGCACCTTGTACTCATTGCTTCTTCTCTTCTCCTCTTGGTTGTTGGTACCTTGTGCGTCTTCTTCAAACCTATCATAGAGCTGTGCAAAACATAAAGGGTAATGAGATCATGTCAAGTGACCCATAAATGTACAAGAGTATTTGACCCTTGCAAGATTTACATACCTAGCGGAACTCACAACAATGTAAGGTTGCTCACCATCTGTAGCCTCACTTGGATCATCATTTGGAGCCTCACTTGGATCACCATGATCATCATTTGGAGCCTCACTTGGATCATCATGATCATCATTTGGAGCCTCACTTGGATCACCATGATCATCATTTGGAGCCTCACTTGGATCACCATGATCACTATTTGGAGCCTCACTTGGGTCACCATGATCACTATTTGGAGCCTCACTTGGATCATCATCAAAATCATGCGGCTGTTGACCATCATCATTTCGAACCTCGTCAAAATACTCATATGATGCAACCGACTGATATCCATCATTTTCATCATCTGTTGAGGCAACCGGCTGCTGACCAACATTTTCATCGAAGCCTTCATCGAAACTCTCTCCGAACGCTGGATCTACTGTGTTATCACAATACTTACCGAAATGACCAGACCCACCACATCTTGTGCACTTATGCTTCCTCGCTCCAAGTCCAGCTCCTTCGTTGCGAGGTCTGATTCGACTCTTCCTTGGTCTACCTGTTGCTCTCTTGAGCTGGGCGCAAAGCTTGAATCCGTGGTCCACCATGTCCCATTGTTGTTTTCCCTCCATAGCAGGCAAGGCATAAGCATCTGTGGCTTTGAACCTTGCAACAGAGTAGTAATCATGCACATATCATGAATGTTCCTCATGGACACAGGAGAGAAGTGATGAAAAACAAGGCATGAATGCATGGCAACCCAGCTTATCTCGCCATTGCCTACAACTGGAAGTTCTAGCTTCTAAATCCACCGGATATCTCCATTCCCTCTTCTCTTTATCCAAATATGATATCTCTGCTGTGGTACCCGAGCAAAGAGTCATGTTCATTTCAAGCTCGTTGTTTTACGCATCAGTTCATTCATCACGGCAGGGATGATAATGTGGCCCATGAATTTTGCCTCGCCTATTCCTGCACGATAATGAAATTTCTGCATGTATTCTATCCTTATCCTGTCCAGCAAATCCACCACACAATGACCCTTTAGTTTCCGGATCGTTGAGTTGAAAGACTCTGCTAGATTATTGTGCACATAGTCAACTTTGCTCGATTCATCGAATTGGCTTCTGGCCCATAACTTGCAGTGGTGTGTTTCCAAGTATTCTTTCACTTTGGGATTCATGTATAACTGCCTCAAGTGGTAGTTGTGCTTCTTCACACTGCAAGTCAAAGATGCTGCCCATAAATTGTCGGTATACACCTTTCCTTTAAATTTCTTCATGAAATTTGCAGCAAGGTGACGCATGCATTCCCTATGCTCTACTCCAGGGAACACATTGTCCACGACCACTTCTAAACCTTTGCAGGCATCTGTATGAATGACCAACCCATTGGAATGTGCAATAGCCTGGTGCAGATTATGCAAAAACCAAGTCCAGCTCTCCTCAGACTCTGTCTCCAACACACCGTAGGCAACTGGAAATACAAAACTGTGTGCATCAACTGCACAAGCTGCTACTAACTGTCCTTTAAACCTCCCTGTGAGAAAAGTGGCATCAATAGCCAAATAAGGCCTGCAACCTGCCAAAAAACCCTGGCGACAAGCCTCAAAGCAGACAAAAACCCTCCTAAAGCATTCCTTGGTCTTTGTCACTCCCCTTAATGTGTACTCCACGGTGTGGTGATCAATATCTACAATACTACCTGGGCTTGTCCTCTCCACTTCACCTTTGAATGAATACAACAATTGAAAACTTTCCTGCCAGTTACCATAAATAGAATCCATAGCATGTTGTTTACCATTGAACAACCTCATGTATGGTAAATCTATCTTGAATTTATCTTTGATGTTCTTCTGCAATTCCTATGGACCCACTTGCTGGTTTTCTTTCACCCACTTCTTTACTTCTTCAGCCACCCATCTTGACTTGGCTCTACTGATTGTATCCTTCCTAAGGGTTGATTCCTGGCATGTGTGCTTAAATGGGTTCACTTTGACCTGAACATTAGTGCTATTTCGCATTTTAGATGCGAGCAGCCTCCATGGACAACCCTTAGTCGGACAGTGCACTCTGTAACGTACTTGATCGCTCTTGTCAACTTTGAAAGTACGTTCTACCTTGATGCAGTATGTCACAAGTGCATTTCTACACTCATTCATGGATCCAAAAACTGTACCTTCTTCCAAATGAGGGTTCAAAGGGTCCCATTCAATAGCTGCAAGGTCTTTGTCCTCACCCACCGCGTCATCAATTACACGGACTGCATTGTGAGCCTCATCTTGGTTATCAGCCCGAGGTGCCCGTCGTAAATTCCGAATAACATCAGAATATAGCTTCTCTTCATCAACCCCAGAATTGTAGTCATCAGGCTCCACTACAAGTGGGACCCCACTGCTATTGCCCACACTTGTCGAGCCACCACGTCGCCGTGCACTAACTGAACTATTCTGGCTAGAGATGCCATTACGACGACTTGGTTCTCCCCGAGATGTTGCATCCGTCATCCTAGGTCCAAATGCCTGCTCAAGCACATCAACTTGCAGCCTCACATGAAAATTATCTTTCTCTTTATGCCTAACAAACATGGTAGCTAGCTCTTCATCATTACTAACTGTCACCCATTTCTTTTCCCCATCATAGTATTTGTATACCACTTCATCAAGCAAACCCCAAGGATATTGGCTACAAATTACCTCCCCAAATTGTCCGAAACTCCAATTACTAGCCATTGGCAACCGATAATCAAAACCTCCTTGGTATTTCTTCCGATCCTTTGCATCGAACGTGTACCGTCCCTTCTAATGTGCATCAAGAAAGCAAACCGCAACTCCATCCTAACCGCGAAAACAGAGACACAATCAGCACACTAATTGGGCAAACCTACTCGAATCGAGTGTTCAAATGCACAACTAAGCTCAATGTAAACAGGAGGCGAGACTTACCCCTCGGGAACCCAGTCGTGGACGTGGCGGATCTCCGACCCGATGCCTGCCTCGCCAAATACTCCGGGGTCGCCGCTGCTCTCCATTTCGCCCTAGGGTTCTTCCTCCTAGTTCAAATAGCTCCAGCAGCCCCACCTTTGAGCGCTCGGCCGGCGCGACGGAAGGAGGTCGCGCCGCGGGTCGAGCAGGTGGCGGGCGCCCCACCCGTGGCGTCGCAGGAAGGTGGCGGGCGTCGCAGGTAGCCGTGGAGCGTAGGCGCAGAAAGGTAGCGGTGGAGTAGGCGTGCAACCGTGGCGGGCAGGTCTTTGGCCGACGCAAGTGCCGGGCGGCGCAGTCAGCCGGCCGACGGGAAGCGGATGGGCAGAGTGAGCTACAAATGATTTGGGGATTTAGTTGCACGGGCCTACATGTCAGCTCCGGACCCACGTCCACACGGTCCCACGTGTAAGCTCCGGACCCACAACCACTAATGCTGACGGACGGAATGGACTCAAATATGGCCGTTTGGCCTCGTCATAGTAGTTGCGCATGGACTAGGGGAAAAACTGAGCACAATTTGCATCTGAGGGCAAAACTGAGCACAGAGACACCACTAAGGGCAAAAGGATAATTAACCCTTTTATGAGATGCAGACATTTTTTTGAACAGTTGCTGCCAAGCCCAATAACAAGAGAGGATTCACTCTAAAAACATGAGTGCATAACAGAGATGAGAAAGGTCAAAATTATAACACACAAGAAACGTTGTGCGAAGTTTTGGTGGATAAGGATATCGAAGGAATGTATTTCAAATGATTAAAAAGATTTCTCAAGTTTAAAAAATATGAAAAAAATATGTTAAAAATTATACACAATTCGCGACCGATTTTTTTTTGTTGGCGGCGACTTTGCGAGACTGGTGTTGCTATCAGTTTGGTTATATTTGTTGCGTTCGGAGCGGGTCGCTCGGATCCCTATAAAGCAGCGAGTGTCGCGATACTCGGAACCAGTTAGCTAGGCGTAGACGTATTTGGTTCGGGGTGCGGCGTGTTGTTGTTTTTCGTTTTTTCGGCACGGCTCTGACTCTGCTCCATCACGATATGGTATCTCTGAAGATTAGTTTCATTATTATCGTGCAATCTCTTTATATGGTCTGTCATAGTTAATTCTTTTTTTTTTGAAAAAATAATATTTTTGTCTGTTGGAGGAAACTCAGTCGATTTACGTTGTTTTGAAATCTGTTGGGAAAGACTTGATCTATACACATACACTGTCCTGAAATATGAAACTGCATATAGTAAAAGGCTTGTCTAGGAGTTTGTTGGTTCATCTTTTTCTTTTTCTCATATCTTTATCAAACGCATTGTTTGTTCTAAATAAATTTCTTTTTTTATCATGTCTTAGTTATGGAGGAACGCGGGTAAAGGTCCAATGGTTTGTGTTTTTCCATAATTATATTTGTGCTATCATGCCTCTGTTAGGCAGGAATGCGGATATATATCGCGGATAGTTTGTATCCTTGCTTAGAACTCAGAAAACATTATTCAGAAAACAAATTTCTCCTTTGCTGGACTTGCAACTTATATATGTAGTTCCCTTTCAAATTGATAGTGTAGCGTATTTCAATTTTTGGGTGATTGTTCTAGGAAGCAAAATTCTCCTTTGATGGAGTTGCAACTTATATAGATGGTTTGCCGTCAAATCGACAGTATAGCAGTTTTTAGCACTATATAGCAGTGATCTCATTTTTATGAGATGCAGACATGTTTTTTCACAGTTGCTGCCGAGACCAACAACAAGAGAGGATTCACTCTAAAAATATGAGTGCATAACAGAGATGAGAAATGTCACAATTGTAACACACGAGAAACGTTGTGCGAAGTTTTGGTGGATAGGGATATCGAAGGACTGTATTTTTAATGATTAAAAAAATTCTCAAGTTTAAAAAATATGTTAAAAAATATACATAATCCGCGATGGATCTGTAAAATTTCGTTAAAAATATATTATGATTTGTAATCTGCAAAAAGTAATCCCAGCCCGACAACAACAAAAATGGTGCTTGTTCATGTATGTATTTGTTTTTTTTTGGTATACACCGCGTATGGAAATTTATTGTTATGAAAATTTCCAATCATAAAACAAGGGAAAAGATCAAGGGAGAAAACCCTTCCAAGAAAACTAGTAACCAAACCCTGACGAACTTGCATTTGTTGAGCGAAAAGAAGAGTTCAACAGGAAGAGCGTATGAAGAGATTGAGATGTTTGGATCTTGGCTAAATTTATAAGCGAAGAATGCACGTGAAGTATTCAAGGTACATTCGACTATATCTCATTCTATAGAAACCATTTCTCAATCTATAGAAACCATTTGCTTTAGGTAGACGTGATGGTACTTCCACTATTTTGGCATCTTATGGAACCCAATTCGAGATATATAAACTAGATCCTTGTTATTAGAATGATGATCTCTTGGCTATGACTGAGTCATATATTAATGGAAATGGTTTTCTCCTCCGAAAGTCCAAGTTGAGTCCAAGTAGTGGCAAACTAGATCCTTCTTTTCTTTTCTCTTCGTGGTTAGTTTCAGTTCAAATGATAAATTGGGACAGAAACCAATGGATTCCAGTGGCTGGGGAATCCTATGTCTATAGATAGATTCAAGTACCATTCTATACCCCTTCCCTAGCGCCCTATAGACCTGTTTTGCTAAGTGGGTCCTACTTAGCTGGTCGGCCTAGGGGGGATGCAATTCAAGAGACAAGTTCTATAAGTTCTCATGGCCGAGATCCCTGTATTGGTAACGGGGCTGGTCCTGACTGCTCAGAGAACAGACCCCCGATGTTCTTGGGAAGAAAGAGAGAAGGACGGCCCTGTAAGGGAGATCCTGTGTTGGAAGATATTGGTGGGTGTCATCTCGTTCAATTCTGGGTCAAATGACAAGAGGGCCGTTCAAGCAGATTAGAAGTAGATGTTGTTGAGAAAAGGTCAAAGTGCCACTATGGAGGTCGGGACAAGCGTCTACCTACCAAGTGAATTGTGATTGAAATGACGATGGCAACAGGTTGAGCTCTATCCACTGAAATTGAATCCATCGATGCGGTAAAGGACAGAGCATAAACAAATCCTCCATTTCCCTGCCTTGCGACCGAACAAAGAAGAAATGCTAGAGTGAGGAGACCTGTTGGTTGACCAACTGAAGGAAACGACGCCTCTCCTGCTTTGCTTACTTTTGGCCAGCATTCGTCTTCGGCTTACAGTAGCGTTTGCAGCTCTATTGGAAATCAAATTTCTATGTCTGTCCATAAAAAGCATCAACTTCTAGTGCCGCCATCCACCACAAGAGTAGGTAACCTGCTCGCTCTTTTCTCTATTGGGGGATCTAGGTATATCTTCCAACTCTCCTTCCTGCACACTGGCATACAAAGCAACCTCATAAACTGCATTTTGTAATTGAACCTCCACAGTTTCAAACCTAAGGGTGGATCAAAAGGCACTGGTATTCTCTTATCTAACTTGAATTCAGATCAATAATCAAGGGGCACAAGAAAAAGGCAAGAGCGCGGTTTCGGCTAAAACCAACTCTATGGGGAAAGTAGAACTGAGCGGTGACTGATCCACTCGAACCACACTACTTACTTAGGCTCACTTACGAGAGCTCCCCTGACCTTGATCTCTGATCTAGTAGATGCGAGAAATCAGTCCAACTCCATCTGATCTCATGATCTTTGCAGAGGACAAAGGTACTAGGGATATTTCCTCCATTTATATTCGTAAGAAAGAACTCCCACTATTCGTTTGTATCAGCCTTTAGCGGGTCTTGGTGAATCAAAAAAAGGCGTAGATAATGCGCATTGCTTTTGAGTTCAATTTGAACTAACTAGTTTCCACAGTTCTCCGAGGAACCTACCGCTTGTTTGGAGTATAGCCAAGTGGTAAGGCATCGGTTTTTGGTATCGGCATGCAAAGGTTCAATCCTTTTACTCCAGTTATGAAGACCCGATCGGATTTGTCAAGAACGAGCTAACAATTACAGGGAAGCGGCTCAAGATCGACACACCACCTGCCCGTCTTATCAATGACAATCATCCGTTTGGATGAGGCCATTCTAAGGGTTGTTTAGGATTGGTATCTGCTCTCTTCCCATGGAGTTCTTGTCCCCATGACCAGTATCAGCAGAGGCAAGACCTGTAAGCATCAAGCCAGCCAAGAAGTAGAAGTTGGTAAAGATGGCACAAACAAAAGAAGAAAGGAATTTGGTTGGTGATCTTACATACGGGAGGCCTTCTATAGAGTGAGGCAAATAGCGATTTTGCTATAGATATTGGGATCAGAAAATGGTAGTGGATGTGGACGCCGAACAGGTGTACGAAATGCTCGTTCAACGGACGGAGTCATACCACCGCCTCCTCCTGCAAACGAGCAAGTTCTAAGCTTTATCGATCTTCTTCGGCTCACGAAACTCTGGTCTAATGCCCGCCTTTAGAAATGACCTGTTTCTTCCTATTATTCATATCCGCCAGAGGTATGAAGGAGAAGGAGACCGGATGCGTTAAGCTAGTTGGTAAGAGTTCTTGTCATTATTGATAATGGCCCTAGAGAAAGAGCTTACGCTGATTGTTCTAACTTCATTCATATTTGATTCCATAATCGAGACCTTTTCCCACATCTGTGCCGGGAGGGCAAGCGGTCAAAGCGAAGGGTTCTCGCTTCTCCGTCTGGAAGGACACCAAATGGACCAAATCCTATCGATCTTTCCTTACTACTCGACTTCAGAAAAAAGGCCGCAGAGGGCTAAAGGCAGTATCTTTAGTCTACCCAACTCCCTTGCTGCCTATTTCCTTTTATACGGTAATTTGTGGGGCCACAAGCATCATCAATTACATTATTCCCGGTACCACACATCACTCCAATTAGAATAAGCGGGAATGCTGGGTTGAAAGACAAAGAAATAGAATAATGAGAATCATATGGTCTGCTTGGGAAGATAAGCGAAGAAAGCTCTAAGGTTTCCCTTCCTGCATTCAGAGCTTATCAATTCGTCCCACGCTATATAGTGAAGCAAAGCTATCTATAAATCAAGCATATCTTTTATCCGGAAGGTAGTGGGCTTTCACCTGTACTAAATTAGGCTGAGTGTATGCGCACATAAAACAAACAGAAAACGAGTGAGCACTTTCTTTCTATAGACAACAGTCAAGTCTGCGATCCAAACAGTGATGAAAAGAATTCTCAAATCATTCACGGATGGACGTGAAAGAAGGAAGAACCAAATGGCACTGCTTCCTCAAAGCGAGCTTCGGGTACCCGATCAAGGGACTAATGAAACACCAGTACATGTCATACAGAAGCTTTCAACGTGTCATATATGCATTTTATATGTAAAAAAAGTTCAATTTTTCAACTCAAAAAAAGTACAACTTTTTTGTGACATAGAAATAATGTTTTTTGAGCCCTCCCTGGAGCCCATCCTCTGTTTGCTCTTTTGGACGAGAAACGTCCCTATCATTATGTACAAAGACTATGTTTTCGAAAGAAACAAATATCTGCAAGGAGTGCAAAGGAAGAGGGTCATGGAGACACACACGCTCGCGAGCGCATGCCGACGTGCATCACGACTCACGAGCTAGCTCGCCGCCATGAACCGACCGAGAAACGGGAACGGGAGGCAGCGCACGGCGCCCTCTGCTCCCGGACGCGGCGGACGTGCTCCTCTGCCTCGTGTCGATCGCGATCATCACATGCGGTGGATGGCGGCACCGGCGAGCGAGGCCTGGTGGCTAGGCGCTAGCTGGCACCACTAAATCAATGCGACCTCGCTATCGGATTCACTGGCCGGCCCGCCGGCACAGCGCGCGTCCGCGGAAGTCAGCAAATCAACCCCGTGGCGATACAGACAACCAATGTTCGTAAAGGTTGCCTAATAATTAATTGGTTATCCATCCATGGATCATGGACAATGTTCTGTAAATAATGATTTTAAGCAAAACTTTGCAGTGAATTAGAAATGCGTTTTGGTAGACCGGTGTGGCTGCGGGACGACCCGGCGCGCGTGCCATCGAGTCAACAGCGTTTCAAGATTGTTTTTTTTTTTTTTGAGGGGATCAAGATTGCTCGTTGAATTCAATCCAACGAGGTTGAAAATAAAGAATGCCGGCGCGTGCAAATCGCCACGCCAGCGACTACACCTTTTCTCCAACAAGATTTTTGTTTTCTCTAACAAGTCTTCATGGGAATTAGTCAAGGCATTCCACCTACCGCAAACTGCAGACAAGGAGAACCGAGGCTAAAGTAAGAGCATCTCTAGCAGACCCCGCATAAGTGGTCAAACCTGTAAAATTTTTGCGTTTTATAGTTTTGGGCAAAAAAATGTCTAGAACAGAAAAAAGAAGTGGTCCAACCCGTAAAATTTTTAAGGGCCACTGCAAATGCACACCCGAAACCCTTATCTTTGGAGGTTGGAAGGCCGAATCTAGGGGGGGGGGGGGGCGTATACTGGTCAAACCTCGTCGGAGCAAACACGCCGCCGCGGAGTTTGCCGGAATCCGCCCTAAACTCGCCGGAATTCATAACCGCACATCGGAAAAGGCCGCTAGACGCCGCAATCGATCGCCGCCGGTTCGAATTGGACGAGCTCGACATCGTCGTGGCCTCCCATGACCTCAGCTTGGCCGCTGAAATCCTCCCGACGCAGCAGGCAAAGGGGCACGGCTCGCCTGGCAATAGAGCAAGGCACGGACGACGAGGCGACGGGCGTGGTCGGCGAGCTGGCGCGACCGGCGAGGGCAGTGATGGCGATGAAATGGCGCGACGGCGACGGCGCGAAGCGCGGCCGACGGGTTAGCCAGCGTGGCGGCCGGAGGAAGGGCGGCAACGGCGGACTAGAGGAATGAGCTATTTATTCCAGGTTTACGATTTGTTTTACAAGATGTCTGTTCAGTCACAAGAGTTTTCGGCCACAAACGCGATTTTGAAACCGTAAAACGCTTTTGGCCAAGTTTTCTTGAGGCCATAGAGTTGCTCTAATACAATACTGCTGTCTTCGGTGAATTCATGTTTTAGACAAACAAAATATTGTCAGACTCGCGAATGGAGCACGAGAGTGCTATTGGTAATTCTAGCCAGCCAAATATTATTTGCTCCATATATATTGCTAGCGCGTCACATGACATAGGCCGTGCGGTCGCACTCGATCGGGACACCGGTGAGGGCCGGTGGCCGCGGACAAGCGCTGGCACCGCGGGCGTCCACGCATAGCTGAAGCTGCCGCTGTGGCAACAACGACGGGTGTGCAGCAGACCACACCCGTGCCAACTATACCTGGCATACCACGTGCCACGCGTAGAATTTCTACGCGAGGCGGCCGGACCTAGCCATCGATCGCGTTCGCGTTCACCGGCCGCCGCCGCAGCGGCCGCGGAGTCAACCAATTCAATCCGGGGTACGTGCCCGGCCCCGTGATGACTTCGCCGGGACCATGGCGAACGACCGATTCTCCCAACTGAAACCGCGCAGCGCGTGTCGACTTTATGTGTGGATCGCTGGATCGATGGACAGCCTAGTGCGTGTGCAAAAGTAGTAGTACTGCTACAAAATCTGCAAAACAGATGTGAACAAAGCACGTGAAAAAGAAGAAGGAACTACAGAAAATACAGTAGTTTCAGATATTGTACTTCCTCCTTTTCGAATAAAAAGCATGGCACATATCATATCTGCGTATACTAGTAGTATTATTTTTCGTGTGAGGCTTGTATCTCTATCTCTCCGATGGCCAATTTATGGCGTAATATAACTGCACAAAAGGAGCCGTCCGTGTCAAGCTGACCGGTAGCCCAATAATTGTTCGAAAGAGAAATGCATGTCCGTGTGAAATCCAAATCTGTACTTATTAATTAACCGCAACGAGCTTGGCAAAAGAAAAAAAAAACTCTCCAAACTTTTTATGCCTTTCAGAATGGATCGTCTGAGTTGCGTCTCACTCGTTGGCCGGTTTTAAACCTCAAATCAAATTAAAGGATTCAAAGGTTCTTCCAAGCCTCTTTGTGTTTTTGCCTTTCTGCTACCAACCGCACAGATATGCTACTAGTATTTGAATTCCGCCAGTCAAATGCGCGCGATTCTAGATTGCTTGAATTCACTCCAAAAAAAAAAAAGATTGCTTGAATTCACCCGTTCAATTCAACGAGGCCGAAAAGTGCTTGCCAGGCGCATGCTCAACTACGCCGACGACGGACATGTTTTCTCCAACAAGTCCACGGCGGAATCAATCGAGCCACTCTATCGCCAGCAGAAACGGAAACCAGGAGCAGCACGTACGCACCGTGCTGCGTGCGAGGGTTAATTACTTCCTGTTTTAGCCAGACACTAGGCCGGCCAACGTCAACCTCGCGGCCGATCGAGCAACGGAGCAAGAGAGAGATCGTCGCCGATCGAAGTTAATACTCACGCAGTTTCGCTGACTTACCGTAGGAACGCGTCACGGCCGATCGCGACGCGCCGGCGACGTACGGCGGTGGTCGGCTACGGCTAAGCTCTTGCGCTGTCGCAACAAGGACGCGGTCGACAGGGACGGCGGGCGGCGAGACACCGCCGGCGGCGAACACTTGGCGACCGATTGTAAAGGTAGCTACCTCCGGTGGACACGACGCGCGCCACGCGTACGGCTGGCGAGGAGGTCGACCTGGCTATGCGCCAGCGTACCTGTCGATCGGGGTCACGTACCAGCCGCCACAGCGCGCCGAGTCAGCGAGGTTCAATTCGGGCAAAATCTCTGTGATGATTTGGGATCAGGCAGTTGTCAAGGATTGACTTCCTTCCACGCTTGAAGGTTTGGGATCTAAGTTGATGGAGCCGCCGATGAATGTAAAGAGGAAGAAAACTTCGGGCACCCGAGGGTTTTGTATGTATCTGTCAACTTTGTTAAGTGTGTCTTTCTAAGAGTTTGTGCTACTTAATATTTGACCTTTCCGTAAAATAAAAATTGATCAAATATTTTTCCCCGAAAAACTTTCGATCTATTCATTTTCAACCATGACAGTACAACGAACATTAGAAATAATAAAACTACCTGCAAACCCGTAGACCACCTAACAACGACTATAAACACTGCGGTGAACCGAAAGCGCGTCGCCGTCATCGCCCCTCCCTCGTCGAAAACGAGCAAAGCTAGTTGTAGTAAACATGCGGGAAGTCTTCATGCTAAGGCTCTATAGGAGCAGTACACCAGAACAGGAACCGTCACTGATGAAGAGAAGCATAGATCGGAAGGATCCAACCTGAAGACACATGAATATTACGATCGAATCCGAGCAGATCCACCAAAGACAATCATTGAACGAATCCCACAAGATCTGCCGGAGAAACACCTCCACACGCCATCCGACGATGCCAGACGCACCACCAGGACATGAGCTAGGTGGGGAGAACCTTATTCCATCTTCAGGGAGCTGCTGCTTTCTCGCCTTTCTAAGCAGGACACAAATTCTAACAAAACTCAAAGAAACACCAAAAAACAGAGCGCTCCCGCCGACAAGAGCCGGGATCCACCGCGCTCTCATGGCCCTAAGGCCACAGGAGACGTGATAGATCAGCGGCAACACCGACGGGAGACAGAAAACCTAGCCACCTTTTCCTTTGGAGTAGAGACAAAGTTGGAGGAGAGACGCGTTGTATTAATATTGCACCAAGATTGCATCTATTTCTAGAAAAACCATCAGCATTTGTACATGAGAAAAGTTATGGGGTCGATTTGCATATAAAAAAAGTTTCTTGCACAATTTTAATTTACAAAAACCATGACATATAGCTCAATATTTTGGAAAAAATCTCAGTCAACACTCCTTCATCCCTTTTTGTACATGAACGTCGTGTTTATCTCCTATATCACTAAGCTCCCTAGGGGTGAAGCCCTGGTAGTCGATTGAGGGGTTCAATTTTCGATTTGGCTAGCGATTTTGACTAGGTAAGCATGGGTCGATGGATTTCGTGGTTGCCCCCTACCTCGCTTGACCTCCCTTTTGCCTTAGATAGGGATATAACTCAGAGGTAGAGTGTCACCTTGACATGGTGGAAGTCATCAGTTCGAGCCTGATTATCCCTAAACGGTTAAACCCAATGTGAGATTTTTCTATTTTGACTTAACCCCCCACCACGAGCGGACGGGAATAGATAAGAGGCCTGTGTGATTTACATGATAAGGTAGGGTTGGCTATACTGCTGGTGGCGAACTTCAGGCTAGTAATCTAAAGCGCATGGATATAAATTATCCTTGAAAAGAAAGACAATTCTGAACGATTTTGCATCCAATTAACATCTTCTCATATTTTTTGTATTTTC
The DNA here is from genome assembly GCA_021605145.1 of Aegilops bicornis. Classification (NCBI taxonomy): domain Eukaryota; kingdom Viridiplantae; phylum Streptophyta; class Magnoliopsida; order Poales; family Poaceae; genus Aegilops; species Aegilops bicornis. The sequence goes on along the minus strand of CM038673.1, from coordinate 27,234,153 downwards.
ATAGAATTTCATGTTCTATCAAATGGCTCTAACAGATTAGTTGATTCTCCGAATGAAAGTAGACAAGTAGCAAAGCGGATATTTGGATCTCAATTATGTGAGTGGATCACAGGAGTTTGCTTGCTTAATTACGTTGGTGCCGAATGATGTGGCACGTACGCCCTCAACTGCCCCACCTACCTGCCACATCAGTGCACAGAAGCCATAGCAGCCAGCCGGCCGGCCACTTGAAAGCAGTTCAGACCTGAAAGAAAGAAACGACACACCGCAACGTGCCACCGTACAAAACCCGGAGACCCACCGCGCCCAGAAGCAAAACAATCATTCACCCGCGCGCACGCACGCACGCGCTGGCACGCCTGCAGGTGCGCGGTCACCGCGCGAGCACGCCGCCATGCAACGACGTCCCGGAAGACCCCGCCGCCGCCACTCCCTGCTCCCGGCCGCGGTGGACGTGCTCCGGTGCCTCGTCCTCGCCGGGGCCGTCGCCGTCGCCGCCGCGGGCGCGCACGCGGACGCGGTCGCGGCGCCGGCGATCCTGGACACGGTGTGCGGGTCCAGGCAGGCGGCCGACCCGGAGTCGTTCGACGTGAGCTTCGTCAACACCCTGGAGCTCATCTACCAGAACGTGACGCGGTCCGGGTTCGGCGCCGCCTCCTCCGGCTCCGGCGGCAACTTCTCCGTCTTCGGGCTCGGCCAGTGCCTCGCCTACCTCTCCCCGACCGACTGCCAGCTCTGCTACGCGCAGAGCCGCGTGAAGCTGCCCCACTGCCTCCCGGCCGACGGCGGCCGCATCTACGTCGACGGCTGCTTCCTCCGCTACGGCGCCGGCAACTTCACCGCCGCCGCCACCGACGCGAGCGACACGGTCCTGTGCTCCAACGACACCGCGCCGGCAACCCCGGCGTTCGCGGCCGCGGCCGCCGCGCTGGTGCGCAACATCACGGCGACCGCGCCGGGGGCGAGGGGGTACTACTACGCCGGGTCGGCGTCGGCGTCGGCGATGCCGACCGGCGCGCGGGTGTACGCGGCGGCGCAGTGCTGGAGGTCGCTGAACGCCACCGCGTGCGCGGCATGCACGGCGAGCGCGCGCGACCGGGTGGTGCGGCAGTGCCTTCCCGGCGCCGCAGAGGGGTACGGGCTCAACGCCGGCTGCGTCGTCAGGTACTCGACGCAGCCCTTCTACCTGCCGGCCAAAGCCGGCGGCGGCGGCGGGTCATCCAGTGAGTGCAGCACACATTCTCGGTCGTAATTCCGTTCTTGGTCCAAGTGTCGTGCCGTGTCGTGTCTGAATTTTGCTGACAGCAACAGCGCATTCACATAGCGATATTTCAGGGTTCAGAGCCTGAAACAGCAAAATAAAATCCGTATGAAACGCCATGAATATGACATCTTTCTTCTTCTTCTTCTTCTGAATTATCCATGGCAGCCCGACACATAATCATCATCGTCTTCGCCTCCATCCTCTCCGTCATGGCAGTTGTCGGCATAGTATTCATCTGGACACGAATGAGGCCCAGGAGAGACGACCTCCACGACGGTATGCAAAACTGTAAAATTGCAACCACATAGTACATCTGAATATCTGATGCTGCACTATGATAATCTGATGAGAGTTTCTGACACTTTGTAGACATGGATGGCTCCGGCGAGATCATCCGCACCATCATGTCGTCGCAGCTCGGCTTCCGGTACGAGGAGCTGCGCAAGGCGACCGATGACTTCAATCAGATCAACAAGCTCGGCCAGGGCGGCTACGGTTCAGTTTACAAGGTATGTACATTGCCGTGCCATTTGGAACACCACACATTTGGCACAATGCAACACTGAATTTCATTGATCATCTTTCTTGAAATGCTTGCTTCATCTGAATTTGACATCCTGATAATATGATGGATGTCACAGGGTGTGCTTCCGGATGGCCGGGAGATCGCCGTGAAGCGGCTCTACCTCAACACGCGGCAGTGGACCGACCAGTTCTTCAATGAGGTGAAGCTTGTCAGCCAGGTGCAGCACAAGAACCTCGTCAAGCTCCTCGGGTGCAGCGTCGAGGGCCCCGAGAGCCTCCTCGTCTACGAGTACCTCTGCAACACCAGCCTCGATCACTACCTCTTTGGTAAGAAAATAAAAACAATCCCTCCATTCTGAGAAAAAAAATGTCATACTTCAAATGGTAGATTTTCATTCTGGTTGATCTTCCATTCTTGTTGATGCAGACGCGTTCAAGAAGAATGCGTTGGATTGGGAGCGGCGGTCGGAGATCGTCCTCGGGGCGGCGGAGGGTTTGTCATACCTTCACAGTGGCTCCGAGGTCAGGATCATACATAGGGACATCAAGGCCAGCAATGTGATGTTGGATGAGAGGTTCCGACCTAAGATTGGCGATTTCGGCCTGGCAAGGAACTTCATGGAAGATCAGACCCACCTCAGCACCGGCCTTGCGGGAACATTGTAAGTTCATTTGTGCAAAACATCTAATTTTATGAGGGGTGAAGAAAACTTTACAACAGATTGCACAATATTGTCTGAAGAAATATAACTGACCATGCCTACATTTGTGCAGTGGATATATGGCTCCGGAGTACATCGTTCACGGGCAGCTGACGGAGAAGGCCGACATCTACAGCTACGGCGTGCTGGTCCTTGAGATCGTCACCGGCCGCAAGAACCACAACTCCGTGGCGTCATCGGCCGAGGGACTGTCTCTCATGTCACAGGTACATTCTCCCATTTCACCTCTGTTGTCAAGTACTAGTGTACTGTAGCATTTCAGACAACCTGGTGCTGACATCCTTCCATCTTCAGTTATGGAAGCACTACAACGCCGGCACCCTGATGGAGCTCCTGGACCCGAACCTCCGCGACCAATGCTCGGAGGCGGAAGCTCTCAAGGTGTTCCAAGTCGGGCTGCTGTGCGCGCAGGCGTCGCCAAACCTCAGACCGCCGATGTGGAAGGTGGTGGAGATGCTGGGAAGCGGTGACAGGGTGCTGCCCCGGCCTACCGAGCCTCCCTTCATCGACATAAAGGGGTCGAACGTGAAGAGCGAAAGCTCGGGGTCATCAATGTCTCTGATGTCGAACTCCGACAAGTCGCCGTTCTCGACGAACCAGCTGTCGGTGAGTGGGGTGCAGGCCAGGTGATTAACAACAGGATGTGAAGGATCATCTTAACATTCATTGTCATTGTTTTAAGTTAGGATGATATTGAAGTACTACTAACTGAAAATGTTCCCATCATAGAACCCTGTTTGTAAGATGTAAGTAAGCAACCAGAGGAATATTAGCTTTGTCAAATATTCAGAGAAGTGCAGTCTTCAACTCCTCTAGCGCCATCTCAGCTAAAATCAACTGAAAGTCGTCTCCTTTTTGCGCGTGCCCTTGGCAATGACGAGATTTAATCAACGTCTAAGAGCAGATAAAAACAGAGGAAAAAGTCAGGGAATTCACACAAAACACAACAGACAAACAAACAAAAAAGTGACAAAATTCAGAAAATTCACATGATTTTGGTCTAGGTGATGGACCGATAGGCGATAACTTCTGGATGGCTTTAGAACCAATCAAATTACCTTTTGGAAAAGTCAAAACACGCGATGATTAACAGAGAGCGATTTGAGAAATGAGATGGACCGGCAGCGATTCTGCTGGAAAATCGTTGGGCTGTGTATGCATGTGGTGTGGTATGGATATGGTCTGGTCGTTGTCGATTTTGTTTGGGAAGTCCAAATTTACTGCTGAGAACGGGTGAAGCATGGCTTAATTGACCCAGCCGTCCAAGAGGGAGACGGTTCAACAACCATCATCTATCGTCATCTTTTCTTGTTTGTCTTAGTTCTTTTTGTTTCGACTCATGCGACTTGTATGCAGTATTGTCTTTGGACGCGTATACTTGCCAGTGTGCAGTGAAATTCGCACCACCAATTCCCTAAAAGAACATAGGAAGAGAATATACATAAAAATCTGTGGGACCATGGCTTTGCATTTGGTTTTGTAGGAACGAGTGGCTTACCACACTAGACCAATTAACAAGTTGAGACTCATGTTATATGGTTCGATACTTAGCAAATCAATATGAATCTCCGTTCTGAAATGAGAAGCACACAAGGAGAATGTATCTCAAATACCAACTTAATTGACACAATCAGATACAAAATAATGTGCATGTCCTTGATGACTTCTTCTTCCTTATCCTCGAACATTTTTTTTCCGAAACGGAGGCAAAGATTGCCTCATCTATTAATTAAGCAGAAGAGAATTGCCCAGTTAATTACGGAAAACCGGGCAAAAACCGGAACAACAAGGGCCAAGCCCACTCCCATAGACTGAAACACACAGGACAAAGCCCACCCTTATCGACGACATGTCGATCTGCGGCCATACAACGCAGCTCCGACTCTGACGGAGAACCCAGAAGAACGAAACCAGGCACGGCTGGCGCCATGAAAGATCGCCGAAAGGGCCGCTGCAGCCGATCATCGTACACCACGAGGCCCCGCCGCAACCGACTCCACGGCAACAAACAAACCGAGGCAATACCAAGGACACGCCGGAGAAGAGCCGACTATCGCAACCATTGCCGCGTCGCCGACATCGCTCCCACCATCATCGTTGCCACAGAAGTTTGGTCGCCACAATGATTCTCTCGGGGCCGCCGCCCCGACATCCACCGCTCCGTCGCGCCCAGCGCAATCAACCGACACCACCTTCCGGGCCACCGCCCCGACATACCACCGCTTCCCTCGAGCAACCGCCCAGCGCAATCCGGATTATGAGGCAAGGAACCTCTTTAATACCCCAGGAGCAGGGACCAGTAATCCGCCAGCAGTAAACCGGACAGAGGCATCTGGAACGGGAGCACCGGTTCAGCCGCGACCAACAGATCCACCTCGTCAGAACCCCGTTCCGTCGCAGCATGTCCCAACACCGCCGGGTCACTGTTCTAACCCGATGGATAACATTGTCGCTGCCGCTTCACGACTGGCGGTCCTCCCGATCGAAGGCGAGTCCCCAGTAGCGATCGAGACACGACGGGCTAGGGAGCTCCTTCAGACAGCTTTAACTCAGCACCAGGCTTATTCATATAACCGCGAAAGGATCCATTCTACTCCCCGCCCAAGCCGGAGCTACAGCAGGCGTATTGATGAACCGGCCGGGTCAAGCAGTGCGTGAAACCGTGATCCGCCCCGTGGTCATAACCCGGCGGGTGGTGGCAGTGATGCTCAGGATGTGGTGGATCGTGCTAGAGCTCATCGAGAGGCCGAGTTAGCAGCACAGCATGAGGCCCGCCAACTTACTCTGGTTCGTCCAACCACGTCGGTGGAACCAGGGGTTGCCTCCAGCGCTTTGGGAGTGCCGTGTCTCGTCCCAGCGCTGTGCAATGTGCGCCTGCCCAAGGATTTCAAGGGCCCGCGCAAAGTGCCGAACTACACCGCCGATTTATCCCCCGAGTCATGGGTCGAAAGCTATGAGATGGCAATGGAGATGCTGGCCGCGGGCTAAATATTTTACCATGATGTTGGAAGGAACGGCTCGCAATTGGTTGAAAAAACTTACCAGCTAACTCCATTGGGTCATGGGCCGAGTTGAGGGCCCGGTTTATTCAAAATTTCAAAGACACGTGCAAGCAGCCCATGTCAATTGTGGACTTGGCTGCCTGTGTACAGGAGGAAGGAGAATCAACAACCCATTGGGTGCGTCGGGTTTCGCAAATCTTGCATTCATTAGACCGCATCAACGCTGATACAACAGTTTTGACGTTGGAAGGCAATTGCCGGTTTACACCTCTGAAGTTGAAATTGGGATGGCTCAAGCATCACTGCAATGACATGGGGACTCTCATTGCCGCTCTGGTGAAGTATGCCGACTCTGATAGTACCAAGGATCCCAAGTCTGACGATGATAATACAGGGAAGGGAAAGAAGAGCAGCAACACCAAGCAGCAGCAGCGTAACCCAGCGGGTCATGGAAACAACGGTAAGCGTAAAGCAGATAACAATTTAGACTTTGTGGCTAATACCAATGCGCAGGACTAGGGCCAGCGGCGTAAGGGTAAACCACCCCGGCATAGTGGAGGACCAAGTCCTAATTCGGAGCGCTTGTCTTATTTGTTGAATCAGCCTTGCCCAAAGCACGGGTCGTAGGATAAACTGGCCACGCACCTCTGGAAGGATTGTTATATCATGCAGGAGTTCAAAAATTCCAATTTTTTTGGTATGATCATGGACTGGGTGGCGGTTCAGGTCCCGGATCTCACGGCCCGGGTTACGGCGGAGGCAGTTCTGGTTCAGGTTTTCACGGTAACCAAAATGGACATAGCAATCAAGGCAATCAGGGCAACCAAGGTGGTTATAATCATCAGGGCAATCAACAGCAGCAGCAGCAGTCGGGTTATCAGAGCAACCCGAAGCAGTTGAATAGTGGGCGGTTGAAAGCACAAGTGCTCCCTAGGTGGTTTTGGTAATTAATGTCAACATATCTCTTGTTGGACTAACACGTTTATCTAGTATGTTTCAGATAAGTTCAACAATGGAGTGGCATGGACTAGAAGATGTGGGAACTCCTTCAAGATGCTAAGGACAAAGGATTGGCTCAAGCTTCAAGCTCAAGACTCTTCATTTTACATTTTAGTGATCCATGATCACATTGAGTCTATAGGAAAAGCCAATACTATCAAGGAGGGATGTGGTGTTGCTTAATAAGCCTCTTGCTTCAAGTGCTTAGTGATATGCTCCAAAAACCCTCAACTACTTTCCCACTTCCACATATGACCTAAACCTAAGTCAAACTCGGCCCCACCTATTCTTTCTATCCGGCGCCACCGAGTTCAGATGTCATAGCCACTGCCACAAACCCTAGGAAAATCGGTCTCACCGATAGGGATCTCGGTCTCACCGAGATGGGATTGTAATCTCTCTGTGTATGTCCATTACCAAAATTGGTCTCACCGAGTTTGAGCAATCGATACTGCCGAGATTACAATGCAAACTCTCTGGTTAACTTATTACCAAAATCGGTCCCACCGAGCTTGAGTAATCGGTCCCACCGAGTTTGCCTGACCAACTCTCTGGTTAGCTAATTACCAAAATCGGTCTCACCGAGTTTGTGTAATTGGTCTCACCGAGATTACGTTATGCCCTAACCCTAATCATATCGGTCTACCGAGTTGCATATCGGTCCCACCGAAATCACTAACGTTCACTAGGTTTACTAAATCGGTCCGACCGAGTTTGTTGATTCGGTCCCACCGAGTTTGGTAAATTGTGTGTAACAGTTAGATTTTGTGTGGAGGCTATATATACCCCTCCACCTCCTCTTCATTCGTGGAGAGAGCCATCAGAACAAACCTACACTTCCAACTTACCAGTTCTGAGTAAGAACCACCTACTCATGTGTTGAGGCCAAGATATTCCATTCCTACCATATGAATCTTGATCTCTAGCCTTCCCAAGTTACTTTCCACTCAAATCTTCTTTCCACCAGATCCAAATCCTATGAGAGAGAGTTGAGTGTTGGGGATACTATCATTTGAAGCACAAGAGCAAGGATTTCATCATCAACACACCATTTGTTACTTCTTGGAGAGTGGTGTCTCCTAGATTGGCTAGGTGTCACTTGGGAGCCTCCGACAAGATTGTGGAGTTGAACCAAGGAGTTTGTAAGGGCAAGGAGATCGCCTACTTCGTGAAGATCTACCGCTAGTGAGCCAAGTCCTTCATGGGCGACGGCCATGGTGGGATAGACAAGGTTGCTTCTTCGTGGACCCTTCGTGGGTGGAGCCCTCCGTGGACTCGCAGAATCGTTACCCTTCGTGGGTTGAAGTCTCCATCAACGTGGATGTACGATAGCACCACCTATCGGAACCACGACAAAAACATCCGTGTCTCCAATTGCGTTTGAATCCTCCAAAACCTTTCCCTTTACATTCTTGCAAGTTGCATGCTTTACTTTCCGCTGCTCACATACTCTTTGCATGCTTGCTTGTTATGTACTGTGAATGTTAAACTTGTGCCTAAACTCCACTTAAACTTTAAGAAGTTAAAAACTGCAACTTTGATACTTTGTGTCTAATCACCCCCCCTCTAGACACTTCTCAAGGTCCTACAAGTGGTATCAGAGCATTGGTTTCCATTGCTTTGGTTTAATCACCATTGAAGGAAGATTGATGAGTCTTCTTTGGGGAGTCTTAGACATAGAGTGCCTATACTTGATGGAGAGTATTTTCATGAGTGGAAAAATGAGATGCTTGTAATTTTCAATCAATATCATTTGAGCAAGTACATTGCTAGCCCTTGCGCACCTTGTGTTGATCCTATGCATCCTACCCCTGATGAATCAATTGACATGACTAGGAATCTTAGAACTGTTAATCTTATCACTAGAGGCTTGCCTAGAAACTTAATTAGAAACTTGCCTACCCTTGAGTGTGCCTACACTATATGGAAATTTCTTGAGGAACGCTTTCCAAATTATTCCTTGAAAAATCTAGATGAAATTCTCCATAAGTCTATTGCATTGAGTAATATGAATACTAGTGAACCTATGTTTGGTGATCGTCTATTTGAGCTTACAAACCTTATGCGTGACAAAGGAGATGTTGGAATTATTGGTGATATTATTTACGAAGCTATAAGAATTCATAAGCAAGATCATTGTCAAACTCACTCTAACGAATTACCCTCTCTATGACTTGATCCACCACATGACGATGTTGAACATGGATACTATGATGAGGATGATGATAGTGACTTCGATCTTGTCGATGCAATGAGACATTTTGGTCAGGAGGAAAGGAATGGGTTCTTGATAGTGGATGTACCGATCACATGACCGGAGATAAAGACATGTTTCGTGAGCTTGCTGAAAATGATGGTCCTCGAAAGTATGTCACTTTCGGTGATAACTCAAAGGGTAAGGTGGTTGGCCTCGGTAAGGTGGCCATCTCACATGATAGCTCCATTCGGAATGTTATGCTCGTTGAATCTCTTGGCTACAACTTACTTTTGGTATCTAGACTTGCTGATTTCGGTTTCAACGTCCTATTTACTGAAGTAGATTGCCAAGTGTATCATCGAGATAATCATAAAATGGTCTTTACCAGTATACGCAGAGGTGATCTTTACATTGTTGATTTCTCTAAAAAGGCTCAACCTAAAACTTGCTTCATTGCTAAATCCTCAAAAGGTTGGTTATGGCATAGACGACTAGGTCACGTTGGCATGAGAAACCTTGACAAGCTTATTAAAGGGAATCATATCCTTGGTGTTAACGATGTCATATTTGATAAGGATAGACTTTGCAGTGCATGTCAAGGTGTAAACAGGTTGGAGGAAGGCATCCCGTGAAGAACATCATGACCACAAGGAGGCCACTTGAGCTACTTCACATGGATCTTTTTGGTCCCAACGCTTACAAGAGTCTCGGTGGAAATTCTTTTGGTCTAGTTATAGTTGATGATTTTTCAAGATTTGCGTGGGTGTTCTTTCTCGATGATAAATCGCAGGTCCAAAAGATCTTCAAAAACTTCGCCAGGAAGGCTCAAAATCAATTTGAAGTGAAGATCAAGAAGGTTCGTAGTGACAACGGAAAGGAGTTCAAGAACGCAAACGTGGACACCTTTCTTGATGAAGAAGGGATTTCACACGAGTTCTCGACTACACACACACCTCAACAAAATGGAGTTGTTGAGAGGAAGAACCGGACGCTCATCGAAATGGCGAGAACGATGCTTGATGAGTACAAGACGCCAAAGCACTTTTTGGGCGAAGCGGTTGAGACAAATTGTCATGCAACAAATCACTTGTATCTTCACAAGCTACTCGGCAAGACGGCATATGAGCTCCTCACCGGTAACAAACCTCAAGTTGGATACTTTCGAGTATTCGGCTCAAAGTGCTACATTCTTGATAAGCATCGTCGTTCTAAATTTGCTCCTAAGTCTCATGAAGGTTTCCTACCAGGTCATGGCTCAAACTCTCACACTTAATGTGTCTACAACAATTTCACCCGAAAGGTTGAAGAGACGGTAGATGTGAAGTTTGATGAATCTAACGGCTCGCAAGTAGAGCAATTGCCAATTGATGTAGGAGACAAAGATCCTTCAGAAGCAATCCAAGACTTGTCTATTGGCAAGGTCCGTCCAACGGAGGTGAAGGAGAGTACCTCGTCCGTTCAAGTGGAAGCTTCTACTTCACGACAAGGTGAACCTGTTGGGGAACGTAGTAATTTCAAAATTTTCCTACGCACACGCAAGATCATGGTGATGCATAGCAACGAGAGGGGAGAGTGTTGTCTACGTACCCTCGTAGACCAAAGCGGAAGCAATCACAACGTAGAGGAAGTAGTCGTACGTTCTCCTCGCGATCCAGCCGATCCCAGCGCCGTTACTCCGGCGCCTCCGAGTTCTTGGCACACGTTCAACTCGGTGATGCTCCTCAGGCTCCGATCCAGCAAAGCTCCGGAGAGAGAGTTCCACAAGACGACGGGCGTGGTGGCGATCTTGATGTTCTATCGACGCAGGCTTCGCCTAAGCACCGCTTCTGATATGACCGAGGTGGAATATGGTGGAGGGGCACCGCACACGGCTAAGGAACGATCTCAAGGATCAACTTGTGTGTTCTAGGGTGCCCCCCTGCCCCCGTATATAAAGGAGCACGGGGGAGGGCCGGCCGGCCCTAGGAGGCGCGCCACGGGCGGGGGGAGTCCTCCTCCTAGTGGGAGTAGGACTCCCCTTTCCTAGTCCAACTAGGAAGGAGGAAGGGGGAAGGAAAGAGAGGGAGAGGGAGAGGGAAAGGGGGGCCGCGCCCCCCCCCTCCTTGTCCAATTCGGACTCCCCATGGGGGGGGGGGCGCCACCTCCTGGTGCGGCCCTCTCTCTCCCCCTTTGGCCCAATAAGGCCCATTACTTCCCCGGGGGGTTCCGGTAACCCCTCCGGCACTCCGGTTTTCTCTGGAAACTTCCGGAACCTTTCCGGTGTCCGAATATAGCCGTCCAATATATCAATCTTTATGTCTCGATCATTTCGAGACTCCTCGTCATGTCCGTGATCACATCCGGGACTCCGAACTCCTTCGGTACATCAAAATACACAAAACTCATAATATTACCGTCATCGAAACCTTAAGCGTGCGGACCCTACGGTTCGAGAACAATGTAGACATGACCGAGACACGTCTCCGGTCAATAACCAATAGCGGGACCTGGATGCCCATATTGGCTCCTACATATTCTACGAAGATCTTTATCGGTCGGACCGCATAACAACATACGTTGTTCCCTTTGTCATCGGTATGTTACTTGCCCGAGATTCGATCGTCGGTATCCAATACCTAGTTCAATCTCGTTCTTGGCAAGTCTCTTTACTCGTTCCGTAATACATCATCTCACAGCTAACTCATTAGTTGTAATGCTTGCAAGGCTTAGTGATGTGTATTACCGAGAGGGCCCAGAGATACCTCTCCGACAATCGGAGTGACAAATCCTAATCTCGAAATCGCCAACCCAACATCTGCCTTTGGAGACACCTGTAGTACTACTTTATAATCTCACAGTTACGTTGTGAAGTTTGGTAGTACCCATTGTGTTCCTCCGGTAAACGGGAGTTGCATATTCTCATAGTTATAGGAACATGTATAAGTCATGAAGAAAGCAATAGCAACATACTAAACGATCAAGTGCTAGGCTAACGGAATGGGTCATGTCAATCAGATCATTCAACCAATGATGTGACCTTGTTAATCAAATGACAACTCCTTTGTCTATGGTTAGGAAACATAACCATCTTTGATTAACAAGCTAGTCTAGTAGAGGCATACTAGTGACACTCTGTTTGTCTATGTATTCACACATGTATTATGTTTCCGGTTAATACAATTCTAGCATGAACAATAAACATTTATCATGAAATAAGGAAATAAATAATAACTTTATTATTGCCTCTAGGGCATACTTCCTTGATCTCCCACTTGCACTAGAGTCAATAATCTAGTTCACATCACCATGTGATTTAACATCAATAGTTCACATCTATATGTGGTTAACACCCATAGTTCACATCGACATGTGACCAACACCCAAAGGGTTTACTAGAGTCGATAATCTAGTTCACATCGCTATGTGATTAACACCCAAAGAGTACTAAGGTGTGATCATGTTTTGCTTGTGAGATAATTTTAGTCAACGGGTCTGTCACATTCGAGCCGTAAGTATTTTGCAAATTTCTATGTCTACAATGCTCGCACGGAGCTACTCTAGCTAATTGCTCCCACTTTCAATATGTATCCAGAATCAGACTCAGAGTCATCTAGATTAGTTTTAAAACTTGCATCGACGTAACCCATTACGACGAAACTTATTATTACTACCAAAATCGAGAAACATAACCTTATTCCACTAAGGATAATTTTGACCGCTGTCCATTGATCTACTCCTAGATCACTATTGCACTCCCTTGCCAAGCTTAGTGGTAGGGTATGCAATAGATCTGGTACACAGCATGACAATCTTCTGCCGTGGTCGGGTTTTGAGTCTTACTCAATCTCACACCTTGTAACACAGGCAAGAACTCTTTCTTTGACTGTTCCATTTTGAACTACTTCAAAATCTTGTCAAGGTATGCGCTTATTGAAAAAACTTATCAAGTGTCTTGATCTATCTCAATAGATCTTGATGCTCAATATGTAAGCAGCTTCACCGAGGTCTTTCTTTGAAAAACTCCTTTCAAATACTCCTTTATGCTTTGCGAATAATTCTACATTATTTACGATCAACAATATGTCATTCACATATACTTATCACAAATGTCAGAGTGCTCCCACTCACTTTCTTGTAAATACAGGCTTCTCCAAAAGTCTGTATAAAACCATATGCTTTGATCACACTATCAAAGCGTTTATTCCAACTCCGAGATGCTTGCACCAGTCCATAGATGGATCATTTGGAGCTTGCACATTTTGTTAGCTCCTTTAGGATTGACAAAACCTTCGTTGCATCATATACAACTCTTCTTTAATAAATCCATTAAAGAATGCAGTTTTGACATCCATTTGCCGATTTCATAAAATGTGGCAATTGCTAACATGATTCGGACAGACTTAAGCATCGCTTCTGATTGAGAAAATCTCATTGTAGTTAACACCTTGAATTTGTCGAAAACCCTTTTGCGACAAGTCGAGCTTTGTAGATAGTAACACTACTATCGGTGTCCGTCTTCCTCTTGAAGATCCATTTATTTAACATGGCTTGCTGATCATCGAGCAAGTTAATCAAAGTCCATACTTTGTTCTCATACATGGATCCTATCTCAGATTTCATGGCCTCAAGCCATTTCGCGGAATCTGGGCTCATCATCGCTTCCTCATAGTTCGTAGGTTCATCATGGTCTAGTAACATCACTTCCGTAACATGATTACCGTACCACTGCAGTGCGGATCTTACTCTGGAAGACCTACGAGGTTTGGTAGCAACTTGATCTGAAGTTTCATGATCATCATCATTAACTTCCTCACTAATTGGTGTAGGAATCACCGAACTGATTTACGTGATGAACTACTTTCCAATAAGGGAGAAGGTACAATTACCTCATCAAGTTCTACTTTCCTCCCACTCACTTCTTTCGAGAGAAACTTCTTCTCTAGAAAGGATCCACCTTAACAACGAATAACTTGCCTTCGGATCTGTGATAGAAGGTGTACCCAATAGTTACCTTTGGGTATTCTATGAAGACACACTTCTACGATTTGGGTTTGAGCTTATCGGTGAAAACTTTTTCACATAAGCATCATAACTTCCAAACTTTAAGAAACGACAGACTTAGGTTTCTTTGTTAAACCATAGTTCATACGGTGTCGCCTCAACGGATTTAGATGGTGCCCTATTAAACGTGAATGCAGCTGTCTCTAATGCATAACCCCAAAATGATAGTGGTAAACCGATAAGAGACATCATAGATCACACCATATCAAATAAAGTGCGATTCTGACGTTCGGACACACCATAACATTGTGGTGTTCCGGTGGCGTGAGCTGTGAAACTATTCCACATTATTTTAATTGAAGACCAAACTCGTAACTCAATTATTCGTCTTTGCGATTAGATCGCAGAAACTTTATTTTCTTGTTACGATGATTTTCCACTTCACTCTGAAATTCTTTGAACCTTTCAACTATTTCAGACTTATGTTTCATCGGTAGATATACCCATATCTGCTCAAATCATCTTGTGAAAGTCAAAATAACGATACTTGCCACGAGCATCAACACTCATTGGATCGCATACATCGGTATGTATTATTTCCAATAAGTCGAGAGCTTGTTCCATTGTTCCGAGAACGGAGCTTTAGTCATCTTGCCCAAACGGCACGGTTCGCAAGCATCAAATGATTCATAATCAAGTGATTCCAAAAGTCCATCGGCATGGAGTTTTCTTCAAGCGCTTTACACCAATATGACCTAAACGGCAAGGCCACAAATAAGTTGCACTATCATTATTAACTTTGCATCTTTTGGTTTCAATATTATGAATATGTGTATCACTATGATCGAGATCCAATGAACCATTTTCATTGGGTGTGTAACCATATAAGGTTTTATTCATGTAAATGTAACAACAATTTATTCTCTTACTTAAATGAATAACCGTATTGCAATAAACATGATCAAATCATACTTATGCTCAACACCAAATAACACTTATTTAGGTTCCATACTAATCCCGAAAGTATAGGGAGTGTGCGATGATGATCATATCAATCTTGGAACTACTTCCAACACTCATCTTCACTTCCCCTTCAACTAGTTTCTGTTCATTACGCAACTCCTGCTTTCAAGTTACTACTCTTAGCAACTGAACCAAGATCAAATACCGAGGGGTTGCTACGAACACTAGTAAAATACACATCAATAATCTGTATCTCAAATATACCTTTGTTCACTTTGCCATCCTTCTTATCCGCCAAATACTTGGGGTAGTTCCGCTTCTAGTGACCAGTTCCATTGCAGCAAAGCACTTAGTCTCGTGCTTAGGTCCAGACTTGGGCTTCTTCACTCGAGCAGCAACTTGCTTGCCGTTCTTCTTGAAGTTCCCCTTCTTCCCTTTGCCCTTTTCCTTGAGACTAGTGGTCTTGTCAATCATCAACACTTGATGCTCTTTCTTGATTTCTACCTTCGTCGATTTCAACATCACGAAGAGCTCGGGAATCGTTTCGTCATCCCTTGCATACTATAGTTCATCACGAAGTTCTAGTAACTTAGTGTTGGTGACTAGAGAATTACATCAATCACTATCTTATCTGGAAGATTAACTCCCACTTGATTCAAGCGATTGAAGTACCCGGACAATCGAGAACATGCTCACTAGTTGAGCGATTCTCTTCCATCTTTTAGCTATAGAACTTGTTGGAGATTTCATATCTCTCAACTCGGTATTTGCTTGAAATATTAACTTCAATTCCTGGAACATCTCATATGGTCCATGATGTTCAAAACGTCTTTGAAGTCCCGATTCTAAGCTGTTAAGTATGGTGCACTAAACTATCAAATAGTCATCATATTGAGCTAGCCAAACGTTCATAACGTCTACATTTGCTCCTGCAATAGGTCCGCTACCTAGCGGTGCATTAAGGACATAATTCTTCTCAGGCAGCAATGAGGATAAACCTCAGATCACGGATCCAATCCGCATCATTGCTACTAACATTTTCAATACAATTTTCTCTAGGAACACATATAAAAACATAGGGAAGCAACAACGCGAGCTATTGATCTACAACATAATTTGCAAAATACTACGGGACTAAGTTCATGATAAATTAAAGTTCAATTAATCATATTACTTAAGAACTCCCACTTAGATAGACATCTCTCTAGTCATCTAAGTGATCACGTGATCCAAATCAACTAAACCATAACCGATCATCACGTGAGATGGAGTAGTTTTCAATGGTGAACATCTTATGTTGATCATATCTACTATATGATTCACGCTCGACCTTTCGGTCTCCGTGTTCGAGGCCATATCTGCATATGCTATGCTCGTCAAGTATAACTTTGAGCATTCTGCGCGTGCAAAACTGGCTTGCACCCGTTGTAGATGGACGAGAGCTTATCACACCCTATCATCAAGTTGTGTCTCGGCACGACGAACTTCGGCAACTGTTCATACTCATGGAGAACACTACTTGATAATTTTAGTGAGAGATCATCTTAAAATGCTACCGTCAATCAAAGCAAAATAAGATGCATAAAGGATAAACATCACATGCAATCAATATAAGTGATATGATATGGCCATCATCATCTTGTGCTTGTGATCTCCATCTCCAAGCACCGTCGTGATCACCATCGTCACCGCGCGACACCTTGATCTCCATCGTAGCATCGTTGTCGTTCGCCATCTATTGCTTCTCGACTATCGCTACCGCTTAGTGATAAAGTAAAGCAATTACAGGTATGCGTTGCATTTCATACAATAAAGCGACAACCATATGGCTCCAGCCGATTGCCGATAACCGGTTACAAAACATGATCATCTCATACAATAAAATATAGCATCACGTCTTGACCATATCACATCACAACATGCCTGCAAAAACAAGTTAGACGTCCTCTACTTTGTTGTTGCAAATTTTACGTGGCTGCTATGGGCTTAAGTAAGAACCAATCTCACCTACGCATCAAGACCACAACGATACTTCGTCAATTAGACTCCGTTTAACCTTCTCAAGGACCGGGCGTATGCCACACTCAGTTCAACTAAAGTGAGAGAGACAGACACCCGCCAGCCACCTTTAAGCACGAGTGCTCAGAACGGTGAAACCAGTCTCGGCGTAAGCGTCTGGCGTAATGTCGGTCCGGCCGCTTCATCTCACAATACCGCTGAACCAAAGTATGACATGTCGGTAGGCGGTATGACTTGTATCGCCCACAACTCACTTGTATTCTACTCGTGCAAAACATCAAACCATAAAACCTAGGCTCGATACCACCGTTGGGGAACGTAGTAATTTCAAAATTTTCCCACGCACACGCAAGATCATGGTGATGCATAGCAACGAGAGGAGAGTGTTGTCTACGTACCCTCGTAGACCAAAGCGGAAGCAATCGAACGTAGAGGAAGTAGTCGACGTTCTCCTCGCGATCCAACCGATCCCAGCGCCGTTACTCCGGCGCCTCGAGTTCTTGGCACACGTTCAGCTCGGTGGCGCTCCTCGAGTTCGATCCAGCAAAGCTCGGGAGAGAGAGTTCACAAGACGACGCGTGGTGGCGATCTTGATGTTCTACCGGCGCAGGCTTCGCCTAAGCACCGCCACGATATGACCGAGGTGGAATATGGTGGAGGGGGCACCGCACACGGCTAATGAACGATCTCAAGGATCAACTTGTGTGTTCTAGGGTGCCCCTGCCTCAGAGATATAAAGGAGCAAGGGGAGGGCCGGCCGGCCCTAGGAGGCGCGCCAAGGAGGGGGAGTCCTCCTCCTAGTGGGAGTAGGACTCCCCTTTCCTAGTCCAACTAGGAAGGAGGAAGGGGAAGGAAAGAGAGAGGAGAGGGAAAGGGGGTCGCCCCTCCTTGTCCAAGTCGGACTCCCCATGGGGCGCGCCACCTCCTGGTGCGGCCCTCTCTCTCCCCTTGGCCCAATAAGGCCCATTACTTCCCAGGGGTTCCGGTAACCTCCGGCACTCCGGTTTTCTCCGAAACTTCCGGAACCTTTCCGGTGTCCGAATATAGCCGTCCAATATATCAATCTTTATGTCTCGATCATTTCGAGACTCCTCGTCATGTCCGTGATCACATCCGGGACTCCGAACTCCTTTGGTACATCAAAATACACAAAACTCATAATATTACCGTCATCGAAACCTTAAGCGTGCGGACCCTACGGTTCGAGAACAATGTAGACATGACCGAGACACGTCTCCGGTCAATAACCAATAGCGGGACCTGGATGCCCATATTGACTCCTACATATTCTACGAAGATCTTTATCGGTCAGACCGCATAACAACATACGTTGTTCCCTTTGTCATCGGTATGTTACTTGCCCGGGATTCGATCGTCGGTATCCAATACCTAGTTCAATCTGCATCTTGGCAAGTCTCTTTACTCGCTCCGTAATACATCATCTCACAGCTAACTCATTAGTTGTAATGCTTGCAAGGCTTAGTGATGTGTATTACCGAGAGGGCCCAGAGATACCTCTCCGACAATCGGAGTGACAAATCCTAATCTCGAAATCGCCAACCCAACATCCGCCTTTGGAGACACTGTAGTACTCCTTTATAATCACCCGATTCGTTGTGGCGTTTGGTAGTACCCAAAGTGTTCCTCCGGTAAACGGAGTTGCATATTCTCATAGTTATAGGAACATGTATAAGTCATGAAGAAAGCAATAGCAACATACTAAGCGATCAAGTGCTAGGCTAACGGAATGGGTCATGTCAATCAGATCATTCAACCAATGATGTGACCTTGTTAATCAAAATGACAACTCCTTTGTCTATGGTTAGGAAACATAACCATCTTTGATTAACAAGCTAGTCTAGTAGAGGCATACTAGTGACACTGTTTGTCTATGTATTCACACATGTATTATGTTTCCGGTTAATACAATTCTAGCATGAACAATAAACATTTATCATGAAATAAGGAACTAAATAATAACTTTATTATTGCCTCTAGGGCATATTTCCTTCAGAACCGAGAGTTGATACGGAAGCATCCACAAGTGGAACACACCAAGATGAAGAAAACGAGGAAGTGCATCAAGATGAACGTCAACAACCTCCTTCTCCACCACGACAAGAGAGCGACAACGCCAACAATGAAGAAGATCAAGAAGAAGAAGAAGAACAAGATGAAGAAGATGTGCAACCAAGACCCAAGCAAAAGCTTTCACGAGTTCGAGCAAGAATTGCTAAAGACCATCCCGTCGAGCAAATCTACAATGGTATTCAAACTGGGAGAATCACTCGCTCTAAAACTCGTTTAGCTAACTTTTGTGAAAACTATTCTTCCATCTCTAGCATTGAACCTATGAAGGTCGAAGAAGCATTGGAAGATCCGGATTGGATAAATGCTATGCATGAAGAGCTACACAACTTTGAGAGAAACCAAGTTTGGACATTGGTTGAGAAGCCCGACAACAACCACAACATCATCGGTACCAAATGGGTGTTTCGCAACAAGCAAGATGAAGATGGACAAGTAGTTTGCAACAAAGCACGTCTCGTCGCCCAAGGCTACACACAAGTCGAAGGTATGGACTATGGTGAGACTTATGCTCCCGTTTCTAGACTGAGTCCATTCGCATCTTACTTGCCTACGCTAATCACCATGATATCACTTTATACCAAATGGACATTAAAAGTGCTTTTCTAGATGGTGAAATAGAGGAGGAAGTTTATGTTAAACAACCTCCCGGCTTTATCAATCCTAAGAAACCCAATCATGTTTACAAACTTCACAAAGCCCTTTATGGTCTTAAACAAGCTCCTAGAGCTTGGTATAAATGCTTGACCAAGTTTCTTCTTGAAAAGGGATTTCAAATTGGGAAAATTGATTCCACACTTTTTACTAAAAGGGTTAATGGAGAACTATTTGTGTGCCAAATTTATGTTGATGATATCATATTTGGATCAACTAACCCTCATTTTAGTGAGAAGTTTGGAAAGCTAATGTCGGAGAAGTTTGAGATGTCAATGATGAGTGAGCTCAAATTCTTTCTTGGGTTGCAAATCATGCAAACTAAGGAAGGTACTTTTGTCTCTCAAACGAAGTAAACGAAGGACTTATTCAAGAAGTTCAATATGCAAGAGTGCAAAGGTATGTCTACACCCATGCCTACTAGTGGACATCTTGATTTGACCAAAGATGGTAAACCGGTTGATCAAAAGGTTTATCGCTCTATGATTGGTTCATTGTTATATCTATGTGCTTCACGTCCCGATATTATGCTAAGTGTGTGCATGTGTGCAAGATATCAAGCTGCTCCTAAATAATGTCATCTTAAGGCCGTAAAAAGGATAGTGAGATACTTAATTCATACACCAAATTTTGGCATTTGGTGTCCTAAGAGGTCCTATTTCGATCTTGTTGGCTACTCCGACTCGGACTATGCCGGAGACAAGGTTGATAGAAATTCCACTTCGGGTACTTGTCAATTTCTTGGTAGATCTCTTGTGTCTTGGTCCTCCAAGAAACAGAACTCGATATCCTTATCTACCGCCGAAGCGGAGTACATTGCCTCTGGTTCATGTTGTGCTCAATTACTTTGGATGACCCAAACTCTTAAAGATTATGGGATATATGTGAGACATGTTCCATTGCTTTGTGACAATGAAAGTGCTATCAAAATTGGTCATAATCCCGTACAACATTCTCGAACTAAGCATATTGAAGTTCGTCATCATTTCATTCGAGATCATGTTGCTAAGGGTGACATTAATCTTAAGCATGTTCGCACCGAAAAGCAATTAGCAGACATATTCACTAAACCTCTTGATGAGAAAGTGTTTTGCATGTTGAGAGGAGAATTGAACATCATTGATGCTTCAAACTTGGAGTAGAAACTCCTTTCGATACATGCAAGACATGAGCTTATGACTAATGCATGATATTTCTCTTATGACAAAAATCTTATGTCTTGGATATATTTGCATCTTGCATGTTATATAACCCATATAGGTACTTGGTTGAATCAAATTCCATGAGATTGTAATCTACTCACATCTTGAGCAATCTCTACATCACCAAGTCTCTACACTATGGTGGTTGAAGACAAGGAAGCACGAAACCATTCAAACATATCCTTTGACAAATTCTATGTTGAGCTTCATGATTGTCATTTTTGGATACACAAGTGCTCTTCCTTGCAAGAACTAACCCATGTAGGTAGATGGACTCAAATTCCAAGTGGTGCTCCAAATTCTTGATGAGCTACTTCAACCTTGAGCAACCCACACAAGTTCAACTACATGATCAACACCACCAACCAAGGTATGTTATTCCATCTTAGAGAAGCTTTACTCCAAGCCATGAGCTAAAGCAACTCGACAAGATGTGAATACATCAAGATGCTTAAACAAAAAAGGGCAACCCCATTTTTGAGCTTAAACGATGAGTATGACCTATGATCAAGTGATCTCACTTGACTCCTAAGTCAATATACTCTAACATAGGTGACTTTGTCGCCGACCATCTCTAGATGAAGTTCTCTCGTGTTCTTTTCTGTGCTTTTGCATTTGTCTCATGCATATTTGTTTCCCCTTTCAAAAAAAACTTCATCTAGATTTCTTTCTTTTCTTTTCTGTTTGCTCTGCATTTCCTGCATCCAATTCATTGCAAATCTTTCAGTAGATTCCTTGCAAATCTTTGTGAGATCTTACTAGTCTAGTGAGCTGAGGTGACAAGTGTTTTCTCTGCGATGAACTCGGTTTCACTGATTTGGTGTTTTCAGTCCAACCGAATCCTTTCGGTACGACCGAAGCATACCACTCGGTGCCGCCGATTTCACAACAGGAAAAACAGTTTGCCACTTATTCTGTGTTTTTCTGATCCAGCTCCACTCAATGAATCTTGTCCTCTACAAGCATCACATTTATAAAAATGCTTTGTGCTGTGACTCAAGGATCAAACCCTTCTTGGAAATTGATGTCAAAGGGGGAGAGAGAGATCACATCAAAGCTTATCACTTAGAGAGATCACATCAGAGAGAGAAAGTATCACCTCCTCAGGGGGAGAAAGAGATCTCCAGGGGGAGAGAATACTCAAGTAGAAAGTATTTCTCAAGGATCCCAGATGCTTGGTATTCAAGAGGAGAGATGCCACATGTCTTCTTGAGGGGAAAGACATGTTCATATGTGCTTATTTGCATTAGCTCTGTTCATTAATATCTTTCAGCTCTGATTTTCTGTTCCCTATCTTCTCCCAGTATCCCATGCTAGATTCAGGGGAGCAAGACATCTAAGGGAAATAAATCATTTAAATTCATTGCATATCTTTACTCTTGGGTACATGTCTAATCCAATGTGGTACTTAGTACTCACTCTCTACATGTCATCCCAGTCTTGGTATTCTTGTAGTTTCTTCTGTTTGCTCTGGCTAGTAAGTGTATCTGTGTTATCTAACCTTGTTTACGCAGGTTCATTCCATCCTAAGCCAACTCAAGACTACAAGGTAAGCATATGCGTCACAATCATGTGTGAGGAATTCTTGCTGATGTACATACTGTTTGCAAGAAGGACTCATGAGCATGAAGGTATTTTCTTTAATATTCTTCGCTCTGATGCATATGGCCAAGATACATGGCACACACTGCCTACTCTATCATGGTTATGCTCTCACATGCCTCTCTATTCCATATTCACATGATTGCATACATGTAGGGGGAGCCTATGCTTGTTACATGTCTTTCCAAAGCTTTACTTACTATTCTTTATATCTTTATCTAAAGCTTTGATGTATGTTGTCATCAATTACCAAAAAGGGGGAGATTGGAAGCACAAGTGCTCCCTAGGTGGTTTTGGTAATTAATGTCAACATATCTCTTGTTGGACTAACACGTTTATCTAGTATGTTTCAGATAAGTTCAACAATGGAGTGGCATGGACTAAAGGATGTGGGAACTCCTTCAAGATGCTAAGGACAAAGGATTGGCTCAAGCTTCAAGCTCAAGACTCTTCATTTTACATTTTAGTGATCCAAGATCACATTGAGTCTATAGGAAAAGCCAATACTATCAAGGAGGGATGAGGTGTTGCTTAATAAGCCTCTTGCTTCAAGTGCTTAGTGATATGCTCCAAAAACCCTCAACTACTTTCCCACTTCCACATATGACCTAAACCTAAAGTCAAACTCGGCCCCACCGATTCTTTCTATCCGGCGCCACCGAGTTCAGATGTCATAGCCACTGCCACAAACCCTAGGCAAATCGGTCTCACCGATAGGGATCTCGGTCTCACCGAGATGGGATTGTAATCTCTCTGTGTAGGTCCATTACCAAAATCGGTCTCACTGAGTTTGAGCAATCGGTACTGCCGAGATTACAATGCAAACTCTATGGTTAACTTATTACCAAAATCGGTCCCACCAAGCTTGAGTAATCGGTCCCACCGAGTTTGCCTGACCAACTCTCTGGTTAGCTAATTACCAAAATCGGTCTCACCGAGTTTGTGTAATCCGTCTCACCGAGATTACGTTATGCCCTAACCCTAATCATATCGGTCCTACCGAGTTGCATATCGGTCCCACCGAAATCGCTAACGGTCACTAGGTTTACTAAATCGGTCCGACCGAGTTTGTTGATTCGGTCCCACCGAGTTTGGTAAATTGTGTGTAACAGCTTAGATTTTGTGTGGAGGCTATATATACCCTCCACCTCCTCTTCATTCGTGGAGAGAGCCATCAGAACAAACCTACACTTCCAACTTACCAGTTCTGAGAGAGAACCACCTACTCATGTGTTGAGGCCAAGATATTCCATTCCTACCATATGAATCTTGATCTCTAGCCTTCCCAAGTTGCTTCCCACTCAAATCTTCTTTCCACAGATCCAAATCCTATGAGAGAGAGTTGAGTGTTGGGGATACTATCATTTGAAGCACAAGAGCAAGGAGTTCATCATCAACACACCATTTGTTACTTCTTGGAGAGTGGTGTCTCCTAGATTGGCTAGGTGTCACTTGGGAGCCTCCGACAAGATTGTGGAGTTGAACCAAGGAGTTTGTAAGGGCAAGGAGATCACCTAGTTCGTGAAGATCTACCGCTAGTGAGGCAAGTCCTTCGTGGGCGACGGCCATGGTGGGATAGACAATGTTGCTTCTTCGTGGACCCTTCATGGGTGGAGCCCTCCGTGGACTCACAAGAACTGCTACCCTTCATGGGTTGAAGTCTCCATCAACGTGGATGTACGATAGCACCACCTATCAGAACCACGACAAAAACAGCCGTGTCTCCAATTGCGTTTGAATCATCCAAAACCTTTCCCTTTACATTCTTGCAAGTTGCATGCTTTACTTTCCGCTGCTCACATACTCTTTGCATGTTTGCTTGTTATGTATTGTGAATGTTAAACTTGTGCCTAAACTCCACTTAAACTTTAAGAAGTTAAAAACTGCAACTTTGATACTTTGTGTCTAATCACCCCCCCCCCCTCTAGACACCTCTTCTCAAGGTCCTACAGCAGTATCATCTCTTTACCACTAGCCCGTGCAAACGTGATCAGAAGCTCCATAAAAGGGCAGTAAATTCCGTTGAACCGGCGGTGCCCCGTTACTTGCGCTGGTCTGAGCAGCCGATCGTGTGGAGTAGAGAGGATCATCCACCCCGGGTTGATAATCCGGGTCATCTGGCATTGGTGGTGGCGCCTCAGGTGGGAAGTTATAAGTTCACTAAGGTACTCATGGATGGGGGGAGTAGTATCAATATCCTTTATTACGAAACTTTTTGTCGCATGGGGTTAACAGATAAAAATCTTAAACCGTCCAATACGGTGTTCCATGGTGTGGTGCCTGGTAAATCGGCATATCTGATACGTCTCCAACGTATCTATAATTTTTGATTGCTCCATGCTATATTATCTTCTATTTTGGACATTATTGGGCTTTATTATTCATTTTTATATTATTTTTGGGACTAACCTATTAACCGGAGGCCCAGCCCAGAATTGCTGTTTTTTGCCTATTTCAGAGTTTTGCAAAAAAAGAATATCAAACGGAGTCCAAACGGAATGAATCTTCGGGAACGTGATTTTCGGAACGAACATGATTCAGGAGACTTGGACCCTCGTCAAGGAAGCTTCAGGAAGCCACGAGGTAGGGCGCGCCTACCTCCCAGCGCCGCCTCCACCTCGTGGGCTCCACGTTGCTCCACCGACGTACTCCTTCCTCCTATATATACCTACGTACCCCCAAACGATCAGATACGGAGCCAAAAACCTAATTCCACCGCCGCAACCTTCTGTACCCACGAGATCCCATCTTGGGGCCTGTTCCGGAGCTCCGCGGGAGGGGGCATCGATCACGGAGGGCTTCTACATCAACACCATAGCCTCTCCGATGAAGTGTGAGTAGTTTACTTGCACCTTCGGGTCCATAGTTATTAGCTAGATGGCTTCTTCTCTCTTTTTGGATCTCAATACAATGTTCTCCCCTCTCTTGTGGAGATCTATTCGATGTAATCTTATTTTATGCGGTGTGTTTGTTGAGACCGATGAATTGTGGGTTTATGATCAAGTTTATCTATGAACAATATTTGAATCTTCTGAATTCTTTTATGTATGATTGGTTATCTTTGCAAGTCTCTTGAATTATCAGTTTGGTTTGGCCTACTAGATTGATCTTTCTTGCAATGGGAGAAGTGCTTAGCTTTGGGTTCAATCTTGCGGTGTCCTTCCCAAAGGATGAGGGGCAGCAAGGCACGTATTGTATTGTCGCCATCGAGGATAACAAGATGGGGTTTTTATCATATTGCATGAATTTATCCCTCTACATCATGTCAGCTTGCTTAAGGCGTTACTCTGTGCTTATGAACTTCATACTCTAGATGCATGCTTTGGATAGCGGTCGATGTGTGGAGTAATAGTAGTAGATGCAGCAGAGTCGGTCTACTTGTCTCGGACGTGATGCCTATATACATGATCATACCTAGATATTCTCATAACTATGCTCAATTCATCAATTGCTCAACAGAATTTGTTCACCCACCGTAAAATACTTATGCTCTTGAGAGAAGCCACTAGTGAAACCTATGGCCCCCGGGTCTATCTTCCATCATATTAATCTTCCAACACTTAGTTATTTCCTTTGCTTTTTATTTTGCTTTTTATTTTACTTTGCATCTTTATCATAAAAATACCAAAATTATTATCTTATCATATCTATCAGATCTCACTCTCGTAAGTGACCGTGTAGGGATTGACAACCCCTTATCGCGTTGGTTACGAGGATTTATTTGTTTGTGTAGGTGCGAGGGACTCGCGTGTGGCCTCCTACTGGATTGATACCTTGGTTCTCAAAAACTGAGGGAAATACTTACGCTTACTTTGCTGCATCACCCTTTCCTCTTCAAGGGAAAACCAACGCAGTGCTCAAGAGGTAGCAAGAAGGATTTACGGCGCCGTTGTCGGGAGTCTACGCAAAAGTCAACATACCAAGTACCCATCACAAACCCTTATCTCCCGCATTACATTATTTGCCATTTGCCTCTTGTTTTCCTCTCCCCCACTTCACCCTTGCCGTTTTATTCGCCCTTTTTCCGTTCGTCTTTTCGTTTGCCTTGATGTCTTACTTGGCTCGTTTGCTCATTTGGTTGAAATAGTTGAGTATTTATTCCTAAAAGGAGAAGCTAATATCTATGGATCCTCATCCGCTTGCCAATCTTTTTAAGAGATCCAATTATGATGAACCAATTCCTAGTTATTTGGATGCACTAGATTATCTTTATAAGGTTTTGCTTGAAATCCGCGAATCAAAAAATTGTGATGAAGTGCTTTATGAAGTGATTCACGATAGATCTTTGAGTAAAAAGCATGATTGCAATGATTTTATTATAAATTCTATTGATGTAAATTATGCTAATAATATGCAAAACCCTAAGCTTGGGGATGCTAGTTTTGCTATGTCCACTACCTGTTGCAATAATCATGATTGGGGAGATTCTTCTTATGATCTTGAAAATTTATTTAAGCCCCATGATGAATATAAGATTGATAATAGTGTTTGCAATAATATTGAAAGTGGGTTTGGAAGAGTGTCAACTTTAGATCCCACATATTTGGATAATATTCAATCTTATGAAATTTTTGATAAAAGTGGGCTTGGAGAAATCATGACTTTAGTTAATGATAATCCCACTATTTTGGAAGAGTGTCAACTTCGCATGCATGTGGATCGTGTTGAGAATATGTTATATGATAGCTATATTGTTGATTTTTCTTATGATCCTACATGTAATTATTATGAGAGAGGAAAATACGGTTATAGAAATTTTCATGTTACTAAATTACCTCTCGTTATGTTGAGATTGCTATTGTTCCTTTGCACTTCCTTGCATATGCTAGTTTTTGCTTGCTATGATAATTTGTTTTTCTATAATATGCCTTTGCATAGGAAGTATGTTAGACTTAGATGTGTTTGTCACGTGTTTTATGATGCTCTCTTTGTGCTTCAATTCTTGTCTTTCATGTGAGCATCATTAAAATTATCAATGCCTAGCTAAAAGGCTTTAAAGAAAAGCGTTTGTTGGGAGACAACCCAATATTTTTCCTTGCTGTTTTTCAATAAAAATTTGATCTAGCCTCTGGTTAGATGTATTTTTATGTTTTAATTAGTGTTTGTGCCAAGTTAAACCTATAGGATCTTCTTGGATGATAGTTATTTGATCTTGCAGAAAATTCCAGAAACTTTTTGTTCACGAAAATAATTGTTAAAAATCACCAGAACGTGATAAAATATTGATTCCAATTGCTGCTGATCAATAGACAAATTTTATAGGACGTCCTATTTTGGCTGATGTTTTGGAGTTCAAGAAGTTTGCGTTAGTTACAGATTACTACAGACTGTTCTGTTTTTGACAGATTCTGTTTTTCGTGTTTTGTTTGCTTATTTTGATGAATCTATGGCTAGTAGAAGAGTTTATAAACCATAGATAAGTTGGAATACTGTAGGGTTAACACCAATATAAATAAAGAATGAGTTCATTACAGTAACTTCAAGTGGTCTTTTGTTTTCTTTCGCTAACGGAGCTCACGAGATTTTCTGTTAAGTTTTGTGTTGTGAAGTTTTCAAGTTTTGGGTGAAAGATTTGATGGATTATGGAATAAGGAGTGGCAAGAGCCTAAGCTTTGGGATGCCCATGGCACCCCCAAGATAATCTAAGGACACCTAAAATCCAAAGCTTGGGGATGCCCCGGAAGGCATCCCCTCTTTCGTCTACTTCCATCGGTAACTTTACTTGGAGCTATATTTTTATTCACCACATGATATGTGTTTTTCTTGGAGCGTCTTGTATGATTTGAATCTTTTATTTTTAGTTTACCACATTCATCCTTGCTGTACACACCTTTTGAGAGAGACACACATGATTCGGAAATTATTAGAATACTCTATGTGCTTCACTTATATCTTTTGAGTTATATAGTTTTTGCTCTAGTACTTCACTTATATCTTTTAGAGCACGGTGGTGGATTTGTTTTATAGAAACTATTGATCTCTCATGCTTCACTTAGATTATTTTGAGAGTCTTAAATAGCATGGTAATTTGCTTAAATAATCCTAATATGCTAGGTGTTCAAGAATAATAAAAACTTTTTTATGAGTGTGTTGAATACTAAGAGAAGTTTGATGCTTGATGATATTTTTGAGACATGGAGGTAGTGATATCAAAGTCATGCTAGTTGAGTAGTTGTGAAATTGAGAAATACTTGTGCTAAAGTTTGTGATTCCCGTAGCATGCACGTATGGTGAACCGTTATGTGATGAAGTCGGAGCATGATTTATCTATTGATTGTCTTCCTTATGAGTGGCAGTCGGGGACAAGCGATGGTCTTTTCCTACCAATCTACCCCCCTAGGAGCATGCGCGTAATACTTTGCTTTGATAACTTGTAGATTTTTGCAATAAGTATATGATTTCTTTATGACTAATGTTGAGTCCATGGATTATACGCACTCTTCTTCCTTCCACCATTGCTAGCCTCTCTAATATCGCCAAGACTTTTCGCGGTATCATACACCCACCATATACCTTCCTCAAAACAGCCACCATACCTACCTATCATGGCATTTCCATAGCCATTCCGAGATATATTGCAATGCAACTTACCACCGTTCCGTTTACTATGACACGCTCCATCATTGTCATATTGCTTTGCATGATTATGTAGTTGACATTGTATTTGTGGCAAAGCCACCGTTCATAATTCTTTCATACATGTCACTCTTGATTCATTGCATATCCCGGTACACCGCTGGAGGCATTCACATAGAGTCATATTTTGTTCTAAGTATTGAGTTGTAATTGTTGAGTTGTAAGAAAATAAAAGTGTGATGATCATCATTTTTAGAGCATTGTCCCAAGTGAGGAAAGGATGATGGAGACTATGATTCCCCACAAGTCGGGATGAGACTCCTGACTAAAAAAAGAGGCCATAAAAAGACCCAAATAAAAAATGAGAGAAAAAGAGAAGGGACAATGTTACTATCCTTTTACCACACTTGTGCTTGAAAGTAGCACCATGATCTTCATGATAGAGAGTCTCCTATGATATCACTTTCATTTACTAGTGGGAAATTTTCATTATAGAACTTGTCTTGCATATTCCAATGATGGGCTTCCTCAAAATGCCCTAGGTCTTCGTGATCAAGCGAGTTGGATGCACACCCACTTAGTTTATTTTGTTGAGCTTTCATATACTTATAGCTCTAGTGCATCCGTTGCATGGCAATCCCTACTCACTCACATTGATATCTATTGATGGGCATCTCCATAGCCCGTTGATACGCCTAATTGATGTGAGACTATCTTCTCCTTTTTGTCTACTCCACAACCACCATTCTATTCCACATATAGTGTTATGTCCATGGCTCACGCCATGTATTGCGTGAAGATTGAAAAAAGTTTGAGAACGTCAAAAGTATGAAACAATTGCTTGGCTTGTCATCGGGGTTGTGCATGATTTAAATATTTTGTGTGGTGAAGATAGAGCATAGCCAGACTATATGATTTTGTAGGGATAACTTTCTTTGGCCATGTTATTTTGAGAAGACATAATTGCTTAGTTAGTATGCTTGAAGTATTATTATTTTTATGTCAATATTGAACTTTTATCTTGAATCTTTCGGATCTGAATATTCATACCACAATTAAGAAGAATTACATTGAAATTATGCCAAGTAGCATTCCACATCAAAAATTCTGTTTTTATCATTTACCTACTCGAGGACGAGCATGAATTAAGCTTGGGGATGCTTGATACGTCTTCAACGTACCTATAATTTTTGATTGCTCCATGCTATATTATCTTCTGTTTTGGACATTATTGGGCTTTATTATTCACTTTTATATTATTCTTGGGCCTAACCTATTAACCGGAGGCGCAGCCCAGAATTGTTGTTTTTTTGCCTATTTCAGAGTTTCGCATAAAAAGAATATCAAACGGAGTCCAAACGGAATGAAACCTTCGGGAACGTGATTTTCGGAACGAACATGATCCAGGAGACTTGGACCCTACGTCAAGGAAGCTTCCAGGAAGCCACGAGGTAGGGGGCGCGCCTACCCTCCCAGGCGCGCCCTCCACCCTCGTGGGCTCCACGTTGCTCCACCGACGTACTCCTTCCTCCTATATATACCTACGTACCCCCAAACGATCAGATATGGAGCCAAAAACCTAATTCCACCGCCGCAACCTTCTGTACCCACGAGATCCCATCTTGGGGCCTGTCCGGAGCTCCGCCGGAAGGGGCATTGATCACGGAGGGCTTCTACATCAACACCATAGCCTCTCCGATGAAGTGTGAGTAGTTTACTTCAGACCTTCGGGTCCATAGTTATTAGCTAGATGGCTTCTTCTCTCTTTTTGGATCTCAATACAATGTTCCCCACTCTCTTGTGGAGATCTATTCGATGTAATCTTATTTTTGCGGTGTGTTTGTTGAGACCGATGAATTGTGGGTTTATGATCAAGTTTATCTATGAACAATATTTGAATCTTCTGAATTCTTTTATGTATGATTGGTAATCTTTGCAAGTCTCTTCGAATTATCAGTTTGGTTTGGCCTACTAGATTGATCTTTCTTGCAATGGGAGAAGTGCTTAGCTTTGGGTTCAATCTTGCGGTGTCCTTTCCCAAAGGATGAGGGGCAGCAAGGCACGTATTGTATTGTTGCCATCGAGGATAACAAGATGGGGTTTTATCATATTGCATGAATCTATCCCTCTACATCATGTCATCTTGCTTAAGGCGTTACTCTATTCTTATGAACTTCATACTCTAGATGCATGCTGGATAGCGGTCGATGTGTGGAGTAATAGTAGTAGATGCAGGTAGGAGTCGGTCTACTTGTCTCAGACGTGATGCCTATATACATGATCATACCTAGATATTCTCACAACTATGCTCAATTCATCAATTGCTCAACAGTAATTTGTTCACCCACCGTAAAATACTTATGCTCTTGAGAGAAGCCACTAGTGAAACCTATGGCCCCCGGGTCTATCTTCCATCATATTAATCTTCCAACACTTAGTTATTTCCATTGATTTTTTATTTTGCTTTTATTTTACTTTGCATCTTTATCATAAAAATACCAAAATTATTATCTTATCATATCTATCAGATCTCACTCTCGTAAGTGACCGTGTAGGGATTAACAACCCCTTATCGCGTTGGTTGCAAAGATTTATTTGTTTGTGTAGGTGCGAGGGACTCGCGCGGAGCCTCCTACTGGATTGATACCTTGGTTCTCAAAAACTGAGGGAAATACTTACGCTACTTTGCTGCATCACGCTTTCCTCTTCAAGGGAAAACCAACACAGTGGTCAAGAGGTAGCAATATCCCGTTGGTAAAATAGCTCTGGAGGTGGCTTTCGGAGATGAGCATGACTCGAGATCAGAAACATTGACTTTTGAAGTGGTGAAAATCAAGAGCCCATATCATGCCCTGTTTGGACGGCCGGCTTATGCTAAGTTTATGGCACGACCTTGTTATGTCTATCTGCAGCTCAAGATGCCAGGTCAGAAGGGAACTATAACAGTGCATGGGAGTCGCAAGATCGCTTTGGAGTGCGAAGAAGGTGATGCGGCTTATGCTGAGTCGGTTTGTGCAACTGAGGAGTTGAAGTTTTACAAAGATAATGTTGATCCGGCGGACATGACTTCATTGAAGAAACCAACTACATAGCATGATCCGGCCTTGAAGTTTAAATCGGCTGATGAGACTAAGCTTGTTGATTTCGTTCCTGGCGATTCGTCCAAGCAGTTTAGCATCAGCGCTAATTTGGATCAAAAATAGGAAAGCGCTCTCATCGAGTTCATCCGTGAGAATGGGGACGTATTTGCGTGGAAGCCTTCTGACATGCCAGGTGTACTGAGAAAATTCGCTAAGCACACTCTCAATATTGATCCCAAGTATAAACCGGTCAAGCAATTTCTCCACCGGTTCAATGAAGAAAGACGCAAGGCTATTGGAGAAGAAGTTGCAGGCTCTTGGCAGCTGGGTTTATCATCGAAGTGTTTCATCCTGAGTGGTTGGTTAATCCGGTGCTGGTACTCAAGAAGAACGACACTTGGCGTATGTGTGTGGACTACACAGATCTCAACAAAGCTTGCCCAACAGATCCTTTTTCCCTCCCTCGTATTGATCGAATCATTGATGCTACGACGGGTTGCGAGCGTTTGAGCTTTCTAGATGTGTATTCTGGTTACCATCAGATCAAAATGGCAGTTTAAGGACCATGAGAAGACAACCTTCATAACTCCCTTTGGAGCCTTCTGCTATGTGTCTATGCCCTTTGGGCTCAACAGTGCCCAGACAACTTATCAGCGGTGCGTGCAGATTTGTCTTTATGATCAGATCGGCCGCAATGTTCATGCCTATGTGGATGATATTGTGGTAAAATCCAGAAAGGAGGAGACATTGATTGATGATTTGAAGGAGACCTTTGATAACCTCCGGGTTTATAAAATGATGCTTAATCCGGCCAAGTGTGTCTTTGGTGTACCGACAGGCAAGCTCTTGGGCTTTCTGGTCTCTAACAGAGGCATTGAAGCTAATCCAGAGAAAATCAAGGCTATAACTTCTTTGGCTAAACCGAAGTGTATCAATGATGTTCAACGCCTAGCAGGCCGGATTGCCGCGTTGAGCCGGTTTATCAGTCGCCTTGGTGAGAAGGCCATTCCTTTGTACCAGATGCTGAAGAAAATGGTAACTTCGTCTGGAGTAACGCCGCCAAGGAAGCATTTGAGGACTTAAAGCGACAGCTTGCTAATCCGCCGGTTCTTGCTGCTCCAGTTGATAAGGAGCCATTGTTGCTATATGTGGCAGCTAATGCCCGGGCTGTTAGCGTGGCTATTGTGGTGGAGCGCAAGGAGGCCGGAAAGGAGTATCCGGTTCAACGACCGGTTTATTATATCAGTGAGGTGCTTATTGAGTCCAAGCAAAGGTACCCGCACTGGCAGAAGCTAGTGTATGGAGTTTTCATGGCAAGCCGGAAGCTTAAGCAATATTTCCAAGGTCATCCCATCACGGTGGTCAGTTCTGCTCCTTTGGGGGGATATAATCCAGAACAGGGAAGCAACTGGCCGGATTGCTAAGTGAGCTATTGAGCTTGGGCTTCACGGGTTAAAATACATACCCCGGACGACGATCAAATCTCAGGCACTTGTGGATTTTATCAATGGTTGGACAGAACTACAGGTGCCGGAAGAGAAGCCGGATCATACCTATTGGACTATTCATTTTGATGGGTCCAGGCAATTGGAGGGCTCGGGGGCTGGAGTCGTTTTAAATTACCCACCAGGGGATAAGTTTTGTTATGTTCTCCGTTTAATGTTCCCTTGCACTAACAATGCAGCTGAATATGAGGCTTTACTCCATGGTCTTCGGATGGCTAAAGAGATGAATCTCAGCCGAGTTAAGTGCTTTGGTGATTCGGACCTGGTGGCTCAACAAGTGTCTGACACTTGGGACTCCAAGGACCCACTCATGGCGGCATATCATCGTGAGGTGGATATTGTTGCAGGTCACTTCAAAGGTTATCAGGTGGATCATGTGGACCGGCGGAAGAATGAAGCGGCGGACGCTTTAAGCCGCTTGGGTTCCCAACGTAAACTGGTTCCACCTAATGTCTTCCTGGATGTGCTGCATAATCCATCTGTCAAGCTCCCTGGTGAAGAGGATTTGGTTGTTCCTGACCCGGAGGCTTAGTTGGTGGCGGCTCTTTATGTTATTCCGGATTGGACAATTCCATATTTGGCGTATATGAACTGGGGTGAGTTACCAGAAGACGGAACTTTGGCCAGGCAGATAATCCGGCGGTCCAAGTCCATGACTATTATCAACGGAGAGTTACATCATTGCAGTGTGACAGGGGCGTTTAAACGCTGTGTATCCCCTGAAGAAGGCCATGAAATTTTGCGCGAGATCCACGAAGGTGATTGTGGTCACCATGCCGGTTCAAAATCGCTGGTAGCCAAGGCGTTTCTTCACGGTTTCTATTGGTTGACGGCTCATGCTGATGCCGAGGACTTGGTCAAAAGGTGTGATGGATGTCAAAAGATCTCACGACGGGCTCATGTACCGGCTCAAGAGTTGAGGATGATTCCAATTACTTGGCCGTTTGCGACTTGGGGGCTCGGTATGGTTGGACCATTTAAGAGATCCAAGGATAAGAAGACCCACCTTCTGGTGGCGGTTGATAAGTTCACTAAGTGGGTGGAGGCGGAGCCAGTCAGTAAATGTGATGCAGCCATGGCGGTTCAGTTCATCAAAAAGGTGATCTTCCGGTTTGGCTTTCCACACAACATTATAACTGATAATTGTTGGGGAACGTTGCAGAAAATAAAAATTTTCTACGGTTTCACCAAGATCTATCTATGAGTTCATCTAGCAACGAGAGAGAGGAGTGCATCTACATACCCTTGTAGATCGCGAGCGGAAGCGTTCAAGAGAACGGGGTTGAGGGAGTCGTACTGCCGTGATCCAAATCACCGGAGATCCTAGCGCCGAGCAGACGGCACCTCCGCGTTCAACACACGTCACGGTCAGCGTGGACGTCTCCTCCTTCTTGATCCAGCAAGGGGAAGGAGAGGTTGAGGAAGAGAGCTCGATGGCAGCCGCGATGGCGTGGTGGTGGTGGAGAGGCAGTACTCCGGCAGGGCTTCGCCAAGCTCTTAACGGAGGAGGAGAGGTGTATGGGAGGGGAGGGGCTGCGCCTTGGATGTTGTGTGCAGCCCTTCCCTCGCCCCTCTATTTATAGGGGAAGGGGGAAGGGGGCCGGCCCCCTCCAGATGAGATCTAGAGGGGGGGGGGGGGCGGCCAAGGGGAGGGGGCTTGCCCCCCAAGCAAGGGGGGCGCCCCCACTAGGGTTCCCCCGCAACCCTAGGTGCATGGGCCCAAGGGGGGATGCGCCCAGCCCTCCAGGGGCTGGTTCCCTGCCCACTACGGCCCATGAGGCCCTCTGAGAGAGGTGGCCCCTCCTGGTGGACCCCCGGAACCCCTCCGGTGGCCCCGATACAAACCGATATGCCCCCGAACCTTTCCGGTGACCGTATGACAACTTCCCATATATAAATCTTCACCTCCGGACCATTCCGGAACTCCTCGTGGACGTCCTGGATCTTATACGGGACTCCGAACAACATTCGGTAATCACATACAAGTCTTCCTAATAACCCTAGCGTCACCAAACCTTAAGTGTGTAGACCCTACGGGTTCGGGAATCATCTTGAGCGTGACCGAGACAGCTCTCCGGCCAATAACCAACAGCGGGATCTGGATACCCATGTTGGCTCCCACATGTTCCACGATGATCTCATCGGATGAACCACGATGTCGAGGATTCAAGCAACCCGTATACTATTCCCTTTGTCAATCGATGCGTTACTTGCCCGAGATTCGATCGTCGGTATCCCAATACCTCGTTCAATCTCATTACCGGCAAGTCACTTTACTCGTATCAAGAATGCATGATCCCGTGACCAAACACTTGGTCACTCTGAGCTCATTATGATGATGCATTACCGAGTGGGCCCAGAGATACCTCTCCGTCATACGGAGTGATAAATCCCGGTCTCGATCCGTGTCAACCCAACAGACACTTTTGGAGATACCCGTAGTATACCTTTAGAGTCACTCAGTTACGTTGCGACGTTTGGTACACCCAAAGCACTCCTACGGTATCCGGGAGTTACATGATCTCAATGTCTAAGGAAAAGATACTTGACATTGGAAAAGCTCTAGCAAACGAACTACACGATCTTGTGCTATGCTTAGGATTGGGTCTTGTCCATCACATCATTCTCCTAATGATGTGATCTCGTTATCAATGACATCCAATGTCCATAGTCAGAAACCATGACTATCTGTTGATCAACGGGCTAGTCAACTACAGGCTCACTAGGGACATATTGTGGTCTAAGTATTCACACATGTATTACGATTTCCGGATAACACAATTATAGCATGAATAAAAGACAATTATCATGAACAAGGAAATATAATAATAATCCTTTTATTATTGCCTCTAGGGCATATTTCCAACAGTCTCCCACTTGCACTAGAGTCAATAATCTAGTTACATTGTGATGAATCGAACACCCATAGAGTTACGGTGTTGATCATGTTTTGCTTTACATGGAAGAGGTTTAGTCAACGGATCTGCGAAATTTAGATCCGTATGTACTTTGCAAATTTCTATGTCTCCATCTTTAACATTTTCACGAATGGACTTGAAGCGACGCTTGATTTGCATGGTCTTCTTGTGAAACCTGGGCTCCTTGGCAAGTGCAATAGCTCCAGTGTTGTCACAGAAGAGTTTGATCGGCCCCGACGCATTGGGTATGGCTCCTAGGTCGGTGATGAACTCCTTCACCCAAATTGCTTCATGTGCTGCCTCCAAGGCTGCCATGTATTCCGCTTCACATGTAGATTCTGCCACGACGCTTTGCTTGCAACTGCACCAGCTTACTGCTCCACCATTCAACATATACACGTATCCGGTTTGTGACTTAGAGTCATCCAGATCTGTGCTTTACGACGAGCTCTTCGTCACCTCCATAAACGAGAAACATGTCCTTAGTCCTTTTCAGGTACTTCAGGATATTCTTGACCGCTGTCCAGTATTCCTTGCCGGGATTACTTTGGTACCTTCCTACCAAACTTACGGCAAGGTTTACATCAGGTTTGGTACACAGCATGGCATACATAATAGACCCTATGGCTGAGGCATAGGGGATGGCACTCATCTCTTCTATATCTTCTGCCGTGGTCGGGCATTGAGCTGAGCTCAATTTCACACCTTGCAACACAGGCAAGAACCCCTTCTTAGACTGATCCATATTGAACTTCTTCAATATCTTATCAAGGTATGTGCTTTGTGAAAGACCTATGAGGCGCCTCGATCTATCTCTATAGATCTTGATGCCTAATATATAAGCAGCTTCTCCAAGGTCCTTCATTGAAAAACTCTTATTCAAGTAGGCCTTAATGCTGTCCAAAAGTTCTATATCATTTCCCATCAAAAGTATGTCATCTACATATAATATGAGAAATGCTACAGAGCTCCCACTCACTTTCTTGTAAACGCAGGCTTCTCCATAAGTCTGCATAAACCCAAACGCTTTGATCATCTCATCAAAGCGAATGTTCCAACTCCGAGATGCTTGCACCAGCCCATAAATGGATCGCTGGAGCTTGCATTCCTTGTTAGCATTCTTAGGGTCGACAAAACCTTCCGGCTGCATCATATACAGTTCTTCCTTCAGGTAGCCATTAAGGAATGCCGTTTTGACGTCCATTTGCCATATCTCATAATCATAGTATGCGGCAATTGCTAACATGATTCGGACGGACTTCAGCTTTGCTACGGGAGAGAAAGTATCATCGTAGTCAACCCCTTGAACTTGCCGATAACCCTTAGTGACAAGTCGAGCTTTATAGATGGTAACATTACCATCCGCGTCCGTCTTCTTCTTAAAGATCCATTTGTTTTCTATCGCCCGCCGATCATCGGGCAAGTCTGTCAAAGTCCTTTGTTTTCATACATGGATCCTATCTCGGATTGCATGGCTTCAAGCCATTTGTTGGAATCTGGGCCCGCCATCGCTTCTTCATAGTTCGAAGGTTCACCGTTGTCTAACAACATGATTTCCGGTGACAGGTTGTCATACCACTCTGGTGTGGAACGTGTCCTTGTGGACCTACGAAGTTCGTGAGCAACTTGATCCAAGTACCTTGATCATCATCATTAATTTCCTCTCCGATCGGTGTAGGCACCACAGAACATTTTCCTGAGCTGCACTACTTTCCGGTTCAAGAGGTAGTACTTCATCGAAGTTCTACTTTCCTCCCACTTACTCCTTTCGAGAGAAACTCTTTTCGTAAAGGATCCGTTCTTGGCAACAAAGATCTTGCCTTCGGCTCTAAGGTAGAAGGTATACCCAATGGTTTCCTTAGGGTATCCTATGAAGACGCATTTTTCGACTTGGGTTCGAGCTTTTCAGGTTGAAGTTTCTTGACATAAGCATCGCATCCCCAAACTTTTAGAAACGACAGCTTAGGTTTCTTCCCAAACCATAATTCATACGGTGTCGTCTCAACGGATTTAGACGGTGCCCTATTTAAAGTGAATGTAGCTGTCTCTAGAGTATCCCCAAAATGATAGCGGTAAATCAGAAGAGACATCATAGATCGCACCATATCCAATAGAGTGCGATTACGACGTTCGGAGACACCGTTACCGAGGTGTTCCAGCGGCGTGAGTTGTGAAACGATTCCACATTTCCTTAAGTGTGTACCAAATCCGTGACTTAAATATTCTCCTCCACGATCTGATCGTAAGAACTTTATTTTTCGGTCACGTTGATTCTCTACCTCATTCTGAAATTCCTTGAACTTTTTAAAGGTCTCAGACTTGTGTTTCATCAAGTAGACATACCCATATCTACTCAAGTCATCAGTGAGAGTGAGAACATAACTATATCCTCCATGAGCCT
Source organism: Aegilops bicornis (assembly GCA_021605145.1). Taxonomy (NCBI): domain Eukaryota; kingdom Viridiplantae; phylum Streptophyta; class Magnoliopsida; order Poales; family Poaceae; genus Aegilops; species Aegilops bicornis. The sequence goes on along the minus strand of CM038673.1, from coordinate 27,195,456 downwards.
CAACGCTCATTGGACCGCATACATCGGTATGTATGATTTCCAATAAGTTGGTTGCTCGCTCCATTGTTCCGGAGAACGGAGTCTTGGTCATTTTGCCCATAAGGCATGGTTCGCATGTGTCAAATGATTCATAATCGAGAGACTCTAAAAGTCCATCAACATGGAGCTTCTTCATGCGCTTGACACCAATGTGACCAAGGCGGCGATTGCCACAAGTATGTGGGACTATCGTTATCAACTTTACATCTTTTGGTATTCACACTATGAATATGTGTAACATCACGTTCGAGATTCATTAAGAATAAACCATTGACCATCGGAGCATGACCATAAAACATATCTCTCATATAAATAGAATAACCATTATTCTCGGATTTAAATGAGTAGCCATATCGTATTAAACGAGATCCTGATACAATGTTCATGCTCAAACTTGGCACTAAATAACAATTATTGAGGTTTAAAACTAATCCGTAGGTAAATGTAGAGGTAGCGTGGCGGCGCGATCACATCGACCTTGGAACCATTCCCGACGCATCGTCACCTCGCCCTTCGCCAGCCTCCGCTTATTCCGCAGCTCACGCTTTGAGTTACAAATATGAGCAACATCACGGTATCAAATACCCGGGGAGCTACTACGAGCACCGGTAAGGTACACATCAATTACATGTATATCACATATACCTTTAGTGTTGCCGACCTTCTTGTCCGCTAAGTGTTTGGGGCAGTTCCGCTTCCAGTGGCCCTTCCCTTTGCAATAAAAGTACTCAGTCTCAGGCTTGGGTCCATTCTTTGACTTCTTCCCGGCAACTGGCTTACCGGGCGCGGCAACATCCTTGCCGTCCTTCTTGAAGTTCTTCTTACCCTTGCCCTTCTTGAACTTAGTGGTTTTATTGACCATCAACACTTGATGTTCCTTCTTGATTTCTACCTCTGCTGACTTCAGCATTGAAAATACTTCAGGAATAGTTTTCACCATCCCCTGCATATTGTAGTTCAACACAAAGCTCTTGTAGCTCGGCGGGAGCGACTGAAGGATTCTGTCAATGACCGCCTCGTCCGGGAGGTTAATGTCCAGCTGGGACAGGCGGTTGTGCAACCCAGACATTTTGAGTATGTGCTCACTGACAAAACTGTTTTCCTCCATCTTACAACTATAGAACTTGTCGGAGACTTCATATCTCTCGACCCGGGCATGAGCTTGGAAAACCATTTTCAGCTCCTCGAACATTTCATATGCTCCGTGTTGCTCAAAACGCTTTTGGAGCCCGGTTCTAAGTCAGTAAAGCATGCCGCCTTGAACGAGGGAGTAATCATCAAGACGTGACTGCCAAGCGTTCATAACGTCTTGGTTCTTTGGGATGGGTGCTTCACCTAGCGGTCCTTCTAGGACATATGCTTTCTTGGTGTTGGGGAACGTAGTAATTTCAAAATTTTCCTATGCACACACAGGACCATGGTGATGGCATAGCAACGAGAAGGGAGAGTGTCGTCTACGTACCCTCGTAGACCAAAGCGGGCGATCTGGCGTAGAGGAAGTAGTCAGACGTTCTCCTCGCGATCCTGCCGATCCCAAAGGTTACTCCGGCACCTCCGAGTCGATGATGACGTAGAGGAAGTAGTCGTCGTTCTCCTCGCGATCCAGCCGATCCCAGCGCCGTTACTCCGGCGCCTCAGAGTTCTTGGCACACGCTCAGCTCGATGGCGCTCCTCGGGCTCCGATCCAACAAAGCTCGGGGAGAGGGAGTTCCGTCGGACGACGGCGTGGTGACGATCTTGATGTTTCACCGACGCAGGCTTCGCCTAAGCACCGCTACGATATGACCGAGGTGGAATATGGTGGAGGGGGCACCGCACAGCTAAGGAACAATCTCAAGGATCAACTTGTGTGTCCTAGGGTGCCCCCACCCCGTATATAAAGGAGGGAGGGAGGAGGTGGCCGGCCACAAGGGGCGCACCATGGGAGGGAAACCTACTCCAAGTAGGTTTCCCTCTCTTTCCTTATCTCATTTGGAGGGAAGGAAGGAGTACTAGTATTAGGAAGTAGTACTAGTAGTAGGAATAGGAAGAGGGGAAGGAGAAAGGAAAGGGGGCGGCCCCTCCCCAATTCGGATTGGGCTTGGGGCGCCCCTTCCCTTGTTCCTTCTCCTTCCTCCCACATGGGCCCAATAAGGCCCATATACCTCCCGGGGTTCCAGAACCTCCGGAGCTCCAAACTTCTCCGAACCTTTCCTGTCCAAATATATCCGTCCAATATATTAATCTTTATGTCTCGACCATTTCGAGACTCCTCGTCATGTCCGTGATCATATCCGGACTCGAACAACCTTGATACATCAAAATACACAAACTCATATTATATCCGTCATCGAAAACTTAAGCGTGCGTACCCTACGGTTCGAGAACAATGTAGACATGACCGAGACACATCTCCGGTTAATAACCAATAGCGGGACCTGGATGTCCATATTGGTTCCTACATTTTCTACGAAGATCTTTATCGGTCAGACCGCATAACAACATACGTTGTTCCCTTTGTCATCGGTATGTTACTTACCCGAGATTCGATCATCGGTATCCAATACCTAGTTCAATCTCGTTACTGGCAAGTCTCTTTACTCGTTCCGTAATACATCATCTCACAACTAACTCATTAGTTGTAATGCTTGCAAGGCTTATGTGATGTGTATTACCGAGAAGGCCAGAGATACCTCTCCGACAATCGGAGTGACAAAACCTAATCTCGAAATACGCCAACCCAACAAGTACCTTTGGAGACACCTGTAGTACTCCTTTATGATCACCCAGATTCACGTTGTGACGCGTTTGGAAGTACCCAAAGTGTTCCTCCGGTAAACGGAGTTGCATAATCTCATAGTTACGAGGAACATGTATAAGTCATGAAGAAAGCAACAGCAACATACTAAACGATCAAGTGCTAGGCTAACGGAATGGGTCATGTCAATCAGATCATTCTCCTAATGATGTGATCCCGTTAATCAAATGACAACTCATGTCTATGGTTAGGAAACATAACCATCTTTGATTAACGAGCTAGTCAAGTAGAGGCATACTAGTGACACTCTGTTTGTCTATGTATTCACACATGTATTATGTTTCCGGTTAATACAATTCTAGCATGAATAATAAACATTTATCATGATATAAGGAAATAAATAATAACTTTATTATTGCCTCTAGGGCATATTTCCTTGATCTCCCACTTGCACTAGAGTCAATAATCTAGTTCACTCAAGAATGATTCTAACACCCATGGAGTCTTGGTGCTGATCATGTTTTGCTCGTGGAAGAGGCTTAGTCAACGGGTCTGCAACGCTCAGATCTGTATGTATTTTGCAAATCTCTATGTCTCCCACTTGGACTTGGTCCCGAATGGAATTGAAGCGTCTCTTGATATGCTTGGTCCTCTTGTGAAATCTGGATTCCTTTGCCAAGGCAATTGCACCAAAGATTGTCACGAGAAGATCTTCATTGGTCCCGATGCACTAGGTATAACACCTAGATCGGAAATGATCTCTTTCATCCAGACTCCTTCATTTGCCGCTTCCGAAGCAGCTATGTACTCCGCTTCACATGTAGATCCCGCCACGACGCTTTGTTTAGAACTGCACCAACTGACAGCTCCACCGCTTAACAAAAACACGTATCCGGTTTGCGATTTAGAATCGTCCGGATCGCTGTCAAAGCTTGCATCGACGTAACCATTTACGACTAGCTCTTTGTCACCTCCATATACGAGAAACATATCCTTAGTCCTTTTCGTGTATTTCAGGATGTTCTTGACCGCTGTCCGATGATCCACTCTGGATTACTTTGGTACCTTCCCTGCCAAGCTTACGCCTAAGCATACGTCAGTCTGGTACACAGCATTGCATACATGATAGAGCCTATGGCTGAAGCATAGGGAACATCTTTCATTTTCTCTCTATCTTCTGCTGTGGTCGGGCATTGAGTCGACTCAATCTCACACCTTATGTAATACAGTAAAAACCTTTCTTTGCTCGATCCATTTTGAATTTCTTCAAAACTTTATCAAGGTATGTGCTTTGTGAAAGTCCAATTAAGCGTCTTGATCTATCTCTATAGATCTTGATGCCCAATATGTAAGCAGCTTCACCAAGGTCTTTCATCGAAAAACTCTTGTTCAAGTATCCCTTTATGCTATCCAGAAATTCTATATCATTTCCGATCGATATGTCATCTACATATAATATCGTAAATGCTACAGAGCTCCCACTCACTTTCTTGTAAATACAAAGCTTCTCCAAAAGTCTCAGATAAACCCAAATACTTTGATCACACTATCAAAGCGTTTATTCCAACTCCGAGATGCTTGCACCAGTCCATAAATGGATCGCTGGAGCTTGCACACTTTGTTAGCTCCTTTGGATTGATAAAACCTTCTGGTTGCATCATATACAACTCTTCTTCCGTAAACCCATTCAGAATGCGGTCTTTACATCCATTTGCCAAATTTCATAATCATAAAATGCGGCAATTGCTAACATGATTCGGACAGACTTAAGCATCGCTTCTGGTGAGAAGGTCTCATCGTAGTCAATCCCTTGAACTTGTCGAAAACCCTTTGCGACAAGTCGAGCTTTAATGACACAGCAATATTACCGTCAGCGTCGGTCTTCTTCTTGAAGATCCACTTGTTTTCTATTGCTTGCCGACCCTCGGGCAAGTCAACCAAAGTCCACACTTTGTTTTCATACATGGATCCCATCTCAGATTTCATGGCCTCAAGCCATTTTGCGGAATCTGGGCTCACCATCGCTTCTTCATAGTTCGTAGGTTCATCATGATCTAGTAGCATGATTTCCAGAACAGGATTGCCGTACCACTCTGGTGCGGATTTTATTCTGGTTGATCTACGAGGTTCTGTAGTAACTTGATCTGAAGTTTCATGATCAACATCATCAACTTCCTCACTATTTGGTGTAGATATCGCAGAAACTGGTTTCTGTGATAAACTACTTTCAAATAAGGGATAAGGTACAGTTACCTCATCAAGTTCTACTTTCCTCCCACTCACTTCTTTCGAGAGAAACTCCTTCTCTAGAAAGGATCCATTCTTAGCAACAAATGTCTTGCCTTCGGATCTGTGATAGAAGGTGTACCCAACTGTTTCCTTTGGGTATCCTATGAAGATACATTTCTCCGATTTAGGTTCGAGCTTATCAGGTTGAAGCTTTTTCACATAAGCATCGCATCCCCAAACTTTAAGAAAGCGACAACTTTGGTTTCTTGCTAAACCACAGTTCATAAGGTGTCGCCTCAACGGATTTTGACGGTGTTCTATTCAGCGTGAATGCGGCCGTCTCAAGAGCATAACCCCAAAAGCGATAGCGGTAAATCTGTAAGAGACATCATAGATCGCACCATATCTAGTAAAGTGCGATTCGGACGTTCGGACACACCATTGCTTGTGGTGTTCCGGTGGCGTGAGTTGCGAAACTATTCCGCATTGTTTCAAATGTAGACCAAACTCGTAACTCAAATATTCGCCTCCACGATCAGATCATAGAAACTTTATTTTCTTATTACGATGATTTTCAACTTCACTCTGAAATTCTTTGAACTTTTCAAATGTCTCGCACTTATGTTTCATTAAGAAGATATACCCATATCTGCTTAAATCATCTATGAAGGTGAGAAAATAACGATATCCGCCACGAGCCTCAACATTCATTGGACCACATACATCTGTATGTATGATTTCCAACAAATCTGTTGCTCTCTCCATAGTACCGAGAACGGGTTTTAGTCATCTTGCCCATGAGGCACGGTTCGCAGTGCCAAGTGATTCATAATCAAGTGACTCCAAAAGTCCATCAAGATGGAGTTTCTTCATGCGCTTTATACCGATATGACCTAAACGGCAATGCCACAAATAAGTCGCACTATCATTATCAACTCTGCATCTTTTGGTCTCAACATTATGAATATGTGTATCACTACTATCGAGATTCATTAAAAATAGACCACTCTTCAAGGGTGCATGACCATAAAAGATATTATCCATATAAATAGAACAACCTTTATTCTCTGATTTAAATGAATAACCGTCTCGCATCAAACAAGATCCAGATATAATGTTCATGCTTAACGCTGGCACCAAATAACAATTATTTAGGTCTAAAACTAATCCCGAAGGTAGATGTAGAGGTAGCGTGCCGACCGCGATCACATCGACTTTGGAATCATTTCCCACGCGCATCGTCACCTCGTCCTTTGCCAGTGTTAAGCTTAATCAGAGTCCCTGTTTCGAGTTGCAAATATTAGCAATGTAACCCGATTATCAAATACCCAGTGCTACTGCGAGCTCTAGTAAGGTACACATCAATAACATGTATATCACATATACCTTTGTTCACCTTGCCATCCTTCTTATCCGCCAAATACTTGGGGCAGTTCCGCTTCCGGTGACGGTCACGCTTGCGGTAGAAGCACTCGATTTCAGGTTTAGGTCCAGACTTGGGTTTCTTCCCTTGAGCAGCAACTTGTTTGCTGTTCTTCTTGAAGTTCCCCTTCTTCTTCCCTTTGCCTTTCTTCTTGAAACTAGTGGTCTTATTGACCATCAACACTTGATGCTCCTTCTTGATTTCTACCTCCGCAGCCTTCAGCATTGCGAAGAGCTCAGGCATAATCTTTACTAACCCTTGCATATTATAGTTCATCACGAAGCCTTTGTAGCTTGGTGGCGATTGAAGAATTACATCAATGACACAATCATCCGGAAGATCAACTCCCGGTTGAGTCAAGTGATTGTAATACCCAGCACATTCTGAGTATGTGCTCACCGATGCACTCCATTCTCCTCCATTTTGCAGCTATAGAACTTATTGGAGACTTCATATCTCTCAATCCGGGCATTACATTTGAAATATCAACTTCAACTCTTGGAACATCTCATATGCTCCACGACTTTCAAAACGTCGTTGAAGACCCGGTTCTAAGCCGTAAAGCATGGCACACCGAACTATAGAGTAGTCATCGGCTTTGCTCGCCAGACGTTCTTAACGTCGCCGGTTGCATCAAGAAGAGGGCACGGCACCTAGCGGTGCATCTAGGACGTAACTCTTACGTGCAGCAATGAGGATAATCCTCGTGTTACGGACCCAGTCCGTGTAATTGCTACCATCATCTTTCAACTTTGCTTTCTCAAGGAACGCATTAAAATTCAACGGAACAACAAAGACGAGCCATCTATCTACAAGCAGACATAGACAAGCAAGATACTATCGGTACTAAGTTCATGATAAATTTAAGTTCAATTAATCATATTATTTAAGAACTCCCACTTAGACGGACATCTCTCTAGTCATCTAAGTGATCACGTGATCCAAATCAACTAAACCATAACCGATCATCACGTGAGATGGAGTAGTTTTCAATGGTGAACATCTTATGTTGATCATATCTACTATATGATTCACGCTCGACCTTTCGGTCTCCGTGTTCCGAGGCCATATCTGCATATGCTAGGCTCGTCAAGTATAACCTGAGTATTCTGCGTGTGCAAAACTGGCTTGCACCCGTTGTAGATGGACGTGAGCTTATCACACCCGATCATCACGTGGTGTCTCAAAGACGACGAACTTTGTAGCGGTGCATACTCAGAGAACACTTCTTGATAATTTTAGTGAGAGATCATCTTAAAATGCTACCGTCAATCAAAGCAAAATAAGATGCATAAAGGATAAACATCACATGCAATCAATATAAGTGATATGATATGGCCATCATCATCTTGTGCTTGTGATCTCCATCTCCAAGCACCGTCACGATCACCATCGTCACCGGTAGCGACACCTTGATCTCCATCGTAGCATCGTTGTCGTTTCGCCATCTATTGCTTCTACGACTATCGCTACCGCTTAGTGATAAAGTAAAGCAATTACAGGCGTTGCATTTCATACAATAAAGCGACAACCATATGGCTCGCCGATTGCCGATAACTCGGTTACAAAACATGATCATCTCATACAATAAAATATAGCATCACGTCTTGACCATATCACATCACAACATGCCCTGCAAAAACAAGTTAGACGTCCTCTACTTTTGTTGTTGCAAGTTTTACGTGGCTGCTACGGGCTGAGCAAGAACCGTTCTTACCTACGCATTAAAACCACAACGATACTTCGTCAAATAGCCTCTGTTTAACCTTCTCAAGGACGGGCGTAGCCACTCAGTTCAACTAAAGTGAGAGAGACAGACACCCGCCAGCCACCTTTAAGCACGAGTGCTCGTAGCAGTGAAACCAGTCTCGCGTAAGCGTCTGGCGTAATGTCGGTCCGGCCGCTTCATCTCACAATACCGCTGAACCAAAGTATGACATGCCGGTAGGTAGTATGACTTGTATCGCCCACAACTCACTTGTGTTCTACTCGTGCATATGACATCAACGCATAAAACCAGGCTCGGATGCCACTGTTGGGGAACGTAGTAATTTCAAAATTTTCCCTCGCACACGGGACCATGGTGATGGCATAGCAACGAGAAGGAGAGTGTCGTCTACGCATTCTCGTAGACCAAAGCGGAAGCGATCACAACGTAGAGGAAGTAGTCGACGTTCTCCTCGCGATCCTGCCGATCCCAGTGCCGTTACTCCGGCACCTCCGAGTCGATGATGACGTAGAGGAAGTAGTCGTCGTTCTCCTCGCGATCCAGCCGATCCCAGTGCCGTTACTCCGGCGCCTCCGAGTTCTTGGCACACGTTCAGCTCGATGACGCTCCTCGGGCTCCGATCCAGCAAAGCTCCGGGGAGAGGGAGTTCCGTCAGCACGACGGCGTGGTGACGATCTTGATGTTTCACCGACGAGGGCTTCGCCTAAGCACCGCTACGATATGACCGAGGTGGAATATGGTGGAGGGGGCACCGCACACGGCTAAGGAACGATCTCAAGGATCAACTTGTGTGTCCTAGGGTGCCCCCCCACCCCCGTATGTAAAGGAGGGAGGGAGGAGGTGGCCGGCCACAAGGGGGCGCACCATGGGAGGGGAAACCTACTCCAAGTAGGTTTCCCTCTCTTTCCTTATCTCATTTGGAGGGGAAGGAAGGAGTACTAGTATTAGGAAGTAGTACTAGTAGTAGGAATAGGAAGAGGGGAAGGAGAAAGGAAGGGGGCGGCCCCTCCCCAATTCGGATTGGGCTTGGGAGGCGCCCCTTCCCTTGTTCCTTCTCCTTCCTCCACATGGGCCCAATAAGGCCCATATACCTCCCGGGGTTCGGTAACCTCCGGAGCTCCAAACTTCTCCGGAACCTTTCCGGTGTCCAAATATATCCGTCCAATATATTAATCTTTATGTCTCGACCATTTCGAGACTCCTCGTCATGTCCGTGATCATATCCGGGACTCGAAGAACCTTCGGTACATCAAAATACACAAACTCATAATATATCCGTCCTCGAAACCTTAAGCGTGCGGACCCTACGGTTCGAGAACAATGTAGACATGACCGAGACACATCTCCGGTCAATAACCAATAAGCGGGACCTGGATGCCCATATTGGTTCCTACATTTTCTACGAAGATCTTTATCGGTCGAACCGCATAACAACATACGTTGTTCCCTTTGTCATCGGTATGTTACTTACCCGAGATTCGATCGTCGGTATCCAATACCTAGTTCAATCTCGTTCTTGGCAAGTCTCTTTACTCGTTCGTAATACATCATCTCACAACTAACTCATTAGTTGTAATGCTTGCAAGGCTTATGTGATGTGTATTACCGAGAAGGCCTAGAGATACCTCTCCGAGCAATCGGAGTGACAAAACCTAATCTCGAAATACGCCAACCCAACAAGTACCTTTGGAGACACCTGTAGTACTCCTTTATGATCACCCGATTACGTTGTGGCGTTTGGAAGTACCCAAAGTGTTCCTCCGGTAAACGGAGTTGCATAATCTCATAGTTACGGGAACATGTATAAGTCATGAAGAAAGCAACAGCAACATACTAACCGATCAAGTGCTAGGCTAACGGAATGGGTCATGTCAATCAGATCATTCTCCTAATGATGTGATCCTGTTAATCAAATGACAACTCATGTCTATGGTTAGGAAACATAACCATCTTTGATTAACGAGCTAGTCAAGTAGAGGCATACTAGTGACACTCTGTTTGTCTATGTATTCACACATGTATTATGTTTCCGGTTAATACAATTCTAGCATGAATAATAAACATTTATCATGATATAAGGAAATAAATAATAACTTTATTATTGCCTCTAGGGCATATTTCCTTCACTTGGCAGTTATGAGGATGATCCTCAGGTTTCGGACCCAGTCTATATAGTTGCTGCCATCATCTTTCAGCTTGGTTTTCTCTAGGAACGCGTTGAAGTTCATGTTGACATGCGTGTTGGCCATTTGATCTACAAGACATTTATGCAAAGGTTTTAGACTAAGTTCATGATAATTAAGTTCATCTAATCAAATTATTTAATGAACTCCCACTCAGATTAGACATCCCTCTAGTCATCTAAGTGTTACATGATCCGAGTCGACTAGGTCGTGTCCAATCATCACGTGAGACAGACTAGTCATCATCGGTGAACATCTCCATGTTGATCGTATCTTTCATACGACTCATGTTCGACCTTTCGGTCTCTTGTGTTCCGAGGCCATGTCTGTACATGCTAGGCTTGTCAAGTTAACCTAAGTGTTTTGCATGTGTAAATCTGTCTTACACCCGTTGTATGTGAACGTTAGAATCTATCACACCCGATCATCACGTGGTGCTTCGAAACAGCGAACTGTCGTAACGGCGCACAGTTAGGGGAACACTTTCTTGAAATTATTATGAGGGATCATCTTATTTACTACCGTCGTTCTAAGTAAACAAGATGCAAAAACATGATAAACATCACATGCAATCAAATAATAGTGACATGATATGGCCAATATCATATAGCTCCTTTGATCTCCATCTTGGGGCTCCATGATCATCTTGTCACCGGCATGACACCATGATCTCCATCATCATGATCTCCATCATCCTGTCTCCATGGGGTTTCTCGCCAACTATTACTTCTACTACTATGGCTAACGGTTTAGCAATAAAGTAAAGTAATTACATGGCGTTGAATCAATGACACGCAGGTCATACAATAATTAAGGCACTCCTATGGCTCCTGCCGGTTGTCATATTCATCGACATGCAAGTCGTGATTCATATTACAAGAACATGATCTCATACATCACAATATATCATTCATCACAACTTTTGGCCATATCACATCACAAAGCAATTGCTGCAAAAACAAGTTAGACGTCATCTAATTGTTGTTGCATATTTTACGTGGCTGCAATAGGGTTCTAGCAAGAACGTTTTCTTACCTCTGAAAAAGCCACAACGTGATTTGTCAACTTCTATTTACCCTTCATAAGGACCCTTTTCATCGAATCCGCTCCAACTAAAGTGGGAGAGACAGACACCCGCTAGCGACCTTATGCAACTAGTGCATGTCAGTCGGTGGAACCTGTCTCACGTAAGCGTACGTGTAAGGTCGGTCCGGGCCGCTTCATCCCACAATACTGCTGAAGCAAAATAAGACTAGTAGCGGCAAGAAAGTTGACAACATCTACGCCCACAACAAATTGTGTTCTATTCGTGCAAAGAGAACTACGCATAGACCTAGCTCATGATGCCACTGTTGGGGAACGTTGCAGAAAATAAAAAATTTCTACGGTTTCACCAAGATCTATCTATGAGTTCATATAGCAATGAGAGAGAGGAGTGCATCTACATACCCTTGTAGATCGCGAGCGGAAGCATTCAAAAGAACGGGGTTGAGGGAGTCGTACTCGTCGTGATCCAAATCACCGGAGATCCTAGCGCCGAACAGACGGCACCTCCGCGTTCAACACACGTACGATCAGCGTGACGTCTCCTCCTTCTTGATCCAGCAAGGGGGAAGGAGAGGTTGAGGAAGAGAGCTCCAGCAGCAGCACGACGGCGTGGTGGTGATGGAGAGGCAGTACTCTGGCAGGGCTTCGCCAAGTTCTTAACGGAGGAGGAGAGGTGTTGGGGAGGGGAGGGGCTGCGCCTTGGATGTTGTGTGCAGCCCTCCCCTCGCTCCTCTATTTATAGGGGAAGGGGGAAGGGGGCCGGCCCCCTCTAGATGAGATCTAGAGGGGGCGGCCAAGGGAGGGGCTTGCCCCCAAGCAAGGGGTGCCCCACTAGGGTTCCCCCCCCCCAACCCTAGGCGCAGGGGCCCAAGGGGTGGATGCGCCCAGCCCTCCAGGGGTTGGTTCCCTGCCCACTACGGCCCATGAGGCCCTCCGAGAGAGGTGGCCCCTCCCGGTGGACCCCTGGAAACCCTCCGGTGGCCCCGGTACAATACCGATATGCCCCCGAACCTTTCTGGTGACCGTATGACAACTTCCCATATATAAATCTTCACCTCCGGACCATTCCGGAACTCCTCGTGACGTCCGGGATCTTATCCGGGATTCCGAACAACATTCGGTAATCACATACAAGTTTTCCTAATAACCCTAGCGTCACCGAACCTTAAGTGTGTAGACCCTACGGGTTCGGGAATCATCTTGCGAACATGACCGAGACAGCTCTCCAGCCAATAACCAACAGCGGGATCTGGATACCCATGTTGGCTCCCACATGTTCCACGATGATCCATCGGATGAACCACGATGTCGAGGATTCAAGCAACCCCGTATACTATTCCCTTTGTCAATCGGTACGTTACTTGCCTGAGATTCGATCGTCGGTATCCCAATACCTCGTTCAATCTCGTTACCGGCAAGTCACTTTACTGCATCAATAATGCATGATCCCGTGACCAAACACTTGGTCACTTTGAGCTCATTATGATGATGCATTACCGAGTGGGCCCAAAGATACCTCCGCCATAATGGAGTGACAAATCCAGTCTCGATCCGTGTCAACCCAATGACACTTTTGGAGATACCCGTAGTATACCTTTATAGTCACCCGATTACGTTGCGGCGTTTGGTACACCCAAAGCACTCCTACGGTATCCGGAGTTACACGATCTCATGGTCTAAGGAAAAGATACTTGACATTGGAAAAGCTCTAGCAAACGAACTACACGATCTTGTGCTATGCTTAGGATTGGGTCTTGTCCATCACATCATTCTCCTAATGATGTGATCTCGTTATCAATGACATCCAATGTCCATACTCAGGAAACCATGACTATCTGTTGATCAACGGGCTAGTCAACTAGAGGCTCACTAGGGACATATTGTGGTCTAAGTATTCACACATGTATTACGATTTCCAGATAACACAATTATAGCATGAATAAAAGACAATTATCATGAACAAGGAAATATAATAATAATCCTTTTATTATTGCCTCTAGGGCATATATCCAACAGTACAAATCTGTCTAAAGGTGCTATGAAGGAGTTCTGTCAACGTGAGCACATCCGGCTTGACGTGTCATCATTGGCTCACCCACAGTTTAATGGTCAAGCAGAGAGAGCTAATCAAGAGATCTTGAGAGGCAGCAAGCCCCGACTTATGGTTCCTTTGCAACGGACGTCGGGTTGTTGGGTTGAGGAGTTACCTTCTGTGTTATGGAGCATCAATACCACGCCCAACAGATCAAGGGGGTACACGCCTTTTTTCATGGTTTATGGAGCGGAGGCGGTTCTTCCTAGTGACATCCGTCATGACTAACCTCGTGTAGCGGCATATGTCGAAGCTGACAATGAGAAGGCACGGCAGGAAGCTCTCGACCTGTTAGATGAGGAGCGTGACATGGCGGCAGCCCGTTCGGTGATTTATCAGCAAGATCTGCGTTGTTATCACAGCCGCCGGGTTAGAACCAGAACCTTTCAAGAAGGCGATTTGGTGCTCCGACTCATCCAGGATCAGACGGATATGCACAAGTTATCCCCCGCTTGGGAAGGACCCTTTGTGGTCAGCAAGAATCTGCACAACAGGTCATACTACCTAATCGATGTTCAAGAGCGCAAAGAGTCACGTAAATCGAAGGAGGAGACCCACCGGCCATGGAATATCGCTCATCTTCGGCCCTACTATACTTGAGCCATAGGCTCTGCTTATGTACATAGTTATGAAAATGTATATATTATGATCAATATAATAAACCGGAACCTCAGCTAAAGCGGGGTATCTGTTGTTTTTTCTTAAATCATGTGTGGTTACATGGGGCTTCTGTTTATAAAGCGGCGCCCGGTTTACCCCTTGATTCAGCTTATCAAAGCTTTATACAATATCACTTGCGGGCTTGGTCGTATTCGAACCATAGCTACACCTCTTGATCGGCGCAATGCCACAATATCACTTGGGGGCTTGGTTGTATCTGAACCATAGCTACACCTCTTGATCGACGCAATGCCACAACATCACTTGGGGGCTTGGTCGTATCCGAACCATAGTCACACCTCTTGATCGGCTCAAAGCCAAATTACTCCGGGGCCAAAGAGAGTGTTGTAAAACGACAACTCAAACATAGGCACCCATTGAGCACATCTCAAAATGTTACTTGGGGATTCTTTACTGTCGCAATGAACAAAGAATCTCCACTTGTAATAGGCTATCAAGCCATGGCTTGGAAGCCTAGTGTATACACCTAAAACCCCGGGTTAGCCCGCCTTTTTAAGTAAGACACTCCGCCCAGGTAAACCTGGTATGACCCATCAAACTTTGACAAGTTACTCTGATAAGACCCTAAACTTGTCAAGTTAAAATGATGATTGGTTAAGGATTGAGGACCATCTTAAAAGGCTTTGTAAAATGGTTTAACTCAATGGCCTGGCAGCCCATGAAAAGCCTCGAATTTGGGGCCTGGCAGCCCGTGAAAAGCCTCGACTACAAGGGTTTTCATTTGCTTTTTGCCAAGTTTTTCTCTCTTTTGACAAGACTTATAATGTTTATTAAACCGGTGTTCATCAACCCGGCTAGGCTGTCAACTCCGAGTTGTCAGTATGTAATCACTTATAACCCGGAGTTTCTTAACCCGGTCTAGTTTCGGCTCAAAGTCGCCAGCATTGAATAAATCGGTGTTTATCGCAACCCGGACCGGTTTTACCGTAAACCGGCATAATATAACAGGAGTTATTGATACTCCGGATTAGGGTTGTTACCCTCACTACAACAAGTTGGTCAGCCAACATTACGACTCAAGGTCACATGTATCAATTATTTTCATATTTGATTATCTTTTTGCAGCCTCGGGTATAAATCCTGGCTATATATCTGGGCATCATGACCCGTCCGGCGGTAAACCGCCAGGACACTATATATTTCTCGTGTGCAGGAATGACTTGAGTAAATCGCTACGGTTTATGAGCAACATATGTCTTAAGCATGGTGGATTAACAAGTGTCAGGCACAAATAAATATGCACGAAGGCATAACAGACTAAGTGCTTTAACTAGCCTATTACAAGGCGTTTCAGTGCCCAAAAGGATAATTGTTTCTCAAATAAGTGTTGCAACACGTGGAAGACTAAATTGGCCTCCGGATTATGATTGGTCACCAGCTGGACCTGACGGCTGCGGATCATCTTGCACCGGTTCATCCTCTTCGTCTCTACCCAGCGGCTGGAAGTCAATAGTTGTCCAGTCGATCCCAGTTAAAGCTTGGAACACAGATTTGTCGCTTATAAGGGTGGACGGTTCAATGTCAGGGGCATAAGTGTGCTTACGGATTGGAGGGATCAAGTTTTGAGCCTTAGGAGTCGGTGCAGCAACCCGTTTGTTATTGGTGTCATAACTCGCCTGGTAAAATGAAAGATCCGCCTCTTCAGCAAGTTGACAAGCCAGTGGACGTACTTCCCGGTTTATGGCACGGAGATCTTCATTGCCAAATTCCGATACGTCTTCCTTTAAGCTTGGGTAGCCTTTAGCCACGTCCGCCGGATCAAGATCAGGCACCCATGCTTTTGCCCGGGTTAGCTAGTGCGGTCAGAGCGCCAGCCCTTGCAGAAGATCTCTTTAGCTCTTCTACCCGGGCAGGCGGCATAGATAGCCTGTCTAAGGTATCTTTGATTAATGTCGAAGGCGGCTTATTGTGAGAAGCGGTGCATATGATCCATTGCGCACCGCTGTACAATTGCTCTATCAGCGTGTAGGCAGCCTTCAGCTTCTTCTGTACATCAGAGCCCAGATGACTAATGCGAGTTCCTGCATCATTACAAATGTTATCAAACCGGCAACGCATGTGAAGATATGTTGAAAGTATAAAGCAAGGATGCTTACCAAACACAGCAGCAGTCATGGCATGTATCTACCGCTTTACGTCAGTCAGCTCATCTACCACCGGTTTAAGAGCTGCTTCTGCGTCCTCTGCTCTTTTCTGCAAAGCGGATTTTTCTGTGTTCCAATCCGTCCGCTCCTTGTTGAAACTCTCCTTTAGACTTTCCATAGCGGCTAAAGTGCTCGTCAGCTCATCCTTTGCCTTGGAAGTTTTGGCTTGCTGGGACTTGATATTTTCTTGCAGATCAGCGGTATGAGATTCCTTTTTGCTCAGCTCAGCCTGTAAGAAAGGGACATATTATGAGTTGATAGTGCATATTTAAAGTACCAAGCACATAACAAGTTATGCACCTGATACTTGGGGGCTAATGCATATTTGCTCTGGATCAGAAATTTCTGCAAAGTCCCAAGCACAATACAAGTATTGCTCTTGGTACTTGGGAGCTAATGTATGCTTGCTCAAAATACTAGTATGGAATTCTTCTACAGTCCCGGTTCATCTTTAAAAATTTAAACCGTCACTTGGGGGCTACTGGAGTTGATATTTGAAATTGGACATAAGAGAAATAGTTGTGTGGTTACCTCATATCGCTCCTTCATCAGATTTACTAAACCGGCTTCATAGTCACGACTGGTGTACAGACGGCTCAAGAAGCCAGAGTGAATGTCTTGGGCGTTGAGATGAGCATAGCTGGACAAATCGGTGCTCCATTTGCCTTTGCCCATAACAGAAAGTCCATCCTTGGCGCTATGTTTGGATAAAGCAACCGGGTTGCCAGGAGCAGTGTGGCTGACACCGGTAATCATAACATCATCCTCTTTATCATCAGCCGCCTTCACGGGAGTTGGCGGTTTATCGGTAGCCTTAGCTGGACTGGCCGATTTATCATTAGGTCGGACTGGGCTGGTCGGTTTGTCAGCATGGCCTGTGGTGTCAATTTCTACTTGTTCAGTAAACAAGTCATAGTCTTGAGGCGGCGGATCATTAAGCATAGCATCAGCATCGGTTTTTTCTGGGTCTGGAGCCTTTTTGGTTCAACAACCATGTTATCATCAGCCGGTTTATTTAACCGAGCCTTCTTGCTGGGTCTCGGCTTGGCACTGAGCAAAATAAACATGAAGATCAGTACCGTGCAAAAGTAACACATCAAGGATAAAATCAAGTGCATAACTCACCCAGGAACTGTCTTGAGGGGTGGAAGCTGTGTGGCTGTTGACTCGCCAGAGGTTGAGCGAGGTGTTCCCTGATAATTTGAATCAGATGGATTAAGAGGCTGCCGGAAACAACCCGCCTTGGGGCAAGAAGTATCAAGAGTATAAGAGACCTCTGATTGGCGTTTCCGAACCGGAGTGTTTGCTAAACCGGCGGCGGTAACTACCTGGCCGCTGTGTCGGGTTGTGCGGCGAGCTTCTTGTTGCCGTGTCTTCAAAAGAAAGTTTGGGTCCAAGTGAGCAAGAGGGTGAGAAAATTTTACTTTCCGGTTTGCTCGACGGATTTTTGATGTTGGCAGAGGATCTGAATCGGAGGAAAGAATAGTTACCTCAACGTCCTCAGCTTGACTGCCTTCAGCGTCGTCCAGATAATAGTCGTTGTCAATGAAATGTATGAAAAATGAACCAAGAGAGTCAAGTTCTACCTCTGAGTCCGGATTAGCCTCATCAGCATTTGCAGTTGGCTCGGAAGACGCAATGGTCCTTTTCTTGGCAGGTTTTTTAACAACCTTGGTCTTCGGGCGAAGTGGCTTTGCCGGTTTATCTTGTGGTTTTTTCTTCCAAAACGGATCATCGCCCTGACAAAGATGACAAGATTTTCAGAGAATATTTGAAAGAAGCAAATTAAAACAAAGGCAAGTTATGTGACCCTTACCTTTGGAGGTTTGTTGGAAACACTGAAGGGACTTAATCTGTGCAGCTACATGCATAGCCTCCGGTTCATTCAGCATCTTCTTCACAGCCTCAGTAACTTCAACACCTGTAAGCTGGATATCAATGTGTCGTTGAGGGTCCTTCAAGCTCCCGGTATATTCACACATTAAACCGGGGCGTCGGCTTTAAGGGTAATATGCTCCAAGTTATCCAACAGCGAGCAAAATCAACACCTGTTAAACTGTTCGCCATAAAGGCTCTAAGCTTTGACAGTTGTGGAGCATAATTGGCCATTTCCTTTGTAGTAAATCTCTGAGGAAAGGGATGTGTGTTGCTGAGACGGTGAGGGCGGTAACCCGGCAAGGGATTTTCATCAGTTGGAGATGTATCTTTGCAGTAAAACCAAGTGTGGTTCCACTCCTTGGGGTGACTATGAAGCTTGGCGTGAGGGAAGCTGACCTCCTTCCTCTTTTGAACCGCCATTCCGCCGAGCTCAGTATTGGGTCCATCTGTGAACTCTGTGCAACGGTTTAGGTGGAAGAAGTCCCTAAACAATTCAACTGTGGGCTCCTCTTGAAGATAAGCCTCACAAAAGACTTGGAAATGGCAGATGTTGGACACAGAGTTTGGGCCGATGTCCTGAGGGTGAAGTTGAAAACTGGCAAGCACATCTCGGAAGAATTTTGAACCGGGCGGGCTAAAGCCTCGACCTAAATGATCAACAAAAACAACCACTTCTCCGTCCTTGGGTTCAGGAGAATTTTCCGTACCAGGGGCCCTCCAGTGGATGACCTCTTTCTTGGCTAAGGCACCAGTTGCAACACATCTGCTCAACTGTTCTTCAGTGACTCTGGAGGGAGCCCAGTTGCACTCATAGACTTGTTTGGCCATTTCAATGACAAGCTGAGACATAATTATTGTCGGTTTAAGATTCACAATTGACAACTATGAAGCGATGCGAGGATGTATGCATATTGTTAAACCGGGTTTGTTATTGGTAAACCGGAGTCTGACAATGGAGACAGTACAATGACGAATGCATTGGTGGTTCAACAGGGGACTAATGGTATCTACTGGGTCATCATTTTTTCTACAGGATTAAACCGCCTAATCTGGTATTAAAGATACAAGTCTAAAGATGCGTAAGTGAAGGAAAAACAAGTTTTACAGCTTGGCATGGTAATTTCAGATCTGCCGTGCATTGGAAAATCAAAATATATTCTGACCTAATTTCAAGTGCTCGAAGAGTTCAGCAAGTTCAGATGAGTTTTATATAAGGCAGATGCCCTAAAAAGGAGTTTAAACTACAAGGGCACTGGAAAATATCAGATCTAACTAGTCATTGGTATTACTGAAGAGGAACAAGGAAGAACAGCTCCAAGACCTTCGAAGAACTACGAAGAACACTAAAAACCCTAATGGTGGATCTGGAGTGAGGAGAAGAGGAACTTACTGATGCCGAGGAAGAAGCGGAAGATCGTCACCTTTCTCTGGTGCGGTCAGGTTGATGCAGCGGCCGTTGTTGAGGCAGAGGCGAAGGTCGACGGCGGCGGCAGAGCTCGAAGGTTGGATGGCACGAGGAAGAAGAAGATGCGAAGAGGCACGGGGGGGAAAGTGAAAAGGACCCCTCGGACTTATTTATAAGGTGAATGGATAAGTGGCAGGCGCGAGAATCGAGGAGCCCGAAAAATGGGATATGTGACAGCTTTGTTGCCTCGATTGTCGGAGGCCCATTAATAAAGGTGGGTTATGCGCAGTTCTTAATAACAGATGACGTCATGGCGATTTATCATGGTCCTGGAAAGCGATGTCATGGTGGTTTGCAGGATTTCTGTGAAGATGATGATGCGTTGAGGATTGACATGAACCAATTCAAATCAATCTGGGGCCTAATGTTGGGGATATTACTACTGGGCGTAAACCGGCCAGGAAAGGCCAGGTTAACCCCATAGTGGTTCACTGTATCTGAAGCCCATGAAGATAAAGACGGTGACGCTTTATGAAGGCCCAGGGCCCAAATCCGGTTTAAGGCCTGTAGACATAAACCGGTATTGATATGTAAACTTGTGTTGTAAGATAGAAAGAGCAGAGGCCGAGCTGGACACGTTTATGAGCCGGCCTTGGGATTCTGTAAACCGACGGGCGTCAACCCATGTATATAAGGGGACGACCCGGCGGCGGTTTAGAACAACAAACAACAACTCGAGACTCAGGCAAAGCGTATTCGCTCCCTGGTCATCGAAACCCTAGCAATTCCACAACAACTTGATTAGGCTTTTACCTTCACCGCAAGGGGCCGAACCAGTATAAACTCTCTGCGTCCCTTGTCTGCTTTAACCCCTTTAAGCTAACCCATAGCGATGGCTCCACGACTAAGTCCTTTCCTTAGGACATCTGCCGTGACAAAACCACGACAATCGTAGTTTGAGGAGTTCATGTATTCACTATGTGTTAATGCTTTGGTCCGGTACTCTATTAAAAGGAGGCCTTAATATCCTTTAGTTTCCATTAGGACCCCGCTGCCACGGGAGGGTAGGACAAAAGATGGCATACAAGTTCTTTCCCATAAGCACACATGACTATATTCGGAATACATGCCTACATTACATTGATGAATTGGAGCTAGGTCTTTGTCACCCTATGTTATTACTGTTACATGATGAACCGCATCCGGCATATTTCTCCATCACCGATCCAATGCCTACGAGCTTTTCACATATTGTTCTTTGCTTATTTACTTTTCCGTTACTACTGTTACAATCACTACAAAACTATGACTGTTACTTTTGCCACCGTTACCGTTACTTCCATACTATTTTGCTACTAAATACTTTGCTGCAGATACTAAGTTATCCAGGTGTGATTGAATTGACAACTCAACTGCTAATACTTGAGAATATTCTTTGGCTCCCTTTGTGTCGAATCAATAAATTTGGGTTGAATACTCTATCCTCGAAAATTGTTGCGATCCCCTATACTTGTGGGTTATCAGAGAGCCTGAGCCCAACGTAGAAGAAGATGAGTTCCACAACGACGCCTCCAAGGAGGGAAACGACGCCCGAAAGCGTCGCCGTCGACGGCACCGACAAAGTCGGGTCAAGGCTTTCGCCCGGAGCACACACATCCCTATGGAGGCCTGCAGATCTGATCCACCCAAAAGCGTGGAGATCGTTGGAGCCGTTCCTGTTGCGCCTTGCACTCTCCAACGTCGACCACCAAGCTTCATCGCGCAGCACCCATAGTAGCAGCACCTCAAGTTGCCACTAAGATGCGAGCGCACATGTCACCACAGCCAAAACGCCATGGCTCCCAGCCCAGGGCCACCGCCCCTGCTCGCACATGCCCAGACCGGGCGAACTCATCGCGGCAAGGAGCAGAGCACCGCCCGAGCCTCCACGCCGCAACTCCCCGCCAGGCCACGCAGCTGCCCTACGCGACCGCCCAGCCCCAGCCCGCTGCCTCCCAGCGCCGCACCAGATCCACGCCAGATCCACGCGCCGCCCCGCACCTGGTCGTGCTACGTGCCAAGCCGGTCCTACGCCGCCCAGTGCAATAGAACACCGGCGCCGCCCCTAGCAGCCGCCCGAGCCGCCGCCGGCCTAACCTGCCCCGCCGAGCCGTGCGCCACCACAAGACCGGCCATCCCGCGCCGCCCAGACGCCTCGTGGGGAGGGAAGATCCCGCCGCCCGCCCGGCGCAGCGCCGCAGGCTTTGCCCGGCGGCGTCCCAGCGGCGAGGGGTGGGAGAGGTGAGGTGAGGGGTGGCGGCGCCGGCGAGTAGGGTTCTCATCTCCGTCTAGGATGTGCTCATCATCCAATATAACAAGCAAAGCAAAATCAGGTGATGAGAACTCCTCAAAGGATCTTCAATCAAAGCTTCTCTCAGCAATCCAAAAAAACACGCACTCTCTCACAAAGATATCTTCCCAAAAACTCATTGATTGGCCATCATCAACCTTAAAGGATTCTCTCTTAAAAAAGGATGACTTGACCTTACCTTTGATTTAACTACAAAAATAATTTATATACCACAAAAATATTATGATTGAAAACCTTTTTCAAATATGAATCCAACAATATAATTTTTATTTTTGGATAAAGAACAACATAAGTTGTATGGCATACTTATATTTTGTTAGTCAATCCATGGTTAAAATCTAGCACAAAATACAAAGGTACCAATAAACCTAGACGGAGATAGTATGCAACAACATATACTTTTTTAAGAAATACAGGGCCTATATATGGTACAAAGAGTAAAGAAAAATATAGAAATCCTATACATATCCTACACTTCAAGTACAAAGGCTACATAACGATATATAGGCACACATTAACGAAACGCTCTGCATCTTTTCATAACCTTATCTTGAAGGCGATCCACGCAACAGAAAACATAAGCTCTCCACGTCTTGAAGAAAACCAGAGACCCCAACCACAACCAAAATCCAAGGACGAGTCCAGCAATTATTGAGTAGTAGAAATACACAGTTTCAAGCCCTGTATCCAGTGTTTCGACAGTACCCGAAGAACCTTTGGAGCATGCGACCAATGGAAATCCGCAAAGCCCAGAATTGTTGTTGTAAATGGAAGGGTCGCCCAATGTTTGGAGCTGATTCCCAGTTGGTATCTCGCCAGAGAGATTATTATTGGAGAGATTGAGCGTACTAAGAGACGCCAGTTTCGAGATGCCCGAAGGAATAGCACCAGATAATTCATTCCACGAGCAGTCAAGGGATTCCAGAAGTTTGAGATCACCAATGTTTTCAGGGATGTGGCCTGCCAAATGGTTCCTTGACAGATTCAGAAACCGGAGGCTATGGAGATTTGCTAGCTCAGTTGGAATCTCACCACAGAACGAGTTGCCTGATAAGTCGATACCTATCATAAGTGCAATCGTCCCTAGGAATGTGTAGCTCCTCATCTTCCAGTTGACATCGATCCGGTCGACAAAATGCATCGCAGCATCTAGATGTAAAATTTGCTGGTGGATTAGTGAAGTCATGTTGAATTCTGTCTGTGGTTTCATCATGGATGTTAAATTGGCAAGCAAACCCTGCGGTATGGGACCTGAAAATTGGTTGGCAGCTAGGTCGAGTAGCTGGAGATGGGAGAGCTGTGATAGTTGCCAGGGAATACTACCACTAAACGAGTTCGACCGCAGCCGGAGAATCCTCAGGAAAGGAAGATTTGAACCTATCCATGATGGAATTTGGCTGGAAAAGTGGTTCTCACCGATATCAAGGACAACGAGCTGCTTACACTTCTTCAGTATAGTTGGGAACCCACCTGTGAATCCGTTATTTGCCAAATGCAATGATTCCAACGACGATAAATTAGCGGACCCAGCCGACGGAAGCTTTCCGAAGAAACCATTGCTAGACAGATCAAGGAACAATAGATCCTTCAAGTCCCATAGGCAGTTAGGGAGCTCCCCTGACAATTGGTTGCTAGATAAATCCAACAGTGCCAATGATGCGATTTGGCAAAATGTCTGAGGGAAGCTTCCCAAGAAGCTATTGTTGGCAAAGGCAGCTGAGAGCAATTTCTTACTGCCAATGCTTGGGATCGTACCAGTGAACTTGTTGTTACTGAAGTCAAGAGTGTAAAGATCTTTCAGAGATGAAATAGTTGCAGGTAGCTCACCCTCGAGCTGGTTACCGTTGAGATCAAGGTTTTGTAGTAAGGATATACTAGTACCAATTTCAGGGGGCACCAAGCCAGTGAGGCCGTTGAAGGACAGAGCCATGACGACAAGCAGTTTCAGGTTCCCAATAGAAGCAGGGATCGGTCCGGATAGCGAGTTCCTCCCCAAATCCAGAAACTCGAGGCCCGTCAAGCTGCCGATCTCGGGCGGGATGACGCCGGTGAGGTTGTTGGCCTCAAGCGCCAAGAACCGCAGCTTGCCTGCTTTGCCGATCTCCGGCGGTATGCTTCCGGTGAAGGAATTGTAGTGCAGGAAGAACAGAGTTACCTCAGGCCAGCTAGTGAAGAGGTCAGGAGGAATAACACCCGAGAGGTTGTTTCTTGACAGGTAGAGCTCCCTCATCTTGGCCATCCCGGCGAAGGACGGTGGCAGCTCGCCGGAGAGGCTGTTCCTGGACAGGTCCAAGAAGGTGAGAGCTCTCAGGCGCCCCAACTCCGCCGGAATCGTACCCACGAGCCGCACGGCCTGCAGGTCCAGCTGCTGCAGCGCGGCAAGCTTGGCGAGGGACCCCGGGATCCGCCCACCGAGCGGGTTGTTGCGGAGGACAAGGGCTCGCAGGCAGCGCAGCGTCCCGAGCGCCGCCGGTATGCCGCCGGTGAGGTTGTTGCTCGAAAGGTCGAGCGAGGCAAGCGAGGCCAAGAGGGAGACGTTGACGGGGATGGCGCCGGCGAGACGGTTGCCGCTGAGGTTGAGGCTTTGGAGCGCCGGGAAGGCTAAGAAATCGAAGGCGTCGAGTGTGCCGGTGACCCCTGCTCCCGGAATCGTGAGCTCGGCGATATGGCTGGCCGCGTTGCACGCGACGCCGGACCAAGAACCGCAGGCCGAGCTGGCCGGCGACCATGACGAGAGCGGAGAGGACGAGTTTGCGTCGGAGATCATCAGAGTGGACTTCCATGTCAGAAGCGCTTTGGCTTCAGCAGCTTCGCTTGAGGGAGAGACGGCGCCGCATGTGCATGCCAGTAGCAGGAGCAAGAGGAGACGAGCTTTGGTGCTCGTTACTCTGGATTCCATGGCATCCGCCACAGCGAACAATTCGATGGGTGATTTGCTCCTTTCTCCCTGCGTACCGTTGAGATGGATTGGCGACGATTTTTCAGACGAGCAGCGGTGCCATCGTCCGACGGAAAATGGCTGAGCTATGTAATCTGGGCTGGTCGTCGTCGATTTCGTGAAGGTAGTCCGAACTTGTTGCTAATTGAGCGTTGAGAACGAGTGGAGTGGCTTAATTGACTCAGACGTCCAAGATGGAGACGGTTCCGCGAGACCGCGACGAGGTCTTGTGTGCTATAGCCGGGTCGCTAGCAACATTACTACGGACGTCTCCTCTGCTGACGACGTTGCTCAAGCTCAATCCGCTGATCTCGCGCATCGGGCCAAAGTGGGTTCTAGCGACGCCGCGTCAAGCATCCATCACTTACTCCCTCCGTTTTAAAATATAATACTCCCTCCGTTTAGGTGTGTAAGTCATCTTACGTTATGCACCGCGATCAAGGCGGAGAGGAAAACAAGAAAACTTAATGTCTTTTTGCTAATTAATAGCATTGCATGCAATAAACTAACCACTGTATGTCATATTTGGTAGTCTCAAGTCATTCAAAGCATGCACGGCCCATATTTTTTATTGGTTGATGTGTCACAAAACAAGAAACGATGAGGGAGTTAATGTACCGTGCCTAAGTGTTTTGGAATTGTTTGGTTTTCGTAAGGTGACTTACACACCTAGACAGAGGGAATACCATTTTTCACACATAACTAGCTAATTGCCCGTGCGTTGCAACGGGAGCATACATATTCTAGTTGTTCATACATCTTCTAGCTGTTCAACACCAATCTTGATGCACATTAGGCTGAATCGTTAAAAAAATCTTCCTCTCCACACAGTATCTCAGCCATACAGATCCATGTTTGCAGTTCCCTTTCCATGCCCATCCACACACAATTTGAATTTAAAACACATAACCATCCAGTTGGCATATTTCACAGTGTGCTTATCTTGACAAGGCCTGACTACTATTTTCGACTGTGTCACGTAAACTTCCCCCTCCCCCTCTCTCCTTTCCTCCCTTCCACCCTCAATTACTCAATAGATTCAGACATTTTGATGTACAAAAACATATTCTATTAATTTTATGGTACCACAAATTCATATATTGGTTGAATTGACACGCACATGTTTGACGACCAATTTTATGAAAGTAGAAACTAACACACGAGACAAACAACCAAATGGATATTTTGTATTCTTTTCATATGTTTTGTAGCAAGGTAATATGCGTAGGCATTTATTGTTCCTTTTTATTTGACAATTGCTTACAGGTCTTAGCAACATGAGAGATGAGACTGAACATCACAAGTCTAAAAAAACAATATTGATACCAAATATAGTTTCAAGTGGTAGTTGAGATCTCATAATCCACAAAGGATCAAACAATAATGCTAAATAAGATACTTATTCTCAATGTTCACTTACATAACGTGGGGGGACCTTCATACTGTAATTTTTCTACTACATTTGTCCTGATAAGCCTCTTCTCCATCCTTGATATAGAAGTTGCTCATTCTCTGGACCAGAAAAAGGGTAGGTGCTCAAAAGTGCAGCTAGTTGTTCCATATTCTTTTTAAACCAAGCCATAAATGCACCTTGAATTATTGATCAAGGCGATGAGTAAATTTCAGCTAATATTCCTAACAAGTGGAACCTTCTGGTTCCAATTACAGAGCTACGTCAAGTGTTTAGCATGTCAAATCACTTCTTAATTATTCCGACCATTTTTTCAGACATCAAAGGAGGGGCTCCCCGGTAATTTGGATCTTCGAATCCGTGGATGCATTGCGAGTTTGTGATATTTCTAAGATCATAAAAAAATAACTGGGTGTATTAATAAATGAGGCAAATATGTGTAGAAAGCACATCGGAACTGCTATTCTAGACGCACAACAAAAATCCAAAGTAGCCCTTTCAAAACAATTCTCTTAGTTAGCGCACTACTGCATTAAGAAATCTTTTTACATGTGTTGAGAGACTACACAAATATGGTTTTGTACTTAAAGAGGTACCACGACTATCGTCTACATCAATTATGATCCTAGCCTGTCGCAATCGGATTTATGTGATGAGTGCATATGTACTCGTCATTCAATTGGTTCAATTTTTTTCATGGATTGTATCATTAATTGCTGGCTAACAAGAAAAGGTAGATATCTAGCAAAAGTGTAGTCGTTTGCAGTGTTGTCTAGTGAAAGATAGAATGAATGTTTCCTTACCAACGGATTCACAATTGCTCTTGATGTCATCAACGCCAACAAAGTGAAAGCTTCTAGTACAAATCAACTCTGAGAATGTGATATGTAAATCCTCCTGGAGAGTTACAGTCCACTATGATGTCATGGGCCCGTACTGTTACATGTAGCAGACAGGTGAGTTTTACAAATCAATATGCATGGATCCTGCGACCTAACCTTTACTTGCGTGGATCGAGCAGTACAATGTAAATGAAATCATGAAGTGCAATGAATGAATGGTTTCAGTGTTTCGTTGTCAATGTCAACCAATCAAATCCGCGCACCATTCATGGAGAGCCTGGTCAAATCAACATTTTACTTTCTTCATCTCCTCTATCTGCATGTATATTAGCAATGCGTTCGAAATGCATATAGCCACGCACTCTTTAGCATCATGATTATAATAATCAAAGGATACCAGATTTAGCAAAAGGTTGTACATGCATCAGGTTGTACTGTGTATCAGACGTTGGGTGATGACGGCTGCACAACACGTCCGGCCGGCGCGGGTAGACCCATCAACCTCGTTCCTGCACATCAAGCCAGCTGTGGCATGGCTTCTACATGCTCTCTCCTTCGGTGCAGGGACCTTGGGGTGGGGCTGCGACGCCTCGCGATGATGGAAACCAGGCACATCTGCCAAGCCGCCAAATATCTTTGTGAATATAAGAAGGATTCAGTCCAAATATCTCTGTTAATATAGCAGTAATAATAAATTTGTTTATACACAAGGAGCAGAAACCGTAAACCTAGTCAAATGTAGGGAAAAGGGAAACCAATCTGCTGCATGCTAAGTAAGCTCCAAATCTCTACAGCCGATGAAAGAAGAACGGAATTTGATTAAGGATACCACTATACCAGTTGTGTATTCCACCGACTACCTATGCCTTGTTAGTGTTTAGGACTTAGAGTTTGCTGCCCTGGGCATGGAGCGGCGCCTCGACCCCGGTCAACATCCCCATCCTCCTCCTTCTCCACCACGACCCCGTTGGCCTTCTCGTCCTTGTCGGATGCAGGATCCACGTCGTCACAGATGCAGACGTGGAGCACTACTAAGGGGACATCGACGGTGAGCAGGAACAAGGGGTTGGCCATGGCGGCAAGGGCGAGGGTGAGGAAGAGCGCGGCGACGAGGCGGCCATGGAGTGCAGAATTGGGGAAGGCCTTGAGGAGCCTTCGTAGAGGAGGAGCCCCTTGGAGGCCTGGCGGTGCGTTGCGAGGAGAAGGGGCGAGGGGATCACGGCGTAGTGGAAGGGGAAAGCGCGGAGGTATGCTGGATGTTTCCAAACATGAATTCTGCGTGGTTGCGGTTTCCTTGGATATTTTTTTTCTTACGAGCGGTAACGTTGGTGGAGGAGGGATCGACGAAAGGATTGACGTAAGAGGGGATACGGAACGTTATGTTTTTTTAGGTAGTATAAGAGATAGTGTGAAAAATGATCTTGCACTTTTGGCACGGAGGGAGTACCTGTGTATTTTCTCTTAGTGACAGAGCCAGATTTTGTGGAGTCTGGGCAAGTTTGAACTTAAGTTTCTAATCTAGAAATCAAAATCGAGTGTTTGGGGACACAATATATAAAATAGCCCCAAACTTCGGAACCACAAATGCACAATAATAATGAAGTAACAATATAAACATGATAACCATGCAAATGTAATTTTAAAGTGAAATACTATATGGTACATCAACATTCAATTTCATACCAGCTCGCCGAGTGTGACACTCAGCATACCCCCTTTTGGTAGAGAGAGCTTCGTCGAGTTCCTTACCTCGGATACTTGGCAAAGTCTTTATCGAGTGTTAAAATGAGCTACTGAGCAAAGTAAGCTAGGCTGACGACCAGTCGACGTAAACGATGCCTATCACATGGTATGCAGTGTTTGTCAAGTACCATACTCGGCAAAGACGGGTGCACTGGGTGGCGACACATGTCCTTGACGTTTGGTGAGTGCTTTCTTTGGCTTAGCGTTCGCGGGTTTACCGAGTACCTACCACACGATACTTGGCGAAGATGCATGGCTCCATTGGAGGGCACCATGTGTCCTTGACGTTTGCTGAGTGTTGCCTTTGGCAAAATGTTTGAGGGTTCCTTGAGTACCCTCTCGATGACACTGGGAAATAACTTCTGGCAGGACTGCCTAGGTCGTGCATGCCATGTGTCACATTTAGCCGAGTGCTCTTGAGAAGGCTCCCGCCAAACCATTCTAGGAGCTACCAGATATTGTCGCGTGGACGGAGGGACATGACAGGGGCGCAGGCGATAGGGGCGGCGAGCGCCGCCCGGCGCTCGCCGGGCCTGGGCTCTCGGGGGCGGTGGTTCGTCCACGGGTTGGCGGCCGATTTTGGGCGCTAGCCGGATCCGATGAGGACGAGGCGGACGGAGACGGCGACGATCCGGCGGCTTCTCCGCCAACGCCGACTCCTTCAGATCTTTTTTGTGAGTTTTTCCAGTCGGGATATGATGAGGATGAGGTGGCCTCAACGGTGGACAGGATCTTGCCGGTGGACGATCCGGCGAGGGTTGGGATACACGCGGGCGAGAGGAAGGAGATGGTGTGGCGCGTCGTGCACCGGAGAACGGCGGCGACGGCTGTCAGGCCATGGAAGGGACCCCTTCCGAAGGTTAGTCTTCCAAACCTCACCCTTTTCGATTTGATCTGGCCGGATTCTTGGACTAAAGTTCAGAGGAAGAAGAAAGCGATCCGTTCTGGTGGTGAATCCCGGCGGCCGGCGGCGGCCATGGCGTTGTCGTCGGCGGGGCGGCCGATCGGGATCACGCAGCTGCGGGAGATGCGTTCGCGCACTCTGGGCGCGTGCGGTGTGCCTAGAGTTGGGCGGTTACGAGTGAGCGGGCCGGTGCGTGTATGGGCTGTGTTAACTGGGTATGAGGCCCGGGACAACCCAGTACGTCGTCGGTTCGATGTCTACACCCCCATGCACGAACGAGGGTCCTTCAGAGGGTTTTCGATCGAAACGATCTAGGATTCTTCGAGCTGCGTGCCGGTCGAGCTTCTCAGACCGTGGTGCGGGGCGTGCTAGGCGGATTCCTCCTCTCCGCGGCATGGCAGGTCGAGGTCCGCCCCCTGCCAAGTCCAGCGCCCCGGGCGGCGCGGAACGTGGTGGGAAGGTGCCGCCGGCGGGAGGCGGGCGAGGCGGGGATGCATTGCCGCAGGGCTCGGGTCGTGGCGGTCTTTGGGCTGCTTCGGGGGCTGGCCGTGGTGGCACTACCCGGCCCCGGGTGCTTGGGTCGGCAGGCGGCCTTGAGGCCGGTGGCCCTAGATCGCCGCTGCATGGTGGTGCTCACGGGTCCGGCGCGGTTGACCGCGGGTCGCTGCCGGCGAGCGCAAGGCCACCGACGCCGGCTGTGGGACGGGGTGGCCCTCGGCCACCGGTGCCGATCCACAATGGCCGTCGCGGTCATGCGGCACCCGGCTCCTAGGCCGTCGCGGGCCGCGGCACCCCGGCTCCTAGGCCGCCTCCTCCAGCCTCAGGTGGCCAGCTTCGACCCGTGGCGATGCAGACCGGGGCCAGGCCGCCGCATTTCGTGGCCCGACAGACGCAGAGTTCGACAGCACCGGTGTTGGAGCAGGCACAGTTGCAGCAGGTTCCGGCTAGGGGGGAGACTCATCGGTGCCTCGTGGTCAGTGGGGTGACGATGGGCTTAATGCCTATGGAGATGGACAGCACCGGGGATCCTCGTCCACAGGTGGTGGGCGGGGGTATGCCTGGCAGAGTGATGGCTCGACCGAGAGGCCTTTCCTGGGGCCAACGGGCGGCTTCGTCGAAGGGGCGTCTGGACCGGCTAATCGTAACCGCGGTGGTTTCCGTGGTAACCGTGGTGGCCGAGGTGGCCGAGGTGGCCGCTATCGTCCAAGGCAGCATCCTGTTGTCGTTGACCAGACGGCGGTTGGCGAGGCTACTGAGGAGACTGGGTTGTCTTGCCAGGCTATGGAGATGGTGATGGCACTGGCGGACCTGATTGTTCCTGGTAATGGTGAGGTCGAGGTAATGTCGGTGGAGGGCTCTGACAGGGCTGAGCTGGACAGGTCGATAGTATCTTGTATAAGAAGGAAAGACTGTTATGCTACCGATGTGGCAATAAGGGCCATTTCATTGCTGAGTGTGTGGCAGTTTTATGCGATACGTGTGGTAAGCCGGCCCATGAGTCAGGGGCATGTCCGCTTTTGAGAGAGCAGTTACCGAATCTTATGATGTATGGCGTGTACTGTTTAGAGCTCACGTTTTTTGAGTCTCCGACCGAGAGGGAGGTTCCTGATGAGGTGCGCAGTATGACAACTGGGGTTGTTAAAGTGACTAAAGGTGAAGTCTCTGAGACCCAGATTGTGCGGGAGCTGGCCCCAGGAGACTTCCTCTGGGAGCTTGTCAGTCTAGAGCCAAACTTGTTCAGGGTTGAGTTACCGTCGGTGGAGGATTTACAGAGGTTGCTGAGCTTTGGGATGTGTAAGGTGCCAGGTACTGAGGGCATTCTTGAGTTCCACGAGTGGAAGTTGATTGAGCCTCAGGGTAAACCTCTTACCCAGGCCTGGTTGCGTTTTTCGGGAGCTCCTTCCAGGCCTTTGCAGGATGCCAGGGTCGTTGCTAGTCTGGGTATCTTGGTGGGAAAGACCGAGCGAGTGGATATGGCCTTCACTAAAGCTCAGGTGGTTGCTCTCTTACTGGTCAGTATTTTGGACATTGAGTTTGTGCCTGATGCGGTTAAGTGGGCTTATCGAGGCCAGGTTTATAACCTTCAGATTGAGTTTGAGGATGATAGCCTTTTTGCTGAGGCACCTGCTGCCACGGATGTTGATATGCACGAGGGCGATGATGGCACGGGAGGCAAGGAGACTCCGGCCGCTGATCCTGGACGAGAGATGGCCGAGGGACCGGGGTCAGTTGCTCAGACGACCGGAGGTGGGACGGCGCCTACCTCTTCTGTGCCGTCGACCACTCTGAGTTTTGGATCCATTGAGCCTGCTTCTGCACCTACGAGACTATGGAGCGAGCGGGTGGAGTCTCTGGAGGTTTTTGAGCACTCTTTACCTTCGTTGGACTTTGAGTGCCCGGGCGTGGAGGGTTCTGGCGCGGAGGGGGGGGTCCGGAGATAGTGTTCTCGCCTCCCTCGGATATTGTTGAGTCGGCTGAGCTGCAGGTGGTGGTTTCGAGCTTGGCAGGGGGTTCGAGGCAGGTGGCCTCGGCGCCCCCTTCTCCTCTTGCTCCGGTCGGGGCTACCGGGAGGGAGGAGTTACCTTCGGGAGGGGGCCGGGGCAGGTGGCCTCGGCACCCTCTTCACCTATCGGTGGGCCGGTACTGCAAGTGGCAGGTCCGGTCGTTGGAGGGGGCTTGGGGCAGGTGGCCTCGAGGCCCTCTTCACCTTCTGCGCCTAGGGGGATCGCCCCACCCGTGGCGCCGGTGAGCACTCCTGGCCAGCGGTCTTTGGTGGATGGGGAGCGGGGGCAGGTGGCCCTTGGTTCCCCATCATCTGACTCGGCGTCCTCTCCCGGTCATGGGGACCGATTGAGTGTTCGGAGGGTGACAGGCGGTCACTCCCCGGGCAACTTCACGCGGGAGGAGGTTATTCAGTTCGGCGGGATTCCGGACCAGGCGTCTGAGGGTCGACGGTTGAGCTGTCGTCTTCAGGGCCGTCCGGAGGTGGACGACATGCAGCAGCGCTGCACCGTGAGGGCGGCCAAGCTTCATGACGTCCAGGTCACTACTGGTATGTTGGTGAATACTTCGAATACTATTTTGCATTTTTCGAATGATGAGATTGTTGATAATGCAAACCAAATAGGAATTTCACTAGGTAGTAATGAGGGTGAAGTTTCTAATTCAATCAATGATCTGCTTAATCTGGAAGCCGAGAGGGCTCTAGAATTGATTCGTAGCTTAGCCGCCGTAAAACCCATGAATGATTCCGAGATTGATGCTTTGGGAGTCCGGGTGCTCGATGATTTATGTGCTGATCTCGCGCCTCCCCTTCAGGAGCCAGAGGAGGAGGATGATAATGTCGAGATGGTTGTAGTTAGTCCCCTAGAAACGGGGAGAGAGGACCGGGTGGGCACGAGGACCAGTCCTAAGCGCAAATGGAAGCGCAAGATATACCCGACGTCCGCGGTACGTAGGAGTGCTAGGATCCGCACGGCTAAAAAATTCCATGATGAGATATGAGAGGAATCTTTTGGAATAGCAGAGGTCTTAAGGACTTGGCTAAAAGGAGGTTCCTCGCAGAAGCATCCATCGAGCATAGATTGGACTTTATTGCCTTGTCGGAAACTGATAGAGCAAATTTCTCACCATAATTTCTTAACACTTTATCGGGGGGTATTGATTTTGGTGGCATTATTCCGCCACCGAGAGGAAGATCGGGAGGATCTTACTTGGTGTTAGATGCGACTCTCGAAGTTAGAAGTGTGATCATGGGTGATTTTGTGTTAAGTTCGTGGTGCGGTCCAAGGTCGATGGTTTATTTGACTGGCTCGTGGCGGTGTATGGTGTCGCGCAGGCAGAATTCAAATCCGATTTTTTGGCCGACCTTGTTAGAGTTTGCGGGTCAGAGCAACTCCCCATTCTGGTTGGGGAGGACTTTAATATTATTAGGAGACGTGATGAGAAGAACAATGATAATTTCGACGGGAGATGGTCGTTCATGTTCAACACTAATATTGAAAGCTTGGATTTGAGAGAGATTGATCTTTCAGGTAGGAAGTTCACATGGGCTAACGCTTTGCCAAATCCAACGTTTGAGAAGTTGGATCGGGTACTTGCTAGTGTCGACTGGGAACAGAAGTTTCCCTTTATAACAGTTCAGGCTCTCTCTCGCGGGATTTCTGATCACACGCCTCTTTTGCTCGACTCTGGCGGGGCTACCTACTCGGGCACTAAGAATTTGTTCTCGTTCGAGCTTGCGTGGTTCGAGAGAGAAGGCTTCCTAGATCTCGTAGCCAGAGAGTGGGCTAAGGATGCAGGCGGTAGGAATGCACTTGAGCGCTAGCAGAATAAGATTAGGCATTTGAGAAGTTTCCTACGTGGGTGGGCCAAACATCTTAGTGGGGTTTATAAGGCTGAAAAGGAACGGCTCCTTGCCCTTATTCAGGCCTTAGACATAAAAGCAGAAACTACGGTTTTGCTAGCCACCGAGCTTCATACCAAGCTTGACACTGAGATGAGGTTGAAAGAGCTACTTCGTGAAGAAGAATTAAAGTGGGCTCTGCGAGCCAAGGTACGCAGAGTGGTCCAGGGGGACGCGAACACTCAATTCTTCCACTCGATTGCCAATGGCAAACATAGGAAGAAGAGAATCTTCCAGCTAGAACAAGATGAGGGTACAATTATCGGTCAGGATAACCTGAAGCTTTACATTACTGTGTATTACAAACGATTGTTTGGACCACCAGACGAGAACTATGTGTCGCTGGATGAGTCTAGGATCCAAGATGTACCTCAACTTACTGCTATGGAGAACGATATCTTAACCGCCCCTTTCTCGGAAAAGGAGGTTTTCGAGGCCATTTCCAAGATGGAAAATAATAAGGCACCTGGGCCGGATGGTTTCCCGACTGAGTTTTATAAGAAGTGCTGGCATATTATTAAAGGGGACCTGTTGCCGATGTTCCATGATTTGTTCTCGGGATATTTGCAGCTTTTCCAACTTAATTTTGGAACAATAACCCTGCTCCCTAAGAAAACACGTCAGTTTCAAAATTTTCACCAAGGTTGGGACGATTGGGCTCACACAGATTGCGCATGCCGTAGTGCAGCCTTCTCAAACGGCTTTCATGCCGGACAGGAACATCCTGGAAGGGGTTGTGGTCCTTCATGAAACGCTCCATGAGATTCACACGAAAAAACTGGATGGAGTTATTTTCAAAGTGGATTTCGAGAAGGCATATGATAAAGTCAAATGGTCGTTCCTTCAACAGGCTTTGTGCATGAAGGGCTTTGATGAAGCTTGGAGACACCAGGTGGAAGCATTCACGCAAAAAGGGAGTGTTGGAATTAAAGTGAATGACGACATAGGTCATTATTTCCAAACACACAAGGGTCTGAGACAAGGCGATCCTATGTCTCCAATTTTGTTCAATATTGTGGTTGATATGTTGGCGATACTGATTGGGAGGGCAAAGGAGGCCGGTCAGGTGGGTGGCTTGGTGCCTCATCTGGTAGATGGTGGTTTGTCCATTCTGCAATACGCTGATGATACAATCATTTTTATGGAACACGATTTGGCAAAAGCGAGAAACATGAAGTTGGTGTTATGCTTATTTGAACAATTGTCGGGGCTGAAGATTAATTTCCATAAAAGCGAGTTGTTCTGCTTTGGTAGAGCCAAAGACGAACAAGAGGCTTATAGACAATTGTTTGGTTGTGAAGTGGGGGCTTTACCTTTCACGTATCTCGATATTCCCATTCACCATCGTAAGCTAACAAACAGCGAGTAGAAGTGTATCGAGGATCGGTTTGAGAAGAAAGCGAGTTCTTTGGAAAGGAAAACTCATGTCTTATGGAGGCCGGTTGATTCTTATTAACTCGGTGCTCACGAGTCTACCTATGTTCCTCTTATAGTTCTTTGAGGTCCCAGTTCGAGTTAGGAAAAGGCTGGACTTCTATCGATCCCGATTCTTTTGGCAGAGTGATGAGCTTAAGAGAAAATACAGATTGGCCAAATGGGATATTATCTGTCGACCAAAGGACCAGGGGGCCCTTGGTATTGAAAACCTTGAAGTTAAGAACAGATGCCTGCTTAGTAAGTGGTTGTTTAAGTTATCTTCGAGGCGAGAGGCAGCGTGGGCGCAGATTTTACGTAGTAAATATCTGCAGTCCAAGACCCTATCCCAGGTCACTCTGCGACCAACCGATTCGCCGTTCTGGAAGGGGCTCATGAGAATCAAAGCTACCTTCTTTAACAGAACGAGGTGTATTGTCGGTAATGGCAGCAACACTCAATTCTGGGAGGATACGTGGCTTGGTGATACGCCTCTGGCGGCCCAGTATCCGTCCCTATATCGTATTGTTCAACGTCGTGAGGCTCTTGTTGCCACGGTTATGCAGTCCATTCCACTCAACATTCAGTTTAGGAGGGTGCTCGTGGGTGATCGATGGGAAGCATGGCTTCACCTAGTCCGTAGACTGATGGAGGTTCAGTTAACTCCTCAGCCCGATAAGTTGTGTTGGAAGCTTACTAGATCTGGGGAGTTCACGGTTAAATCGATGTATATCGATATCATTAACACTAGTGTGATTCCTAGTTCCAAAGATGTTTGGAAAGTTAAGGTCCCTTTGAAGATTAAGGTGTTTATGTGGTTTGTGCATAAACAAGTAATCTTCTCCTCGGCCGATAAGTTGTGTTGGAAGCTTACTAGATCTGGGGAGTTCACGGTTAAATCGATGTATATCGATATCATTAACACTAGTGTGATTCCTAGTTCCAAAGATGTTTGGAAAGTTAAGGTCCCTTTGAAGATTAAGGTGTTTATGTGGTTTGTGCATAAACAAGTAATCTTCTCCTCAGCCCGATAAGTTGTGTTGGAAGCTTACTAGATCTGGGGAGTTCACGGTTAAATCGATGTATATCGATATCATTAACACTAGTGTGATTCCTAGTTCCAAAGATGTTTGGAAAGTTAAGGTCCCTTTGAAGATTAAAGTGTTTATGTGGTTTGTGCATAAACAAGTAATCTTAACAAAGGACAATTTAGTTAAGCATAGCGACAGGTTCTACTAGGTGTAGTTTACGTGATCGGACGAGACTATCAAGCATCTCTTTTTGACTGTCTGCTGGCACGAGGGTTGTGGCGCTCATGCAAATTGCCTTTAACATTACTCCTCCGACTTGGTCAACACGTTATTCGGGCGTGGCTTGCTGGGATAGAGTCCGAAACAGCTAGACACATTCGTGTAGGAGTATGTGCGTTGTTATGGGCAATTTGGAATTGCAGAAATGATTTGGCTTTTAACAGAAAAATAACTATTCATTTTTTGCAGGTTGTATTCTGGCTCTTGACCGATCCGTATGTGGTTCTTACTCACTCCGACGGAGGCCAGGGAGCGTTTGGTTACTGGATCTGTCCGGTGGGAGATGGTAGCGCGGGATATCTTCAACCGGTTTGGATGACGGTCATGTAATAGGATAGGCAATTAGTTTACCTATCTTTTATTTTGCCTGCCGGTTGTGGCTTATTGGGCTTTTTGTTTTGGCTTTGAGGCTCTGTGTGAGCTAGCCTTTGCTTTTGTTTGCAGACTTTGAGACCTTGTTGAACATTATTTACTCTCTAATAAATGTGGCCGTATGCATCATTCTGATGCAGAGGCCGGGAAGTCCCCCCTTTCCGAAAAAAACCCAGATATTGTCGCGTGACAACATAAGTCATAAACAAGGCCACACAAAGAACTAAATTTGCCATGTAACCGGTGAAAGTATAGCTATATAAATTAGCATCCAAACATCCTAGAAGACACTACAAGATAAAGTTATGAATTTCTAGTTCACATAAATAAAGCCTACTAGTTCTTCTGCAGAATTCCGTAAACAAGAGAAGAACTAAGGGAGATGTTGGGATTATATATTTCATCAACACAGAGTTGTCTCCTTTTTTAGGGACATAGGACATCCCAGCATTGCTGAGCAGAAGGGAAGTCCTAGAAGAGGTGTAGGACCATGAGTTCCTCACTTCTTTCCTCAACGAGTACACATGTGTAACATGTGTGGTGAATGTTTTTCCTTGGCAGAAAAGGTTTGCACACGATAATCCGGCAACATAATGAGCATATTTTTGTGGCATATAAAAGCATGTGTTTGCACAATTTCATGCCAAAGTACAACCACTTCTATGATGTGCAAAAATGGCATACAAATTTTACTTGACATTGCATCTTAAAATACGATATATTGGGAAAACATAATTTTATACAGTCATCAAGCTCAAGTTTCTTATATTTATATAGATAAAACAAATTTAATGTGCTAAATAAAAAATCAAATCACTTCTCTTGTAACTTGTACAAGTGACATGGGCCCGTGGGCTACAATGTGCGAGAACACAAGGCCCAGACAGTAAGTCTGCCAAACATTATAGACGTGATGGTACTTGACAGTCTCCAGTGCATGCATTTCAGCCGTGGTACTTGACGGAGGTGTAGGTCTGGACCATGGTGGAGACGAAGGTGACGAGGGCGACGACCTCGATGACCACGGCCCACGGCAGCGTGAAGTAGTTCCGCTGCACGTCGGCCCACATGACGTACAGCGGGTGGCGGCTCCGCTCCCGCAGCTTCTCCAGCAGCACGCACAGGTAGCTCGTCACCAGCAGCTCGCCGCCGGCCGCCGCCTCGCTCGCGACGCCCATCGTCCGGAAAAACCTCGCCACGGCCTCCTTGGTCTCGTTGCCCGCACCGCCGTGCTGCTGCACCACCTCCGCCGCCGCCAGCACCCCCGCGTCCTCCGCCGACTGCACCATCTTCGCCATGAAGCACACGTACGCCGACACGTCCGACGGCGTCTTCATCGACGCCGACGCCGACTGCTCGAACGCCATCAGGTTCAGCAGCAGCGGCGCCGTGCGGAACTCGATCCGGAGCTGGGGGAGGTGGAGCCGGTCCTCGTGCTGCGTCAGCTTCACGGCGAGAGGCACGGGCCCCAGCACCGACGCGATGCCGGCCACCGCCTTGCTCCCGCTGCCGGCGCGCGCCTTCTTGAACTGAACGCCCATCCGCTTCAGGTCGCTCGCCGACGGCACGTCCTCCTTCCCGTAGCTCGCGCTCCACTTCTTGTCCTCGGGGAGGATCGGGTACAGCAGCGGCACGAACAGCAGCAGCGGGATGCGGCGCAGCAGCCGTGCCGCCTCCTGTGCTGTCTCTATCACCGCGCCGTCCTGGATGGCGCGGGGCGGCGGCTCCCACCGTGTCCGCGCCGCGGTGACCATGGCGTGGAGCAGGTGCAGGACGTGGGAGACCCCCTCGGCCGGCGGCAGCGCCTCGCTCATGTCGCGGCCCTTCTCGCCGGCGAGGTAGTACAGCACGAGCTTCACGAGCAGCACCGGCGCGGGGTAGCCGGTGGCCTCGAACTCCGGCAGCTTCGTGTTCGCGATGAGATCAACGAGTACGAAGAAGGGCATCTGGTTCTCGGCGAGGACGAGGTCGACGGAGAGCTGCGCGGGGCCGAAGGGCGTGGCGTGCAGCGACGGCTCCTCGTGGCCCGTGGCGACGTTGATGAGGTGCTCGATGATGAAGCAGCCGTCGAGCACCATCATCTGGATGAACTCGTCAGGGGGGATCTCGGCGACGTCCTCCCCGACGTACATCGCCCGGGCCTCCTGCTCGCGGGCGGCGACGACGCGGATGTACCCCTGGATGACGGCGAGGTGTTGCGCCGTGTCGGGGTGGCCGCGGGAGATGAGGCTGTTGAGGTACGCCACCTTGAGCCGCTCGGCGGGGCGGAGGCGCCGGTCGTCGCGGCTGTGGAGCGGGCCGATGGCGACGAACCCCGGCGTGTAGTCCTTGGCGTTGTTGTTGCGGAGGTGGAGGGGCACGCGGGACAGCCGGTGGCTGGTCGCCATGGCCCGGTGCTGCTCCTCCGCCGCCACGCCCTCCTGCTTCTGCATCAGGGTGCGCGCCAGATATTCGACGTGCACCGTGATGTCGCCGCCGCCGCCGCCACCGCCACGGCCGCCCGGCATGCGAAAAGGCCGCTCTCTGGGCATCGTGGACGATGGAACAGTGCACGCGCCGTGTCGATCGCCATGAACTGCATGCCCGGCTACATATAGTGGCGGGATGGAATCTGAGCCCAGAATGCCAGCTTGGAGACGATGATGAGATGGACACGCAAGAACAAATCTGAGAACAGGATCCCTCAATGATGTACGCTTACACACAGGTATATACGTAGCTTCCGTCAGCGATAAAGATGACAGAACATCGGTGCCAATTCTTTGCTTTGCTTGTACACGCAGACAATACGAGATTCAACTTCGTTATTCTAATTATAGTAGGTTGCATACATCCCAATTAAACCCATGAACGCAGCATGTGGCGTGTATGTGCACATCATGCTATACAGTTCAGCTAGGGAAGAATTGCCCGCATACAAATCCATCTTCAGTCTAGTATAGCCCCAGGTGAAGCAGGGGCAGCACCATTGATGAATCATATATATATTCGTACCAATTTGATTATCATGTGCGTCCTTTCAGAAGCAGCAGATCAAACTTGGGGGCATAGACCATCCGGGCCACCGCTGCTGCCAAGCTCTCTGCG
This sequence comes from Aegilops bicornis, assembly GCA_021605145.1. NCBI lineage: Eukaryota > Viridiplantae > Streptophyta > Magnoliopsida > Poales > Poaceae > Aegilops > Aegilops bicornis. The sequence goes on along the minus strand of CM038673.1, from coordinate 27,155,094 downwards.
CCGTCTCGCATTTGTGCATATGTCCAAGCATGGTTCCTTCAGGGCCTTGTCGGTGTCGAGAGGTGGGGGTGGCACTCCAAAGTTGAACTGTGACAAGCAACGACATTATTGGACAGTGAGTCTTCGTGGCATTTGGTTGTGAAAAGGGATAAACATGAGCATGCCCGCGAGATTTTTGTTTTAGCTTAGCAATGCATGCATTCCTGAATTTGTTCTACCTGGCAGCTGTAGTCTTCAAAATTCGGCTCCATGTACAGATCGACGCCCATGTGATCCTTGAAGAACGTCTGGAAGATAAAATTCTCTTTTAGGTGAAGGAAGTAAGGTTTTCCGGAAGCTCCAATGCAGGATTCAAACCTAACCATTCAAGGAGCACTTCATGCCAGATCTTGTACAAGTTTGGCTGAGGAAAAGGTTTTCAAGATCTATTCATAACTATGCAACATCGACAGCGCTCATGCAGGTTTCATCAGTAGAAGATCATACAATTCCAGTTTGCTAAATTGATTTCTCACCCCCTTGGGAAACATATAGGTATTGCAGGAAAAACAAATACTATGGAGAAGTACAAATCTGGACATATAACACATAAGACACACCTGGGTTGGCAGTTTGCACGTGTTGATACAGATACCAAGACATTTGCTCTCTTCCAAATATTTACACTTCTCGACAAACACCTGACAATTTCCATGAAGATATATTAGTACTTCGAAAGTATTCGTGAACGAAATGTAAATAGAAGACAGAAGAGACCAATACCCCACTTGACAACGACTTCCCATCGGGCAGTGTTACAGAATTCACTGAACATGTGCCCATCAACCATTGGCACGAAAGCGCTGTTGCTCTAGCTTCACGAGTCAAATGCATCACAAGTAAGAAAAGGACGACCACCGATCATGTTACAGCAAGTCAACTCTGCAGTTGATCTCTACAGGGAACTGAGTACTGGAAGTGTAAGCACGGAGTGCCTGAAATTCTGACTTGCAATGAACTCACCTACCATCATGGATGCAAGTTGGCCATTAGCAATTGGTGCTAAAAGAGCTTTGAAAAGGACTAGCAACAGAGGGGGGAATAGTGCCTGGAGTACACGGACCTGAAATTTGTAAGAAAAGAGACACAGAAAAGGATAGATAAACTGATATTAGCTTTTAAGTCCTGTAAATATGGCAGAAGAGGATTACAGATGAATAACAGAAGTGGCATACAGCTGATTGCTCAGTCTCCGAAGCACTCTTCCCCTTGATCATGAGGCGATTCGCAACTTCGATCAGCCCGTCGTATCCAGGCTTTTGAGAATCCCACCCAACCTCCTACAGCTTTGTGCACAGAGAATGAGAGAAATCAACAGATGTAACAATCACACATCAGTGGAAAGGGTGGGTTTTAGTCTCTGGTTTATCAATTCATCGCGTTCTATCCAACCAGCAAAGATTGAAAATGTTGCATGGGAGTCGAGAAATGAGGTTCAGACTAGCTATTTCATCATTCAGTATCATATCATACTTTCTGCAGTCAACCCCATCAATCGAGAATCATTTCATATCGGCACTAGGCAAAAATCACTTGCATGGTGGGGAGAAGATAGGTAGCTCCTCTAAGTAGAGACAGGAACGGGACGGGTGGATCGATGGAGCTCACCTCCACCATCTTGGCCCGGAAGAAGGCGAGGAGGAAGTCGTCGGCGAAGGAGGGCCGATACTCGCCGCCCTTCCCGGACGGCGGCGCTTCCACCTGAAACAGCACCACGAATCAATAAACTGCAGTGACCCGGCCAGGGCATGGAGGCTGCCTAGAACACCTAATTACGTACTGGTGGCGAGGAGCAGTAGAGCCGAGAGGCAGGCGGCCGGCGGCTGGGTCGCTCGACTGAGGGGGCTGAGAAGGACAGGGCGCGAGGGGGGCGGGATGGAAGGGCGGGGAGGAGGTGGCGGTGGAGATGGCTCGTGGTCGGATTCGCCATGGGCGTGGACTGGACAAGCGCCGGCGAGCGAGCTCCGGCTGTGAGCCCGTGACAAACCGCAGGAATCAACCAGTCAGTGCGTGGTGGATAGCCGGCGGAGGCCCCCACGTCAGAGACCTCCACTAATTCCTTCTATTTATTTTTTTCGCCAGGCCCATGTATCCTTTTGGCCCAAGAAATCAATCCGCCAAGCTAAAAAAAAACAAGAAACGGCATAGACTACCACCAAATTGTCCAAAATGACACAGACTTACCGATTCCTCCCAGTGGAAAAGAACAGAGCCTACAAAAATGTCTTAAGCAAAGAATGTTTTACTAAAACCTGCAATCCATGTACAAGACATGCAAGAGTCTACATCAAATAGAGTAGACTAGTAGTACTCCCTCCGTAAACTAATATAAAAGCGTTTAGAATACTAAAGTAGTGATCTAAACGCTCTTATATTAGTTTACAGAGGGAGTAGAACACAAAGTTTCAGCTATCACATATGTAGGGAATGTGTCTTGTCTTAATTTTTTCAGGGAGCTAGTCTTGACAGGAATGGTTCTAGTTCAAGTCCCCAGATAACTGAGAAAGCCTGAGCAAAGACTCGACAGCATTCTTGGTGGAGTATAACAAGGAAAACAAGAATGTCTACACAGAATCTTGGTGGTGCATGTGAAGAGTAAATCAAAGGAGCATTAACAGTCACTCCAGTTGGTACCAAATAAAGCCTGAAACAATTCTCAGAATACCCCAAACCAGATTAAGATCATCAGTGAACTGTAACAAACGCAAACTTGTCCAAAACATCTTCACAGAGCCCAAGCAGAGTGTTGCCAGCCCGATTGATGCCAGTCCAGCAAGATCTGAAGAGATGATGAAGATTTTTCTTCTCAGTGTGGATCAACTTGACAAAACGAATAAAGTTGAGGAATATAAATTTGAGTGTCAGGTTATTACATCATGTTTTGTGCTGCTCCTCTGCCTTTGCTCTCACTCTGATCCCCAGTCTATGCTGTAAAACAACTGCCTTTCAAGTTGTAAAAGAGAAAGTAGAAGTCGCGGTGGTGGAGCATTTAGGGCACCAAAACCGGACAGGACTGTACATGTGCATAGGAGAAAGTGACTGTTCTAGAGATATTATAAAATCCTGGGTGGTTGGAACAAACCATGCTAGAAAAGCTAGAATTGGTGTTCATTGTGCTTCTTATGGAAAGAGCACCATATCTATACCTTCCCAGTTCAATCAGAAGCCATTATCCCTAAATGCAACCAATTCTGCTAGACTATGTGGTTCACCTTTCCACGCCCAAAGAAGCTTAAAAGATACCCAGATATGAACTGAATGAAAAAAATGAATGACCGGTTTTCCACAAGCAACTAATTTGCATTTACTATACCAGCAAGAGACCCAGATGGCATTGGAATAAATCAACTGTACCTTCCAAGGAGATATACACATCCAATGAATCAACTACTCAACTGTGCTGACTCCGAAAAATTGATACCTTGCAGGGAGTGATTTTATTTGCTCATGATATTTGCCTTCTCTTGAAAATAGACGCATCATCAACAAACCGGTTGAAGCTTCAAGTGAAATGCTCTTCCCATCAACTTTAGACAAATAATTTCCAGCCTTGACTATCTCACCTTTTTCTAGCAACATTCTGATGATATCATTTAACAGAACGGAGCTGGGAGCATACCCACTCGTCTCCATTGATGAAAACATATGATCAGCTTCTTCCATTGATCCTTCTTTTACAAGATTTGTTATCATTATTCTGTAAGTAGAATCATTAGGTACCAATCCATTGGCGGATATTGCAGCAAACAAAATCTTAGCTTCTTCTCTTCTTCGAACCTTGTACATTGCATCAATCATGGTATTGAATATTGTAATATCAAACTTCACATTTGTTGCACCTAATTTGTGGAACAGTATGATTGCTTCCTCAGTGCAATTATTCCTATAAAGTTCTCCAAGAATTATACCATATGTGGAAATGCTCACTGTTGCTCCACTTTCAATCATCTGATGGACAATCTCCGCAGCTTCCTTGCTTCTTCCATGGTTGCAAAGGGAGGCCGCAAATGAGTTGCAAGTAGCATCATCTAGTATTAGGCCCCGGCTTGTCGTTTCTCTGAATATTTTTACTGCATCTTTCCACCAGCCCAAAGAGGAATATCCCTGGATCATACACTTATAAGTTACGTTGTTGGGTCGAACATCATTATCGACCATATGCTGAAGGAACGACTCTGCCTTGTCCATTGCCCTGGCCTTGCAGAGCGCATCAATTATCGAGGTATATGTCACCACATTAGGCTTAACTCCTTGCTGCACCATCTCATTGAACAGATCGCATGCCTTGCTTACTTTGCCTTCCTTACAGAAGCCGTGGATGACCGTGCTATATGCCACCACGTTGGGGGCGCAGCCACCTCCTTCTTTCGACATCATCTGGAGCAGGTCGAGCGCTCGCTGGCTCCTGCTATCGTCACATAAGACCTTCAGAACGACGGAGTATGACAAGGCATCAGGCGCACAGCCGAGTTCAGGCATCCTATGGAGCAGTACGTTGACAGCCTCATCTGTCCGTTTTGCGAGGCAGAAGCACTTGATGAGGGCGTACGCGTCGATGCCGTCCGTCCTCAGGCCCGTCCTGAGGAGGCGGCCGAAGAAGGCAAGCCCCAGGTCAGGGCGACGCGCGCGGCAGCAGCAGCCCATGAGGATGCCGTAGGTGTGGACTGTAAGAGGCGACGCATGCGGGCTGGCTTCTCCGCGCAGGCGGTTGAAGAGAGACACGGCGAGGGCGGGGCTGTCTGTGCAGGCGGCGGAGGCTGGTGCACGGGCAAGGGCGGCGAGGAAGCGGTTCAGGGCTGGACCAGGGACCGGGGTTGCCTGCTGCAGCAATCCGTCGAACAGGTGGTGCGCGTCTGCCGGGCTGAGCGTCCCGGAGCGGACGCGCTCCGTGGCCGCGGCGAGGGCGGCGCTGGGATCCCAGCAGCGTGAGGGCGCAGAGGTGGGGGCGGAGGAGAGGAGGCGGAGGAGGCGCGGCATGGGCGTGGAGGAGTGGAAGCGAGGCATCACTGCCATGGACACCGTGTTTGGTGCTTGTGGAGCGACTAAGGGGCTGTTTGGTTCTAGGCACTCTGTGCATTTTAAAACCGAACCGAAAAACCATACTGAAAATAAACCGAACCGATTTTATGGTTTTTATGGTTTCTGGTTTCGGTATGGTATGAACTTTTCATACCAATTTGAATTTTGGTTTTTATGGTATATATCGAAAAACCGAATGGTTAACCGAATAAATTGAAGTAAAAGTTAAATTTATATTTCTTGAGATGAACAACCGTGCAAGTTGTCATTTTTCTTGTACATGAGTCAAATTCAATACTAAACATGTACATTTTTCTTGTAAGATAGTCATTTTCCCTTTTTAAAATGCTAAACATGTCCATAACCATCAACAGATGAATCAATGCATGCATATATACTTATATATATAGTCATATACTATTTGTGTAAAATAGTATGTGTTTTGAGTCATAGATTTGTACATTATTATTATGTTATTTTCAAATTCGCGTAAACTTTGGTTTTTATGGTATATACCGAAATCATACCGAAATAATTTGGTATATATCAAAACCAAACCGTATTTTATTTTCATACCGTATTTACGGAAATATTAATACCGTGCAAACCGAAACATGTAAACATAATAAACCGAACGCACAGGGTGACCTAGCATTGCTACACTTTGCCACACATTTTTGTCAACCTTACCTAAGCTTAGTTTATTAAAATGAGAGCCATAAGTTGGCAAGACTAAAGAAATCTTGCCACACTTTTTATGTGTATGACATATGGGGCTCAAGTGTGGCTTGCCTAAGGTGTGGCTTGAACCAAACACCTAGCTAAGTTAGTCAAACTTGCTTAACCTTAGGTGTGGCAACTTTTGGCAAAGTTAGTCACAAATCAAACAGCCCCTAAGTTTTTTTACCGGAGCCGGTACCTACCGGTGCAACATCCACCATTGCTGCTTTTTTGGAGATTCGTGCCCCCTTTTGTTGTATAAGAGACATGGATAGAATACACACATGAATACATGTGAATATTTGCATAACTTGTCATCTTTTGTCAGGAGATACACATATTTCACTCAAATTGAAAAACATATTTCACTCAAATTGAAAAATGTACGACAAGACCAGTTGCATGCAAGTTAAATATTCCCTCTCTCTCCATCAAAATACTTCCATTTAATTTCATTGTGAAATTTTGGATCATGGATATCTTTTTAATGACAACTCCTATTTTGAATTTCTTATATATATTTGAATTGCTAGCAAGAAGAGCTTCAGAACAAGATCAATTATGGATACATTCAAACTAGCTTTAATTTAGCTGATTTTTAAAATCATATTTCACTCAAATTGGAAAACATATTTCACTCGTATTGAAAAGCATATTTCACTTATCTTTTTTAGTTGATTCAAAATAACAATTCACTCATTTAAAAATATGAATTCACTCATATGAAAAGACAGATTTCACACATTAAAAAAACATATTTATAACAATATGAATTCACTCATTTAAAAACATGATTCCATTCATTTCGAAAACTGATTCACTCATTTTATAATACAGATTTCACTGCTTTAAAATAATGCATGCATATTTAAATTTTATAGTTTCATATTTCACTTGCAATTATATTTCCTAAATATCAGTTTCACAATCAAGAGTAAGCAGCTTCACGAACATAATCAATTTCACACATAGGAACAATCTATTTCATAAAATTGGTTTCATTGAATTCAAAAAACCTATTTCAGTTAATTGAAATAACTCATTTCGTAAAACTGATTTCACTCATTACAAAATGTATCTCAAAAACTAATTCCACTTTGTATTTATGAAATATATTCAAATGTATTTCAATCAACTCAAAAGTTAGTTTCAAACGTTTGAAATATAAATTTTAACTTGAAATAAGTGACATTTAATTGAAATAAAAAACAATTTCACTCGCTCCATAAAATAGATTTTGCTCATTTATAAAAAAATTGAAATAATCTATCTCGCATGTTTTAAAATGACTAGTTTCACATTTTTCTAAATTACAAGTTAAACATATTTCACAATGAAATCTGTTTCATATGCATGAAAACAGAACGTACTCATTTGAAAATTTTGGTTTCGCTCAAATACTTATTTCGTGTATTCAGCAAAACATGTTTCACTCATTTGAAACGTTGAAACTAAAAATATGTTTGAATGTTTTCAAGATTAATCTTGTTCTGAAGGTCTTGGCATCAGGAGTTCAAATATATAAAAAGTTTCAAAAATGAAGTTGCAGTTTAAAATATATGAATGAATGAAATTGCCAAAGAGAAAATAAAGGGCATAAGTTAGTCTGGCATGTGATGCATCTTCTGTAAGTGAGAATGAGGAGAGAGAATGGACCATGCATGCGTCAAGTAGAACTTTATTGTTGACATGGGCCCCTTTCATCTGACATTGATTTGACTATTAATAAAGATACAAGAGATGAGTTGTTATTATACACATCTATACATTGTCTGTGGGCTCCCTATAGCACGAATCACTGCGCATGTGAACGATGGATGATTCGCCGGTAGCTCCCTGCACCGGTAAAAAGAGCTTTCTGGCTTGTGGAGTAGCTGAGCGTTTTCTTTTTTGGACTTAGAGCATCTACAACCACATATGACAAATACGACCCCTCAAACACCCGCGGGGGCGTCCGCGGGAAGTGATCAGGCACGCCTCAAATTTTACTTGTTGCATCCGGACATCTCATACTAGATTCTCAAATTCATACAAAGACATGCAAACTAAAATAAACCTACATACTACGTCGATCAACTAGCTACTCGTCGTCGGAGATGTCGACGATCTCCATGCCTGGCTCCGGCAGCATGGGCGGCAGCTGCAGCTCCGCCTCCTCCGACGCCTCCAGCTGCTCCGCTTCGGCCTCCTCCGCCTCTATCTCCGCGTCGAGCTCGTCGAAGAGCATGTCGATCTCGCCTGCTGCCGCCGGAGGAACGCCCGGTTGGCCTCCACAAAGGCCTCATCCTGGATGGACTCCAGGATGGCCTGCTGCTTGGCCATCTCGTCGGACTGGGCGACGGTGAACTCCACCTCCGCCTGCTCCATGTTGAAGACCGGCACCTGCTGGTTCGGCTCCTCCCCCTCCTCCTCGTCCTACACCTCCATCGGAACCATCTTCTCCTCCTCCTCCTGCTCCAGCGAGTTTAGAGGCAGCCTGTCAGCGATGCGGTCGACGCGCGCGGCTTCCCTTGCCCGGATTTGCTGCTGGATCTCGTAGCGGTGCTCCGATGTCAGCATGGCATAGTACGTGACCTTGCTCTGGACCATGGTGGAGTGCCAGAGCGTGGACAGAGTGCCGGAGCGGGAGAGGGGGGAGGTGGATGGGCTCGTACTGGCGGCACGGAGAGGGGGAGGGGGTTGGGTTAGGTCTGCGGACACCGGCCGGCTTAAATAGCCAGATTTCGTCTTGGGCGGCGAGCCGGAGCGGCGCCACGCGGCGTTCACACCGCAGCGACGGACACGGCGGCCGTCAGACCACCGGGTTTCCCGGCGTTTTCGTGCGGGGTCACGCCGTCAGGCCGACGTGGCGGGCGTGCCCGGACACCCCATATCCGCCCCATATTTAGGCTGGATATGTGGGGTGCCGGTCAGCCCAGGCATTTGAGAGCCGTTTGAGAGGCCCATCTGGGTCACTGTAAACTTCTTGTATGGGGCGTAGTGTTTTCACGAAATTTTCAACAAAATCAAAGGGCGGGCTGCAAACCAAACCATCACGCCTAAATCAAGGGTGGATTATGTAGCACTAGAGGATGGCCCTACGCTTGGTTAAGTTTAGAATCCAAATAACTCCCGAACGTTCGGATTTTGAGCATTTCGTTCCGAATGTTTTTACATGGCAACTTTAGTTCATATGGGATGACAACTTTGTCCTTTTTCGTTTTTTTGTCAGAAAATTGCCATGTTTCCCTACTCTCACGCAAACTAAACTTGCCACCTAAAATGTTCGGGTTGCCATGCTTAAATCCCGAACGTTCGGGAGTTCTCATTACCGTTAAGTTTCTGCAACACAAACAATTCAACTAGTACTGTCAAAAAATAAATTCAACTCACGAGGAGCCAGCAAGGTTTCTAATTATAAAAATCATCACATGTAGTGGAAGTTGTGGCATCCTCCTTTGTTAGTGGTCTTCAGGTTGCACCAACAACTTTTTCGAGGAAACATATCGGCTTAGAATCCCTCGACGCATGAATATTGCGACTGAACATTTTTTTTTCTTTGTTTACCATCTGCCCTGAACAATCTTCATACAGCCCCCACAAAAAAGTAAAGAACAATCTTCATACAGGGAAATGATCCTCCCTAGGACACCTGCCTTCTCAAATTGAAATGTTCATCAACACCACAGGATCATCCTCATATAATGGTTTATGCCAAGAGCAGTAGCACACTAGTGAACGCCATCAATGGATCTAGCTCATTCACCTAATTAATAAACACGGACAGGCCCTCAGCATAGATGATAGCTATGGAGATAACAGTTTTATAAGGAACGATAAATGAGCTTATGGGCTGAACTGTCTTTTAATCTCATCGGAATTTTGACTATCAGGGTGAGGGTCACCATTGCTTCCCCATACGGATAACGTATCTGTTTTCAGAAAATTCAGTACCACATCCTTAACTCGCTGCCCAAAAAGATCCCATAATGTCTTGTAAAAAACAGCTTACGGCATTCCATGATACAATTAAGAGCATCTTTTATTTGTTCCTCACTATTAGGATGCCAGCAGCATGTGTTTCATCTCATGTGTTATCCTTGGCTCAATAGCATTTGGCAGCTCTAGCTATCTGGAACCTGCATGGGAAGTGAAATGGCCTTTCTAGTAGTTACTACCAAGAGATTTTAACTACAAGAGAAATGACCATTTTAACATCACCTTTCAGCTTTTCAAAATTTGTTAGTTTTCATCCTCTCTGAAAAACAGGAAAGAAGTATGAAATACTCCGATTTCCTTGTACAGCAAATCATTGTGAGCATACTGTTCCCAGTACAGGTTATGCTGATCCTTAGGTCTCTCCAACTTGTACTTTGGTAGTTGTTTACGAGAGCTTAGCAATGTCGTGCGCGTATTCTTCTTTAGCACTTTCCTGGCATAGAACATGCACATAGAGCATAGAGGCAACATCAATGTGAACCTCCATTCCTCCAAAACCACAGACCAAAAATACACAAGACTTTTTATCAGGGTGCATCATCTATTCTGGAAGTCATACCTACAATTAATATTTGAGGTTGGTACATCATAACCCTTCGTGATGGTGTACCCAAATAAAAATACTCTATGGCAGTACGAGATTACAACAATATTACTTGGAGGAATCTTCAGACATTGGATGGAATTGTGCAGGCATATGTCTAGTACTCCGTATTTCATTTCAGATGCATCAGGCTATTAACAATGATGCAAATCCCATCCTAAAACATGAAAAACAATAACAATTAGTATTCATCACATTTTATATGCTAAACGCTCATTGCTTACTCATCATATAAAGTGCACCATGTAAATGGTACTAGAATTACAATTGTAGTGGGTTTAGCCTAGCATAGTCATGTAGTTAGTTATTTCGATAATCATAGTGCACATGTTGGATACTTGTATATCATGTAGTGTGGTGCCTAATTTGCAAGGGAAACAGAAGTTTAAGAAAGAATTACACAGTTTATGGTTTGCAGTTGAATAACAAATTAAGAAATTGGATGATTGAACAACTCTATTAATTAATATATAACAAGAAAACAAAAATGAACTGAATGAAAGAATGACTGACCGATTTTCTACAAGCAAGTAATCGGAATTCCTTAACCCAACAAGAGGGCCTGATGGCACACAATAACTGAACTGTGCCTTCTGAGGAGTTATGCCCAAACACAATGCACTACTCAACTGTAGCTCCACCAAAAAATTGATACTTTACAGGGAGCAATTTTATTTTCTCCCTATATTTGCCTTCCCTTGAAAAGAGACGTATCAGCAGCGAAGTAGTTGAAGCTTCAAGTGAGATGCTCTTGCCATCAACTCTAGACATATAATGTCCAGCCTTGACGACCTCACCTTGTTCCAATAATATTCTGATGATACCATTAATAAGACGAGAGTCCGGAGCACAACAGCTCTTCTCCATTGATGAGAGCATGTTTTCAGCTTCTTCCACTAATCCTTCTTTTAGAAGATTTGTTATCATTGTGCGGTAGGTAGAAGCATTAGGTACCAATCCACTGGCCGATATTGAAGCAAACAAATCATTAGCTTCTTCTCTTCTTTGAATCTTAAACATTGCATTGATCATGGTATTGAGTATTGCAACATCCAATTTTATATTCATTGCACGTACTTTCTGGAACAGCGTGATTGCTTCATCGGCGCAATTATTTCTACAAAGTCCTTCAAGAATTATAGCGTATATTGAAAGGCTCACTGTTGTTCCACTTTCAATCATCTCATGGATCATTTTCTTCGCAGAAGCAGTTCTCCCAGCACGAAACAACCCATTTAGTAAGGTGACATATGTAGCAGTTGTAGGTTTAATTTTGTTATGCATCATTTCTCTGAATAGTGTCAACCCATCATCAATCCTTCCATTTCTAGAATAGCCATCAAGAAGGGTAGTATATGTATAAACATCAGGCTCAATGCCAGCTGATACCATGGCATCAAGTACTTTGAATGCTTTATCCATCTTGCCAACTAAACAATATCCGTCAATCAGTGAACTAAATATAATAACGTCAGGCCTCTCACCAATGTTTATAGCCAAGTCGAAGATCTGTATGCATCTGTAACTCTTCCTTCTTTGCATAGACTGTTTATTACTGAGCTGAAGAACACAATGTTTGGACGAGGCATACCTTTGTTCATCATTTCAGAAACCAGCTCCTTCACTTTCCCCAAATCACCATGTGTACAGAAGGCCTGAATTAGGGATGTATAAATAGCCACGTCCGGTTGTAATTGTAATCCCGTAGCAATCATCTCATTTAATTTGCCCATTGCATCAGACAGCCTACCCATTCTGCAAAGTGCAGCTATTACAGTTGCATACGTGCATACATTCGGACTCACTCCTTGTTCCCGCATTTTGGTAAATATGAGCATAGCTTCATGCATCATTCCACATTTAGCATATGCATCAATTAATATGTTGAAAACATTGCAGTCAGCTACAATACCATTGTCTTCCATTGAATTAAAGAGATTAATCATATCAGCTAAGCATCCTTCGGTAGCATACCCGTGAAGAAGAGTAGAGTACACGACGATATTAGGTTTGAGGCCATTGGAGGTCATGGAGTCAAAAAATTCTGCAGCTTCTTTGCTTCTTCCATTCTTGCAAAGGGAGTACATGAATTAGTTCCATGTATACATATTTGATCGAACACCATTATCAACCATCTGCTGAAGGACCAGCTTTGCCTTGTCCATTGCCCTGACTTTGCACAAGGCATCAATAATCGAGCTATATGTCACCACATTAGGCACAATCCCTTGCTGCATCATTTCATGGAACAGATCGCATGCCTTGCTTACTTTCCCTTCCTTAAAGAAGCCATGTACGATTGTGCTATATGCCACCACACTGAGGGAGCAGGCACCTCCTTCTTTCCTCACCATCTGGAGCAGGTCGAGCGCTTGCTGGCTCCTGCTGTTGTCACATAAGCTCTTAAGTACTATAGAGTATGAGATGGCATCAGGCAGACATCCGAATTCGGACATCCTATGAAGCAGCACGTTGATAGCCTCATCTGTCCGTCTTGCGTGGCAGAGGCACTTGAGGAGGTTGTTGGCGATGATCTGGTCTGCCTTGAGGCCCATTCTGAGGAAGCGGCCAAAGAAGGCAAGGCCTAGGTTCGGGCGGCATGCACGGCAGCAGCTGTCCATGAGGATGTTGTATGTGCAGACTGTGGGCGGCACCACCCGCGGTCCTGCTTCTTCTCGGCAGACGCGGTTGAAGAGGCCGAGAGCAAGGGAGGGTCCATCTCTGAGAGCAGCAGAGGCCGGAGCACGGGTGAGCGCGGCAAGGAAGCCGTTGAGGGAGCGCTCGGGGACGGGGTTGGCCTGCAGTAGCAATTCGTTGAACAGGTGGTGTGCGTCTTCAGGCCTGAGCGTCCCGGCGCAGACGCGCTCCGTGGCCGCGGCAAAGTGTTATGCCCTGGGCGAGATCGAGCTAAGAGAATTGGGGATCCGAGCGCTCAGGGTTCGTCACCGGAGACGCGTGAGAGTATCAGGACGAATATGCGAATCTATATTAGCTGTAAAGTATTTGGTTGATCACCACATATAAATGGCATGCCTTACAAAGGAAGAGGAGTGGCTTTATATAGCCAGCCGGTAAACAGTACGGCACGGGAAACTAAACAGTAATGGAAAACGGTTTGTTCGGAGGGCGAGCGCAGTGAGCCGTCCGATTCTTCTTCGAGCTTCGATCCTAGCCGAGCGTTAACTGAAGATAACTGAAGATGCCTACGTTGAACTGCAGCTTGTTGTGGTCTGACAATACTCCCCGCTGAGAGCGAACTTGTCCTCAAGAAGCTTGGCGATTGAACCAGCGATCCACCGTTTGTTTGAAGAAAGCTGGGAAAACCTTCTTCATGAAATCAGCATCTTCCCAGGACGCATCTTCAGGAGGCAGGTTCTCCCACTGGACTAACCACTGAACCACAGCCACATTGTTGCGGGGTATCTGCCGCGTCTCGAGCACCCATGATGGTTCAGTGCGCACACGTCCGTCCGGCCCGATCAAAGGCAGGTCAGCACAAGGAACTGCTTGAGGTCTCAAGTGTTTCTTGAGTTGGCTGACGTGAAAGACAGGATGTATAGCAGCGTTATCCGGCAACAGCGGTTTATAGGCCACATTTCCCACCCTTGCTATTACTCGGAACGGGCCATAAAACTTGCTCTGGAGCTTGATATGAGAACGAGTGCCAAAAGCATTCAACCAATACGGCTGCATTTTTAGATACACCATATCTCCCTCTGAAAACTGTCGCTCAGAACGTTTAAGGTCAGCATACTTTTTCATCCTTGCTTGAGCATTGGCCAGATTGGTTTTCAATTGCTGCCACATGGCATTTCTGTCCCCCAAAAACTCTGTTGCTTCTTGGTTAGTAGTCGCAAGTGCTGCTGGCAGTTGGAGGTCAGGAGGGGGATAACCATACAGCGCCTGAAAGGGGGCTTTCTGCAGGGATGAATGAAAAGAAGTGTTGTACCAATATTCTGCCATGGATAGATGCAGTGCCCATTTCTTCGGATCCAGCGATGTCATACAACGCAAATAATTCTCAATGCACTGGTTGACACGTTCCGTTTGCCCATCAGACTGTGGATGGTATGCTGAACTGTAACACAGCTCAATCCCCATAGCAGCAAAAATGTCTTGCCACAATTTACTTGTGAAAATGCAGTCCTGTCAGAAACAATAGCAAGAGGGGGGCCATGTAACTTCATAACATTATCAATGAATGCTCGAGCCACTGTCTGAACAGTGTAAGGATGTGACAAAGGAATGAAGTGAGCAAATTTCGACGGTCTATCCACCACCACAAATATCACCTCTTTCCCATTGGATTTGGGCAGACCCTCAATAAAATCCATGCTGATATGTGTCCACACCATGTCAGGAATATGAAGTGGGTCTAAAAACCCTGGATATGGGCAGGTTTCCCCCTTGTTTTTCTGACAGACAGGGCACAACAGAACAAAGTTGTCCATGCCCTTCTTCATCTCGGGCCAATAAAACACTTGTTTCAATCTCTTGTAAGTTGCTTTCATGCCAGAGTGGCCCCCAATAGCAGAAGAATGCAGTGCCTGCATAATCCTGTTTCTCAATTCAGTGTCTCTGCCCACATAAATTTTCCCTTTGTGTCTGATGATTCCATGATGAAGAGAGTTATTGTTGACAGTATGAGTTGCAGTGACTAACAGCTGCTCCCACAATTTCTGACAGTGGGGGTCATTGATGTAGGAGTTTTCAACTTCAAAGATCCATTGAGGAGTAGCTAAAGAAATTGCCATGCAAGAGTATTTTCTAGATAGTGCATCAGCCACTATATTCTCTTTCCCCTTTATGTATTCCAGCTGAAAGTTAAACTCCAGTAATTTGAGCATTAACTTGTGCTGAATACTAGTGGAAATCTTCTGATCTGTCATGAACTGCAAGCTCTGGTGATCAGTTCTGATAATTAGATCATTACCCAAAAAATAATGTCTCCATCTTTTCAAAGCTTCCATGATTGCTAGTGCCTCCTTCTCATAAGTGGACAATGCAGCATTTTTAGGACACAACACTGAACTGTAGTAAGCAATTGGTTTACCTTGTTGCATCATAACAGCTCCCAATCCAGTTCCTGAAGCATCAGTTTCAAGCACAAAGGGAGAAGGAAAATCAGGATTTTCCTTGAGTGGAGCATAAATCATTGCCTGTTTTAAATCCTGAAAAGCTTGTGTCTGTGCAGAAGACCACACAAAGCTATATTTCTTGGGAATATTGTGTAGAGGTCTAGCTATGCTCCCAAAGTTCTTGACAATTCTCCTGTAATAGCCACATAATCCCAGGAAACCTCTCAACTGAGTTGGTGTTGTTGGTGTTGGCCAATCAGCAACTGCAGAAATTTTGGCTGGATCAGTGGATACTCCCTCACCAGAAATAATGTGACCCAAGTAGGACACCTGAGGAACAACAAACACACATTTGGACCTGTTCACAAACAGTTGGTGTTCCTTGAGGAGTTGTAGGACTGATATGTTCCTGGTGCTCTTCCAGAGTTTGACTGAAGATTAGTATATCATCAAAAAATACTAGCACAAATTTCCTGAGATAAGGACCAAAGATCTTGTTCATCAAAGCCTGAAAAGTCCCTGGTGCATTGGTAAGACCAAAAGGCATTACTAAAAACTCATAATGCCCAAAGTAAGTTCTAAATGCAGTTTTGGGGATATCGTTGTCATTCATTCTGATCTGATGATAGCCTGATCTCAGGTCTAATTTGGTGAAGAATTTTGCTCCATGGAGCTCATCCAACAAATCCTCACTAACAGGAATGGGGAATTTGTTTTTCACAGTTGCTGCATTTAATTTTCTGTAGTCAATACACATTCTCCAAGACCCATCTTTCTTCATAATCAAGATAGCTGGGGATGAGTAAGGACTTTGACTTTCTCTTATCATCTTAGATTGTAGCAAGTGGTGAATTTGTTTCTCCATCTCATTCTTCTGCATGTGAGGAACTTTATAGGGCCTAGAATTAGGAGGTACAACATCAGGTTTGAGAGGAATCTCATGATCTAATTCCCTCACTGGAGGCAGACCTTGTGGCTCCTTGAAAACCTCCTGAAATTCTTGCAAGACTTCCATAACTACAGGGGGGTACTGTCCTTTGTGTCAGGTGCAAGAGTGGTATCTTCTGCTAATTGGAGCACAAAAGCAGGGGCACCACTGAGGAGCATCTATTAAGTTCCAAAGCATCAATCTGGTTAGTTGCAGTCAGTGTTTCACAAGCTGGAATGGTCACCGAATTACTCTGATTATGACAGATAATAAGCTGTCTGGGATCATAAGAAAATGCTACAGGGTTGTGCTGTGCCATCCAATCTGAACCTAGTACAATATCATGTCCTCGTAGGTCTAATACTCTGAAATGATGCTGAAACTGAGTGTTACCAGCAGTAAAAGTAGTGGTAGGAATGTATGATCCTGACCACAACTTTCCTCCTCCAGCAACAGTTACTGCTCTTGATTGATCTTTGATGATTGTGCAGGAAGTTTGGAGGGCAAAATGTAAGCTCATAAAGTTGGAATTACTGCCAGAATCCACTAAGGCAATAGCTTGTTTCCCTCCCACAGAGACAGCTATGGAAATGGTATTAACGCTGTCTGCCTGCAGAGCTTGTAAAGAAATCCTCATGCATTGATCTTCTGCCACATGTTGCTCTTCATGTTCCTGTTCTTCTATTTCTTCTTGTTCTTCTGAATTGTCAATAGGTGGCTCACCTGTAAGAACATTAATCATAGGTGCTTGCTTGCACTTGTGTCCATGGAACCACTGATCCCCACACCTCCAACATTTGCCTGCTTCCCTGGCCCTCTGAGTTGTGACAGGAGGTTTAAATTCATTGGGTTTATCAGGCTGTGAAGTGTGCTGCTTAGGAAACAGAGTAGATGTTTTTGCATTAGCAGAGTACTGTGGGAATTGCTTCTTGAGAGGTGCTCCTTGCTCAATATCAATTGCTAACCAGAAAGCATCAGTCAGGGTAACAGGTCTGAGAGGCCTCAGCTGGAACTTCAACTGTGATCTAAGCCCATTAACATAGCATCTCACAAACCAACTTTTCGAAATCTCAGGGTTTTCCTGCTGAACTTCGGCCATAAGCTCCTCAAACTGCTCAAAGGTACTGCCACCTTTCTGATTAGAGTGTTCTGCTTCGCAGAATGGAACTTCTCTGTTAGATCATAGGAGCTGGAGGATGAAAACCTGTGTAGAATTTCAGTGCAGAACTGAGACCATGTAGGTTTCTTTGCCAATATACTAGAACGCCTGAGCCAAATATCTGCTTTGCCCACCACATGCATTTGAGCAAGATTGACTTTATATTCAGTAGGTGTACCTGACATTTGGAAAAACTTATCACACTGTCTGATCCATCCTCCTGGATTATCCCCATCAAATGAAGGGAAATCCAATCTTGGTCCTTTAGTGATCGATTTCAGAAACTGGGTACACATTTCCTGTTCATACTGTTGGTAGAAATCCTCCCAATGTGTTCTAACTGTTGGTGGCTGAAAATTATTGAACACCGCCGTGTGAGCCGTTCTGTAAGTAGCTGTGGGTGTTGCATTGCCCGACTGTGTTTCACGTCTTGGTGCATCTGCATAGCCCGGAGGAGCTGATCTAGTTGGTACTCAAACAGGAGGTAAACTGGCCGGTAATTGGAGGGCACACTGCTTTGTTTTCTCTTGTTCTAGTGCTAGACGCTTGCGCAGCTCTTCAGTCAACGGTCTTGTGGGTTCAGCCTCAGCTGCATCCTTGGACGACTGAGGAATATCCAGATCTACCACTGTCTGAGCCGTAGTTGGTTGCGCAGGACTTGGAACACGAGTGCTGCTGAAGCTTTTCAGTATATCTGCCATAGTTGACAGCTGCGTGTTCAGGGCCGTCACCACGTCCTGTACGCCTGTCATTGCTTTGGCCATGGTATCCTGCTTGAGGTTCATGGCGTGGACGTCCTTGCGCAGGTCATCCAGCTCACCACGCATCTCTGCCGTGCCCTCCCGAGTTTGAACCACCTCTCCCTTGAGTGCCAATAGTTCTGCAACATCGTTTTCGTCCAAGCTCGGCTTGGAACAACCCATAGCGA
Organism: Aegilops bicornis; assembly: GCA_021605145.1. Taxonomy (NCBI): domain Eukaryota; kingdom Viridiplantae; phylum Streptophyta; class Magnoliopsida; order Poales; family Poaceae; genus Aegilops; species Aegilops bicornis. Next base: position 27,136,641 of record CM038673.1, on the reverse strand, counting down.
TCACGATCCGAGAGGAATTTTACACCCAGCACGCTGGAAACCCGACGGATCTGAGATGTAAGCGACCACTGACGAACTCCCTCTTGCTGCAACACCACCCAGAAGAGGAATCTGGAATTTTACCACAGAAATAGGAAATTCCCGCAACCAAATCCTGATCCCGAGCTATCGCCGAATAAGTCTACCGCTGCCAGCGCCACCACACCGCCCCCATCGCCGCCCTGTACTGCCGCCCAAGATTTCGCCGCCAAACGTGGGAGGGAAGGGAGGGAGGAAAAAATTTCCTGCGCCGCTACTCTACTCGCCGAAGATCAGCCTGGCTCATGATACCAATTGGTATGCCCTGGGCGAGATCAAGCTAAGAGAATTGGGGATCGGAGCGCTTAGGGTTCGTCACCGGAGACGCGTGAGAGTATCAGGGACGAATATGGGAATCTATATTAGTCGTAAAGTATTTGATTGATCATCACAGAGTAAATGGCATGCCTTACAAAGGGAGAGGAGTGGCTTTATATAGCCAGCGGCAACAGGTGACGGTAAACAGTACGGCACGGGAAACTAAACAGTAACAGAAAACGGTTCGTTCGGAGGGCGAGCGCAGCGAGCCGTCCGATCATTCTTCGAAGCTTCGATCCCGCCGAGCGTTAATCAAGATAATCAAGATGCCCGCGTTGAACTGCAGCTTGTTGTGGCTCGACACAAAGGCGGGTCGGGGTCCCAAAGAGCGTGAAGGCGGCGAGGTGGAGGAGGAGAAGGCGGCGACGGGCGGCAAGTGAGGAAGTTGTGCAAGGGCGAGGTGGAGCAGAGGCGAGGCATAGGGCATTCGGGCATGGGCGCATGGCCTTCGTTTTCTCGCGCTGGTGAGGTAGCGATCACAGATCCGGGAGTAAGAGCCGAGAGGAGCTTCTTTTTTTGGGTAAATTTTTTTGAGATTTTTTTTTCGGGTAATAAAAGCGGAGTCTGATTCATGGTCTCAGTAAGGCCTGGTCCAGTTAAAGGTCTCGACCCGTTTGGATTCTTATTTCTTTCGCAATTTATTGCTCTTATTTGTTTGTCAGTGGAAACAATAACACTCCTGAAAAGCTATAATCCCTGAGAGTTTTCTGAACATTTACTTTTCCTTAGCTAAGATTACACTAATCTTGCACCTCCAGAATTTAGTATTTATATCAACAATTCCGCTCTAGCTCCGCCAATGAACATTAACCAATCAAATTGTAGGCATCACTCGGCATGCATATACGTACTACTTCTTCCGTTTCAAAATAGTTGAATTTTTAGGTTTATCTTAAGTCAAATATCTTTAAGTTTGACCAAATTTATTAAAAAATAACACTAAATTAGTTTTATTAGAATCATTATAAGCTATATTTTCATACTATACATAATTTTTATTGTATAAATGTATACATTTTTATGTAGCTTGAGAGCTCTTTGTGCGGTCCCTTTTTTCATGGATGCCTCGGCGAGTTGGAGATGAGTCATGAGTGGCTTACTCGAATAAGGAAAAAATCTATTACTGCAAAATCTCACCTTGTGCGTCAAATTTCTTGGCAAGCCCATCAATCATTTGCATGGTGAGTGTCCACCCGTGATGGGCTTCCCAACGTCCACAAGGGTGCCGAGGAGACATTGTAGCCGAGAGCACTAGGCCGCAATGGTCATGTCACCATAGAAATTGATACGGAACATCTAGCCAAAGTGTGTCGCTTGTGCTGCCTAGCTAGTTATCGAGGAAGAAGAGGCGCAACGCGAACCATGCAGTGAAGGAAGACGTGTTATTCTCCATGATGGCGCCAGTCGTCGCATGTCATGGAATGAATCCACATGGCGATGGAGACATTAATGTTGAGCCAGTCCTCATCAGCCGAGTCTTCATCTGTCTTGGTCTCCACATGATCCCAGGCATGGAACTTGTTGAGGAAGAAGAGCATGTAGCGGCGCCAACAAGGAAATCATGGACAGTGAGGCTGAAGGAAGAACCTGACGTCGAAGGGGTCAGGGAGGACGACGGTGATAGTATCGGGGTCGAGGAGAGTGTCGTGATTTTGGGGACTGACTTGGGCACGGGAAGATAGTTTGTTGGAGGAGAGGGTAGGGCAAGAAGAGTTACCGGTGGCTGGGTAACGCCAAGGCCGGCAGTGTACATGGTGCCCTAGGAGGCAGCAATCGTGGCAACGCACGGGCATCCCCCCATTTTCATTTTGTTGTTGGTCTCTTCTCCACAATTATGATGGTTTGGGAGACACGGAATTCCATTGTGCCTTTATTCATCAAGGAGGCCCTCAAGCTGTAGCTGCGGTCCGAAGGATGGTTGTAGGCAGTGGCGGAGACAGGGGTGGCAGCAGGGCCCCCACCCCCCTAACATCCTTGAATTCGGGCTAATATGCATGCCAGCAAGTGATTAATTCCTGCTGAAATGGTGTAATTTGATGGGCTGGCCCTCCCCAACAAAGCTAAATAACACTTGGCCCCCTTATTCAACATTTCTAGCTCCGCCACTGGTTGTAGGTTTCAGTGCAAAAATGCTAATGTGAGGCACACTTCCAGACTACTGTTCAACAAGGTTAATTTCCTGGTTTGTTGTTGATGCGCTCTTGACCTTGGTTGATTTGGTTTCCATGTTTCCATCTTTGGTGACAAATGAATTTTGGACTCAAAACTTAGCTTTGATTAAAAGAATAAGCTGAGACTGATTTACCATGCTCACCAACTAAACTTGCCATCCTTGAAGAATATAATTTGCCTTACAAAACGTTTGATTTGCCATGATAAAAAATTTGACATCAAAATTGTAGTGGAGTCTTTCCTTTACATAGAAGACATGGCTGAGGAGTCAAAGAAAAAACATTTGCATTGATCCGAAGGAAAATAACCATTTACTACTTCATCCGGGTTTACTAGTCCTCCTTGTATTTTAGGTCATTTTTTTGCGCGGGATTTTAGGTCATAATTTTAACTAATAAAATATAAGTCTAATAAAATATAAGTTATATATAGGGAAAAAATGTATTAGAAATTACATTCAAATACAAATTCAACAATATAATTTTTTGGTGACATGCATTAAAATTTTGCTAGTTAAATATGTGGTCACAGTTTGACCCATACTACAATGCCGTCTCAAAAAATTCAGAGTAAATGAGTGGGCTGTGCTTCTCATCCTTGTAAGATGTAATTTCCAAAGAGAACCCGAATCTAGCATCTGAGGGAAAAGCTTCGCGTCTCCCTCTTTAAAAAGCTCCCCCCGTACGCAGCACCAGCACACACAGACACAGTCTCACTCTCACAGAAAGGAAACCATCGTCCAGGGCACGCAGGCGAGCGATGGCGAGCCTGAGCGTGCCTCCGGTGCTCACGCCTCCGCGCGATGATGCCGTCGCTCTGCACAAGGCCTTCAAAGGTACGTACACAGATAGATGCTACGAACGATGAACTGTTCCTTCCATCCTCTCTAGCAGTAGCAACAACCGATGCTGTCAGTGTAACGGCCGGTGGTGGTCTTGTATTGTGCAGGGTTCGGCTGCGACAGCACGACGGTGACCAACATACTTGCTCACCGCGACTCGGCGCAGCGCGCACTCATCCTGCACGAGTACAAAGCCATATACCATCAGGATCTCTACCATCGCCTAGGAACTGAGCTGAGTGGCAACCACAAGGCACGCAAAATGAACTAGTAGTACATGTTTCCATATCTACACATCCTAGCTACGGATACATACATATTCTTTGTCTTAAAACTGAGTGGAGTACTGCTCCCGAAACGAACCTGCATGGCCGTGGTTGCAGAATGCTATGCTGCTTTGGGTCCTCGACCCCGTGGGGCGTGACGCGACCATACTCAACCAGGCTCTCAACGGCGACATCACCGACCTGAGAGCCGCCACCGAGGTAATCTGCTCCAGGACGCCGTCGCAGCTGCAGATCATGAAGCAAACCTACCGCGCGAGGTTCGGTTGCTACCTCGAGCATGACATCACCGAACGCACCTACGGTGATCATCAGAAGGTTAGTCTTGTTCCTTGTTTCCATCATCATCACATACGTGCCTTTTCTTGATCTGTTTTGCCTTTGAATCTATCGTCACTACTGTCTAATTATTCGGGTGTTGATCAATGCAGCTTTTGCTTGCGTACCTGGGAGTCCCACGCAACGAAGGCCCGGAAGTTGATCCTTCGGCGGTGACAGACGACGCGAGGGAGCTGTACAGAGCCGGCGAGAAGAGGGTGGGCACAGATGAGCGGGCCTTCATCCGCATCTTCACCGAACGCAGCAGGGCACACCTGGTGTCCATCGCCAACGCTTACCAGCACATGTATGCCCGGTCCCTGGAGAAGGTGATGTTGGTCTCCAACTTGCTTGAAACTCCTCTCATCTTCCTTCCATGTGCAAATCAGGCCCAGAAAATAAATAAATAAAGGTATTGATGCTCACCGAATTTGCAGGCCCTGAAGAGTGAGACGACAGGGAACTTCCAATTCGGGCTGCTGACCATCCTCAGGTGCGCCGACACTCCGGCGAAGTACTTTGCCAAGGTCCTGCACAAGGCGATGAAAGGCCTGGGCACCAGCAACGCGGCGCTCATAAGGGTGGCGGTGACGAGGACCGAGGTCGACATGAAGTACATCAAGGCAGAGTACCACAACAAGTATAAGGGGTCGCTGGCTGAAGCTATCCACTCTGAGACGTCAGGGAACTACCGAACCTTCCTCCTCTCGCTCGTCGGCTGGGACCGCTAAGGCGCTCCAGTGCATGCTCAATCGATCCCCCACATGCATGGTGGCGCCAAGACTGCCATGCGTGATCGATCAATAGGCATTGGGGCACAATAACCTGAAAAGGAGCAAAATAAGATTGTATTATTCCTGTGGAATCAACACAATTGTTCTATGTTCACTTTTCCAAATATGGAGCATCAGTACCTTCACTATTTCCAAATAACTCGCCATCAACATAGTTCTTTTTACTATAGTAGTACCCCATCTTATACTGCTTTATTCCACCTTATCTCCCCAGTCTCGTCACATTTGGTCTATCATCAGATAAATGTAGTGGGAAGGTGCCTCGATTATTGTTAACTACCACCACCAGAAGGGAAAAGAAAAAAAGAAACAGTAGTTTGGCAACATATTCCACATGATTGGCCGACCACATCTCGCCTTTCACAAAGAAGTAACTATAATTTGACAACATATTCCACACAACTGGCCGACCACATCTCGCCTTCCATAAAATTCCATGGATAAGTTTATTTCAACAGCCAAAGCTTGTAAATCACTCCTAAGTTTCAGGACTAGTTAAGGTGCTTCTACATTATGCGGAAGCTCTGTTACGATTCAACGAAACTTAATTAACATAATGTACGGAAAATTTCTCTCTGCTTCCTCCGTTAGAAGTGAGCTTCCAAAATACCTGAAGTGGACAGATGATGCGGTTAGTACCACATCCAGTCCATCTTAAATTACTGTTACACAGATGATGCGTTTAGTACAACATAACAATCTGCTGTTATAAATCACTGTTACAAAGATGATAGTACCACATAACATAAAGGTTAATGCTAACGACTCCACTGCACACTTAGGGGGGCAAATAGGCAAAGTAATAACCAGTATTAAAAGTAAGCATGCAACAACAGAGTCCAGGTTTCTGATTGAAATTCACAGGCAAGAGTATAAATGGAGATAATCCAGCTGCAATGATGAATGTTTGTTCATCTACACTCCCAGTAAAGGCACAAGTTATGTTGGGACACTAACTACTTACTTTTACGGAAAGAACACAGTTTACTATAACCATCCACCAAATCTAATATGATGAATGCATGTAAAAAAAGTGCGGAATTTTCTCGCAGTTCCTAGTTATGTTTTATTTGTCTCATGCCCTTCCCTCCTCTGTATACCCAATGGCACACCTTAGTGCCAATTGGGCAAAATTAATAATCATCATCAAGGATGAAAGGAGCTACTCAATGGCACACTTTACTGCCTATTGGCGAAAATTAATAATCATCAGCAAGTATGAAAGGAGCAATTCTTTTGGTCAACCTTGTAATATTCTTTCAGTCATCTAGTCAATAATTAGAAATAAAAAAACATTGTGTGTCCTTGAGCCAGTAGAAGGATGATCCAGCAAAAGAAATTCCGCCAGTTTGTATGCCATCTCCATACTACCGAGGCACAACATTATATTATTGATCTTAGTCATAGGTGTTGTTCATTGTATAGTCCTGGTTCGTTGACGCCGGTCACAATCAAGAACTTTTCTTAAGAGTGACTATTCGGAGGTTGAAGTCACTTAGGCAATGTGAAATCAAAATCAATTCTCTGATTACGACCACTCCGGTTACATGTGAATGGGGCCCAGATGTAAGTTTGTTGGAAGAGAGAACTACATGCACTTCTCGGATGCCGATGAAAAGAGTCAAACAACTAATCATCAAGCTCATGAACCTAGAAGCGCTGGAGAGTTTCAGCTAGCTGTGGTTGCAATTTTTATGCTTATTGAGTGTCTACCAAAAATCTGCACTGACGCCTAATTTTCCTTTAAATGTAAGGGCTCCAATCTATATAGACCATGCACCTTCCTTCTTTTAAATCATAGGAGGGCACATGCATCCACCTAGCCAAATCAAAACAGAAAGGATAAACAACATATTACCTGACAGCTAGTGGTCACAACATTTAATCAACGATAAGTCTTGTCTCTCTGACATGCTTTTCCTCTGAAATTCAAGTGCAGGGTAGTCATGGAGGGCACCAACAAGGAGCTGAGCTCATTCAGCTTAAGCATCCTGTGCCAATCTACATCGACCTTGGTGGTTTAGTCTGCAGAGGAGTGGCATTTAGTGAACAGATGATAGATCAACTAAAGACAGGCAAGAAGGAACAAAAATCTAGCAATGCAGTGCGAATTCAGCTAGACTCCAGCATGCTTACCACCACATATCGACTTAATTTCTTCAGTGTGGAGAGAAGAGTGTCATCAGGAGGATTGTTGAGCAGATCTTCCTGTTGATTGCCATCATAGATAAGCTTATTCAGAGAATGTCTTGATCCAGATGAAGCAGGTGAGCAGGAAAAGGTTCTATTCCTTGTGCTTATGCCAGAAATATCTGGGAGACCAATTCTTCTCCTGCGCCTTGCTAGGTTTATCTGGAGGTAATTGACTCTGCCTTTAATCTGGGAAAAAATTCTTTCTCTGAGTGGTACAGCAGGATGTCATGACCTATTTGGAAGCAGGCAAATAAATCTCACTTGCAATATTAGATATTGTGCATCCTCACCCTGTGAACTTCTAAACTGGCCATAGTATGAAGCTCTAGGCAATCTTGCAGACAAAAAGAAGAGACACAAATGTAGCAGGGATTGGAGACAAGGAGGCATCCTGTAAGGTGGTGCCAGGCTGGGGTTGATCAGCAACCAACTCCTCGTTGCCACTTTATGCTTTAGTTCAGAAGCTGGCCTCTTTGATTTCAGTGAATGGAAATCAAATACAACTTGTGGTGCATACGTTTGAGATGAGCTCCACGTCCTGTAATTTCTGCATATGTTCTTGCATAAGAAAACTGTATGTAACTTGCGTCCATGATATACCCTTCATATATATATTCTGAAAGTTTAGAAGGATCCAATGCATGCAAAATTCGATTTTCAACACAATATATTGTGTCTTGTCCATGTCCAACCGTCCAACTAATGCCGGTCTTGAGAAGCTTTAAACCTTTCAGAATACTTAGCCATCTGTACGACATATACCCTAGGTTGAGCCTCCATGTAGAACATGTATGTTTTGGAAAGGAACACGCATAGGAAACTCTGTTGCCTGCAGTAACCGCCATCCTTGTCTAGCTAGCATGGTAATGTTGAAGAGCTGGAGAGACAGAAGCCAAGGCATCCAATTTCTTTTGGCCTTGACATTTTTCGCCAACTAAGCCAAAGAATTTAATGCTCATGCTCTTGCTGGCACCCCCAGTACGTTTCTATCTTAGTGCTAAGCTGATCACGAAAGCTTTTTATTAGATCAAAAACATGGCATGGTGTAAGTCAGACATTGCTTGCGCCACCGCTTTCACCAAGATTTTCTTTCCTGCTTTAGAGAAACTTTTCTACTTCCATGTACTTATTCTCTTACACATATTTTCCTTAAAATACTCAAAAGTGTTAGCCTTTGATTTTCAAAGTAGACCAGCAACCACAGGTATCTATCATTCCAATCTTCTTTACCAATTCCTAGGTTCTCTGTAGTGGCTCTATTGATCACAGTATCAATATTGCAGCAGATCATTGTGGCCCCAAACCATCCTCATACAGTCCTCTCAAAAAAGAAGAGGAATCTTCATACAGAAAAAGGATCCTCATTACATCATCTACCTTCTCGGCTGAAACTGTACCTTTTGAGGAGTTCTGCTCATATACAATGTATTAACTACTCAACTATGGCTGGATCCATCAAAAAATTGATACTTGGCAGGGAGCAATTTTATTTGCTCCCGATATTTGCCTTCCCTTGAAAAGAGAGACAGCAGCAGTGAAGTAGTTGAAGCTTCAAGTGAGATATTCTTTCCATCAACTTTAGACATATAATTTCCAGCCTTAGATATCTCACCTTGTTCCAATAACATTCTGATGATACTATTTAACAGACGAGAGCTAGGAGCACAACCACTCTTGTCCATTGATGAAAACATATTGTAGCTTCTTCCACTAATCCTTCTCTTAGAAGATTTGTTATCATAACACCGTAAGAAGAAGCATTAGGTACCAACCCATTGGCTGATATTGCAGCAAACAAATCCTTAGCTTCTTCTCTTCCCTTAACCGCGTATATTGCATTAATCATGGTATTGAATATTCCAACATCCAACTTCACATTCATTGCACCTAATTTCTCGAACAAGACGATTGCTTCATCAACGCAATTGTTTCTACAAAGTCCTCCAAGAATTATAGCATACATGGAAATGTCCACTGTTATTCCACTTTCAATCATCTCATTGAACATTTTCTTCGCAGAAGAAGTTCTGCCAGCACGAAACAACCGATGAAGTATGGCGCCGTATGTTGCAGTTGTAGGTTTAATTTTGTTACGCGTCATTTCTCTGAATAGGGTCAACCCATCATCAATCCTTCCATTTCTAGAATAGCCATCAACAAGTGTATTGTATGTGACAACATTGGGCTCAATGCCAGCTGATACCATGGCATCAAGTACTCCGAATGCTTTATCCATCTTCCCGGCTAAACAATATCCGTCAATCAGTGAATTAAATGTAATAACGTCAGGCCTCTCACCAATGTTTATAGCCAAGTCGAAGATATCGTGTGCATCTGTAACCCTTCCTTCCTTGCATAGACTGTTTATTACTGAGCTGAAGAACACAATGTTTGGACGAGGAATACCTTTGTTCATCATTTCAGAAACCAAGGCCTTTGCTTTCACCAAATAACCATGTGTACAAAAGCCCTAAATTAGAGAGTGATAAACAACCTTGTTCGGTTGTAATCCCATAGCAATCATGTCATTTAGTTTGTCCATGGCATCAGCCAGCCTGCCCATTCTGCAAAGTGCAGCTATTACAGTTGCATAGGTGCACACATCCGGACTAACTCTTTGTTCCTGCATTTCGGTAAATATGAGCATAGCTTCATGCATCATTCCACGTTTAGCATATGCATCAATTAATATGTTGAAAACATTGCAGTTGGCTACAATACCATTGTCTTCCATTGAATTAAAGAGATTAATCATATCGGCTAGGCATCCTTCAGTAGCATACCCGTGAAGAAGAGTAGAGTACGCGACAATATCAGGTTTGAGGCCCTTGGTGGTCATGGAGTCAAAAAATTCTGCAGCTTCTTTGCTTCTTCCATGCTTGCACAGGGAGTACATGAATGAGTTCCAAGTATACATATCTGGTCGAACACCATTATCAACCATCTGCTGAAGGACCAGCTTTGCCTTGTCCATTGCCCTGACCTTGCATAGCGCATCAATAATCGAAGTATACGTCACCACATCAGGTACAACCCCTTGCTGCATCATCTCATGGAATAGATCGCATGCCTTGCTTACTTCCCCTTCCTTAAAGAAACCATGAATCACTGTGCTATATGCCACCACATTGAGGGAGCCGGCACCTCCTTCTTTCCTCACCATCTGGAGCAAGTCGAGCGCTTGCTGGCTCCTGCTATCATCACATAAGCTCTTAAGTACTATAGAGTATGAGATGACATTAGGCACACATCCGAATTCAGACATCCTATGGAGCAGCACGTTGATAGCCTCATCTGTCCGTCTTGCGTGGCAGAGGCACTTGAGGAGGGTGGTGGCGACGATCTGGTTTGCCTTGAGGCCCGTACTCAGGAAGCGGCCGAAGAAGGCAAGGCCTAGGTCCGGGCGGCGTGCACGGTAGCAGCTGTCCATGAGTATGTTGTAGGTGCAGGTTGTGGGTGGCGCCACCTGCGGCCCTGCTTCTTCTCGGCAGACGCGGTTGAAGAGGCCGAGAGCAAGGGGGGGTCCATCTCTGAGAGCAGCGGAGGACGGAGCACGGGCGAGTGCGGCAAGGAAGTCGTTGAGGGAGCGCTCGGGGACGGGGTTGGCCTGCAGTAGCAATTCGTCGAACAGGTGGTGTGCGTCTCAGGCCTGAGCGTCCCGGCGCGGATGCGCTCCGTGGCCGCGGCAAAGGCGGCTCGGGGGTCCCAACGGCGTGAAGGCGACGAGGTGGAGGAGGAGTAGCGGCGCCGGCGGCGGAGGCGGGGCATGGGCGTGGTGGAGCAGAGGCGAGGCATGAGGCGGCACGGCCTTCGTGTTCGCGCTGGTGGAGTGAGAGTGGCGAGAGGTGCGTTTTTATTTTTTGAGAATCCGTACCCAGTGGATTAACTCAGAATATTGTCAGGGATACAGATTAAGTTTGGCTTCACAGCCAGCCAAACATGTCTACCAAAAGGTAAAGAAAGAGCAGCTTTAGCTAAGGAATGTGCTTCTAAATTTGAGTCTCTCTTCTCGTGCAAAACATCGGCCGAAGCAAAATCCTTCAAACTCCTCCTCAGCTCAAAGATGATTGCTTTAGAAGCTCCCAAATAATCAGACTTGAGGTGGATCACTGTATTCAGACAATCAGTAGCCACCATAATCCGAGTGCAGGCAAGATCCTTTGCTAGAGAAAGAGCCTCATTTGCTGCCATGGCCTCCAGAACCTCCGGCAAAATGAGTTCAGCAACAGAAACCGCCGACGCACCCAAAAAGTTACCTGAATCATCTCGGCAAATAGCAGCAAAGGCCCCCCTATCACCGTGCCTCCCGACCGCAGCGTCAACATGAATTTTAACTGAACCCGCTGCAGGTAGTCTCCATGTGGCCCGATGACGTACATGCATTCTCGGATGTTGGACTGCAGGCCGGAGATGGACTAGCTCGGCCTCATGTATGTCCTGTAGATACCCTTTTATGAAAGAAAAAGTAGTTAGAGGTGACTGAAACTACTCCTCATGAATGACTTTCCTCCTTGCCCACCATATCGACCAGAGGGTAACAAGTAACTTCACAAAATCCTGACCACTTAGCGAATCCTGCATTTTGCTACCCAAAGCCTTGCATCATCATGAGTGCAAGCAATTAGGTGGTCGATCAACTCGTCGTCCACAAGGGACCATACACACTTTGCCATTGTACAGTTAATAAGTGCATGTCTCCAAGTGTCCGGAGCAGAGCTGCAAACAGGGCATAAATCAGATTCCGTCGTCTTCCTATGGTTGCGAACCGATTCAGTAGGAATCGAGTTCCTAGCGAGGCGCCAAGCAAAAAAATTTAGCTTTCCCGGAATCTTCATCTTCCACAAGCTCGACCATTGCCTCATTTTCTCACCAGTGTTTGAGGATCCCGGCCTCTCCAACAGCCAATCCTCCCTTCTACACTTTGTCTCCATGAGCAATCTGTAGGCTGATCTAACTGTGAATTGGCCTGACCTTTCATAATGCCACGCCCACGAATCGTCCATACTGATCAAACTCAAAGGGATGTTCAGAATAGCTTTGACATCCGGCTCCTGCAGCTGCTCACGCAGAACCGCTTTGCCCCATTGCCTCTCAGCAGGATTAATAAGTTCACTAACTCTCTCAAGTGGGTTTTGACTTCGTGGGTGTAGCGCACGCAACATATGGTCTCTCGGAATCCAGTTCTGGTTCCATATGCTAGTTTGCAGTCCATTACCAATTCTTCTAACAATTCCTTGCTTTAACACTTCAGTTCCAGCAAAAATTGCTCTCCAAACCTGGGATGGGTGAGGTCCCTGTGAGCATCGAGAATGTCACTGTCTGGATAATAAGCTGCCTTCAACAGCTTGGGACTTAACGAATCAGAATTTTGTAACAGTCGCCATGATTGTTTTGCAAGCATCAAGACATTGAACAATTGTGTATCTCGAAAGCCCAGCCCTCCCAAGTATTTTGGCATGGTTAAGGTTTCCCATGAAACCCATGCCGTCTTCCTCACTCCACTTTTACTTCCCCCCAAAAAAATGGCGCAGCAGTTTGTCAATGTGCTGACAGAGACCTCTTGGCAGAAGAAAACAGGACATAGAGAAGTTTGGTATCGATTGCGCTACTGATTTTATCAAGACTTCCTTTCCAGCTGCTGCCAAACAGTTCTCGATCCATCCTTGTGTTGGAAATATGCCCTAGAGGCAATAATAAAATGGTTATTATTATATTTCCTTTTTCATGATAATTGTCTATTGTTCATGTTATAATTGTATTAACTGGAAACCGTAATACATGTGTGAATACATAGACCACAACATGTCCCTAGTAAGCCTCTAGTTGACTAGCTCGTTGATTAATAGATGGTTATGGTTTCCTGACCATGGACATTGGATGTCATTGATAATGGGATCACATCATTAGGAGAATGATGTGATGGACAAGACCCAATCCTAAGCATAGCACAAGATCGTAGTTCGTTTGCTAAAGCTTTTCTAATGTCAAGTATCATTTCCTTAGACCATGAGATTGTGTAACTCCCTGATACCGTAGGAGTGCTTTGGGTGTACCAAACGTCACAACGAATCGGGTGGCTATAAAGGTGCACTACGGGTATCTCCAAAAGTGTCTGTTGGGTTGGCACGAATCGAGACTGGGATTTGTCACTCCGTATGACGGAGAGGTATCTCTGAGCCCACTCGGTAATGCATCATCATAATGAGCTCAATGTGACTAAGTAGTTAGTCACGAGATCGTGCATTACGGAACGAGTAAAGTGACTTGCCGGTAACGAGATTGAACGAGGTATTGGGATACCGACGATCGAATCTCGCAAGTAACGCATCGATTGACAAAGGGAATTGTATACGGGATTGCTTGAATCTCGACATTGTGGTTCATCCGATGAGATCATCGTGGAACATGTGGGAGCCAACATGGGTATCCAGATCCCGCTGTTGGTTATTGATCGGAGAGATGTCTCATCATGTTCGCATGATTTCCGAGCCCGTAGGGTCTACACACTTAAGGTTCGATGACGCCAGGGTTATAGGGAAGGTATGTACGCGGTTAACGAATGTTGTTCAGAGTCCCGGATGAGATCCCGGACGTCACGAGGAGTTCCGGAATGGTCCAGAGGTGAAGATTGATATATTGGACGAAGGGTTTTGGAGTCCGGAAGTGTTCCGGAGGTACCGGGTGATGACCAAAGATGACCGAAGGTGTTTCGGGAGCCCGGCAAGTGTTGGGGGCTTCATGGGCCAAGGGAAGGGGGCAAACCAGCCCACTAAGGGGTTGTGCGCCTCACCTATTCCCACGTGACTGTGGGGTTTGGGGTGCCCCATCTAGGGTTCCTCCTCCCGGCTTGGGGGCCAAGTCACCCAAAGGGAGATCCCATCTGCCTGCCGCCCCTAGGGGAAACCCTAGGCGCCTCCCTCCCCTTGCCCCTATATATAGTGGAGGTTTTGGGGCTGCCCAACACATGAGTCTCTCTCTCCCAAGGCGCAGCCCTACCTGTCCCTCCTCGTCTCTCGTAGTGCTTGGGCGAAGCCTGAGTATCAAGGCTCCTCCACCACCACCACGCCTGTCGTCTGGCGATGGACGGAGTCTTCCCCAACCTCTCCCTCTCTCCTTGCTGGATCAAGGCATGGGAGACATCACCGGGTTGCACGTGTGTTGAACGCGGAGGCGCTGTTGTTCGGCGCTTAGATCGGAATCGACCGCGATCTGAATCGCCACGAGTACGACTACCTCATCTGCGTTCTTGCAACGCTTCCGCTTAGCGATCTACAAGGGTATGTAGATGCACTCCTCTCTCTCTCGTTGCTAGTCTCTCCATAGATTGATCTTGGTGATGCGTAGAAAATTTTGAATTTCTGCTACGTTCCCCAACAGTGGTTTCAGAGCCAGGTTTATGCGTAGTTTCTATGCACGAGTAGAACACAAGTGGTTGTGGGAGTCGATTTTGTCAATTTACTTGCCGTTACTAGTCCTATCTTGATTCGGCGGCATCGTGGGATGAAGCAGCCCAGACCGACCTTACACGTACACTTACGTGAGACAGGTTCCAACGACTGACATGCACTAGTTGCATAAGGTGGCTAGCGGGTGTCTGTCTCTCCCACTTTAGTCGGATCGGATTCGATGAAAAGGGTCCTTATGAAGGGTAAATAGTAATTGGCATATCACGTTGTGGTTTTCGCGTAGGAAAGAAACGTTCTTGCTAGAAACCTATAATAGCCACGTAAAAACTTTCAACAACAATTAGAGGACGTCTAACTTGTTTTTGCAGCATATGCCGTGTGATGTGATATGGCCAAAAGAATGTGATGAATGATATATGTGATGTATGAGATTGATCATGTTCTTGTAATAGGAATCACGACTTGCATGTCGATGAGTATGACAACCGGCAGGAGCCATAGGAGTTGTCTTAATTTATTGTATGACCTGTGTGTCATGAGTAACGCCATGTAATTACTTTACTTTATTGCTAAACCGTTAGCCATAGTGGTAGAAGTAATAGTTGGCGAGACAACTTCATGAAGACACGATGATGGAGATCATGATGATGGAGATCATGGTGTCATGCCGGTGACAATGATGATCGTGGGCGCCCAAGATGGAGAAAAAAGGAGCAAAATGATATTGGCCATATCATGTCACTATTTGATTGCATGTGATGTTTATCATGTTTTACATCTTATTTGCTTAGAACGACGGTAGCTTAAATAAGATGATCCCTCGAAATAATTTCAAGAAAGTGTTCCCCCTAACTGTGCACGGTTGCGAAGGTTCGTTGTTTCGAAGCACCACGTGATGATCGGGTGTGATAGATTCTAACGTTCGAATACAATGGGTGTAAGCCAGATTTACACACGCAATACACTTAGGTTGACTTGACGAGCCTAGCATGTACAGACATGGCCTCTGAACACGGAAGACCGAAAGGTCGAACATGAGTCGTATAGAAGATACGATCAACATGAAGATGTTCACCGACGATGACTAGTTCGTCTCACGTGATGATCGGACACGGCCTAGTTGACTCGGATCATGTATCACTTAGATGACTAGAGGGATGTCTATCTTAGTGGGAGTTCATTAAATAATTTGATTAGATGAACTTAATTATCATGAACATAGTCAAAAGGTCTTTGCTAATTATGTCATAGCTCACGCTTTGGTTCTACTGTTTTAGATATGTTCCTAGAGAAAATTTAGTTGAAAGTTGATAGTAGCAATTATGCGGACTGGGTCCGTATTCTGAGGATTGTCCTCATTGCTGCACAGAAGGCTTATGTCCTTAATGCACCGCTCGGTGTGCTGAACCTCGTGAAGGAAATATGCCCTAGAGGCAATAATAAAGTTATTATTTATTTCCTTATATCATGATAAATGCTTATTATTCATGCTAGAATTGTATTAACCGGAAACATAATACATGTGTGAATATATAGACAAACAATATGTCACTAGTATGCCTCTATTTAACTAGCTTGTTAATCAAAGATGGTTATGTTTCCTAACCATGAACAAGGAGTTGTTATTTGATTAACAAGGTCACATCATTAGTAGAATGATCTGATTGACATGACCCATTCCGTTAGCTTAACACTTGATCGCTTAGTATGTTAATGCTTTCTTCATGACCCATACATGTTCCTATAACTATGAGATTATGCAACTCCTGCCATCGGAGGAACACTTTGGGTACTACCAAACGTCACAACGTAATCGGGTGATTATAAAGGAGTACTACAGGTGTCTCCAAAGGTACTTGTTGGGTTGGCGATTTCGAGATTAGGTTTTGTCACTCCGATTGCTCGGAGAGGTATCTCGTGCCTTCTCGGTAATTGACATCTCTTAAGCCTTGAATGCATTAAATCTTATGTGTTAGTTGTGATATGATTTATTACAGTTCGAGTAAAGAGACTTACCGGTAACGAGATTGAACTGGGTATTGGATACCGACGATCGAATCTCGGGTAAGTAACATACCGATGACAAAGGGAATAACGTATGTCGTTATGCGGTTTGACCGATAAAGATCTTCGTAGAATATGTAGGAACCAATATGGGCATCCGTGTTCCGCTATTGGTTATTGACCGAGAATGGTTCTAGGTCATGTCTACATAGTTCTCGAACCCGTAGGGTCCGCACGCTTAACGCTTCGATGACAGTTCATAATGAGTTTATAAGTATTGATGCAATCAAGGTTGTTCGGAGTCCCGGATGTGATCACGGACATGACGAGGAGTCTCGAAATGGTCGAGACATAAAGATTGATATATTGGAAGCCTATGTTTGGACTTCGGAAAGGTTCCGAGTGAAAACAGGATGTTACCGGAACGCCGGGGGGTTACCGGAACCCCCCGGGGGGTATATGGGCCCTCATGGGCCTTGAGGGAGAAGGAGAAGGGCCGGCCAGGTGGGCTGCGCGCCTCCCCCTTCCAAATCCGAATAGGACAAGGAGAGGGGGGCGGCGCCTTCCTCCTTTCCCCCTCCCAATCCTAATCCAACTAGGAGAAGGGGGAGTCCTACTCCCTGGGAGTAGGACTCCCTGGCCGCCTCCTCTAGGGCCGGCCGGCCCCTCCCCCTTGGCTCCTTTATATACGGGGCAAGGCACCCCATGACACACAAGTTGATCTACGGATCTTTCCTTAGCCGTGTGCGGTGCCCCTTCCACCATATTCCACTTCGTCATATCGTCAGAGAGCTTAGGCGAAGCCCTGCGCCGGAGAAGTCATATCGTCATGAGCTTAGGCGAAGCCCCGCGCCGGTGGAGCATCAACATCGCTACCACGCCGTCAGGCCGACGGAACTCATCCTCGACACTTTGCCGGATCGGAGTCCGGGATCGCCATCGAGTCAACGTGTGCGTAACTCGGAGGCGCCGTGACGCTCGGTGCTTGGATCGGTCGGATCGTGAAGACGCATTTACTACATCAACCGCGTTGTTATAACGCTTCCGCTTTCGGTCTCACGAGGGTACGTGGACGGACACTCTTCCCTCTCGTTGCTATGCCATCACCATGGTCTTGCGTGATCGTAGGGAAAATTTTTGAAATTACTGCGTTCCCCAACAAAGGGCATCCGAGCCAGGTTTTTATGCGTTGATGTCATATGCACGAGTAGAACACAAGTGAGTTGTGGACGATACAAGTCATACCGCCTACCAAAGATGTCATACTTTGGTTCAGCGGTATTGTTGGACGAGACGATCCGGACCAACCTTACGCCAGACGCTTTACGCGAGACCGGTTCCCTCGACGTGCTTTGCACATAGATGGCTTGCGGAAGACTGTCTCTCCAACTTTAGTTGAACTGAGTGGCTACGCCCGGTCCTTGAGAAGGTTAAAACGGAGTCTATTTGACAAACTATCGCTGTGGTTTTGATGCGTAGGTAAGAACGGTTCTTGCTCAGCCCGTAGCAGCCACGTAAAACTTGCAACAACAAAGTAGAGGACGTCTAACTTGTTTTTGCAGGGCATGTTGTGATGTGATATGGTCAAGACGTGATGCTATATTTTATTGTATGAGATGATCATGTTTTGTAACCGAAGTTATCGGCAATCGGCAGGAGCCATATGGTTGTCGCTTATTGTATGCAATGCAATCGCGATGTAATGCTTTAATTTATTACTAAACGGTAGTGATATTCGTGGAAGCATAAGATTGGCGAGACGACAACGATGCTACGATGGAGATCAAGGTGTCGCACCGGTGACGATGGTGATCATGACGGTGCTTCGGCGATGGAGATCACAAGCACAAGATGATGATGACCATATCATATCACTTATATTGATTGCATGTGATGTTTATCCTTTATGCATCTTATCTTGCTTTGATTGACGGTAGCATTATAAGATGATCTCTCACTAAAAATTATCAAGAAGTGTTCTGCTTCGAGTATGCACCGCTGCCAAAGTTCAGTAGTACCCGGACACCACGTGATGATCGGGTGTGATAAGTTCTACGTCCATCTACAACGGGTGCAAAACAGTTGCACACGCAGAATACTCGAGTTAAACTTGACGAGCCTAGCATATAACAGATATGGCCTCGGAACACGGAGACCGAAGGTCGAACGTGAATCATATAGTAGATATGATCAACATAGTGATGTTCACCGTTGAAACTACTCCGCCTCACGTGATGATCGGACACGGTTTAGTTGATATGGATCACGTGATCACTTAGATGACTAGAGAGATGTCTGCCTAAGTGGGAGTTTTTAATATGATTAAATTGAACTTAAATTTATCATGAACTTAGTACCGATAGTATTTTGCTTGTCTATGTTTACTGTAGATAGATGGCTCGTGCTATTGTTCCGTTGAATTTTAATGCGTTCCTTGAGAAAGCAAAGTTGAAAGATGATGGTAGCAATTACACGGATCGGGTCCGTAATTTGAGGATTATCCTCATTGCTGCACGTAAAATTACGCCCCGAAGCACCCGCTGGGTGACAGTTCGCTGCAGATGCTTTGAGCCGAAGTTATGAACGTCCGCAAAGCAGAGCCGATGACTACTCTATAGTTCAGTGTGCCATGCTCTACGGCTTAGAACCGGGTCTTCAACGACGTTTTGAACGTCATGGAGCATATGAGATGTTCCAGGAGTTGAAGTTAATATTTCAAGCAAATGCCCGGATTGAGAGATATGAAGTCTCCAATAAGTTCTATAGCTGCAAGATGGAGGAGAATAGTTCACAAGTGAGCACATACTCAAAATGTCCGGGTATAACAATCACTTAATTCAGCTGGGAGTTAATCTTCCGGATGATAGTGTCATTGATGTAATTCTCCAATCATCGCCACCAAGCTACAAGAGCTTCGTGATGAACTATAATATGCAAGGGATGACTAAGACAATTCTGAGCTCTTCGCGATGCTAAAAGCTGCGGAGGTAGAAATCAAAAGGAGCATCAAGTGTTGATGGTCAACAAGACCACTAGTTTCAAGAAAAGGGCAAAGGGAAGAAGAAGGAACTTCAAAAGAACAGCAAGAAAGTTCTTGATCAAGAGAAGAAACCCAAGTCTGGACCTAAGCCCTAAACCGAGTGTTTTACCGCAAGCAAACCGACATCGAAGCGGAACTGCCCCAAGTATTTGGCGGATAAAAAGGATGGCAAGGTGAACAAAGGTATATATGATATACATGTTATTGATGTGTACCTTACTAGAGCTCGTAGTAGCACTGGGTATTTGATACTGGTTCTGTTGCTAATATTTGCAACTCGAAACAGGGACTACGGAATAGTCGAGCACTCGCAAAGGACGAGGTGACGATGCGCGTGGGAAATGGTTCCAAAGTCAATGTGATCGCGGTCGGCACGCTACCTCTACATCTACCTTCGGGATTAGTTTTAGACCTAAATAATTGTTATTTGGTGCCGCCGCTGAGCATGAACATTATATCTGGATCTTGTTTAATGCGAGACGGTTATTCATTTAAATCAGAGAATAATGGTTGTTCTATTTATATGAATAATATCTTTTATGGTCATGCACCCTTGAAGAATGGTCTATTCTTGTTGAATCTCGACAAGAGTGATACACATATTCATAATGTTGAAGCCAAAAGATGCAGAGTTGATAATGATAGTGCAACTTATTTGTGGCACTGCCGCTTAGGTCATATCGGTGTAAAGCGCATGAAGAAACTCCATACCGATGGGCTTCTGAATCACTTGATTATGAATCACTTGGTACTTAAGTAACCGTGCCTCATGGGCAAGATGACCAAAACGCCGCTTCTCCTAACTATGGAGCGAAAGCAATGATTTATTGGAAATCATACATACCGATGTTTGTGGTCCAATGAATGTTGAGGCACGCCAAGTGGTATCGTTATTTCCTCACCTTCACAGATGATTTGAGCAGATATGGGTATATCTACTTAATGAAACACAAATCTGAAACATTTGAAAAGTTCAAAGAATTTCAGAGTGAAGTAGAAAATCATCGTAACAAGAAAATAAAGTTTCTACGATCTGATCGTGGAGGTGAATATTTGAGTTACGAGTTTGGTTTACATTTGAAACAATGTGGAATAGTTTCAAGAACTTCACGCCACCCGAACACCACGGAGAAATGGTGTGTCCGAACGTCAGAATCGCATTTCTTTACTAGATATGGTGCAATCTATGATGTCTATTTCCGATTTACCGCTATCGCTTTGGGGTTATGCTTTAGAGACGGCCGCATTCACGTTAAATAGGACACCGCCAAAATCCGTTGAGACGACGCCTTATGAACTGTGGTTTGGCAAGAAACCAAAGTTGTCGTTTCTTAAAGTTTGGGGCTGCGATGCTTATGTGAAGAAACTTCAACCTGATAAGCTCGAACCTAAATCGGAAAAATGTGTCTTCATAGGATACCCAAAGGAAACTGTTGGGTACACCTTCTATCACAGATCTGAAGGCAAGATTTTCGTTGCTAAATTCGGATCCTTTCTAGAGAAAGAGTTTCTCTCGAAAGAAGTGAGTGGGAGGAAAGTAGAACTTGATGAGATAATCAGATTCTGCTCCCTTATTGGAAAGTAGTTCATCACAAGAAATGGTTCCCGTGACAACTACACCAATTAGTGAGGAAACTAATGATGATGATCATGAAGTTTCAGATCAAGTTACTACTGAACCTCGTAGGTCAACCAGAGTAAAATACGCACCAGAGTGGTACGGTAATCCTATTCTGGAAGTCATGTTAATTGACCATGGCGAACCTACAAACTATGAAGAAGCGATGGTGAGCCCAGATTCCGCAAAATGGCTGGAAGCCATGAATTACGAGATGGGATCCATGTATGAGAACAAAGTATGGATTTTGGTTGACTTGCCCGATGATCGGCAAGCCATTGAAAATAAATGGATCTTTAAGAAGAAGACCGACGCCGATGGTAATGTAACCGTCTACAAAGCTCGACTTGTTGCGTAAAGGTTTTCGACAAGTTCAAGGGGTTGACTACGATGAGACTTTCTCACCAGAAGCGATGCTTAAGTCTGTCTCAATCATGTTAGCAATTGCCGCATTTTATGATTATGAAATTTGGCAAATGGATGTAAAAACTGCATTCTTGAATGGATTTCTAGAAGAAGAGTTGTATATGATGCAACCAGAAGGTTTTGTCGATCCAAAAGGTACTAACAAAGTGTGCAAGCTCCAACGATCAATTTATGGTCCGTGCAAGCCTCTCGGAGTTGGAATAAACGCTTTGATAGTGTGATCAAAGCATATGGGTTTATATGCATTTTTGGAGAAGCCTCATATTTACAAGAAAGTGAGTGGGAGCTCAGTAGCATTTCTCGATATTATATGTGGACTACATATTATTAATTGGAAATGATATAGAATTTCTGGATGGCATAAAAGGATACTTGAATAAAAGTTTTTCAATGAAAGACCTCGGTGAAGCTGCTTACATATTGGGCATCAAGATCTATAGAGATAGATCAAGACGCTTAATTGGACTTTCACAAAGCACATACCTTGATAAAATTTTGAAAAGTTCAAAATGGATCAAGCAAAGAAAGGTTTTTGCCTGTGTTGCAAGGTATAAGATTGAGTAAGACTCAATGCCCGACCACAGCAGAAGATAGAGAGAAAATGAAAGATGTTCCCTATGCTTCAGCCATAGGCTCTATCATGTATGCAATGTCATGTACCGGACCGACGTATGCTTAGCTATAAGCTTGGCAGGAAGGTACCAAAGTAATCCAGAATGGATCATCGGACAGCGGTCAAGAACATCCCGAAATACCGAAAAGGACTAAGGATATGTTTCTCGTGATATGGAGGTGACAAAGAGCTAGTCGTAAATGGTTACGTCGATGTAAGCTTTGACACCGATCCGGACGATTCTAAATCGCAAACCGGATACGTGTTTTTATTAAACGGTGGAGCCGGGTTGGTGCAGTTCTAAACAAAGCGCCGTGGCGGGATCTACATGTGAAGCGGAGTACATAGCTGCTTCTAGCAAAGCAAATGAAGGAGTCTGGATGAAAGAGTTCATTTCCGATCTAGGTGTCATACCTAGTGCATCGGGACCGATGAAGATCTTCTCGTGACAATATCGTGCAATTGCCTTG
The DNA here is from genome assembly GCA_021605145.1 of Aegilops bicornis. NCBI lineage: Eukaryota > Viridiplantae > Streptophyta > Magnoliopsida > Poales > Poaceae > Aegilops > Aegilops bicornis. The sequence goes on along the minus strand of CM038673.1, from coordinate 27,114,066 downwards.
GCAAAGGAATCCAGATTTCACAAGAGGACCAAGCACATCAAGAGACGCTTCAATTCCATTCGGACCAAGTCCAAGTGGGAGACATAGAGATTTGCAAAATACACACGGATCTGAATGTTGCGCACCCGCTGACTAAGCCTCTTCCACGAGCAAAACATGATCAGCACCAAGACTCCATGGGTGTTAGGATCATTACCTTGTAATCTAGATTATTGACTCTAGTGCAAGTGGGAGATCAAGGAAATATGCCCTAGAGGCAATAATAAAGTTATTATTTATTTCCTTATATCATGATAAATGTTTATTATTCATGCTAGAATTGTATTAACCGGAAACATAATACATGTGTGAATATATAGTCAAACAATATGTCACTAGTATGCCTCTATTTAACTAGCTTGTTAATCAAAGATGGTTATGTTTCCTAACCATGAACAAGGAGTTGTTATTTGATTAACAAGGTCACATCATTAGTAGAATGATCTGATTGACATGACCCATTCCGTTAGCTTAACACTTGATCGCTTAGTATGTTAATGCTTTCTTCATGACCCATACATGTTCCTATAACTATGAGATTATGCAACTCCTGCCACGGAGGAACACTTTGGGTACTACCAAACGTCACAACGAATCGGGTGATTATAAAGGAGTACTACAGGTGTCTCCAAAGGTACTTGTTGGGTTGGCGTATTTCGAGATTAGGTTTTGTCACTCCGATTGTCGGAGAGGTATCTCCAGTGCCTTCTCGGTAATGCACATCACTTAAGCCTTGCAAGCATTACAACTAATGAGTTAGTTGTGATATGATGTATTACGTAATCTAGTAAAGAGACTTACCGGTAACGAGATTGAACTAGGTATTGGATACCGACGATCGAATCTCGGGTAAGTAACATACCGATGACAAAGGGAATAACGTATGTCGTTATGCGGTTTGACCGATAAAGATCTTCAGAGAATATGTAGGAACCAATATGGGCATCCAGGTTCCGCTATTGGTTATTGACCGAGAATGGTTCTAGGTCATGTCTACATAGTTCTCGAACCCGTAGGGTCCGCACGCTTAACGCTTCGATGACAGCTCATAATGAGTTTATAAGTATTGATGCAATCGAAGGTTGTTCGAGTCCCGGATGTGATCACGGACATGACGAGGAGTCTCGAAATGGTCGAGACATAAAGATTGATATATTGGAAGCCTATGTTTGGACTTGGAAAGGTTCCGAGTGAAAACAGGATGTTACCGAACGCCGGGGTTACCGGAAACCCCTGGGGTATATGGGCCCTCATGGGCCTTGAGGGAGAAGGAGAAGGGCCGCCAGGTGGGCTGCGCGCCTCCCCTTCCAGTCCGAATAGGACAAGGAGAGGGGGGGCGGCGCCCCTTCCTCCTTTCCCCCTCCCCAATCCTAATCCAACTAGGAGGGGGGGAGTCCTACTCCCGGTGGGAGTAGGACTCCCTGGCGCGCCTCCTCTAGGCCGGCCGCCCCTCCCCTTGGCTCCTTTATATACGGGGCAAGGGCACCCCATGACACACAAGTTGATCTACGGATCTTTCCTTAGCCGTGTGCGGTGCCCCTTCCACCATATTCCACTTCGTCATATCGTCAGAGAGCTTAGGCGAAGCCCCGCGCCGGAGAAGTCATATCGTCATGAGCTTAGGCGAAGCCCGCGCCGGTGGAGCATCAACATCGCCACCACGCCGTCGTCTTGACGGAACTCATCCCCGACACTTTGCTGGATCGGAGTCCGGGATCGCCATCGAGCTGAACGTGTGCGTAACTCGGAGGCGCCGTGACGTTCGGTGCTTGGATCGGTCGGATCGTGAAGACGCACGACTACATCAACCGCGTTGTTATAACGCCTCGCTTCGGGTCTACGAGGGTACGTGGACGGACACTCTTCCCTCTCGTTGCTATGCCATCACCATGGTCTTGCGTGATCGTAGGAAAATTTTTGAAATTACTGCGTTCCCCAACACCTCGAGCGTCGTTTGTGGATGTTACGAACATCTGACATACACGTTTTGATGACTACGTGATAGTTCAGTGCGTAATGTTAAACGGTTTAGAATTGGGGCACCGAAGACATTTTTGAAACGTCGCAGAACATATGAGATGTTCCAAGAGCTGAAATTGGGATTTCAGGCTCGTGCCCACGTCAAGAGGTGTAAGACCTCCGACAAGTTTCTTAGCCTGCAAAATAAGGGAGAAAAGCTCAATCATTGAGCATGTGCTCAGATTGTCTGAGTACTACAATCACTTTAATCGAGTGGGATTTAATCTTCCAGATGAGATAGTGATGGTTCTCCATAGTCACTGCCACCAAGCTATTAGAGCTTCGTGATGAACTATAACATATCAGGGATAGACATGATGATCCTTGAGCAATTCGTGATGTTTGCACCGCGAAAGTAGAAATCGAGTAGGAGCATCAATTGTTGATGGTTAGTAAAACCACTAGTTTCAAGAAGGGCAAGGGCAAGAAGGGATACTTCATGAAACGGCAAATCAGTTGCTGCTCTAGTGAAGAAACCCAAGGTTGAACCCAAAACCGAGACTAAGTGGTTCAGAATGTGAGGAACAACATCAAGCGTAACTACCCTAGATACTTGGTAGACGAGAAGGTTGGCAAGGTTGATGTAAGTATATTGGATATACATTGTATTAAATGTGTACTTTACTAGTACTCCTAGTAGCACCAGGGTATTAAGATACCGGTTCGGTTGCTAAGTGTTAGTAACTCGAAATAAAAAGCTATGGAATAAACGGAGACTAGCTAAAGGTGAGATGACGATATATGTTGGAAGTGTTTCCAAGCTTGATGTGATCAAGCATCGCATGCTCCCTTTACCATCAAGATTGGTGTTAAACCTAAATAATTGTTATTTGGTGTTTGCGTTGAGCATAGACATGATTGGATTATGTTTATCGCAATACGGTTATTCATTTAAGGAGAATAATGGTTACTCTGCTTATTTGAATAATACCTTCAATGGTCTTGCACCTAAAATGAATGGTTTATTGAATCTCGATCGTAGTGATATACATGTTCATGCCAAAAGATATAAGATAGTAATGATAGTACCACATACTTGTGGCACTGCCATTTGAGTCATATTGGTATAAAACGCATGAATAAGCTCCATGTTGATGGATCTTTGGACTCACTCATTTTTGAAAAGATTGAGACATGTGAACCATGTCTATTGGTAGATATGCATGAAGAAACTCCATACAGATGGATCGTTTGGACTCACTTGATTTTGAATCACTTGAGACATGCAAATCATACCACATGGGCAAGATGAATGAAAGGCCTCGTTTCAAGAAGATGGAACAAGAAAGCAACTTGTTGGAAGTAATACATTTTGATGTGTGCAGTCTAATGAGTGCTGAGGCACGCAGTGGATATCGTTATGTTCTTGCTTCACAGATAATTTGAGTAGATGCAGAGTATATTTACTTGATAAAACACAAGTCTGAATTATTGAAAGGTTCAAGTAATTTCAGAGTGAAGTTGAAGATCGTCGTGACAAGAGGATAAAATGTCTATGATATGATCATAGAGATGAATATCTGAATTACGAGTTTGGCACACAATTAAGACCTTGTGGAAATTATTTCACTACTAATACCGCGTGGAACACTATAGTGTGATGGTGTGTCCGAACATCATAGCTGCACCATATTGGATATGGTGCATACCATGATGTCTCTTATCGAATTACCACTATCGTTTATAGGTTAGGCATTAGAGACAACCGCATTCACTTTAAATAGGGTACCATGCAATTCCGTTGAGAGGACACCGTATGAACTATGGTTTAGAGAAACCTAAGCTGTCGTTTCTTAAAAGTTTGGGGATGCGACGCTTATGTGAAAAAGTTTCAGGCTGATAAGCTCGAACCCAAAGCGGATAAATGCATCTTCATAGGACACCCAAAAAAGGTTGGGTATACCTCCTATCTCAGATCCGGAAGCAAAAGGGATTGTTTCTAGAATCAGGTCCTTTCTCGAGGAAAAGTTTCTCTTGAAAGAATTGAGTGGGTGGATGGTGGAGACTTGATGAGGTTATTGAACCATCACTTCAACTAGTGTGTAGCAGGGCACAAGAAGTTATTCCTATGGCGCCTACACCAATTGAAGTGGAAGCTGATGATAGTGATCATGAAACTTCAGATCAAGTCACTACCAAACCTCGTAGGTCGACAAGGATGTGTACTACTTCAGAGTGGTACGTAATCCTGTCTTAGAGGTCATGTTGCTAGACAACAATGAACCTACGAGCTATGGAGAGGCGATGGTGGGCCCGGATTCCGACAAATGGCTCGAGGCCATAAAATCCGAGAGAAGATCCATGTATAAAACAAGGTGTAGACTTTGGAAGAACTACTTGATGGTCATAAGGCTGTTGGGCATGCATAGATTTTAAAAGGGAAGATGCATAATGATGGTAAGTGTCACCATTAACAAAGCTCGACTTGTCGCCGAGATGTTTTCCGACAAGTTCAAGGAGTTGACTACGATGATACTTTCTCACCAGAAGCGATGCTAAGAGTCTGTTAGAATTATATTAGCAGCTACTACATTATTTATGAAATCTTGCGTATAGGATGTCAAAATATAGTTTCCTCGACGATTTTCTTGAGGAAAGGTTGTATCCGATACAACCGTAAGGTTTTGACAATCCTAAAAGATGCTAACAAGTATGCAAAGCTCCAGCAATCCTTCTAAGGACTGGAGTAAGCATCTCAGAGTTGGAATATACGCTTTGATGTGATGATCAAAGATTTTGGGTTTATACAAAGTTTATGAGAAACTTGTATTTCCAAAGAAGTGAGTAGGAGCACTATAGAATTTCTGATGAGTATATGTTGTTGATCAGAAATGATGTAGAGTTTCTGGAAAGCACATAGGGTTATTTGAAAAAGTGTTTTTCAATGAAAACCTGGATTAAGCTACTTGAACATTGAGCATCAAGATCTATAAGGATAGATCAAAATCGCTTAATAGTACTTTCAAACGAACACATACCCTGACAAGATTTTGAACGAGTTTAAAAAAAATAGATCGGCAAAGAAGGAGTTCTTGGCTGTGTTATAAGGTGTGAGTATTGAGTAAGACTCAAGACCTGACCACGGCAGAATAGAGAGAAAGGACGAAAGTCGTCCCCTATGCTTTAGACGTAGGCTCTACAGTAAGCTATGTTATGTAACGCACCTGAAGTGTGCCTTGCCATGAGTCAGTCAAGGGGTACAAGTGTGATCCAGGAATGGATCACATGACAAATAAGCCAAATTTATCCTTAGTAACTAGTTGACTAAGGAATTTTCTCGATTATGGAGGTGGTAGAAAGAGTTCGTCAGAAAGGGTTACGCCGATGCAAACTTTGACACTAATCTGGATGACTCGAGTAGTAGACCGGATTCAGATAGTAGAGCTGTTATTTGGAATAGTTCCAAATAGCGCATGGTAGCTGCATATAGGAGATGACATAGAGATTTGTAGCACACACGGATCTGAAAGATTCGCACCGTTGACTAATAACCTCTCTCACAAGCGAGATATGATAAAACCCAATGGTGTTGGATTCATTACAATCACATAGTGATGTGAACTAGATTATTGACTCTAGTGCAAGTGGGAGACTGTTGGAAATATGCCCTAGAGGCAATAATAAAATGGTTATTATTATATTTCCTTGTTCATGATAATTGTCTATTGTTCATGCTATAATTGTATTAACTAGAAACCGTAATACATGTGTGAATACATAGACCACAACATGTCCCTAGTAAGCCTCTAGTTGACTAGCTCGTTATCAATAGATGGTTATGGTTTCCTGACCATGGACATTGGATGTCATTGATAACGGGATCACATCATTAGGAGAATGATGTGATGGACAAGACCCAATCCTAAGCAAAGCACAAGATCGTGTAGTTTGTTTGCTAAAGCTTTTCTAATGTCAAGTATCATTTCCTTAGACCATGAGATTGTGTAACTCCCTGATACCGTAGGAGTGCTTTGGGTGTACCAAACGTCACAACGTAACTGGGTGGCTATAAAGGTGCACTACGGGTATCTCCGAAAGTGTCTGTTGGGTTGGCACGAATCGAGACTGGGATTTGTCACTCCGTATGACGGAGAGGTATCTTTGGGCCCACTCGGTAATGCATCATCATAATGAGCTCAATGTGACTAAGTAGTTAGTCACGGGATCATGCATTACGGAACGAGTAAAGTGACTTGCCAGTAACGAGATTGAACGAGGTATTGGGATACCGACGATCGAATCTCGGGCAAGTAACGTACCGATTGACAAAGGGAATTGTATACGGGATTTGTTGGGGATGTAACTACTAAATATAAACCGCCCTGAAGGGGCCGGTTTACCCTCGTCCATAATTGGGGCCCACGAAGACTCAGAAGGTGGCGATTGCTGTAGAGCTTAGAGGCCCGGAGCCTGTGCTTAATTAGGGCCCATAAGGGTAAAACCGCCATAACCATGTAACTTGTGTTGTAATATAAGAGAAAGAAGAGACCGAGCCGGACACTTGTATGAGCCGGCCTCGGGACTCTCTAGACCGGCCGGGCGTCAACCCGTGTATATAAGGGGACGACCGGTGGCGGTTTGAGGACGACAACAACAATTCGAGGCTTAGGCGGCTATTGCTCCCTAGTCGCCCAAATCACATCAATCCCATCCCAAACTAGACGTAGGCTTTTACCTTCATCGAAGGGGCCGAACTAGTATAAACTCTCGTGTCTTTGCGTCCGCTTTAACCCCTCTAAGTTAACCCGTACGATGGCCCCGCGACTAAGTCCTTTCATGAGGACATCTGCCATGACAATTCCACGACAGTTGGCGCCCACCGTGGGGCTATCGCACGATGATTTGATGATCTTAGAGGGCAAGTTCGAAGGACTCGAAGGCTATGCTGTGGGCCGGATGGCCAAGAGTCATCGCGGCAAGCTCTACATCGACGATGCAGGCTGGGGCCCCGAGGCCGGCTCGATTGAGTACGGGTACCGGGTCCCCTGTGGTGGCATACACGTGTTCATCCGCAAGATCAGTGAGCCAGGGCCTGGGCCGGACATCTGCACCGACCTCGTCGAGACGGCTCAGCGGGCGAAGAAGAATCCTGCCCTGGCTAAACCGGTTGTCAGGCGTGCTTTCGTGGGAGTCATCCACGGAGGAAGTACTAATACGCTAGCCTGTATTTTGACTACGGAGCCGTTTGATCAGTCTATACGGACATCTCCCGTCCAAATACATCAGGTGATATTCATCCAGTCCATTTCATCAGTGCATATTAAATTGTTTGAGAACAATTACTACGCCTGTAATATTTTTTATGCAGGACAGCTATTAAAAGAAAATGAGGTGGTGTTATACCGCGGAGGCACGCTCAAATTTGTGTGTGGCTTCATGGGCACGCGTGTCACGGTCCGCTTTACATCAAAACGCGCCACCGACTTCGCCCATCCGTGCCGCCTTACAACGCCATGGATGACCCGCCTGCCCTCCCTCGCGGCGGTTCACGTGTCGCGCCAAGCTTACAAACGTTATGCGGCTGACTCAAATCGTCCGACATGGTTTACCACGCCACGGGCGGTTCACCCGTGAGCAACTTCAACTCCACCTAGCAATCATCGATTTCATGGCGGATTATTTCCGCCCGCACATCGTGATATTCATCTAAAATATATTTTATTAGTGCATATTATTTTGTCAAAGAGCAGTTTATCTTTGCCTTGGTCTCCAATATTGTATGCAGGACAATTATTCATTATAAACGTGGTTTATACCATGGGTACGGCATGCGCCGCAACGCCCTGCCGGTGTTCGTCTGCGCCACATTACACGGTGAATGTACGCGTGCAAGACGCCGCCTTACGGCCCGGTTTACATCAGCTTGCCGACCGTGCTCGCTTGATTCGCCCGTCCCGAACCGGGTTTACAACATCGTGGCGGTTCATCTGCCCAAGGCACCTCTAATACTGTGGACGCCTCTACCATCCATTTATTGCGGCCTGGTCTACATCAACATACCAGGCCGCACTCGTCTACATGAGCAAGTCACAGCTTGGGTAGCCCGGTTTTTCTTTCGTAATGGAGGCAAATTATCGTGATACTATCAACCGCCTACACCGGATGACTCAATGGGCAGGCGCACAAGTCGCCGCCACTACAGTTTGGTTAACTTCAAATCGCCATTGGAAGGAACTATTGGCGAAAGGTCTTACACGGCTTATACGGGGTCATTTATAACCCGCCGCAGTCATCACAACCTTCTGTGGATTCACATCATGTTATCAACACCAATGATATACAAGTTATGCCGGTTTATATCACGGTCAAATATGGAGAGTTTCAAGCCAACTCCTCGAGTCACCTTGAGACTCGGGGCTACGATGACATGACTAAGCAAATCTTACCAAAGAAATTTCAGAACCCTGTGACGATGGAGGGAAAGATAACCCGGTCCCGGAGGCTATCATATTTGAAGGCCGTCAGAAAATTTCCGGCTTAGTAAGTATATGACAGTTACAAAATCCCGGTTCAATGAAGAAGTTCCGGATCATCGTAAAGGATTCCGCTTAAAATCCGCTCAAGGGAGGTCAGTCTCACTGAAGCTCTCAAGTATTCCGGTTTACAATCCGGTTCAAGGGAAAGATGTCTCCCACAAAGCTTTGAAGCTCTCAATATCCGGTTCAAAATCCCGGCTCAAGAAGGATTTATCTCTTGCAAAAAGTTAAAGGGTGCCAAAGAGGACCTGCTGCCATGATGCGCGGTCCAAACATGGGTATCATGCCTTATTGGCTTATCATATTATTGGTCACTTGGGGGCTTGGTCGTATCCGAACCATAGCCACGCCTCTTGATCGGCCTAGTGCCACAATATCACTTGGGGGCTTGGTCGTGTCCGAACCAATGCAACAACTTTTGATAGGCGAAAGCCACCAGATCACTTGGGGACATGGTCAAGTCTGAACCAGTCACGCCTCTTGATCGGCCTAAGGCCATAGAGTCACTTGGGGCTTGGTCGAACCCGAACCATTGCCACGCCACTTGATCGGCATAATGCCACGGTTTCAGCTTGGGGACCTGGCTGACTTGAACCATAGCTACACCTTATTGGGAGCTTGGTCGTGTCCGACCATGGTAACACCATCTGATCGGCTCAGTAAAGCCTCTTTTTTGCAAACGGTCTTGTCATTGCCTTTGCTTCCATATTTTTTCATTGATTATTCTTAAGTGCAGCCTTGGTTATAAACCTGGGTTATATGTTGGGCATTATGACCCGTCCGGCGGTAAACCGCCAGTACACTTTAAACTTGTTGTATGCAGAGACAGGTTGAATAAAGCATGATGATAAATTATCCGGTGTTTATCAACCGGCCTGGCTTTAAGATGATAAGTCGCCAGTATATGATGAGAAATTATCCGGTGTTTGTTAACCCGGCCTGGCTTTGGACTATAAGTCGCCAAGATTTATTTGGATTGCGCCATTGGAATCATGCGCTTATAAATCATTGGGTTATATTATTCAAATAGCCAAACTTGGCTGAAGTTTCATTATGATATTGAATGAATAAGGTTTTTCATATCGGATTATATTATCTTGAATAGCCAACATGGCTGGATTTTTTTATGGTTATCAATAACCAGTATTATGATTAAGGTTTTCAAAGTCGCTTTAGCGCAATGGCTATCATATTATCAATGGATATGATTTATTCTACAATGAAAGGAATAGGCCCAAGTTGATGTCGGCTTACTTACCCGCCCTTTGGGGGCTACATTATTTCAATTGAAATTACATCAAATACACAAGTCTCATGTCGCTGCAAGCATGCACCATGACACTTGGGTGCTAATGCAAAGTCATTATTAAAATCAGTTCAACCAGTCCATTGACGGAATTTGGTTTATTTTTTAATCCGGAGATAACTTTTCCGGTTTGATTTTTCCTGTTAAACATCCCATTATGGAGTAACAGGGGGCTTAACATGACCCGGCATGGTTTACCTGGTAAACCGGCATTCTAAACACAGGAGATGTTGTCTCCTTTGACGGTAATGGTTTATACAACCTCCGCTTCAAGGTTGGCTCAGCCAACTGCATGCCCGACGCTGGCAGGCAAAATAGATTGAAGGTTTCGATTATTCAATCAAAAGTATCAGCACCTCTGCGCGAAGGTTGCAGACTGAAGGCATAAAGGCATATTCAAAACAAAGGTGCTGGCTATTCTATTACAAGGCCTTCAGGGGCCCAAAATTTCGAATGGCGTTATAACTAGCAGCTTATGATGCATCAACCGGCTTGACGGATTAAGCTTCCTCGCCGAGTTGACGTAAAGAAGATGGGTCGTCTGGCGTCGGTTCAGCTTCTTCCTCTTCATCACCCAATGGCCGGAAGTCATTGGTAGACCAGTCAATCCGGTTTAAAGCCTGAAAGACAACCTCTTCACTTATAAGCTCATCCGGATCAATGTCAGGGGCATAAGTGTGCTTACGGATTGGAGGAACAAGGTTCTGCACTTCTGGAATGACAAATTCCACCTACCGTTGTTTGCATCATAGAAAGAGCGGTAAACCGCCAGTTGGCTTCGCTGCCAGCTTGACTCGCCAGAGGACGAAATCTCCTTTGTTATTCGTTTGAGGGCGTCATTATCAAAGGCTTCGCCGTTTTCTTGAGCGCTGGGGAAGCCCTTGGCTATGTCAGCCGGATCAAGGTCCGCTATCCACGCCTTGGCGCGAGTTAGAGCCAATAAAGTGCCAGCCCGGGCCGCGGATCGTTTCAACTCTTCAAGTTGTGCCGGAATCATGGATAGCCGGTCCAGCATATCTTTGATCAAGGACGGAGCTGTGTTATCATACGACGTAGCGCATATGACTCGGCCGGGTGCCGGTATACAGCTTGCTCAATCAGCGTGTATGCAGCCTTGAGCTTCTTCCGCATATCGAGCCTGTGATGAGCAATACGCTTCCCTATACCGGTTTAAGACAGCTCGAGTTAAATGGCGGAAATATCAAACGGAATAGTAATCGGTGAAAAATCTCTTACCAAAGATCGCAGAGGTCATGTCATTAATTTGGCGCTTTAGTCCGTGAGCTCTTCCATCACCGGTTTAAGAGCCGCTCAAAGATCTTCCGCCCGTTTTAGCAAACCAGCCTTCTTGGTGTCCCAGTTGGCTTGCTCGGATTTATACCACTCCTTGAGCTGCTCCATAGTGGTCAAGGCAGTTTTCAATTCATCCTTGGCCTTGGTGGCTTCTGCTTGTTGAGTCTTCAGATTGGCACGAAGGTCCTTGAGTTGTACGGTTTGCTGGTATATCTCACTCTGATAAAAAATGGATCACGTTAGTTGTTTCATTATGAAGTCCCAAGCTCAATACAGGTATTCAACTTGGCACTTGGGGGCTAATGGCTAATTGATCTCATCTTGCTATGGTGATACATGTTAAGTCCCGCTTAACTATGCTAAGTTGAACCGCCCTTGGGGGCTACAAGATTGAAGTTTGAGACGTATGAGTTTTATATTAAGTCCCGGTTTAACTATGCTCGGTTGAACCGCCCTTGGGGCTACTACACAACAAAAGTACAAGAGAGGCATAACTCCTTACCTCATAGCGTTCCTTCATACGATTCACCGGACCGGCTTCAAGTCACGACTTGTGTAGAGTCGGTTCGTAAGCCAGTGAAGTTCTTGGGCGTAGAAGTTATCATAAGTTTTATCAGTTTTTCCCTTCTCTTTACTCATGGCGATAGACTCTTCCTTGGCGCTGTGTTTTGATAAAGCGGCGGATTGCTGTGGGCGGTATAGGCGGTGCCCGTCACTACGACATCATCATCTTTGGCCGGGCTGGCTGGATTGGCATTCTTCCTTGGGCTTGGTGTTTTCATACCCAGGCTCGGCGTTTCAAAGAATCAAGCTACTGCTCGCTGCGCAGGACTCGGTGGAGCAGGATGTGAGGTTTCCACTTGGGCATCCGGTTCAACCTCTGGCGGATTAGCATTGTCATCTTGGTTCAACCCGCGTAACTGTTTTTAGCAACTTCGGGCTTTTCGCCATGGTGCTCGAGTCTTCTCGGATCAGCATCCATGAGGGTCAAGGGTTTTCGCCTTCTTACTTAAGCGAGCCTTGGTGCTGCAATATTCAGAGTTAGAGTGTGATGAACCGACAAATGCGAAGAAAACAAAAAAGAGCATTATGCTTACCCCGCATCAACTTTAAGAGGAGGCAGTTGAGTGGTTGATGAACCACCAGATGAGTTGGAAGAGGCCTGATAATTCGGATCAGACGGATTGAGAGGACATCGGAAGAAACCTTTCAAAGGATAACGCTTTTCAGGAGAACAAATCACCTCTGGACGAAGCTTCCGGGTTGGGGTGTCAGGTAAACCGGACGATGTAATTTGTTGACCGATGTGCCGGGTCAGACGGGCGCTCTTCAGCCTTTGTGTCTTCAAAGAAAGGTTCGGATTCAAATGAGCACGGAGTGAGATTTTTTCACTTTCCGGACTGTGCGGCGAATTCTTTTAACCGCACAAGATCAGATTCGAAGAAAGAAGGATTACCTCAACAGGATCGGCATGATCGGCTTCAAAGATCATCCGGGAATTGAAACCGCTAATAGGATGAAGGATAAAAAGGACAAAGTAAATCAAGCTTTACCTCAGCTTCGAATCTTCTTCTTCCGCGGATCAAAAGACTCGGCGGTTTTCCTCTTACCAGCTTTCTTGGTGGTCTTGGACTTTACACGAGGAACCCGGGCCGGTTTGGTTCGTTTCCAGAAGGAGCTGTTAGCCTGAGAAGTAACAAGGATTAATATATATCAATAAGGCATTAATATCGGAAGAGCGATGAGCGGAGCCTTACCGCAGGCGGTTTGTTGGAAACACAGAATGGGGCCAACCCGGTTTGGCTGCAGACGGAGATCGGCTCATCGAGCATCTTCTTCACCGTCTCGGTGACTTCAAGCTCGATTATTGGTAGCTCGTGGCGTCTTTGAGGGTCTTTGACGCTACCGGTGTATTCGTGCATCAATCCGGGCGGCGCTTAATGGCAAGATGCCCCAAGAAACCCAACATCAAACAAGGTCAATACCAGTTAAGCCATTGGCCATTAGAGCCCGGAGTTTGATAATTTGAGGCGCAAAATTCTTACATTACTGCGGCGGTCAAGCGTAAAAGGCAATGGGTGATGGTTGCTAAGCGGTGAGGGCGGTAGCCCGGCAAGGGTTCTCGCTGTTAGGAGCGGTATTCGCAATAGAACCAGGTTTGGTTCCAATCTTTCGGATGGCTATGGTGTTTTATGCGTGAGGAAAGTCTACTTCCTTCCTTTTCCGGATTGAAACACCACCCGCCCGTGTTAGGACCATCCGAAAACTCTGTCAGGCGGTTAAAATTAAATAAGTCCAGGAACATCTCCACAGATGGTTCTTCTTGAAGATAGACTTAACATAAAACTTGGAAATTGCATATATTGGACATAGAGTTCGGACCAATATCTTGTGGATGGATTTGGAAACTTGCGAGGACATCCGGAAGAATTTTGATCCGGCGGGCTGAATCCCGGTCTAAGTGCTGCATAAATACAATTACTTCTCCTTCTTGAGGTTCGTGAGGGCATTCGCATCCGGAACACGCAAATGGAGGACATTTTTGGAGGCTAAAGCGCCGGTGGTGACATATCCATTGAGTTGTGTCTCGGTGATCTTGGACCGACCCAATTGCAAGTCGAGAATTGTTTGGCCATTCCTAAGAAGATACTTGCGAAAGGAAAAGTAAAAAGCGGTTCACCGTTAACGGTTCGTACATATTATACAATGCTAAACCGGCAATTGGGCAGTCGGTTCAATTTCCGTTTAATCGAGGACTAATGGAGTATGGCGGATTAGCTATCAAAAAATTAAACCGCCCTTAGGAGGAAGAGACAGAATCGAAAATCTGCTAAGTGTGGACAGAAACAGGTTTCACATATGAATGGAGTTAATTTGGATCTACCGAAGATTCAGGAAGGAAAAATTTCTGCGACCCATGCAAGCCTTATAAAGGGCAGGGAAGTTCGTGCGTTCTAACAAGAGGGTCTGAACAAAAAGAAAGATGTGCAAAGTGCTAAACTGAAGGCGGAGCAGTTACTACACAGGATATATGCTACGGTTGGATTAAAAAGCCATGGCAGAGCAGGTGAAAGATCGAGGGTGTCGCCTAGAGGGGGGGGGTGAATAGGCGCTTTAAAATAATTATGGTTTAGGCTTGAACAAATGCGGAATAAACCTAGCGGTTAATTTGTCAAGCACAAAACCTACAACAACTAGGCTCACCTATGTGCACCAACAACTTATGCTAAGCAAGATAAACTACTAGGTGATAGCAAGAAATATGACAAGAACCAATATGGCTATCACAAGGTAAAGTGCATAAGTAAAGAGCTCGGGAAAGAGATAACCGAGGCACGCGGAGACGACGATGTATCCCGAAGTTCACACCCTTGTGGATGCTAATCTCCGTTTGGAGCGGTGTGGAGGCACAATGCTCCCCAAGAAGCCACTAGGGCCACCGTAATCTCCTCACGCCCTCGCACAATGCAAGATGCCGTGATTCCACTAAGGGACCCTTGAGGTCGGTCACCGAACCCGTACAAATGGCAACCCTTGGGGGCGGTCACCGAACCCGTACACTTTGGCAACCCTTGGGGCGGTCACGGTACCGTCAAATTGCTCAGGCGATCTCCACAACCTAATTGGAGACTCGACGCTTGCCCGGAGCTTTACACCACAATGATTAAGCTCGAACACCACCAACCGCCTAGGGCGCCAAGGCACCTAAGAGGAACAAACTCTAGGGTGCCCAAACACCCAAGAGTAATAAGCTTCTCAAACTTCACTTCCACGTATCACCGTGGAGAACTCAAACCGATGCACCAAATGCAATGGCAAGGGCACACTGAGTGCCCAAGTCCTTTCTCTCCCAAATCCCACCAAAGCAACTAATGCTAGGAAGGGAAATGAGAGGAAGAACGAAGAAGAACACGAAGAACTCCAATATCTAGATCCAAGGGGTTCCCTCACTTAGAGGAGAAAGTGATTGGTGGAAACGTGGATCTAGATCTCCTCTCTCTTTTCCCTCAAGAACTAGCAAGAATCATTGGAGGGATTGAGAGTTAGCAAGCTCGAAGAAGGTCAATAATGGGGGAAGAACACGAGCTAAAAAGGATGAATCTCAAGGGGGAAGAAGACCCCCTTTTATAGGTGGGGAGAAAATCCAACCGTTATCCCCTCACTCAGCCCGCACGACGCGGTACTACCGCACGGAGCTGCGGTACTACCGCGGCTGGCTGCGGTACTATCACAGGTGTTGCGGTACTACCGCAAGTGCAGCACTGGCCGATGAAAGGCCTCAGAGCATTGTATAACGGCGGTAGAACCGCCGGAGCGGTACTACCGCTACTACGGTACTACCGTGAAGGCGTGCAACACTAGGCACAGAGAAAGCACGGAAGTAAAAATTACTTCCGTACCTACTTCCGAGGGAGGACTGCGCAAAAAATCCGCACGGTACTACCGCACATGAAGAACGGTACTATCACAGAGGGCGCGGATGTAAAATTACATCCGCCTTACTTCCGCCATGTCGCTAAGCCTCGCCAGAGCCCACGGCATTATCAAGGCTCACAAGGCGCGGTATTATCATACAGGCGCTGGATGTAAAAAATTACATCCGCCTTACTACTGCCGAAAGCAACAAGGTCTGAGGTATGAGGTACTACTACCGCTTCCCACAGAGCGGTATTATCAAGAGTGCTCAAGCGGTACTACCGCCCGAGAGCAAAGATTACCGCATGCCCCATATCAAGAACACTAGGAGTCCTTCATTTTGCGTAGAAGACAACAGGGGGAAACAATAAAACCAGAACTGCCATAACTTCTGCAAATGAGCTCCGAATTGAGCAAACTCAAGCTTGTTGGATACAAGACAACGAGTAGCATCAAAACAGAGACAGGGGAGGTATGCCTAACAAAAGGAGGAGAGAAAACTCCAACAGAGAAGAACCGGCATACCCTCCAACATCGAAAAACATCATAGAAGATGCAAATGAACTCTGTTTTCGATGAACTCGAGCTTGTCATAAAAATGACCATAAGCTCCAAAACTCGCAAGGAGAAGAACCAAACAAGAACCAATAAAGATGATGCAAGGATGCAATGGTTTGAGCTCTCTACGAACGATACGATCAAGCAACTCATCGAGAGCCCCCTTGATAGTACGGCAATCGATCCTATAACCCGGTCTCCCACAACTACCATGAGACCGGTAAAATAGAAAACCTATCAAGGGCAAACCTTTGCCTTGCACAAAGTCCACTTGAGCTAGATGACGACGATCTTGACTCCCTCAAGTTGGACCACCTTTCTTGATTGCGTGGGCTCGATGAAGACTAGATGATTGCTCCCCCATAGTCCACTATGGGTGAGCCACTCTTTGGCTCATCTTCACAAGTCCATTGACACCACAATGGATGGAAAGCTTCAAGCACTTGATCTCTTCGTGATGCTCCACTTGAACTTGCACACGGCAATCTTGATGACGATCACCACTTGATGTCATCCTTTCCATGGGTTGTATGATATCTTCCTCTTGGCGCAAGCCCATGGACACGTACCTAACCCCACATAGACTCTCACATAGACCATGGGTTAGTACACAAAGTGCAATGGACAATGCTTACCATGCCATGGGATCACTTGATCCCTCGGTACATCTTGTGCGCTTTGTGTGTTGAATCTTTCCAACTCTATTCATTTTGGATGATGTCTTGAAGGTGGACATGAATGATCACACAAACTTATTCTTCAAGACATGCTTGCAATAAGCTCAACACTCACATGACTGGTCTTTGGATAATTCCTTAATAGCACCGCTGATCATCACAAACTCTCCTTGAAACCAACAAATGGACTCCAAGAAAAGCCTATGGACAAACCCTTCAAATATAACTCAAGGCAACCATTAGTCCATAGAGATTGTCATCAATTACCAAAACCAAACATGGGGGCACCGCATGTTCTTTCAGCAGGTATGAAGAGACTAGGGATGAACACCTATGAACGACGATATGAACAGGAGCCTCAAGATGCAGATCTAGGGCATGAGGAGGAGCCTTACCCGATGCATGTAATAAATGGAGGAGCGCCGAGAGTCTCTGGTACAACCAGGTTGATGCAAATGACCTTGCAATCGACGCCGGGCGTTCGGAGGTCGGAGGCGACGGGCGGAGCTTCAGAGCCGAGCGTCGCGAGGAAGAAGAAGCGGAAGGAGGAAGAAGAGAAAGGGCCTTCCGGTCTATTTATAATGAGACGGAGTAATTAACAGTAGCGAGAATGGAGGAGTTGAAAGCGGCGACAGGCAGCGGTCGCCTCGATTTCGGGATAGTATTAAATGAAGGGAATCTTACGGTTTGGGCTTCTTTAATAAAGATGACGTCAAGATGCTCTGTTCTTTGTGGTCGGAGGATGACGTCCACGGCGGTTTAAGCAGATGGCGGTTTACGAAATATGAAGGAAGATATTCATAGTTTCCTAAGATGTTGAAGATTAACATGAACAGGTTCAAGTCAACTGGGGCCTAATGTTGGGGATGTAACTCATCAATATAAACCGCCTCAAGGGGCCGGTTTACCCTCGCCATAATTGGGGCCCACGAAGACTCGTAAGGTGGCGATTCTTTGTAGAGCTTAGAGGCCGGAGCCGAAGGCTAATTAGGGCCCATAATGGTAAAACCGCCATAACCATGTACCTTGTGTTGTAAGATAAGAGAAAGAAGAGACCGAGCCGACACTTGTATGAGCCGGCCTCGGGACTCTCAGAGACCGCCGGACGTCAACCCGTGTATATAAGGGGACGACCCGTGGCGGCGGTTTGAGGACGAACAACAACAATTCGAGGCTTAGGCGGTTATTGCTCCCTAGTCGCCGAATCACATCAATCCCATCACAAACTAGACGTAGGCTTTTACCTTCATCGAAGGGGCCGAACTAGTATAAACTCTCGTGTCTTTGCGTCCGCTTTAACCCCTCTAAGTTAACCCGTACGATGGCCCCGCGACTAAGTCCTTTCATGAGGACATCTGCCGTGACAATTCCACGACAGGATTGCTTGAATCCTCGACATTGTGGTTCATCCGATGAGATCATCGTGGAACATGTGGGAGCCAACATGGGTATCCAGATCCCGTTGTTGGTTATTGACCGGAGAGATGTCTCGGTCATGTCTGCATGATTCCCGAGCCCGTAGGGTCTACACACTTAAGGTTCGATGACGCTAGGGTTATAGGGAAGGTATGTACGCCGTTACCAAATGTTGCTCGGAGTCCCGGATGAGATCCCGGACGTCACGAGGAGTTCCGGAATGGTCTGGAGGTGAAGATTGATATATTGGACGAAGGGTTTTGGAGTCCGGAAGTGTTCAGGAGGTACCGGGTGATGACCAAAGATGACCGAAAGGTGTTTGGGAGCCCCTAAGTGTTGGGGGCTTCATGGGCCAAGGGAAGGGGCAAACCAGCCCACTAAGGGGTTGTCGCGCCTCACCTATTCCCACGTGACTGTGGGGTTTGGGGTGCCCCATCTAGGGTTCCCTCCTCCGGCTTGGGGACAAGTCACCCAAAGGGAGATCCCATCCGCCTGGCCGACCCCCTAGGGAAATCCTAGGGCGCCTCCTCCCTTGCCCCTATATATAGTGGAGGTTTTGGGGCTGCCCAACACATGAGTCTCTCTCTCCCAAGGCGCAGCCCTACCTCTGTCCTCCTCGTCTCTCGTAGTGCTTGGCGAAGCCTGGCTGAGTACATGCCTCCACCACCACCACGCCGTCGTGCTGCTGATGGACGGAGTCTTCCCCAACCTCTCCCTCTCTCCTTGCTGGATCAAGGCATGGGAGACATCACCGGGCTGCACGTGTGTTGAACGCGGAGGCGCCGTTGTTCGGTGCTTAGATCGGAATCGACCGCGATCTGAATCGCCACGAGTACGACTACCTCATCCGCGTTCTTGCAACGCTTCCGCTTAGCGATCTACAAGGGTATGTAGATGCACTCCTCTCTCTCTCGTTGCTAGTCTCTCCATAAATTGATCTTGGTGATGCGTAGAAAATTTTAAATTTCTGCTGCGTTCCCCAACACCTTGTACCTTAGCCCACACTCTATCCTTGATATACTTAAAAGCTCCATTCTTCGACTTACCAACATCTGACGGTAGCCCAAGGTACCGTTCCGCTAAAGATTCTTTCGGCACACCTAAAATATTTTTAATTCCTTCTCTCATATCATTTGTGCAGCCCTTTCGGCACACCTAAAGCATCGAGAGGTGCGTGAATGAGAGGAGTCCCTGCTGTACCAAATGGAAAACGGGTAAAATGGGCTTCCCACTTAACACGTGGTCTCCCTCACTCCGGTCTGGTCCAGCAATGTCTCGCTTTCTTTTGAGGGGTAAACGAACAATTTATTTAGCTGAGAATGCGCTCCGGAATACAAATAAAGTTGAAATAGAGAGCCACACATGACGACCAAAAGGTAAAGTAGTCGCTTCTTTTGAAAGTTTATGAGCTTCAAGATTCATCTCCCACTTCTCATGAATGAAATCAACCGACACGAAAGTCATGCATCCTATGTCTCGCTACTAGCGACCTAGGTTGCCCTCACATCAAGCGCCTCCTTAAATGGCACGGCCCAGCGCGGGATGCCACAAGCCACTGCCTTGTTTTGTTACTTGTTTTTTCGCGTTTTTCTTTTGCTTTCTTTTTTCTATATTTTTGTCTAAACTTTCAAATATTTTAAACAAATATTAAAAAATGGCATAAAATCTTTGAGAAAATTTTAACCAAGCATTAAAAAAATGTTAAATGTGTATAGAGAAAATGTTTGTCATGTATATGAAAAAAGTATATAAAGAATAGACAATATGTACGAAAAAAGTTGATCATGTATTTATGAAAATGTTAGTAAAGCATTTTAAAAAATTAAATGTGTATATAATTTTTTTCATGTACAATATATATATATATATATATATATTGGTTATGTATTTAAAAATGCGAAATTTGTATCTAAAAAATATTCCTAGTGTAATCGAAAAATATACATTGTGTGTTAAAAGTGTTTATTTTTTAAAAGTGTACTCACAAAATGTGAAATAGTGTTTTTTTACCATGTACTCACAAAATGCTAATCTTGTATCTGATTCTTTTTAGATGTGTATATAAAAATGTATTAGTATATGACAAAAATGTAAATGTTTATGGAAAAATTAGAAATAAAAAAATGGTTTTCCGAAAATGTTAATTATCTTAAAATGTGTATATATAATATGTTTCTGATGTATACGAAAATGGACAATGTGTACTGAAAAAAGTTGAAATGTGTTCAACAAAATGAAACAATGAAACTAAACAAAGAACCCCAATAAAAACCAAATAAATAAATAAAAGAAACCCAAGAAAGAAAGAAAACCGAGGAAAACCAATGCAAAAGTGAGAAAATTGAGAAAGAAACAAAGAAAACATTTAAAACCAACAAAGAAAACCAAAGAAAAGAATTTGAGCAAGGAAAAAATTAAATTGGTTTGAAAAATGCTAAAACAAAAGAAAAAAACAACGTAAGAAAACCAGTAAACACCGGAATAAAATGGAAAACCGTTAAAAAAGGAAAACAAAAAACGGAGAAATTCCTGAAAAGCAAAAAGTCGAAATAAAAAACAAAGAGAAACGAGAAAAATAAAAAAAAATAGATAAAAAGACAGCGGACACAATTGCAGCGAGCGAGCGCTACAAAACAGGCCGGTCCAAACATGAGCGCTACAAAACATTCCTTTTGCACCCCACTGGTTTCGGGAACCTTCTAGATGGTACCGATCGGTTTTCTGGGGTTGGGTATCGGTGGGTATTCTCACCCGGTTATTTCCGTTTGTTCTTTTTTATTTTTTTATTTCTGTTTCTTTTGGTTTTTTTGTTTCTTTTTTCTTTTTGTTTATTTTTCTGATTTTTTTATTAAAATTTATGAATTTGTTTTTGAGAGTGGCGAACAATTTTCAAAAATTTCCACTTCTTAAATTTCTGAACTTCTTTTAAATTAGTGAACTTTACTCAAATGGAGGGTGTGCAGGTGAGTTCTGAACACGCCAGGAGTTTACACCATGTTGGTGTTGACCTCTATTACTTTAAATGTATACTGATTTGAACGAATTGGTCCTTAATTCGAAGCGAAAAACTGTTTGATCGCTCAAATCTGAATACTAAGTCAAAATAAATTTCTTATCCCCCATATATTGCAAACACCAAATTGTAAGTAATACAGCTTGTTGAGTAATTTGTTACGCTCCTAGTGGGATGAATTTACTAGATACAAGTAATTGTCACAATCTGAGAGAGTTCTAGGGTTCTAAGGTAGAAGAAAGGGGATCCAGGAGGAGAGCCGCCGCCTACAGCCTAGTCGTTTCTCGTCACCTCATGCAGGAGGGTTTCGCTTCTTCTTAACCTGTCCAGTGGTGTCCCATATGTGGGCCGCGTGGCAGCTGTTGGGCTGGGTTGGGAGCTTGATCGCTCGGCCCAGCCAGGGTGCCAGTGGGCTGGCCTCTGCAGGTGGGAGCGTGACATCCCCTCCCCCTTGAGACGCAGCTTGACCCCAAGCTGGAGCTTTTGGGAAGTGCTGCTGGAGCTCTTCCCGATCTTCCCAGGTAGCGAACTCGGGCGGTTGATCAGTCCAGCGGACCAGGACTTGAGGCACCATCGAGTTGCCGCGCCGAATCACCCGTTGCTCCAGCACTTCGTCAGGTGTAGGACTTGCCGCTGCCGCTGCCGGAAGTTGCTCTTGAACCAGCTCCGTTGGAGGGAGGGCTTGGCATAGCTGGGAGATATGGAAACCGGGGTGTACCATGTTGGAATCCGGAAGCTTGAGTTTGTATGCCACATCACCGATGCGTTGGAGTACTTGATACGGTCCGAAGTAGCGGAAGGCGAGCTTCTGATTGGCGCGAGTGGCCACCGAACGCTGGATGTACGACTGCAACTTGAGGAAGACCTAGTCGTTCACGGCGAAGACGCGGTCTGATCGGCGTTTGTCGGCAGAGTCCTTCATCTGTTGGCGCGCGTGAAGCAGATGTTGCCGGATGAGCGCCACCATTTTGTTGGGGAACGTTGCATAAAATAAAAAATTTCCTACGTTCACCAAGATCCATCTATGAGTTCATCTAGCAACGAGTGAGAGAGATGCATCTACATACCCTTTGTAGATCGCATGCGGAAGCGTTCAAGAGAACGGGGTTGAGGGAGTCGTTCTCGTCGTGATCCAAATCACCGGAGATCCTAGCGCCGAACGGACGGCACCTCCGCGTTCAACACACATACGGTCAGCGTGACGTCTCCTCCGTCTTGATCCAGCAAGGGGGAAGGAGAGGTTGATGAAGATCCAAAGAAGACGACGGCGTGGTGGTGGATGCAGCAGTACTCCGGCAGGGCTTCGCCAAGCAACTTGGGAGGAGGAAGAGGTGTAGCAGGGGGAGGGAGGCGCCAATTGCAAGGGTGCGGCTGCCCTCCCTCCCCCCTCTATATATAGGGTCCCCAGGGGGCGCCGGCCCTAGGAGATGGGATCTCCTAGGGGGGGCGGCGGCCAAGGGGGGTGGAGTGTCCCCCAAGGCAAGTGGGGCGCCCCCTTCCCCTAGGCGGCAGTGCCATAAGTATGTGGGACTATCGTTATCAACTTTACATCTTTTGGTATTCACACTATGAATATGTGTAATATTACGTTCGAGATTCATTAAGAATAAACCATTGACCATCGGAGCATGACCATAAAACATATCTCTCATATAAATAGAACAACCATTATTCTCGGATTTAAATGAGTAGTCATCTCGCATTAAACGAGATCCTCGATACAATGTTCATGCTCAAACTTGGCACTAAATAACAATTATTGAGGTTTAAAACTAATCCCGTAGGTAAATGTAGAGGTAGCGTGCCGACGGCGATCACATCGACCTTGGAACCATTCCCGGCGCGCATCGTCACCTCGTCCTTCGCCAGTCTCCAGTTATTTCGTAGCTCCTGCTATGAGTTATATATATGAGCAACAGCACCGGTATCAAATACCCAGGAGTTACTACGAGTACTGGTAAGGTACACATCAATTACATGTATATCAAATATACCTTTAGTGTTGCCGGCCTTCTTGTCTGCTAAGTATTAGGGGCAGTTCCGCTTCCAGTGACCCTTCCCTTTGCAATAAAAGCACTCAGTCTCAGGCTTGGGTCCATTCTTTGACTTCTTCCCGGCAACTGGCTTACCGGGCGCGGCAACATCCTTGCCGTCCTTTTCTATCAAAAAACATCCTTGCCGTCCATCTTGAAGTTCTTCTTACCCTTGCCCTTCTTGAACTTAGTGGTTTTATTGACCATCAACACTTGATGTTCTTTCTTGATTTCTACCTCTGCTGACTTTAGCATTGAAAATACTTCAGGAATATTTCTCACCATCCCCTGCATATTGTAGTTCATCACAAAGCTCTTGTAGCTCGGTGGGAGCGACTGAAGGATTCTGTCAATGACCACCTCGTCCGGGAGGTTAATGTCCACCGGGACAAAGCGGTTGTGCAACCTGGACATTTTGAGTATGTGCTCACTAATGTAACTATTTTCATCCATCTTACAACGATAGAACTTGTCGGAGACTTCATATCTCTCGACCCAGGCATGAGCTTGGAAAACCATTTTCAGCTCCTCGAACATCTCATATGCTCCGTGTTGCTCAAAACGCTTTTGGAGCCCCGGTTCTAAGTCGTAAAGCATGCCAGATCGAACGAGGGAGTAATCATCAAGACGAGACTGCCAAGCGTTCATAATGTCTTGGTTCTATGGGATGGGTGCTTCACCCAGCCGGTGCTTCTAGGACATATTGTTTCTTGGCTGCTATGAGGATGATCCTCGTGTTAGGACCCGATCCGAATAGTTACCGCCATCGCCTTTCAGCTTGGTTTTCTCTAGGAACGCGTTGAAGTTCATGGTGACATGAGCGTTGGCCATTTGATCTACAAGACATTTTGCAAAGATTTTAGACTAATGTTCATGATAATTAAGTTCATCTAATCAAATTATATAATGAACTCCTACTCAGATTTGACATCCCTCTAGTCATCTAAGTGTTACATGATCCGAGTCGACTAGGCCGTGTCCGATCATCACGTGAGACAGACTAGTCATCGTCGGTGAACATCTCCATGTTGATCGTATGTTCCATACGACTCATGTTCGACCTTTCGGTCTCTTGTGTTCCGAGGTCATGTCTGTACATGCTAGGCTCGTCAAGTTAACCTAAGTGTTTTGCATGTGTAAAACTGTCTTACACCCGTTGTATGTGAACGTAAGAATCTATCACACCCGATCATCACGTGATGCTTCGAAACGACGAACTTTAGCAACGGCACACAGTTAGGGAGAACACTTACTTGAAATTATTATAAGGGATCATCTTATTTACTACCGTCGTTCCAAGTAAACAAGATGCATAAACATAATAAACATCACATGCAATTATATAGTAGTGACATGATATGGCCAATATCATATAGCTCCTTTGATCTTCATCTTCGGGGCTCCATGATCATCTTGTCACCGGCATAACACCATGATCTCCATCATCGTGTCTCCATGAAGTTGCTCACCAACTATTACTTCTACTACTATGGCTAACACGTTTAGCAATAAAGTAAAGTAATTTACATGGCGTTTCTCAATGACATGCAGGTCATACAAAAAATAAAGACAACTCCTATGGCTCCTGCCGTTGTCATATTCATCGACATGCAAGTCGTGATTCCTATTACAAGAACATGATCTCATACATCACATATATATCATTCATCATTCATCACAACTTTGGCCATATCACATCACAAAACACTTGCTGCAAAAACAATTTAGACGTCCTCTAATTGTTGTTGCAAGTTTTTTACGTGACTGCAATAGGGTTCTAGCAAGAACGTTTTCTTACCTACGTGAAAGCCACAACGTGATTTGTCAACTTCTATTTAACCTTCATAAGGACCCTTTTCATCGAATCCGCCCCAACTAAAGTGGGAGAGACAGACACTCGCTAGCCACCTTATGCAACTAGTGCATGTCGACCGGTGGAACCTGTCTCACGTAAGCGTCACGTAAGGTCGGTCCGGGCCGCTTCATCCCACAATACCGCTGAAGCAAAATAAGACTAGTAGCGGCAAGAAAGTTGACAACATCTACGCCCACAACAAATTGTGTTCTACTCGTGCAATAGAGAACTACGCATAAACCTGGCTCTGATACCACTGTTGGGGAACGTTGCATAAAATAAAAAATTTCCTACGTTCACCAAGATCCATCTATGAGTTCATCTAGCAACGAGTGAGAGAGATGCATCTACATACCCTTTGTAGCTCGCGTGCGGAAGCGTTCAAGAGAACGGGGTTGAGGGAGTCGTTCTCGTCATGATCCAAATCACCGGAGATCCGGCACCTCCGCGTTCAACACACGTACGGTCAGCGTGACGTCTCCTCCGTCTTGATCCAGCAAGGGGGAAGGGGAGGTTGATGAAGATCCAGAAGACGACGGCGTGGTGGTGGATGCAAGAAGATTCGGCAGGCTTCGCCAAGCAACCGGGAGGAGGAAGAGGTGTAGCAGGGGAGGGAGGCGCCAATTGCAAGGGTGTGGCTGCCTCCTCCCCCTCTATATAGAGGGTCCCCAGGGGGCGCCGGCCCTAGGAGATGGGATCTCCTAGGGGGGCGGCGGCCAAGGGGGGTGGAGTGCCCCCAAGGCAAGTGGGGCGCCCCCTTCCCCTAGGGTTCCCAACCCTAGGCGCAGAGGGGGGGCCCAGGTGTTGGAAATATGCCCTAGAGGCAATAATAAATTAGTTATTATTATATTTCCTTGTTCATGATAATCGTTTATTATCCATGCTATAATTGTATTGATAGGAAACTCAGATACATGTGTGGGTACATAAACAACACCATGTCCCTAGTAAGCCTCTAGTTGACTAGCTCGTTGATCAACAGATGGTTACGGTTTCCTGACCATGGACATTGGATGTCGTTGATAACGGGATCACATCATTTGGAGAATGATGTGATGGACAAGACCCAATCCTAAGCCTAGCACAAAGATCGTAGTTCATATGCTAAAGCTTTTCTAATGTCAAGTATCATTTCCTTAGACCATGAGATTGTGCAACTCCGGATACCGTAGGAATGCTTTGGGTGTACCAAACGTCACAACGTAATCGGGTGGCTATAAAGGTGCACTACAGGTATCTCCGAAAGTGTCTGTTGGGTTGGCACGAATCGAGATCGATTTGTCACTCCGTGTAAACGGAGAGGTATCTCTGGGCCCACTCGGTAAGACATCATCATAATGTGCACAATTTGACCAAGGGGTTGATCACGGGATGATGTGTTACGGAACGAGTAAAGAGACTTGCCTGTAACGAGATTGAACAAGGTATCGGTATACCGACGATTGAATTTCGGGCAAGTACAATACCGTTAGACAAAGGGAATTGTATACGGGATCGGTTGAGTCCTTGACATTGTGGTTCATCCGATGAGATCATCGTGGAACATGTGGGAGCCAACATGGGTATCCAGATCCCGCTGTTGGTTATTGGCCGGAGAACGTCTCGGTCATGTACTCATGGTTCCCGAACCCGTAGGGTCTACACACTTAAGGTTCGATGGCGCTAGGGTTATAAAGGAAGTTTGTATGTGGTTACCGAATGTTGTTGAGTCCTGGATGAGATCCCGGACGTCACGAGGAGTTCGGAATGGTCCAAGGTAAAGAATAATATATAGGAAGTGAGGTTTTGGTCACCGGAAAAGTTTGGATTTTATCGGTAACGCATCTGGGACCACCGGAGGGTCCTGGGTCCACCAAGTGGGGCCACCATCCCCGGAGGGCTGCATGGGCTAAGTGTGGGAGGGACCAGCCCCTGTGTGGGCTGGTGCGCCCCACAAGGCCCAAGGCGCAGCTAGGTGGGGAGAGGGAAACCCTAGGCGCAGATGGGCCTAAAGTCCCACCCTAGGGGCGCCTCTCTCCCCCTCTTGGCCGCCCCTTCAAGTCCCATCTAGGGCTGCCGCACCCCTTGGGTGGGAACCCTAGATGGGGGTGCAGCCACCTCCCCTCCTCCTATAAATAGTGGGGGGTTTGGGGCTGCCCAACACATGAGAACCTCTCCCTCTTGGTGCAGCCCTACCTCTCTTACTCCTCCTCTCCCGCGGTGCTTGGCGAAGCCCTGCTGGACTACCACGCTCCTCCATCACCACCATGCCGTTGTGCTGCTGCTGGATGGAGTCTTCCTCAACCTCTCCCTCTCTCCTTGCTGGATCAAGGCATGGGAGACGTCACCGGGCTGTACGTGTGTTGAACGCGGAGGTGCCGTCCTGCTCGGCACTAGGATCTCCGGTGATTTGGATCACGACGAGTCACGACTCCTTCAACCCCGTTCTCTTGAACGCTTCCGCTTAGCGATCTACAAGGGTATGTAGATGCACTCTCCTTCACCTCGTTGCTGGTTTCTCCTTAGATAGATCTTGGTGACACGAGGAAAATTTTGAATTTCTTCTACGTTCCCCAACAAAGGGCATCATGAGCTAGGTCTATTGCGTAGATTCTTTGCACGAGTAGAACACAAAGTAGTTGTGGGCGTTGATTTTGTTCAATATGCTTACCGTTACTAGTCCAATCTTGATTCGGCGGCATTGTGGGATGAAGCGGCCCGGACCGACCTTACACGTACACTTACGTGAGACAGTTCCACCGACCGACATGCACTTGTTGCATAAGGTGGCTAGCGGGTGCCGCCTCCCACTTTAGTCGGATCGGATTCGATGAAAAGGGTCCTTATGAAGGGTAAATAGCAATTGACATGTCACGTTGTGGTTTTGCGTAGGTAAGAAACGTTCTTGCTAGAAACCTATAGCAGCCACGTAAAACATGCAAACAACAATTAGAGGACGTCTAACTTGTTTTTGCAGGGTATGCTATGTGATGTGATATGGCCAAGAAGAATGTGATGAATGATATATGATGTATGAGATTGATCATGTTCTTGTAATAGGAATCACGACTTGCATGTCGATGAATATGACAACCGGCAGGAGCCATAGGAGTTGTCTTTATTTATTGTGTGACCTGCGTGTCATTGAACAACGCCATGCAATTACTTTACTTTATTGCTAACCGGTAGCCATAGTAGTAGAAGTAATAAGTTGGCGAGACAACTTCATGGAGACACGATGATGGAGATCATGATGATGGAGATCATGGTGTCATGCGGTGACGATGATGATCGTGGAGCCCCGAAGATGGAGATCAAAAGGAGCAATATGATATTGGCCATATCATGTCACTATTTGATTGCATATGATGTTTATCATGTTTATACATCTTATTTGCTTAGAACGACGGTAGTAAATAAGATGATCCCTCATTAAAATTTCAAGAAAGTGTTACCACTAACTGTGCACCGTTCTGCGAAAGTTAAATGCGTTTGAAGCACCACGTGATGATCGGGTGTGATAGATTCTTACGTTCACATACAACGGGTGTAAGCCAGATTTACACACGCAAACACTTAGGTTAACTTGACGAGCCTAGCATGTACGCATATGGCCTCGGAACACAAGAGACCGAAAGGTCGAGCATGAGTCGTATGGAGGATACGATCAACATGAAGATGTTCACCGATGATGACTAGTCTGCCTCACGTGATGATCGGACACGGCCTAGTTGACTCGGATCATGTAATCACTTAGATGACTAGAGGGATGTCTATCTGAGTGGGAGTTCATGAGATGAACTTAATTATCCTGAACATAGTCAAAAGATCTTTGCAAATTATGTCGTAAGCTCGTGCTCTAGTTCCACTGTTTAGATATGTTCCTAGAGAAAATATAGTTGAAAGTTGACAGTAGCGATTATGCGGACAGAAGAAAGCTTATGTCCTTAATGCACCACTCAGTGTGCTGAACCCCAAACGTCGTCTGTGGATGTTGCGAACATCGGACATACACATTTTGATAACTACGTGATAGTTCAGTTAAACGGTTTAGAGTTGAGGCACCAAAGACGTTTTTCGAAACGTCATGAACATGTGAGATGTTTCGAGGGCTGAAATTGGGATTTCAGGCTCATGCCCACGTCAAGAGGTATAAGACCTCCGACGATTTTCTTAGCCTACAAACTAAGGGAGAAAAGCTCAATCGTTGAGCTTGTGCTCAGATTGTCTGAGTGCAACAATCACTTGAATCGAGTGGGAGTTGATCTTCCAAAGATAGTGATGTTTCTCCAAAGTCATTGCCACCAAGCTGCTAGAGCTTCGTGATGAACTATAACAAATCAGGGATAAATATGATGATCCTTGAGATATTCGCGATGTTTGACACCGCGAAAGTAGGAATCTAGAAGGAGCATCAATTGTTGATGGTTGGTGAAACCACTAGTTTCAAGAAGGGCAAGGGCAAGAAGGGATACTTCATGAAACAAAGAAATCAGCCGCTGCTCTAATGAAGAAACCCAAGGTTGAACCCAAACCCGAGACTAAGTGCTTACGTAATAAGGGGAACAAACCACCGGAGCGGGATTACCCTAGATACTTGGTAGATAAGAAGGTTGGCAAGGTCGATAGAAGTATATTGGATATACATTATGTTAATGTGTACTTTACTAGTACTCCTAGTAGCACCAGGGTATTAGATACCGGTTCGGTTGCTAAGTGTTAGTAACTCGAAATAAAAGTTGCGGAATAAACGGGGACTAGCTAGAGGTGAGCTGACGATATGTGTTGGAAGTGTTTCCAAGGTTGATGTGATCAAGCATCGCACACTCCCTCTACCATCGAGATTGGTGTTAAAACCTAAATAATTGTCATTTGGTGTTTGCGTTGAGCATAGACATGATTGGATTATGTCTATCGTGTCTGATTATTCATTTAAGGAGATTAATAGTTACTCTATTTATTTGAATAATGCCTTCAATGGTCTTGCACCTAAAGAAATGGTTTATTGAATCTCGATCGTAGTGATACACATTTTCATGCCAAAAGATATAAGATAGTAATGATAGTACCACTTACTTGTGGCACTGCCATGAAAGTCATATTGGTGTAAAACGCATGAAGAAGCTCCATGTTGATGAATCTTTGGACTCACTCATTTTTGAAAAGTTTAAGACATGCAAACCATGTCTATTGGTGTATACGCATGAAGAAACTCCATGCAGATGGATCGTTTGGACTCACTTGATTTTGAATCACTTGAGATATGCAAATCATACCACATAGGCAAGATGACTGAAAATCCTCGGTTTCAGTAAGATGGAACGAGGTAGCAACCTGTTGGAAGTAACACATTTTGATGTGTGCAGTCCAATGAGTGCTAAGGCATGCAGTGAATATCGTTATGTTCTGACTTCATAGATGATTCGAGTAGATGTTGAGTATATTTACTTGATGAAGCACAAGTCTGAATTATTGAATGGTTCAAGTAATGTCAGAGTGAAGTTAAAGATCATTGTGACAAGAGGATAAAATGTCTATGATATGATCATGGAGATGAGTATCTGAGTTACGAGCTTTGGCACGCAATTAAGACACTATGGAAATTGTTTCACAATTAATACCGCCTGGAACACCATAGTGTGATGGTGTGTCCGAACATCATAGTTCCACCCTATTGGATATGGTGCGTACCATGATGTCTCTTATCGAATCACCACTATCGTTCATGGGTTAGGCATTAGAGACAACCACACTCACTTTAATAGGGCACCACGTAATTCCGTTGAGACGACACCGTTTGAACTATGGTTTGGAGAAACCTAAGTTGTCGTTTCTTAAAAGGTTTGGGGCTGTGACGCTTATGTGAAAAAGTTTCATCGTGATAAGCTCGAACCCAAAACGGATAAATACATCTTCATAGGATACCCAAAATGGTTGGGTATACCTCCTATCTCAGATCCGTAAGCAAAAGTAATTGTTTCTAGAAACGGGTCCTTTCTCGAGGAAAAGTTTCTCTCGAAAGAATTGAGTGGGAGGATGGTGGAGACTTGATGAGGTTATTGAACCGTCACTTCAACTAGTGTGTAGCAGGGCACGTGAAGTTGTTCCCATGGCACCTACACCAATTGAAGTAGAAGCTTATGATAGTGATCATGAAGTTTGGATCAAGTCACTAACGTATTCGTGGGGTGACAAGGATGCGTACTACTTGAGTGGTACGCAATCCTGTCTTAGAGGTCATGTTGCTAGACAACAATGAACCTACGAGCTATGGAGAAGCGATGGTGGGCCCAGATTCCGACGAATGGCTCGAGGCCATAAAATCTGAGAACGGATCCATGACTTTGGAAGAAATACTTGATGGTCGTAAGGCCATTGGGTACGGATGTATTTTAAAAGGAAGACAGACAATGATGGTAAGAATTACCATTAAGAAAGCTCGACTTGTCGTTAAGATGTTTTCTGACAAGTTCAAGGAGTTGACTACGGTGAGGCTTTCTCACT
The DNA here is from genome assembly GCA_021605145.1 of Aegilops bicornis. Lineage (NCBI taxonomy): Eukaryota > Viridiplantae > Streptophyta > Magnoliopsida > Poales > Poaceae > Aegilops > Aegilops bicornis. The sequence continues at coordinate 27,082,482 of CM038673.1, read as the reverse complement.
CGTAGCAATGCTAAGAGTCTGTTGGAAATGGATTAGCGATTCTTTGCATCATTTATGAAATCTTGCGATAGAATGTCAAAACATTGTTTCCTTGATGTTTTCTTGAGGAAAGTTTGTATGTGATACAACCAGAAGGTTTTGACAATCCTGAAGAACCCTAACAAATATGCAAAACTCCAGCAATCCTTCTAAGGACTGGAGTAAGCATCTCGGAGTTGGAATGTGTGCTTTGATGAGATGATCAAAAAAATTTGGGTTTATACAAAGTTTATGAGAAACTTGTATTTCCAAAGAAGTGAGTGGGAGCACTACATGAATTTTCGATGAGTATATGTCGTTGACATATTGATGATCGAAATGATGTAGAATTTTCTCAGAAGCATATAGGGTTATTTGAAAAGTGTTTTTCAAATGAAAACCTGGATTAAGCTACTTGAACATTGAGCATCAAGATCTATGAGGATAGATCAAAACCGCTTAATGGTACTTTCAAATGAGCATATACCTTGACATGATCTTGAAGGTGTTCAAGATGGATCGACCAAAGAAGGAGTTCTTGCCTGAGATGTAAGGTATGAAGTTAAGACTTAAAGCTCGACCATGGCAGAAAAGAGAGAAAGGACGAAGGTCGCCCCTATGCTTTAGACGTAGGCTCTATAGTATGCTATCTTTGTGTACCGCACCGAAGTGTGCCTTGCCATGAGTCGATCAAGGGTACAAGAATGATCCAGGAATGGATCATTGGACGATGGTCAAAATTGTCCTTGGAGTAAATAAGGACATGTTTCTCGATTATGGAGGTGATAAAGAGTTCGGCGTAAAGGGTTACGTCGATGCAAGCTTTAACACCTATCCGAGTGACTCTGAGTAGCAAACCGGATACGTATAGTGGAGCAACCATTTGGAATAGCTTCAAGTGGAGCGTAGAAGCATCATTTACAATATGACTTAGAGATTTGCGGAGTACATACGGATCTGAATGTTGCAGACCCGTTGACTAAAACTTGTCTTGCAAGCAAAACATGATCAAACCCAAGAACTCATTGAGACTTAATCACGTGATGTGAACTAGTTTAAGACACTTGTAAACTCTTTGGATGTTGGTCACATGGCGATGTGACCTATCAGTGTTGATCACATGGCGATGTGAACTAGATTATTTACTCTAGTGCAAGTGGGAGACTGTTGGAAATATGCCCTAGAGGCAATAATAAATTAGTTATTATTATATTTCCTTGTTCATGATAATCGTTTATTATCCATGCTATAATTGTATTGATAGGAAACTCGGATACATGTGTGGGTACATAAACAACACCATGTCCCTAGTAAGCCTCTAGTTGATTAGCTCGTTGATCAGCGAGATGGTTCTGATTTCGATGATGGATATTGGATGTCGTTGATAGCGGGATCACATCATTTGGAGAATGATGTGATGGACAAGACCCAATCCTAAGCCTAGCACAAAGATCGTAGTTCATATGCTAAAGCTTTTCTAATGTCAAGTATCATTTCCTTAGACCATGAGATTGTGCAACTCCGAATACCGTAGGAATGCTTTGGGTGTACCAAACGTCCACGACGTAATCGGGTGGCTATAAAGGTGCACTACGGTATCTCCGAAAGTGTCCATTGGGTTGGCACGAATCGAGACTGGATTTGTCACTCCGTAAACGGAGAGGTATCTCTGGGCCCACTCGGTAAGACATCATCATAATGTGCACAATTTGACCAAGGGGTTGATCACGGGATGATGTGTTACGGAACGAGTAAAGAGACTTGCCTGTAACGAGATTGAACAAGGTATCGGTATACCGACGATCGAATCTCGAGCAAGTACAATACCGTTAGACAAAGGGAATTGTATACGGGATCGATTGAGTCCTTGACATTGTGGTTCATCCGATGAGATCATCGTGTAACATGTAGGAGCCAACATGGGTATCCAGATCCCGCTGTTGGTTATTGGCCGGAGAACGTCTCGGTCATGTCTGCATGGTTCCCGACCCCGTAGGGTCTACACACTTAAGGTTCGATGGCGCTTAGGGTTATAAAGGAAGTTTGTATGTGGTTACCGAATGTTGTTGAGTCCGGATGAGATCCCGGACGTCACGAGGAGTTCCGGAATGGTCCAAGGTAAAGAATAATATATAGGAAGTGAGGTTTTGGTCACCTAAAAGTTTGGGTTTTATCGGTAGCGTCGGGACCACCGGGAGGGTCCTGGGTCCACCAAGTGGGGCCACCATCCCCGGAGGGCTGCATGGGCTAAGTGTGGGAGGGACCAGCCCTGTGTGGCTGGTGCGCCCACAAGGCCCAAGGCGCAGCTAGGTGGGGAGAGGGAAACCCTAGGCGCAGATGGGCCTAAAGGCCCACCCTAGGGGCGCCTCTCTCCCCTCTTGGCCGCCCCTTCAAGTCCCATCTAGGGCTGCCGCACCCTTGGGTGGGAACCCTAGATGGGGTGCAGCCACCTCCCTCCTCCTATAAATAGTGGGGTTTTGGGGCTGCCCAACACATGAGAACCTCTCCCTCTTGGCGCAGCCCTACCTCTCTTACTCCTCCTCTCCAAGGTGCTTGGTGAAGCCCTGCTGGACTACCACGCTCCTCCATCACCACCACGCCGTTGTGCTGCTGCTGGATGGAGTCTTCCTCAACCTCTCCCTCTCCCCTTGCTGGATCAAGGCGTGGGAGACGTCACCGGATGTACGTGTGTTGAACGCGGAGGTGCCGTCCGTTCGGCACTAGGATCTCCGATGATTTGGATCACGACGAGTACGACTCCTTCAACCCCGTTCTCTTGAACGCTTCCGCTTAGTGATCTACAAGGGTATGTAGATGCACTCTCCTTCACCTCGTTGCTGGTTTCTCCTTAGATAGATCTTGGTGACACGAGGAAAATTTTGAATTTCTGCCACGCTCCCCAACACCGGGGTGCACCAGCCCACCAGGCTGGTTCCTCCAACTTCAGCCCATGGGGCCCTCCGGATAGGTGGCCCCACCCGATGGACCCCGGGACCCTTCCGGTGGTCCCAGACAATACCGGTGACCCGAAACTTTCCCGATGGTCAAAACAGCACTTCCTATATATAATTCTTTACCTCCGGACCATTATGGAACTCCTCATGACGTCCGGATCTCATCCGGACTCTGAACAACTTTCGGTTTGCTGCATACTCATATTCATACAACCCTAAGCGTCACCGAACCTTATGTGTAGACCCTACGGGTTCGGAGACATGCGTACATGACCGAGACGGCTCTCCCATTAATAACCAACAGCGGATCTGGATACCCATGTTGGCTCCCACATACTCCTCGATGATCTCATCGGATGAACCACGATGTCGAGGATTCAAGCAACCCGTATACTATTCCCTTTGTCAGACGGTATGTTACTTGCCCGAGATTCGATCGTCGGTATCCCAATACCTCGTTCAATCTCGTTACCGGAAAGTCACTTTACTCAGATCAGAATGCATGATCCCGTGACCGGAGACTTGGTCACTTTGAGCTCATTATGATGATGCACTACCGAAAGTGGGCCTAAGGATACCTCTCCGTAATACGGAGTGACAAATCCCGCCTCGATCCGTGTCAACCCAATGTACACTTTCGGAGATACCAGAGTGCACCTTTATAGTCACCCGATTACGATGTGACGCTTGGTACACCCAAAGCACTCCTACGGTATCCGGGAGTTACACGATCTCATGGTCTAAGGAAGAGATACTTGACATTGGAAAAGCTCTAGCAAAACGAACGACACGATCTTGTGCTATGCTTAGGATTGGGTCTTGTCCATCACATCATTCTCCTAATGATGTGATCCCGTTATCAATGACATCCAATGTCCATAGTCAGGAAACCTTGACTATGCTATTGATCAACGAGCTAGTCAACTAGAGGCTCACTAGGGACATGTTGTGGTCTATGTATTCGCACGTGTATTACAATTTCCGGATAATACAATTATAGCATGAATAAAAGACAATTATCACGAACAAGGAAATATAATAATAATCCTTTTATTATTGCCTCTAGGGCATATTTCCAACAGTCTCCCACTTGCACTAGAGTCAATAATCTAGTTACATTGTGATGAATCGAACACCCATAGAGTTCTCGTGTTGATCATGTTTTGCCATGAAGAGGTTTAGTCAACGGATCTGCGACATTCAGATCCGTATGCACTTTGGAAATTTCTATGTCTCCATCTTGAACATTTTCACGAATGGAGTTGAAACGACGCTTGATGTGCTTGGTCTTCTTGTGAAACCTGGGCTCCTTGGCAAGTGCAATAGCTCCAGTGTTGTCACAGAAGAGTTTGATCAGCCCCGACGCATTGGGTATGACTCCTAGGTCGGTGATGAACTCCTTCACCCAAATTGCTTCATGCGCTGCCTCCGAGGCTGCCATGTACTCCGCTTCACACGTAGATCCCGCCACGACGCTTCGCTTGCAGCCGCACTGCCATCGCTCCACCATTCAACATATACACGTATCCGGTTTGTGACTTAGAGTCATCCAGATCTGTGTCAAAGCTAGCGTCGACGTAACCCTTTACGACGAGCTCTTCGTCACCTCCATAAACGAGAAACATGTCCTTAGTCCTTTTCGTGTACTTCAGATATTCTTGACCGCTGTCCGGTGTTCCTTGCCGAGATTACTTTGGTACCTTCCTACCAAACTTACGGCAAGGTTTACATCGGTGCAGTACACAGCATGGCATACATAATAGAACCTATGGCTGATGCATAGGGATGACACTCATCTCTTCTATATCTTCTGCCGTGGTCGGACATTGAGCCGAGCTCAATTTCACACCTTGTAATACAGCAAGAACCCTTTCTTGGACTGATCCATTTTGAACTTCTTCAATATCTTTTCAAGGTATGTGCTTTGTGAAAGACCTATGAGGCGTCTCGATCTATCTCTATAGATCTTGATGCCTAATATATAAGCAGCTTCTCCAAGGCCCTTCATTGAAAAACTCTTATTCAAGTAGGCCTTAATGCTGTCCAAAAGTTCTATATCATTTCCCATCAAAAGTATGTCATCTACATATAATATGAGAAATGCTACAGAGCTCCCACTCACTTTCTTGTAAACGCAGGCTTCTCCATAAGTCTGCATAAACCCAAACGCTTTGATCATCTCATCAAAGCGAATGTTCCAACTCCGAGATGCTTGCACCAGCCCATAAATGGATTGATTGAGCTTGCATACCTTGTTAGCATTCTTAGGATCGACAAAACCTTCCGGCTGCATCATATACGCTTCTTCCTTAAGATAGCCGTTAAGGAATGTCGCTTTTGACGTCCATTTGCCATATCTCATAATCATAGTATGCGGCAATTGCTAACATGATTCGGACGGACTTCAGCTTCGCTACGGGAGAGAAAGTCTCATCGTAGTCAACCCCTTGAACTTGCCGATAACCTTTAGCGACAAGTCGAGCTTTATAGATGGTAACATTACCATCCGCGTCCGCCTTCTTCTTAAAGATCCATTTGTTTTCTATCGCCCACGATCATCGAGCAAGTCTGTCAAAGTCCATACTTTGTTTTCATACATGGATCCTATCTCGGATTGCATGGCTTCAAGCCATTTGTTGGAATCTGGGCCCGCCATTGCTTCTTCATAGTTCGAAGGTTCACCGTTGTCTAACAACATGACTTCCAGGACAGGGTTGCCATACCACTCTGGTGTGGAACGTGTCCTTGTGGACCTACGAAGTTCAGTAGCAACTTGATCCAAAGTACCTTGATCATCATCATTAATTTCCTCTCCAGTCGGTGCAGGCACCACAGGAACATTTTGCTGAGCTGCACTACTTTCCGGTTCAAGAGGTAGTGCTTCATCGAGTTCTACTTTCCTCCCACTTACTCCTTTCGAGAGAAACTCTTTTTCCAGAAAGGATCTGTTCTTGGCAATAAAGATCTTGCCTTCGGATCTAAGGTAGAAGGTATACCCAATGGTTTCCTTAGGGTATCCTATGAAGACGCATTTTTCCGACTTGGGTTCGAGCTTTTCAGGTTGAAGTTTTCTTGACATAAGCATCGCATCCCCAAACTTTTAGAAACGACAGCTTAGGTTTCTTCACAAACCATAATTCATACGGTGTCGTCTCAACGGATTTAGACGGTGCCCTATTTAAAGTGAATGTAGCTGTCTCTAGAGCGTATCCCCAAAATGATAGCGGCAAATCTGTAAGAGACATCATAGATCGCACCATATCCAATAGAGTGCGACACGACGTTAGGACACACCGTTATTACCGAGGTGTTCCAGGCGGCGTGAGTTGTGAAACGATTCCACATTTCCTTAAGTGTGTACCAAATTCGTGACTTAAATATTCTCCTCCATGATCTGATCGTAAGAACTTTATTTTTTGGTCACGTTGATTCTCTACCTCATTCTGAAATTCCTTGAACTTTTCAAAGGTCTCGGACTTGTGTTTCATCAAGTAGACATACCCATATCTACTCAAGTCATCGGAGAGTGAGAACATAACGATATCCTCCACGAGCCTCAACGCTCATTGGACCGCATACATCGGTATGTATGATTTCCAATAAGTTGGTTGCTCGCTCCATTGTTCCGGAGAACGGAGTCTTGGTCATTTTGCCCATAAGGCATGGTTCGCATGTGTCAAATGATTCATAATCGAGAGACTCTAAAAGTCCATCAAGATGGAGCTTCTTCATGCGCTTGACACCAATGTGACCAAGGCGGCAGTGCCACAAGTATGTGGGACTATCGTTCTCAACTTTACATCTTTTGGTATTCACACTATGAATATGTGTAATATTACGCTCGAGATTCATTAAGAATAAACCATTGACCATCGGAGCATGACCATAAAACATATCTCTCATATAAATAGAACAACCATTATTCTCGGATTTAAATGAGTAGCCATCTTGCATTAAACGAGATCCTGATACAATGTTCATGCTCAAACTTGGCACTAAATAACAACTATTGAGGTTTAAAACTAATCCCATAGGTAAATGTAGAGGTAGCGTGCCGACGGCGATCACATCGACCTTGGAACCATTCCCGACGCCATCGTCACCTTGTCCTTCGCCAGCCTCCGCTTATTCCGCAGCTCCCCTGTGAGTTACATATATGAGCAACGGCAACGGTATCAAATACCTGTGAGTTACTACGAGTAATCGGCAAGGTACACATCAATTACATGTATATCAAATATACCTTTAGTGTTGCCGGCCTTCTTGTCTCGCTAAGTATTTGGGGCAGTTCCGCTTCAAAGGACTCCTTCCCCTTGCAATAAAAGCACTCAGTCTCAGGCTTGGGTCCATTCTTTGACTTCTTCCCGGCAACTGGCTTACCGGGCGCGGCAACATCCTTGCCGTCCATCTTGAAGTTCTTCTTACCCTTGCCCTTCTTGAACTTAGTGGTTTTATTGACCATCAACACTTGATGTTCTTTCTTGATTTCTACCTCTGCTGACTTTAGCATTGAAAATACTTCAGGAATAGTTTTCACCATCCCTGCATATTGTAGTTCATCACAAAGCTCTTGTAGCTCGGTGAGCGATCAAGGATTCTGTCGATGACCGCCTCGTCCGGGAGGTTAATGTCCACTGGGACAAAGCGGTTGTGCAACCCAGACATTTTGAGTATGTGCTCACTAATGTAACTATTTTCCTCCATCTTACAACTATAGAACTTGTCGGAGACTTCATATCTCTCGACCGGGCATGAGCTTGGAAAACCATTTTCAGATCCTCGAACATCTCATATGCTCCGTGTTGCTCAAAACGCTTTTGGAGCCCCGGTTCTAAGCTGTAAAGCATGCCGCACTGAACGAGGGAGTAATCATCAGCACGAGACTGCCAAGCGTTCATAATGTCTTGGTTCTATGGGATGGGTGCTTCACCTAGCGGTGCTTCTAGGACATATTGTTTCTTGGCTGCTATGAGGATGATCCTCAGGTTCCGGACCCAGTCCGAATAGTTACTGCCATCGTCTTTCAGCTTGGTTTTCTCTAGGAGCAGCGTTGAAGTTCATGGTGACATGAGCGTTGGCCATTTGATCTACAAGACATTTTGCAAAGATTTTAGACTAATGTTCATGATAATTAAGTTCATCTAATCAAATTATATAATGAACTCCCACTCAGATTTGACATCCCTCTAGTCATCTAAGTGTTACATGATCCGAGTCGACTAGGCCGTGTCCGATCATCACGTGAGACGGAATAGTCATCGTCGATGAACATCTCCATGTTGATCGTATCTTCCATGCGACTCGTGTTCGACCTTTCGGTCTCTTGTGTTCCGAGGCCATGTCTGTACATGCTAGGCTCGTCAAGTTAACCTAAGTGTTTTGCATGTGTAAAACTGTCTTACACCCGTTGTATGTGAACGTAAGAATCTATCACACCCGATCATCACGTGATGCTTCGAAACGACGGACTTTAGCAACGGCGCACAGTTAGGGAGAACACTTACTTGAAATTATTATAAGGGATCATCTTATTTACTACCGTCATTCTAAGTAAACAAGATGCATAAACATAATAAACATCACATGCAATTATATAGTAGTGACATGATATGGCCAATATCATATAGCTCCTTTGATCTTCATCTTGAGGCTCCATGATCATCTTGTCACCGCATAACACCATGATCTCCATCATCGTGTCTCCATGAAGTTGCTCGCCAACTATTACTTCTACTACTATGGCTAACACGCTTAGCAATAAAGTAAAGTAATTTACATGGCGTTTCTCAATGACACGCAGGTCATACAAAAATAAAGACAACTCCTATGGCTCTGCCGGTTGTCATATTCATCGACATGCAAGTCGTGATTCCTATTACAAGAACATGATCTCATACATCACATATATATCATTCATCATTCATCACAACTTTGGCCATATCACATCATTAAAACACTTGCCGCAAAAACAAGTTAGACGTCCTCTAATTGTTATTGCAAGTTTTTTACGTGGCTGCAATAGGGTTCTAGCAAGAACGTTTTCTTACCTACGTGAAAGCCACAACATGATTTGTCAACTTCTATTTACCCTTCATAAGGACCCTTTTCGTCGAATCCGCTCCAACTAAAGTGGGAGAGACAGACACTCGCTAGCCACCTTATGCAACTAGTGCATGTCAGTCGGTGGAACCTGTCTCACGTAAGCGTGCGTGTAAGGTCGGTCCGGGCCGCTTCATCCCACAATACCGCTGAAGCAAAATAAGACTAGTAGCGGCAAGAAAGTTGACAACATCTACGCCCACAACAAATTGTGTTCTACTCGTGCAATAGAGAACTACGCATAAACCTGGTTCTGATACCACTGTTGGGGAACGTTGCATAAAATAAAAAATTTCCTACGTTCACCAAGATCCATCTATGAGTTCATCTAGCAACGAGTGAGAGAGATGCATCTACATACCCTTTGTAGATCGCGTGCGGAAGCGTTCAAGAGAATGGGGTTGAGGGAGTCGTTCTCGTCGTGATCCAAATCACCGGAGATCCTAGCGCCGAGATCCGGCACCTCCGCGTTCAACACACGTACGGTCAGCGTGACGTCTCCTCCGTCTTGATCCAGCAAGGGGGAAGGAGAGGTTGATGAAGATCCAAAGAAGACGACGGCGTGGTGGTGGATGCAGAAGATTCGGCAGGGCTTCGCCAAGCAACTGGGAGGAGGAAGAGGTGTAGCAGGGGAGGGAGGCGCCAATTGCAAGGGTGCGCCCCGCCTCCTCCCCTCTATATATAGGGTCCCTGGGGCGCCGGCCCTAGGAGATGGGATCTCCTTGGGGGCGGCGGCCAAGGGGTGGAGTGCCCCAAGGCAAGTGGGCGCCTTCCCTAGGGTTCCCAACCCTAGGCGCAGAGGGGCCAGGCGCACCAGCCCACCAGGGGCTGGTTCCCCTCCCACTTCAGCCCATGGGGCCCTCCGGGATAGGTGGCCCCACCCGGTGGTCCCGGTACAATACCGGGTGACCCCGAAACTTTCTCGATGGCCGAAACAGCATTTCCTATATATAATTCTTTACCTCCGGACCATTCCGGAACTCCTCATGACGTCTGGGATCTCATCCGGGACTCCGAACAACTTTCGGTTTGCTGCATACTCATATTCTTACAACCCTAGCGTCACCGAACCTTAAGTGTGTAGACCCTACGGGTTCGGGAGACATGCATGCATGACCGAGACGGCTCTCCGGTCTTAACCAACAGCGGGATCTGGATACCCATGTTGGCTCCCACATACTCCTCGATGATCTCATCGGATGAACCATGATGTCGAGGATTCAAGCAACCCCGTATACTATTCCCTTTGTCGACGACGGTATGTTACTTGCCCGAGATTCGATCGTCGGTATCCCAATACCTCGTTCAATCTCGTTACCGGCAAGTCACTTTACTCAGATCGTAATGCATGATCCCGTGACCGGACACTTGGTCACTTTGAGCTCATTATGATGATGCACTACCGAGTGGGCCCAGTGATACCTCTCCGTAATACGGAGTGACAAATCCGGTCTCGATCCGTGTCAACCCAATGTACACTTTTGGAGATACCAGTAGTGCACCTTTATAGTCACCCAGTTACGTTGTGACGTTTGGTACACCCAAAGCACTCCTGCGGTATCCGGGAGTTACACGATCTCATGGTCTAAGGAAAAGATACTTGACATTGGAAAAGCTCTAGCAAAACGAACTACACGATCTTGTGCTATGCTTAGGATTGGGTCTTGTCCATCACATCATTCTCCTAATGATGTGATCCCGTTATCAATGACATCCAATGTCCATAGTCAGGAAACCTTGACTATTCTATTGATCAATGAGCTAGTCAACTAGAGGCTCACTAGGGACATGTTGTGGTCTATGTATTCACACGTGTATTATGATTTCCGGATAATACAATTATAGCATGAATAAAAGACAATTATCACGAACAAGGAAATATAATAGTAATCCTTTTATTATTGCCTCTAGGGCATATTTCCAACACATTTGAGCTCGATCTTGAAGCCACTCTGTCAAGTCTGGGGACGCACAGGCCACCGGGTCGACGATACTAAAGTGTCACGACGCGTGTCCATATAAGACCTCAAACGGGGTCGTGCCCAGAGCTGCATGAGGTGAGGTATTATACCAGAATTCAGCAAGGGGCAACCAGGCATACCATTTTGTTGGACAGGCATGAACGAAACAGCGAAGGAATGTCTCCAGGCATTGATTCACGCGTTCGGTTTGCCCGTCGGTCTGCGGGTGCTGCACTGTACTCATCCGGAGCTTGGTGTGCATGAGCCGGAAAATCTCTTTCCACAATGTGTTGGTGAAGATTGGATCGCAATCGGAGACAATCGATTCAGGAAGACCGTGTAGCTTGTAGATGTTGGCCACAAATGCTCGCACCACTTGGAATGCCGTGAAGGGATGGGAGAGTGCAATAAAATGACCATAACGCGAGAATTTTTCCACCACCACCAGAATCGGGTTGTAGCCGGAGGAGCGAGGCAGGCCTTACACAAAATCCATGGTAATCATTTGCCATGCTTGGCTGGGCACCGGCAAAGGTTCCAAGAGGCCAGGATAACGCATCTGCTCGTTTGGCTTGCTTGCATATCTGACAAGCCTCTACGAAGAGTTGGACATGATGCTTGACCAGGCCATGTGAAGAGGCGACACATGCGCCGGTAAGTCACATTGAACCCCGAGTGGCCACCAATGGCACTTGTGTGCAGCGCATTGATTACTTGCTTCTGCAGCTCTACGTTGTCACCCAACCAAATGCGCCCATGTTGCCTGATGATGCCTTCTTGCAATGAAAAACCATCCTGGGTCCTTATTGTGTTGCCAATCATGCAAACAGGCATTGTGCCATGGGATCATCCTGGTATCCTTGCTGTACTGCCTCCAAGCAAGCTGGTACTACTGTGGTGATTGTTGCGAGATCTCCTTGAGGGGGTCCAGGCTTGCGAGACAGAGCATCAGTGACACGATTGTCTGCTCCTTTCTTGTAAACGATGCGATAGCGCATGCCGAGCATCTTGGCCATAATCTTCTGTTGCCATGGTGTAGTAAGCCGTTGATCTTCGAGATGTATTAGGCTCCGCTGATCTGTGTGAACAATGAACTCATCATTCTGCAGATAAGTACGCCAATGATCCACTGCTAGCAATATTGCCAACCCTTCTTTTTCATAAGTGCAAAGCATTCTGTTACGGGGTCCCAGCGCGAGGCTGATGAACCCGATTGGATGTTTTTCCTGGGATTAGACTACACCAATGCCCAAATCCGATGCATCCATTTCCAACTCAAAGGTTTTCTTGAAATCCAGCAGTGCTAAAACAGGTGCAGGTATGAGCGCTTGTTGCAAGGCTCGAAATGCTCCATCCTCAAGTTTTGTCCATGTAAAAATGACCCCTTTCTTGAGTAAATCAGTTAGCGGATGGCATGTAAAGGAAAACCCCTTGACAAATTTGTGATAGTATCCCGCTAGGCCCAGAAATCCACGGACCTCTCTGACATTGGTTGGGCTAGCCAGTTTTGTACAGCAGCAACATTTCTGGCGTCAGTGCGCACACCATCTCCACTGATTTCGTGTCCCAAATAAGGGAGTTGCAGGCTGGCAAAGGTGCATTTGCTACGTTTGATCTTCAGGCCATGTTTCTCAAGCAATTGAAACACTTGGCGCAACAGCTGCACATGGGTGTCTTCATCACTGCTGTGTACTAAGATGTCATCAATGAAAACCAATACTCCTTTGCGTAACAATGGTGCAAAGACTATGTTCATGCCCCCTTGGAAGGTCGATGGTCCTCCCGTGACACCATTTGGCATTACCTTAAACTCAAAATGTCCATCATGCGTTTTGAAGGCTGTCTTATGCTCATCCTCGAGTCGCATCCGGGTCTGATGATAGCCAGCTCGTAGATCCAAACTAGTGAACAACCGAGATCCCGCTAGTTCGTCCAACAACTCATCAATGACTGGGAGAGGGTAACGATTCTTAATGGTGACTGCATTGAGGTGACGGTAATCCATGCAAAAACGCCACGTAAGGTCTTTCTTCTGCACCAGCAAAACAGGTGATGTGAAGGGACTTGTACTTGGTTGGATGATGCCTTGAGCCAGCATATCAGCCACTTGTCGTTCCACTTCATCTTTCTACGCTGGACTATGTCGGTACGGCCGCAAATTGACCGGCCGAGCACCAGGTACCAAAGGAATGGAATGATCGAAGGATCTTTGCGGTGGTAACCCTCTAGGCTCTTCAAATAGCATGCCATACTGTTCCAAGAGGTCTCCAATAGCTGCAGGAATTGGTGGTTGCGCCATGTCTGCTGCCGTAGCACAAAGTTGCACCACCCGCGCCACAGCTTTCTGATTCAACAGCTCCTGCATTTCATCACCCGTGATCAAATGACAGCTGGTGGTATCTGCTCGAGCACCTGTGAGCTGAATGCACTTGCCCTCATAATCAAATGACATAGTCTTTTTCAACCAATGGACTTGCGTGGGACTATGACGAGCGAGCCAATCAATGCCCAAAATGACATCATAACAACCAAGTGGTAAGACCTTGAGGTCAGTGGTGAATGTAATTCCTTGAGAGCGCTAGGCGCAAGCTGGAATCTCTTGGTCACAGTGCAAAACACCTCCATTGGCCACCCGAACAGTAAGTGGCCGCTGAGCTTTCTGAACCCCTTGCAAGCGTGAAGCCAACTATGAACTGATGAAACTGTGTGAAGAGCCCGAATCAACCAACATAAGTACTTCGCTCTGCTGGACCCAGCCATGGAGACGCATAGTGGTCGGAGATTCCACTCCTTCGAGGGCTTCCTTGGACATCACACAGCAGTCGGCATCACTTGACGAAGTGTCGCCTGCAGTGGTCTCGGATGGCTGTGCGGTGAGCATCTCAATGAGCTCCTCCACCACGTGGAACTGGACAGTGGGAGCGCACCGGTGCTCTCGACTCCATCGCTCTCCGCAGGTAAAGCAGAGGCCCTTGGCGCGACGGTACGCCCGAAGAGCTGCCAACTTGTCCTCATTGGCAGGCGATCGATTGATGTCGGAGGCGCAGCGATCGTTCTGGCGCGCCGCTGGAGTCCCGCTTCCCTGCTTGCCCGGAGGCAGAGGCAGAGGTAACGTCGTGCGTGGCAGAGCACGAGCATTTCCTGACGAGACAGGCGAAACAGCAGGCCGTCTGTCCTCTCTGCGGAACACCTCCATCACCTCCTCCTGCAAACATGCAAGATCCAATGTTTGTGGGCGATGTAAAACTACAGCGGAACGAATTTCATGCTGCAAGCCTTCCATGAATTGAGTTACAAAGAAAGCAGGATCCCAAGAAGTGTGATGTGCTAGCAGATGATGCATAATTTGGGTGAACTCTTCAGCATATTCAGCCACGGTACCGGTTTGCTTAAGTCTATTAAATTGGCGCAAGAGATTCTGAAATTCCTCGCGGCAATCGAGTGCAAATCTCGTCAAGAACCCCCCAATCTTGATAATGTAGGTGGGCTTGGGAGGATTGGAGCCAGGTGAGAGCCCCATCGGTAAAGTACATCACCGCGCAGCTGACCCAAGTGTCTGGGCTCAAGGTGCAAACCCGAAAGTACGCCTCACACCTGAGACACCAGGCCTTCAGATTTGTGCCATCGAACAGGGGAAAATCGAAACGTGGCGGCGGTGGCAAGCGCTGGTACCCACGATCCCCCAAAAACGAATGCTCGCCATAGTGGAAGGAATCGGACGTACCAGTGGTCGGAGGCAATCGTGGGGTTCGGATCTCCCCAGACGATTTCCCCCGTAGATCAGTGACGATGCCATGGCCATCAGGCCCGTGACCGTGGTCACCACCAGCGTGAAGCAGCCCGAGCGGAGGTGGTCGGGGCACCTCCAGCGCGTCAGGAAGCAGGGGAGGCAGATCGGCGAGCCGAACGTGCTGCGGCGCCGTCTCCTTGCTCTTGGGCGGGGCCTTGTCGCAGATCTGGGTGCGGAGGGTGCCCACCTCCTGGCGCAGATCCTCCATGGACTACTCGATGGAGGGCTTCCAACTCTGCAGATCGAGCACGACGGGGTGGAGGCTCTCGATCTTGGCCGTCAGCCCGGCGATGGCCGCGGTAAGATCCGCCAGAGCTTTAGCTTGATCGTCCATAGACGCCGCCTTGCCGCGTCGAGTCTGGATTATCGACGGGAAACGACCCGCCAGATTCGAGAAGGGGAGAAAAAATTGGACAGATCGAAAGGGCTATGATACCACTTGTTACGCTCCTAGTAGGATGAATTTACTGGATACAAGTAATTGTCATAATCTGAGAGAGTTCTAGGGTTCTAAGGTAGAAGAAAGGGGATCCAGGAGGAGGGCCGCCGCCTACAGCCTAGTCGTTTCTCGTCACCTCACGCAGGAGGGTTTCGCTTCTTCTTAACCTGTCCAGTGGTGTTCTAGATGTGGGCCGCGTAGCGACTGTTGGGCTGGGTTGGACGACGCGGTCGCTCCGGCCCAGCCAGGGTGCTAGTGGGCTGCCCTTTGAAGGCCTCTGCAGGTGGGAGCGTGACATAATCATTCTTTTTTTTTCTCGGATGGGGTTTATTGAGTAATCGTTAAAGCAAGCTTGTCAGCAAAGTCAGGGAACCAAGCCAAAAAGGATTCAGATTCCTTGACCCTGATCGACCTCGGATCTAGCTGGCGACAGAGCCGTGAGGAGGAGGAGCATGGCAACGCTCCTGCAGATTGCATGCATGACCTTCTGTAGAGTACTAGAGTGGAGATGACGGCGGCGAGCGCAGCAGGCCCATGCACGCCGATGCTCGAAAACACGGGCTAGCACGGACCAATCGCAAAACGGATTCTACAAAAACAGTGTCCGTTCCGGTCCGGCCTCTGGCGCGTGGCCTCATTTCGTGTCCCCTGCTACTCATCGGATTCCGAAAGCAGCTTGCATTACAGACTCGAACCGAGTCGGGAACGAACACACACACAGGACACAGCGAACACTATAAATATGTGCTCCTGGGCATCTTGTGGACTCATCGAATTCATACCACATTTTCTGGGTTTCCTTCCATGTATCGTCTCCATCGAACAAACAATCTATCGACATCTCCCTTAGCTCGTGCGTGGCGGCTAGCTGATCCAGGAGCGGCCAGCGATGGCAGCAGAAGCTCCTCTCCCGCCGCTGCTCCCGACGCCACCCAGGAGCGAGATGCTGCCGATCCTCCCGACGCCGCCCAAGAGCATGATGCTGCCGCTGCTGCCCACGCCGCACGGCCTCGTCCTCACCATGCTGGCGTCCGCCATGCCAGGCCGCGCCGACTTCTTCCAGCGGTGGGACTGGAACAAGCACAAGTGCGAAAGGCCATGCGGCAGCTCCGTCTGCTTGTCATCATCGTCGTCGGAGGGCAGCGGGAGCACCGACCGTGCCGACTCCGTCGACAGGTGGGACTCGCACAAGAAATACAAGAAGCCCCGCACCACCATGCCGTCGTCGTTGTCGTCGTCACACAGCAGCGCTGGGAGCCCCGGACGCGCCGACTCCGTCGAGCGCTGGGACAGCAAGAAACTCGAGACCTCGTGCAGCGCGTCCCCGCCCACAGATCGCGTCCGCCATGACGGCAACAACAAGCGCCTGCCTAGCCCTAGTCGCGCGTCCTTGGCGGAGCGCTGGGACTTGCACAAGAAGTCTCGCCCGGAGCAGACGGAGAAGCTGCCTCAGGCCAACGCCGCAGCGACCACGCTAGCCACGACACTGCAGAAGGCCGCGTTCGCCGGGCCCAGCCTCTACGCCTCGCCGGAGCCGAGCATGCTCCCCATGCCGCCCTTCTTTTTGCTGGCACGTTCGCGTGCACTCTGTACTTAGTAATTGAGCCCACTACGGCGATCTAGTTCCTTCGTCAGGAGTAGTGCTGTGCTGTGGTAGGAAAGGATGTGTAATTTGTTTGCAATCCCGTTTATTTCATATACTAGTATAGATAGTGAAAACCACGGGATTTCCTAGAATTTGGCCAATGCTAGTCCTGTATGTTATAAATTTATGATCGGAGCCGCTGAATCTCAGTCGTCTCGGACTTTAACAAGTCAGCCATTGGATGTTTTGTTCGCATCAAAATTGGCTGTGGGTGTGTTTGTCCTTGTTTTGGTCTGTATACAAGGCGCAGGCTAAAGGAAATCATTCTTTGGAAAAC
The DNA here is from genome assembly GCA_021605145.1 of Aegilops bicornis. Classification (NCBI taxonomy): domain Eukaryota; kingdom Viridiplantae; phylum Streptophyta; class Magnoliopsida; order Poales; family Poaceae; genus Aegilops; species Aegilops bicornis. The sequence continues at coordinate 27,065,299 of CM038673.1, read as the reverse complement.
AAGAGTATGATTACTCAACCCTTTACTAAGCAGTGGCATGTTTGAATTTTTTGTTGTGTCCCCTTTTCAAGCAGTGGCATGTTAATTTTTGTTTGAATTTTTTGTCGTGTCCCCTTTCCAAGTAGTGGCATGTTAATTTTTTTCACTAGGCATTCAACTGCAAGTGTTGTCCTCAACTGCAATTGCGTGCCCACACATCCGACTATAACTAACATTTGTTTTGTAAGTGTACGGCGGGAGAGGGAGGGGGCGCTGCATGTCCGATACCAGGCTTGCAACTGTAAGCGTCGCCCTCTGCTGCAACTACATGCCCCCCTCCTAGCTACAACTGACCTTGTGTTTTTGTCGAAGAGGGGTGGGGGGGGGGGGATTGCATGTCGACAGTAGTCTTGCATTTGCAAGTGTCGCCCTCGACTGGAACTACATGCCTACACACCCAACTGCAATTGCATGCCCACGCACCCGACTGCAACCGACATTTTCTTTTGTTAGTGGGCGACAGGAGAGGGGGAAGTTACATGTCCGATTCCAGGCTTGCAACTGTAAGGGTTGCCGTCGACTGCAACTACATGTCCCCCTCCTAGCTACAACTGACCTTGTGTTTTTGTTGGAGAGGGGTGGGGGGATTGCATGTCCGACAGTAGTCTTGCATTTGCAAGTGTCTCCCTCGACTGGAACTACATGCCTACACACCCAAGTGCAATTGCATGCCCACACACCCGACTGCAACCGACATTTTCTTTTGTTAATGGGCGGCAGGAGAGGGGGAAGTTGCATGCCCGATTCCAGGCTTGCAACTGTAAGCGTCGCCCTCGACTGCAACTACATGTCCCCCTCCTAGCTACAACTGACATTGTGTTTTCGACAGAGAGGGGTGGGGGGATTGCATGTCCAACAATAGTCTTGCATTTGCAAGTGTCGCCCTTGACTGGAACTACATGCCTACACACCAACTGCAATTGCATGCCCACACACCCGACTGCAACCAACATTTTCTTTTGTTAGTGGGCGGCAGGAGAGGGGGAACTTGCATGTCCTATACAAGGCTTGCAACTGCATGTCCCCTACCGACTACAATTGGCCTTGTGTTTTTTTTTGTCGGAGAGAGGGTGAATTGCATGTCCGACAATAGGGTTGCAACTACAAGTGTCGCCTTCAACTGCAATTGCATGCCTACAGACCCGACTGCAACTGTCTTTTTTTTTGTTTTGTAAGTGAGTGGAAGAAGAGGGGGAGAGAGGTGCATGTATGGTACTAGGCTTGCAACTGCAAGTGTCGCTCTCGGTTGCAATTGCATGTCCCCTATCGACTACAACTGGCCTTGTGTTTTTGTCGGAGAGGGGGTGAATTGCATGTCCGAGAAAAGACTTGCAACTATAAGTGTTGCCCTCGACTACAATTGCATGTCGGACAGTAGGCTTGCAACTGCAAGTGTCGTCCTAGACTTCAATTGCATGCCTACACACCTGACTTTTTTTTGTTTTAAGTGAGCAGCAGGAGAAGTGGGGAGTTTCATGTGTGACAATAGGCTTGAAACTACAAGTGTCACCCTCGATTGCAATTGCATGCCTACACACTTGACTGCAACTGACATTCCTTTTATTTTGTAAGTGAGCAGCAGGGGAGGGGGAACAGCATGTCTGATGCTAGGCTTGCAATTGCAAGTGTCGCCCTCGACTGCAACATCATGCCTACACAGCCGAATGCAATTGACATTTTTTTGTAAGTGGGTGTCGTGAGAGGGGGTAGTTGCATGTCTAACACTAGGCTTTGCAACTGCAAGTGTCGCCACCTAGTGCAACTACCACCCCCACTGCAATTGCATGTCTTCCAACATGGTTGCAATTGGACTTTTTGTCATGTTGGAGAGAGCGGGGAGTTGCATGTCCGAAATTAGGCTTGCAACTGCAAGTGTCGTCCTCGACTGCAACTGCATGTCCGACTGTAGGCTTGCAACTGCAAGGCTCGCCCCTGACTGCAACTGACCTTTTATTTTGCAACTACATACCCGTCTTAGGCGGTCTGCTATGTCGGTTTTTATTGACTTTTTCTTTTCTTTTTCTACTTTCTACTTTTTCTTCTTCTTTTTTACTCTTGTGTTTTGGATTTGTTTAAATGAAAACAGCACAACCTGGCACACGTCGGCCGCACACATTTGCGCATCCACCATCTGTATGCAACTTAATATTTCTTTCTTTTGAAAAATAGTGCCGCACTATTTAATGTCTTGTTTCCATTTTGTTTCTTTGTTACATTAAAGATTGATTTTTTTTTCAAATATGCAAAATGTTTTTTGAAACAAATGATAGAAATGAAGAATAAAAAAGAGAAGCAAGATGACGCACGAAGAGAAGGACTGAAAGATGAGCTACACTTGCGACGGAAAAATGTTTTTATTTACTTTTCTTGTTGAACACTTTTTTCCAGTGTCAAGAAAAACAAAGACAAAGAAAAACAATCAGCCCAGCCCACATAAACAAACAAACAATAGAGAAACAAAAAAAAGCCCAGCTAAGAATAAAACCCAGATCGAGCCAACAAACAGGCCTAATCTGCCTAATATGACATCAGCCGACTAAGTCTTCGTGAAGTCTCAATGATCGGCACTCAAATGCACTCCATTTATGATTCCAATGTCTCGAAAAAGGACTTTCATCTAGCTTTATATATAAAGCAACAACCGAATAAAGTACACGACCCGATACAAGTTTGTGGGTGACCCTCTTGCAAAACTGATCCCATGATAAACGGATCACGGTAAACTGCTAAGCGACTATACTATCGAAAGAAAACATAGGAAGATTTAAGAACAACACCATATTACGCCTTAATACACCTAAGTCCATGACAACGCCCTTAGGAGGGAAATAACACAGAGTGTTGCCGTTGCCGAGTTCACAATGGACAAAGGTCTTCATCAATAACATAGACATGGAGAGGAGCACTACAACGAAGTCTTCAAGAAGAGAGTGGCACCTGCGGGCGTCACCGTCGTAGGCGCCAAAGCGCAAGGTTTTCGCCCGGTAGCTCCCGTGTGTCCCTACTAGGTCTTTGAGAGAAGCGCGACGAGTTCAGAACTACATATTCGGATCTGGGTGCCACCATTGTTAGAGACAAAGAGCGCGTCCGAGCCACCGGCTGCTATGCATCTTGTCGCCCACATGACCAAAAGAAATAGACACCACCGCCGTCATGGTGCCCGCCAGAGAGCCAACCATGCGGACCACCTTCTAGGGCCACCGCCCCGGCATCCATACCACGACGCCAATCATGCATCTTGTCGCCCACACATGCAATCCCCTCCAATCCCGATGGGCCGAGGGGGATACGACTCGGTGGCTGCCGATGGTGATCATCAAGTCATCAGCTCACACGACGCCAAATCCGCGACCTTTAGCACTGGTCCGACTGCCGGCTAACGTTGTCCCGACTATCACTGCCACGGTCCTTCACCGACGCCATCATGTGCAGACGCCCGTGAACTAACCCACAAAGCTCCTGCCTTGGCGTGACCGGAGGCGGCCTAGAGCCATGAACCGACTCCAGGGCAACTGAGCGCAGGAACTCACGAGAAGTAACTAACCCCCAGGCTGGAGGACCATGTCAAACTCCCACACTAGCGGGCACTCCATGACGCCGGCCCACTGCCAGCCATCACACCTGGGAGAGGTGGGCACCTCCCCATCAGATCTGGGCATCACAAATCCAGATGGGGGTCGCTCATGGCAGCCGGCAACTCCGGGCGCCGAGCAGCCACGCCCAAGCCAGCCCCGCCCCACATCGACTCCTCGTGCCACGCCCCACCACCACCGTCCGAAGCCAAGGGCTCCACCCAACGCCCACATCCCCGCCTCCACACGCCTGCCGGAAGGCCCGTCGGTCACCACCGCCAGCCCCCAGCAAGAGCTCAGTCGAGCCCCGACAGCACCCCGCACCGCAAGCCAGCCCCCAGGCGCCAAATCTGGCCAAACGCTCGCCCACACGCCTCCACCTAAGCTGATTCCGACACAGCCGCGGCATAACGCACAGGGCCCAAGCTGCCACTGCATCGCCACCAGCCGGCCGCCCGCCCGTCCCGCCGCCCCGTAAGCCCACCGCCACTCCGTTGAGCCCCACGATAGCCCAGCGCCATCACCCAAAGGCGCCGTACCGCCCTGGTCCCACCGAGCAGAGGTGCACGAGAAGCCCCGTCGCCACGCCGACTGGGGTTTGCTCGTCGGTGCCTGTCAGCAACGGCGAGGGAGGGGAGTGGAAGAACGTGGCTAGGTTCGCTCTCGGTCGCCCACGGGGGCAACACAAGAGGGAAGGGGGATTCTTGGTCGCCCACAGGGGCAACGCAAGAGGGAAGGGGGATTCTTTGTGAGTTCACTGCTTTACATGAGGCCAATCCATGATTCAAATGTAACCAAAATATAGGAAGGATGATTAATTTTCATGAATTTGTTCATGGTAATTTCTTAGCAACTTAATTTTATAAACTTTAATGTACCATAGCGATGCAGTTCTGATAAGAGTTGGTATATTGCTTCATGAACCGGACACAAACATGAGGATCTGTGTCTGAAGACCGAGCAAGAACTCCAGCGCGACCAGGGCTTCAAAAAAAAGTAGAAGTTATGTGTCTCTAGGGCACGTCTAGATGTGGCCTAGTTATTGTACATCTAAGTGACTCAATGAGAAGAAGAAGAAAAAGAAGAAGAAAATATATGCATGAATCTCCACCTAAAATCAATGGCATATGACTTAGATGTGCAATACTTAGGGCACATCTAGATGTGCTTTAGCAAAACCGAGAGTTCTGCGGTCTGGGCTTCAAAAATAGTCCGAACAAGAACTCCAGTGCGGCTAGTCGCCCCTGTAGCTCGAACACCCCGTTCCCCTCTTTAGAGCATCTTCAGTAAACGATGTATTTTACATCGCCACAATTGTGCTGTGAGTAAAATATACATCACCAAAAACGTCCAACTCCAATTCCAACAAATGATATAAAATAGGGTAGCCGCTCCAACAGATGATGTAAAATAGACCAGCCACATGGCAACTGCTCCACAATTTGATACATATTTGAACCAAATAATATCAAAATCATCTCAAACCAACAAATGAGAAAAAGGAGTGTATGACCAGCAATAAAGTGCATTGCATTGACATCAGCGATCTATCATCAGTGATCTATCATCACCTATGTACTGGCCAGTTCAATTTGTGCTCTATTCCTGTTTTACAAACAGTATATTAGTATAGCAATTTTAGGTCTGCACAGGTCAAGTCTTCATAACATGTTAACATGTTTCAACAATGTTCAACATTTCAATTGCAAGCATTGTACTCCCTCCACTCCTAAATATAAGTATTTTTAGAGATTCCAATATAGACCACATACGGAGCAAAATGTGTTAATCTAGACTTTAAAATATGTCTATATACATCCGTATGTAGTTTGTATTGGGATCTTTAAAAATGCTTATATTCAGGAACGGAGGGAGTACAAAGCAGAACAAACTGAGGCAGCATCAGTGTGAACCTCCATTCCTCCCAAACCACAGGTCACCAATTTATGAGCAAGGAACATAAGATCTTTTATCAGAGCGCATCATCTATTCAGGAAGTGATATTCCTACAATTCAGATAAGGGCTTGGAGCATCACACCCTTTCATGATGGTGCTACTCAGATAAAAGATACTATAGGGCAGATGGAAATAACTACGGTATGTACATTAGTTGAAGGAGTATTCAAACATCGGAAGGAACTGTGCAGGCCTACGTCCACTATTTCCTTTCAGATGCATCCAGTCATAGAGCAAATATGATGAAAATCTTTTCTGCTCATCCTAACACATGAAAACAACAGTAATGAGTATTTTTTTACATTCATAATAAACAAAAAATACTATACAATAAAGAATAAACACTCACTGGTTAAGCAGCATATAGAGTGCACAATATAAATGGCATTGGAATGATAATTGCATTACATTTACCCTAGCAAAGTCATTTAGTAAATCTTTTGATCATTAATATTGCACACGTTGATTATTTGTATATCTTGTAGTGTGGTGCCTAATTTGCAAAGGAAACAAAAAGTTCAAGAAAGAATAATAGTGTTTAAGGTTTGCAGTTGAATAAGAAGTTAACAAACGTCGATGACTGTGCAACTCTATTCATACGTAACAACACAAAATTATAATCAACCAAGGAATGACGGGCCGATTTTCTACAAGCAAGAAATTTGTATTTCCTATCCCAGCAAAAGGGCCTGATGGCAAGCGACAATTCAATTGTACCTTCTGAGTAGTTATGCTCATATACAATGCATTAACTGTAGCTGACTCTACCAAAAATATGATAGTACTTTACAGGAAACAATTTTATTTGCTCCTGGTATTCACCTTCTCTTGAAAAGACATACAGCAGCAGCAAAGTAGTTGAAGCTTCAAGTGAGATAATCTTCCCATCATCTTTAGACATATTTTCCAGCCTTGGTTATCTCACCTTTTTCCGATAAAATAATGAGATATCATTTAACAAATGAGAGCTAGGAGCACAACTACTAGTATTGTCCATTGATGAAAACATATTGTCAGCTTCATCCACTAATCCTTCTTTTAGAACATGTCTTATTATAACTCCATAAGTAGAAGCATTAGGTATCAACCCATTGGCTGATATTGCAGCAACCCGATTGTTAGCTTCTTTCTTCTCCTAACCATGTGCATTGAATTCATCATGGTATTGAATATTGCAATATCGAACTTCACATTCATTGCACCTAATTTTCCAAACAGGATGATTGCTTTGTCAGCGCAATTTTTTCCACAAAGTTCTCCAAGGATTATAGCATATATGAAAATACTCACCATGGTTCCACTTCCGATCATCTCATGGAACATTTTCTTCGCAGAAGCAGTTCTTCCAGCATCAAACAACCCATGCAGTATGATGCCATATGTGACAGCTGTAGGTTAAATTCTGTCAAGCATCAATTCTCTGAACAGTCACCTTCTATTTCTAGAATAGCCATGACGAAGTGTAGTATAAGTAACAACATCGGGCTCAATGCCAACTGATTCCATGTCATCAAGTACCCCGAAAGCTTTCGCCATCTCGCCAACCAAGCTATAGCCGTGAATCAGTGAATTAAATGTAATAATGTTGGGCCTCTCACCAATGTTCATAGCCAAGTCAAAGATACCGTGTGCATCCTTAACCCTTCCTTCTTTGCACAGCCTGGCTATTACCGAGTTGAAGAACACAATGTTAGGACGAGGAATACCTTTGGTCATCATCTCAGAAACCAACTCCTTAGCTTTGACCAAATCATCATGTGTACAAAAACCCTGAATTAGGGAATAGTAAACAGCCTCGTTCGGTTGTAATCCTGTAGCAACCATTTCATTTATTTTCTCCATAGCATCAGATAGCCTACCCATTCTGCAAAGTGCAGCTATTATAATTCCATAGGTGAATATATCAGGACTCACTCTTCGTTCCCGCATTTCAGTAAATATGAGCATAGCTTCATGCATCATTCCACGTTTAGCATATGCGTCGATTAGTATGTTAAAAACACGGCTGTTAGCTACAATACCGTTGCCTTCCATTGAATTAAAGCGATTAATCATATCAGTGAAGCATCCTTCAGTAGCATACCCATGAAGCAGAGTAGAGTACATGACAACATCAGGTTTGTGGCCCTTGGCGACCATGTAATCAAAAAGTTGTGCAGCTTCCTTGCTTCTTCCCTGCTTGCAAAGAGATGTCATGAATGAGTTCCAAGTATACATATCTGGTCGAAAACCATTACCAACCATATGACCAAGGACCAGCTTTGCCTTGTCCGTTGCCCCGACCTTGCACAACGCACCAATCATCGATCTATATGTCACCACATTAGGCATAACCCCTTGCCACATCATTTCATAGAATAATGAGCACGCCATGCTTACTTCACCTTCCTTAAATAAGCCATGAATGACGGTGTTATATGACACCACATTAGGGGAGCAGCAACCTCTTTGTGCCATCATCTGGAGCAGGTCAAGAGCTCGCTGGCTCCTGCTACTGTCACATAAGCTCTTAAGAAATATGTTGTATGGGATGACATCAGGCTCACAGCCGAGCTTGGAGATCCAATGAAGCAGCACGTCCACAGCCTCGTTTGTCCGTCCTACATCGCAGAGGCACATGAGGAGGCTGCTGGCAGTGATCTGGTCTGCCTTGAAGCCCGACTTGAGTAGGCGGCCGAAGATAGCAAGCCCAAGGTCCGGGCGACCCACGCGGCAGCAGCTGTCCATTAGAATGCTGTAGGTATAGATAGTGGGCGGTGCTACACAAGGGCCGGCTTCTTCTCGGCACAGGCGGTTGAAGAGGGCGATGGTGAGGGCGGGGCCATCTCCGCAGACGTCGGAGGGTGGAGCACGGGCGAGGGCGGCAAGGAAGCTGTTCAGGAAGCGATTGGGGACCGGGTTGGACTGGCGTAGCAATTCGTCGAACAGGTGGTGTGCGTCCTCAGGGCTGAGCGTCCCGGCTCGGGCGCGCTTCGTGGCAGCGGCGAATGCGGCGATGGGAGACCAGAAGGCTGACGGCGGCGAGGCTGAGGGGGGAGGAGAGGGGCGATTGCGGTGGAGGTGGTCGAGGAGGAGCACGGACAGCGGCGAGGTGGAGTCGAGGAGAGGCGTCCGGCATGGGCGCATGGCTCGCGTGTTCCTGTTGGAGTGGTTCGGTGTAGGCGTGTGGTTCCTGTCAATGAGCGGCCGAGTGTCGCGTGCTTCCTGCTAGTGGAGTGGACCGAGTGGCTGTAGGCCTGTAGCCCAGCTGGAGTGTTCCCCTCCTCTCTCTTTTTTTGACAGCATTCCCTTCCTTTTTTTTTTTGAATAAACAGCATTCCCTTCCTCATTGTTTGGGGCATCTGACTTTGTACTTGGGGCAACTCAAACACGGTTCACAAAACCTCGATGTCCGGGGGCACTGCGCATTTCATTTCTTTTGCTTTTCAACGCCGGTCACCGAATTTGTCTGGACTGGTCTAGATGGCCAAAATCCACAAACCATAAACAAAACACAGGAAAGGTTTGCTGGCGTTCGGACCTCTGCCATGTCGGACTCCGACACGCTCGGCCCACCCAAAAACCCCACCTGAAGCCCGTGTGTTTGGACACACATCACTGTTTCCGTGCCAAAGCCCATCTTTTCTCTCGCGAGAGCTATATTTACCTTATAGCGGGATACATGGGCCACAACTATATTTACCTTATAGCACTATACATTTAGAGGTGGAGGGAATATTAAAAAAATTAATAATGAATAGTGGCATATATTGTTCCGCACTGTTTATTGCTTCATTTGTGATTTTCATAACTCTTTTTTTGATAAATGACATTTTCATTCAATCGATATATCAAGTTGGTACAACCGCACTGAGCGAATCCCCGGCCTCTGCGTAGCACGACGTACATAGCCAAAACGTCCAACAAGATCAAAATAAAAATGTTGATTTCATAACTCATAAATGAATTTGTGTTTGAACATGGAGTTTTAGGTTTCTATACAAAGCATCTCTTCGACATATTGTGCAGTTTTCAAGAATTTTCCATCATAACTTTGGGACGTAGTTTTCATACATACGGGTTTCACCGGTTTCCACGGTAAATGTGAATTTTCACACATGACATTCGGTCCGGGTGCACGCACCTCCCGCGCAACACAAAAGCAACAAAGCCGTCTGTGGCTGGACCACGATCGCGCCGCCTGCGTGTCCGGCGTGGCGGCCGATCCAAGAACCAATCCGCACGCGCTTCACACGCCGCTTTCGCTTTGCCGGCCTGCTTTTTGGCGGTAGCGTGGTACTACTACTACAGGACGTCGCGAAGATGAGATGAGAGGAGAAGAGATCAAAGCAAAGCAGCGCCATGACGCAATGGGCGAGCCCCCAAATATTCCTCCTGCTTCTCCTTCCTTCTCCGCCTGCCCAGCCCTGCCCAGCCTGGGGATCGCCGCCCGCGCCGTGGCTCCTTCCCTTTCCCTTTCCCTTCCCTTCCCTTTCCTCGACGGATCGATCGATCAGGTGGCCGTAAGGATCGATGGATGCTTTGGCTGCCCCCGCCTCAAAGGAAGGGAAAAGCCCTTTCGCCATTCTCTCTCTTTCTTTGGCCGCGGCCCCTTTCCTCTTTCCTGCTCGCCGAGGCCGGCCGCTCCGCCGGCGCGTCTGCAGCAAGCACGTCGACGACGGTTCGCTCGAGACAGTGCCCAACTCCCAGGCTTGAAGAACATCGAGTGGTTTCAGCGAATTCACCGCTGCCGGGATCATTTTGCCTTCACCCGCACGTCGTCGCGTGTCGCCGCCTCCGTCCATGGTTCTCGAACGTGATGATGATTTCTCGCGCAGCTAGCGGGAGACAAAGCGTGTGCCCCCCATCCATGTAACTCTTTAGGGATTCACGAGCTGATGAGCTATCAAAGGCGTACTCGAAATGTTCTTGACAACCTCTTCTAATCTAATCTAAACAGAACACTCAAACACACTTTCTTTCTTGGGTCTTACGCCTGTCATGTTTCGACCAAACTCGCTCCATCCGCCAAAAAGTTTGAGCCTAACCAATTACGTGCAGTGGGCACATGGGCGAATCATAGTTTGAGCATGTGCATGCTCAATTAATTAGAGCAGCCCTAACAGATTCTCTAAAAAAGGGCCTTCAAAGGTGGTTTACATCTTCCTTCTTTGGTAAAGAAAAATGGAGTTTGTAAAGCATGTGTGGAAAGACAGATTTTTCAAAACTTCAGCATTGATAATTGTGTTCGCCTCTGTTTTCTCTATGTGTGTCAGTGTATAATTTATTCCAACTGCACTTTGGGAAAAAATATGATTCAAACTTTTGATATTTCAACATCAAACAATTCAACAACATTTGAATCGACAAATTCGAATTCGGTCCAAATAAATCAAATAATCCAAATTAACCATGGACAAATAAATTTAAACACACTATCGCTCATGTAGCTACCACTGATGCTCAATGAGATCCTCGCGGAGCTGCACATGTGTGATCTGTCGTCTTCAAATCTCCATACACCTCAAGAAAAGCTTGAAATCAGTCGTGGTTCGTACAAGGTTTGGCAGTTGAGACAACATAGTTATAGACTTATATTTCACCAGGCCACCCCTCTCATACTCGTTGGTCATGTTGTGCATTATCACACAAGTTGTCATGATATTTTTCCAAGGTCTTATTGTCCTAGAATCAAGCATCACCCGGACAACTACAAATCGAGCTTGCAATGCTCCAAATGTTCTTTCAGTATCCTTCCTCGCCGCTTCTTAAGTCTTGGCAATGTGGGATCTCTTCTTACCTTGAGGATATGTAGTTGTTTTGACAAATGTTGACCACAAAAGATAGATATCATCAGCTAGATAGTAGCCAGTCTCATAATCACGGTCATTGACCTTAAAGTTCCATGCAGGAGCATCATCACTTGCTAGCCTATCGAAAAGAGAAGATCTCTCCAAGACATTGATGTCATTGTGAGAGCTGAGAATGCCAAAGGAGCAATATAAAATCTACAAGTCCTCGGAAGAAACTGCTTTGAGAATGGTAGTTAGATCATGGTAACACCATGCAAAGTTTAATGTCCATTCTTCTACCTCAAATGTCTCATTGACCAAATATCATCGTTGTGATGTTTGTCGTATCCCCCCTCCTTGTCTTATTCTTTGGATTTAGTTCTTGGTTAAAGTGGGTGACAAGTTCAAATATGGATGCACAAGAAAACACATGCATAGAGAAGTGACCATCAACCACCATCGCAGATTTCGATGAATCTTTTCATTCCAAACCACACCATCTGGTACTAGGAGAAGGATGGGTAGAACAGCCCATCCATACGAAGAAGCAGCCAAGCCATGGCCTGTGAAGGACGAATTTTGCCTACTTGCTCGGCTACTCTGTCGCACACTTACGCCGCGCACGGCGAGCCTCTATAAAATTACTTAGGCAGAACATCTATCATAAGTTTGAACTAGCTTATGAACATCATCTAGTGATGAGAATTCATTGTTGGCCACATGGAAGGAAGAAGAAGGAAGAAGAAAAGGAGGAAGAGAGACTTCCATGTAGGGTCTAGTTCATTTGAGGAGTCAAGTTTACAATAATGTTACGTGGCGAACGATCGCCAGAAGCACCCACCCAACGAGCGGCACACATGTCACACGATCAAGATCTGACTGTCGGTTTTTGGATGAAAACTACACTAAAATAAACAAAATGCAAAACACTAAACTTGCAAGGATGCCATCCCCAAAACACTAAACTTCCACCCTAAGTTTAAGGGTTCAATTAGCTACACATTTTTTAACTCCTCAAATTTGATGAGTTGAAATTTAGGGTTTAGTTAGAGAGCTCTTAGAGAAGAATGCTAGCAACATACCCCCAAAATATATATTTTTTATTCCACATTCTATTTCTTCGTAAAGAGGATGAGCTAGATATCTCAAACATCAAAAACTAGCAAGAAACAATTATAGGCTACATGGAGTTACACATGTGCAAAGTGTAGTCACTAATTAGCTACAAATCACCCATAATACAATACTGAAAATTGGCAGCAAAAACTATATTAAGAAACAGTTATAGACTATTTAACAGTGAGCACCCTCTACTTTTATTCGAAATCAAACAACCTTTCTACAACTTGGACCAAGAGCATACGGTCCATACAAGTACGGGCGGGGATGGGCAATCCCACGGTGGAGGCCAACTCCGGTGGTCCCGTACACCGGCAGCTCATTACCGTACGACCCGTCGCGATCCCACCGGCCGCTCTCCAAAGCCGTGGCCATGGGCGAATCATAGTTAGAGCATGTGCATGCTCAATTAATTAGAGCACGCAGCTCTAATGGATTCCCTACAAAGGGACTTTAAAGGTGGTTTACATCTCTTGCTTCTTTTGTTAAAGAAAAATGAAGTTTGTAAAGCATGTGTGGAAAGACAGATTTTCTAAAACTTCAGCTAAACACACTATCGCTCATGTAGCTACCGCCAGTGGCGGAGCCAGAAACTCAATATACAGGGGGCCAAACATGTTATATAATGTTAGACAGGGCCAAATCATCTAAATCTTGCTACTTTTGTTTAACAAATAGAGGATTAAGAGCACATATAGCTGTATTTCTGAGAGCATAGGGGGGGCCAAGGCCCCTGCCAGCACCCCCTGCCTCCGCCAATGGCTACCGCTGATGCTCAACAAGATCCTCGCGGAGCTGTCCATGTGATTCATCGTCTCAGATCTTCATGCACCTCAAGACAAGCTTGAAATCAGTCCTGGTCCGTACGAGGTTTGGCAGTTTAGCCAACATAGTCATAGTCCACCGGGGGACCCCTCTCATACTCGATAATTATGTTGTGCATTATCACACAAGTTGTTGTCATGATCTTTTTCCAAGGTCTTCTTGTCCCAGAATCCAGCAGCACCCCGAGCAATTACAAATCGAGCTTGCAATACTACAAATACTCTTTTAATATCCTTCCTCGCTGCTTCTTAAGTCTTGGCAATGTGGGATCTCTTCTTACCTTGAGGATTTGTAGTTGTTTTTACAAATGTTGACCATCAAGGATATATGCCATTAGCGAGGGAGTGGCCCATCTCATAATCATGGCCATTGGCCTTGAAGTTGCACGCAGAAACATCATCACTTGCTAGCCTAGTGAAAAGCGTAGATCTCTCCAAGACATTGATGTCACTGTGAGAGCTGGAATGCCAAAGTAGCAATGCCAAATCTACAAGTCCTCGGAAGGAACTGCTATGAGAATGGTAGTTAGATCATGGTAACGTCATGCAGTGTTTAATGTCGATTCTTCTACCTCCAATGTCCCACAGACTCAAAAATCATGGTTGTGATTTTTTTCATGTTCCCCCTTGTCTTATTCTTTGGATTTTTCTTGGATTTAATCCTTGGTTAAGGCGGGTGACAAGTTCAAATATGGCATCTTTACTATTCACTCTAGAAAATATTCTCACTTCATACCTTGGTACCCTTGGCTCCACCTAACTTGATATTATCCACCCAAGATATTATTTCAATTTATCGGAATTTAAACCCTGACTTCCATTTTACAAAGGAATCATCAATCCCTTCGCTTCAAAAGTTTTTCGTAAGTTACCAGAGACTGTGATGCATATGAACTATAGATATGCCAAAATATTACTATGTCGAATACAATATTTTTCATTATAAAATAATCTATTTTCTTGCCCATTTGAGATACTCAATTCTTTTAAAAAAATCTAGGCACCTCCTAAATTCATGAAAAATTGTGGAGACACTTCCTACCTCAGCTTTGACCTACTGTTAAAATCTTTGATCCATTTAAATGGTGGGTCATATTAATAAAATTACTCAACCATACTTAGCTCCACATATTTTTGGATGGTCCACTTAAAGTCTTTGATGTTTCTTTGCAAACAACCCACCACTCTCATTCTTATACTCCGGCCAACCGACATTGGAGAGCTTGCACTTATTCTTGTTGTGGAGGGGGATTCCATTCCTTCTCCTAGGTGGTAGTTAATTTCGGGTGTCCGAGGAACTTTTGAAAGTCACACTATTCACATCTGATTTTGTCTTTTTTGCAAGAAGCTCCTCGAATGTCCATACTTCAGAAAAGTTTGCACGGAGTTCATGCACCACAAAAAAAGGATTTTATTTTACTTTTTATTGTTCACCGGGTGTATCTGAGCTCGGGTTCCAGATTGAATTATCGATGAGCTAGATAATAATCTCGAAAATTAACAGCAAAAACTAGTAAGAAACAATTATATGCCACATGGAGTTACACAGGTGCAAAGTGTAGCGACTAATTAGCTACAAATCACGCACAACACAACATTTGGAATTAACAGCAAAAACTATATTAGGAAACAGTTATAGACTATTTAACAGTGAGCACCCTCTACTTATTCGAAATCAAACAACCTTTCTACAACTTGGACCAAGAGCATACGGTCCATACTCGTACGGGCGGGGATGGGCAATGCCACGGTGGAGGCCAACTCCGGTGGTCCCGTACACCGGCAGCTCATTACCGTACGACCCGTCGCGATCCCACCGGCCGCTCTCCGAAGCCGTGGCCGCGAGATTCTCGAGCTCGAACAGGTCGGAGCTGGCGTCGCTGCTCTTCTCGCCACCGTCGATGTGCGCATCCACGTCCACCGGCCGGAGCAGCTCCTCCTCCACCTCCACCACCGGAATTCTGCGGCAGCGTCCCACTGCCGCGGCGGCCACGGCCAGCTCACCGTCGATGTCCAGGAACCTCACGGTCCGGGTACTGCGGCTCCGGCTCGCCCGCGCCGCAGACGGCGGCGGCGTCTTGGACAGGCAGGACCGCGCGTACGACGGCGCTGTGGAGCACGCGGGCTCCCGGTCCGCCGGGGCCGTCCGCTGAGCCGAATGACGCTTTCCGGCGAAGATGGAGTTGAGCAGGCTGGCGAGCCGCGCGCCGGGGGATGCCGGCCTGCTGCAGCCGCGGGTGGTGGCGGCCGCCGGCTTCTTCGTCCTCGCCGTCTTCTCCGGAGCGGGATGCTGCTGCTGCTTCTGCCTCGGCGCCGCGCTGCCGGACGTGCGGATGCGGTGGAGGCGGCCGAGCGAGCACTCCACCTCGGACGAGGAAAAGTAGCCTCGGCCGGAGCAGTCTCCAGCCGCGGCGCCCTGCGTCGTCTGCTCGCCGCGCGCCCGGTGGCTGGCGGCCAAGGCCGGGTTGTAGTAGTAGTAATGCAGGGCGGCCTCCTCCCGCTTCTTGGCCGCAGCCGCCGCCGCCCGTGTCGCCGCCGACGCCGACCTCGCCGCCGCCGCGCTTCTCGCCTCGGGGCCGTCCATGGAGTCGCATATGGCGTCGAGCAGCGTGGAGGAGAAGGACGGCTGATCGGACGGCCGCCTCGGCGCCCTGGGCCGCGCCGGCGCCCACCTCGTGTCCATCGCCGATCGATTTGCGCACTCAGTCGAGCGGAGATGAGCAGAGCAGCAGGCGGCGCGGCAATGATGGTGCAGGGGAGGCGAGCTAGGCTAGGCGTGTGATTTGATTCGACCGATGGATCGGGGAGGAGTGGAGTGGTGTGGTGTGGAGTGGAGTGGAGCAGTGCGGGCGGGCGTGCGGGCGAGGGGATCTTGTTGCCGGGACGGGCGGGGCCCGCCTTCATTCCCCTGTCTGGCTGCTTCACATCCATCGAGCTTCTCTTCCTTGCTCGTGCCGTCTCAGGTCTCACTCCCTGTCTCTCTCTTGGCCTCTTTTCCTTTCGCTTTGTCGGCACTTCTTCCCGTCCACTTGGCTCGCCATTTACCATCTCGATATTCATACCCCTCTGTAAATACGTCACGTCGTAGTGTATATATGTGCAGTTAAAATATCACGCGTGACCCCTGCACAAAGAAAATCATGAGTCGAACGTCTCTAATTTTCACTCATGTTGTATGGAAATTTTAGTTTTCCTTGCAAAAACAGATATTATTACTCTATCAGATCTAAAATAAGTGTCGTGAAACAAGCAGAATTACTGTATGGAAATTTATTTGTTTTACCGTGGCAAGTTAATTTTGTACTAAATCAACCGTAAAACAAGCAGAAAACAAGAATTGACACCGGGCATTAAATTAATAGATAGATTAGTCCATAAACATACGGAAAGAATAACGAACGAACATCAGAATTTTACAAGTTGCGTCCGAACGTCCTCTAGACAATGGGATAGGAGCACACATCTTAAACCTCTAATTGCTGACTGGTCAGCACGGGAAATCCTCGTTGTCGCCAGGGCATCAGGCTGTCGCGCTCTCCGTGGGCGTAATCAAGCGCCGACCAGCTTGAGGTGCCATCGTAAGCGGAGCAATTTTTTCAGGGAATTTTGCCATGACAATTGATGAAAATCTGGGTTCAAAGGCCATGCTTACTTTGCTATAGTGTTTGCCATGGCATATTTATCTTTTACTTTGCCATGGCAAATTTACTTTTAACTTGCCATTGCAATTGTACCTTCATATACATGGTAATATTTACTTTTTACATATATGGCAACTTTATTTTTGTCGCTCATGGATTTTTTTTTATATTTTGCCATGGCAAAGTTAGTAAATACTACTGCATTTTTCTTTAGCAAATAGTTGTCAAGGTAAACTTCCATGAGTAGTTCCCATGACAAAATTCTGGAGTTGTTGCCATGGCAAAATTCTGCAGTTGTTGTCATGGAAAAATTCTGAAATAGATGCCATGGCAGATTTGCTATGACTAGTTTTGCCATGGACATAATTGCTATGAGTAGTCGCCATGGCCAAATTCTTTGAATAGTTACCATGACAGAACTTTGTCATGCTATAAACACATTTTTACTACGGCAAACTAATTAAACTCTTCGACATGGCAAATTTTTAACACTTTTGCCATGTAACCAACACTCTTTTGATTTTTTCTGACATGATCCCCCCCCCCCCTCCCCTGATAGTCACATGGCAATTTTTGTTAAAGCGAAATAGCAACTTTTGGTAAAACCTCATGGCAAAATTCTTAGGAAATCATTAAAAAGTACAATACAAAATGTCATGATATGGGACCATGGCAAGAAACTAATTTTTGTATAGGACCATGGATTTTTAAGTTTATGGATCATGGCAAATTTACTTTCTCAACCATGGCAAATTTCTTTCTTTTTTGTAACATGGCAAATTTTCTTTTCATATGGGACCATGGCAAATTTACTTTCTCGACCACGGAAAATTTCTTTCTTTTTTGTAACATGGCAAAATTTCTTTTCATATGGGACCATGGAAAATTTAGTCTATATATCATGTCAAATTTAGTTAATGGACCATGTCAAATTTTGTATATGGACCATGAGAATTGTTAGATTACAATGCAACTTTTGGCATGCAGGTTTTTTTAAAAAAAATAGTTGACCATGGCAATTTCTTTTGTACGTTTTTTAATAGTACTATGCACATTTTGCTGGCAATGTCATGTTGGGTTTTCGAGATATACTTTTTTTGGCATACTTTTACCATTTACGGTTTTTTTTGCTATAACATGCCTTTTTTGCTAACAATAGTTTTTTTGCTATAACATGCCTTTTTTCTGTAGGTATTTTACCTTTTTTATAGTTTCTCATGGCATTTTTTTGAAATCACAAATTAAGGAGCACTCGTTGCAAAGAACACTCCACCTTCCAGATCGCGACAAGTGGCGCACATGCAGCGCGCCACTTGTCGCAACCTCGGAGGTTTCCCTTTTGTCGTAGATCCGTTTATTCAAAATGTTTTATCTCTTAAATCGTGCGTCCAAATCTCAAACCGTTTTCACCGTTGGATTCCTCGCGTCGAGATCTTCAAAACTAGATTCCATGTTGATAAGTTTTGACGAACTTTGTTTTTCATGAAAAAAACAGACAAAAAACCGGACGAAAAAACCACCCCGGAGCACGGGTTTTTTCCTTTCCGAAAGAGGCACGCCCGTGCCTCTCACGAAATCACAACCGTCCCTCTTGTGGAAGCAAACCCGTAACTCTAGTGGAAGGAAAAAAAACAGAAAACACATTTTTTTTCGTTTCCGAGAGGCACGGCCGTGACTCTCGCGAAAGCACAACCGTGCCTCTCGCAGAATCAAAAACCGTGACTCTCGCGAAAGAAAAAAAAAGAAAAAACGCGTATTTTTTCCCTTTCAGATAGGCACGACCGTGACTCTCGCGAAAGCACAACCGTGCCTCTCGCGAAAGCAAAACCGTGACTCTCGCGAAAGAAAAAAAACAAAAAACACGTTTTTGTTTTTCTCTTTCTGAGAGGCACGGCCGTGACTCTCGCGAAAGCACAACCGTGCCTCTCGCGGAAGCATAACCGTGACTCTCGCGAAAAAAAAATAGAAAACACGTTTTTTCCGTTTTCGAAAGGCACGGCCTTGACTCTCGCTAAAAGCACAACCGTGCCTCTCGCGGAAGAAAAACCGTGACTCTCGTGAAAGAAAAAAAAATAAAACGCGTTTAAAAAGCTAAGGAAGACCGGGGAAAACCAAAATGTTGAAAAACACTGAAAAAATATATTTTAAAAGCCAAAAACGCGTGCGAAAAAATAAGAAAAACAAAATTCGGAGGAAGTTTCCAGAGCGCGACAAGTGGCGAATGGCTGAGAGCGCGCCAAGTGGCGCTGATCGCCGCGAGGCTCCCGAAGGAGCGCTCGTTAACTCTTTTTTTTGAGTCTAAACACACTTTATTAATCAAATAAGTTCATAGGGATACAATGAATGTCTGGTGGGTTTATTAGCCACAAATGGCGCCCAAGATCCAGACCGAAAGCATGTTTAGCGAGACTGCGGCGCCTCGATATTGGTAATTCTACCTTCAAAGATGAAGGAACACCGATGAAAGTCTCTTGATGTCTCAACAATCTCCTTGACTGTGCTTGCATATGTCCCTCCCTGCACCATGTTTGATATCATTAACTACACCTTGGCAGTCAGAAGCAACTACGAAATCGGACAAAGCCAAATCTGAGGCTAGCGCAAGTGCCTCCCGGCAAGCTAGCGCTTCGAGGGTTGTAGGCTCCGTAATGCCATGTATTTTAATTACAGAAGCACCCAAGAACTGACCCGAAGCATCTCTGCGAACGGCGTTGAAGGAGCCATACCGTTTATCTCTGGAAACCGCACCGTCAACCCTGATCTTTGAGAGACCCGGTGGTGGTGGGATCCAATTTTGCCTTGGTTGTTCAAAGGCTTCTAACAACAAAGCGACCCAATCTTCTTGGGTTTACAATCTTCCAAATTTCTCGATATATCTCATGATAAAATTATGAGTGGAAAGTGGGCTTTGAAAAATGTTTTCATGGAGAGCTCCGACGCCAAGATACCGTAGAGCCCACAGAGTAATCGAACTCGATGAATTCGGCAGAGCAGAGTGTATCCAACAGAGAGAATAGCCAGCCGAGCATCGTGCTCACGAGTGCTATTTAACGCCTCCACCAGATCATGATCTTGCAGCGCCCAAACACATCGAGCTACCGTGCAATGAAGTAATGAGTGCTGCCATGAATCTTCAGATCCACACAGTCCACATCTCGTCGAGGTGACATGTCCCGATGATGTAAAACATCCGCTGTGGGAACAGATTGTTGTGCTAGCCTCCACAGGAAAATTTTAACTTTTGATGGAACATCAACTTTCCACAAGCTATCCCAAGATTTTGCTTCTCTGGAGGTGTCGGACGAATGGCCTCTCCCCTCGAGCCAGGCTTCTCTCCTCATCTTAGTTTCAACCAGCATACGATAAGCCGAGCAAACTGTGAAAACACCGTTTTTCTCGTGTACCCAAGACCAGAAATCCTCGATTTGTCTTGTACACAGGGGTATAGACATGATCGCTTGTGCATCTGTTGGTAAGAATATCTGAGAAACTGCCGTTCGGTCCCATTCAAAGACCGGCAAAATGAGATCATCGACCCATTGAGGCGGGTTAGCGAAAGGTGCTAGTTATAGGTCTCATATTTGCTGGTCTCGGAGCCAATTATGTTCCCATATATGTGTCGTGAGTCCATCACCTATGCGCTTAATAATGCCCTGTTTGAGAACATCGCGACCCTCAATTATAGCCCGCCAGATCTGGTGAGGGAGCCGATCCAAGCTCAAGATTCAAAATGTCAGCCCCGGATGGTATTTGGCTCTCAAGATTGTGCACTAAGCGAGTCTCGATCCATTAATAGTCTCCATGCTTGCCTTGCAAGGAGAGCTAAGTTAAAAAGCTCGATATCCTCAATCCAAGACCTCCACAATACTTTGGCTTGGTCATCGTGCTCCAGGAGACCCAACTTGGCTTCCTTTTCCCATCCTTGCTCCCCCACCAAAATTTCCGGATCAATGAGTTGATATGTTCACAAAGTCCACGCGGCAACTTGAAGCATGACATTGAATAAACCGGACGGATCATGCCACCGATTTTATCAAAACCTCTTTGCCCCTGTACAATAGTTTTTCCATCCACCCTTAACTTTATTCCGCACTGTCCTTCAAGAATTTAAAGGCTCCATTCTTGCAGGTTCCCACATCTGTTGGCATCCCAAGGTATCTATCTGATAGAGACTCCTTTGAAATATTTAGAGCATTCTGAACTTCGGCCTTGAGAGCGGAGGGGCAGCCTTTACTAAAGAACACAGAGGACTTTGCTAAATTAATCCTTTGGCCAGAGGCATTACAAGAACTTTCCATCACGGAAGACAACTGATTTGCTCCATAAGAACCGGCTTTGACAAACAGCAGGCTATCATCTCGCAAAAAGCAAGTGGCTCATCAAGCGGTGCCAACGGAGCAACTCGAATTCCACCGAGGCTCGATGATTCATCTTGGGTTTTTAAGAGGCACGAAGGCCCTCCGCTGCCAAAGAAAACATGTATGGAGAAATAGGGTCTCCTTGACGGATTCCCCTAGATGGGAGAAATTCCTCAAGCTTAGTACCATTGAAAAGAACTGAAAATTTTACCGATGATACCATGCGCATAATTGTAGCCACCCAAGAAGGGGCAAAACCCAACTTGGTCATAATAGCTTCAAGATAAGTCCACTCGACACGGTCATATGCTTTCATCATGTCCAACTTTCATCGCACAAGATGTCTGCTCCTTTGGGCTTTGTTTCGCTTCATAAAGTGTAAGCATTCATAGGCTGTTATAATGTTATCTGTGATAAGCCGTCCCGAACGGCGCGCATCGCTTCCTCCGAGATGATGTCCGTAAGATTTGTTTTAATCTGTTAGACAAAACTTTGGAAGCAATCTTGTATAAGACGTTGCACAGGCTTATTGGCCTAAACTGGGATAAGTTAGTTGGATCTTTCACCTTTGGAATTAAAACAAGGATTGTTTCATTTATTACCTCCGGGCTTTCTTCCCTCGCAGGATGCGCAGAACCACATTAGTTACCTCGGCACCACATAGCTCCCAAAGTGTCTCCGAAAAAAATGTGCCGTATCCATCCGTCCCGGTGCCTTGGTAGGGTACATCTGAAATAGAGCTTTTTCACCTCGTCGCCGTGTAGGGAGCGGTCAGAGCGTGTTCATCGCATGAGTAACCTTAACCGGACGGTATTGAGTAATCGCTTTCCATCCCCGTCGAACCTTCAAGTGAACAGGTTTTATAGAACTTCGCTTGTGAGCAAGGCCATCTCACCAGATCATCGGTAGTCGCTCCATCCGATCTGTCTAGGCGTTTTATAGTATTCTTCCGTCGACGAAGGCTAGCTCGCCGTTGGAAAAACTTGGTGTTTTTATCTCCGCCGTAAGCTACCAACTCGCGATCTCTGCTGTTTAATCTCCTCCATGTGGTAGAGCTCAACCAGCTTGTCCGCAATTTTCGCCTCTGCATGCGAGGTGAGATCCGCTGGGGTCATTCTGCAAAGTCGCCAACTCTTTTTCAGCTTTTTTATCTCCTTCCCCACGTGTCCAATCGCCTCGAGCTCCATTGTCTCAACGTAGTCGGCTGTGTCTCCCAGTTTTTGCTCATCCGGGTGACCGTTTGTCCATCGGGGACCCGTTCCACATTGCCTCGAGAGACGAGCCAAAATCCTCGTTTCTTTCCCCAAAGATACCTCATATCTGAATAGTTTGCTTTGATGCGTGATGTGGTTGGCGGTTCCAGCTTGAACTCTAATCGACAATGGTCCGAAGAGGCTCATTGTTTCATGTGTAAGCTGAGCATGTGGGAACCTAGCAGTCCAATCCATGTTTGACAAGGCACGGTCTAGACGTACTCTGCAGTACCCGCCTCCTGCCGTTTTCTTCTCAAAGGTCCATGGTTTGCCTTGGTAGCCCATGTCGGATAGAGCACACACATCTAAAGCTTCCCTGAAAGCCTGTATTTGTGCATATCTTCGATGTCCCGTTCCTACATGCTCGGGTAGGTGTAGGACCTTATTGAAATCGCCAAGGCATAGCCATGGTAAATCATTTACGGACAAGCGATTTGAGTACATCCCACGTTCTGTATCTCTCCCCAACTTGTGCTTCGCCATACACACACGTAAGCCTCCATGCACTCTGGTCAGAGCTTAAAACTGTTGCATCAACATGGTACTCCGAGTAACCAAAAACATCAAGCTTTATTCCATAGTTCCAAAACAATCCGATTCCGCCGCTACGGCCAGAACTACCCACAACATAAGAATTATTAAAGCCTAAGGTACCAGCAAGATTCCAGCAAGATTTTCGACACGTGCCTTAGAAATTTGTGTTTCTACAATACATAGCACTGTCGGGGCAAATTGCTTCGCTAAGTCACGAAGCTCTCGAATTGTCGCAGCTTTGCCCGCACCGCGACAATTCCAACATATGATATTCATTGTGCCCGGCGATCCTCCACACGGGAGGTCGCCGATTTTGCATCTTGTAGTTTTTCTTGAACAGGTACCTTCTTTAGGCCAGACTTGTTTGAGTTAACACGAGATCTCTTCGGATCCTGCTTCGAGGATGGGCTGATCAGCAATTCAGGAGGAGGTAAAGCTAGAGCACTTGATGATGTGAGAGGGGGCGCAGACTTGGCTCCTCCGTGCAACTCCGCCGAACGTAAAAAGGAGCGCTCGTTAACTAGTTGCTCTCGCATTTTTTACTGTACGTATCAGGTTCATCAAATGTTGCTTTGGAAGGCCTAGCTCGAAAGACACGAGCCTACTGAGCCCAGTTGGCTGGCCGTTCGCGCGGCCCACGCAGTAGGCCGAACGATCGGGAGCACGTTCTTCGTTCGGGCGAACCCTGAGAGTCCCTGCTCGACGCCCGCGTGCGTCAATATGACGACCTTTCGCTAAAGTGCGCGCAAAACGGGCCGGCCCGTTAGCAGGCGTCGTATGTAAAACTTCAGGAATCAGGAAAAATTTAAGTTAACACATGGAGTTGAACTCACAACCTCAAGGTAGGAAGCACCGTCGGGAGACAGTTGAGGTAGCAACCGTAGTTAACTTTATTGCAGCGCCAAGGTATAAGTACTAACGACTAATGGCAGATCCGTTTTTTGCTTCAAAATTTTCAGTATTTCTTGAAAAAATGTGAACAATCTTTCTTAATAAATGCGAATAGCGCTTAAAATGTGAACACATTTTAAAATTAGAACAAACCTTTATAAAACGTTTATTTTCAGAAAAGTGAACAAAAACTGAAAAACATGAACAAAATTCTATATACGCTGAACAATTTTAAGTGTACTTGATTTTTTTTGTAATATAAACTGAACAATTTTTTAATATATATTGAACATTTTGTAATATTCATTTAATAGTTTTCGAATTCACAATGAATATTTCTGTAAAATACGCTGAACAAATTTCAAATAAACAGTGAACATTTTTTAGTATTCATTGAAAAAATTCTTAAAATATGATGAACATTTTATAATGTACGGTGCACTTTTTGTAATATATCATGAACATTTTATTAATGTATGATGAACATTTTTGTACTACATGATGAACATTTTTATATTGCATGGTGAACTTTATCATAATATATGGTGAACATGTCTTAATATAAGATGAACATTTTTGTTATACGTGGTGAATACACAAAGAATGAGAAGAAAAAAAACATAAAAGAAAATAAACGAACAGGAAAAGATAGAAAGGTAAAAGGAACAAAAAAACCAGAACAAAACCATCAAAAACTGGACAAAACATTGAAAAAACGAAGCAAAAAAACCACAGAAGAAAAACAAAAAAAAAAACCCCGCAGAAAACAGCGAAGGAAGCACCAGCGAACGAATAACAGGCGAATCCCGTACGTGGGCCGGCTCAACCGGACGATCGCCTCAGCGAAGGCACAATATCTTGACGCTAACGAGCGTCAAATAGGATCTGCCGCGAACCCTATTTGACCCTCGTTAGCGTCAAAAGGTCGTCTCTTCGCTGAGGGGAACATCTAGTTGGGCCGGCCCACGTAGGGGTTTCGTGTGTTCCTCGTTCGCTGTCTTTTCCTTTGCTGTTTCCTGTCGTGTTTTTTTGGTTTTTCTTCTGTGCTTTTTTGCTTTCGGTTTTTCAATATTTGGTCCGGTTTTCAGAGTTTTTGTTCTCGTTTTTTCGTTTTAGTTCCATTTTCCTTTGTTTTTTCCTTTTTCGTTTATTTTCTTCTTCTCTTTTTTGTGTGTTACATAAGAAGTTTGTGTATTAAAAAATGTCATTGTACATTAAGAAAATATTCATCATATTTATGAAATAGGCACCACGCATTAGAAAATGTTCATTGTGTATTACAAAAATGTTCATCATACATTTAACAAAATGTTCACCATATATTAAGGAAATGTTCTACGTATTTTCAAAAATGTTCATTGTGTACATAAAAAATGTTCATCATACATTTAACAAAATGTTCACCATATATTAAGGAAATGCTCAACGTATTTTAAAAAATGTTCATTGTGTATAATGAAAATGTTCAATGTGTATTTAAAAAATATTAATCATATATCATAAAAATATTCAGTGTGTATATAAAACTTTTCAGCATACATAACAAAAATGTTCAAAGTGTATATAAAAATTATTCAGCATAAATCAGAAAAATGTTCAATGGTGGGAGTTTCTGTAAATTTTTTTATTTTGCTGCCTTTATAGTTCTTAAAGTTTCGCGCGGCTTTTAATTACAAACGGTTAGCTGCTATTGTGGTAAAGATCAGGTACTGGCGATCGTGTGGTTGTCAGATCGAATCCTGCATGGGACATCTTTTTTTGATATTTTTATGACGACACCGAATGGGCCGGCCCATTTAGAGCGTGCATCCTGCGCGAAACCTCGTCGATTTGACGCTAACGAGCGTCAGCTAGGAGGTCTCCTTCGTTCGGCCGCTACTCCCTCATATCAAATGTTCGGCCAATAATTTCTCAAAAAGAAATGTTCGGCCAATATCGACGTCCAATATATGGAAAGAATAATGCCTTCAAAAAAGTATATATAAAAGTAATTATATAATAGTATATAACAATAAAAAAATTATAGATACGTTTGAGATGTACACACCCTCACGGTCCAAGGTGTTACAATAACTTCGAGGCCACAATCAATCTACCGAGGATCAAGCAATCACACAAGCACAACATGGCTACATCTCCGGGGCATGACTATGGGCGCTCCTCCTTATGACACCGCTACAATACCGCATACCGGCCGCCAAGGCCGCAAGACACGCCGCCAGCCTCCCTCAAGGCTCGTGCTATTATGTTAGCATAGGTTACATCTACCCCCGATATATATGAGAGGCCTAGGATACAGGTGTCCTATTAGGACACAATTTCTACCCTGTCTACACATAGTCCAAAACCAAGTCCAATTGTAACCCACCTTGTACAATAATATTCGTCACAATTCTAACAAATTTCACCTTGGCGAATATTCTTTACCACCTTGAATTCATCCATGCGTCGAACCTCCATGTACATTGGACTTGAGATACGCCATGAGCACCGCTGCTACTCCCAGCCTCCATGTGACTCCACCTGCAACTTGTAGTCCCTCCTTCTCTTGACCACAATCAACACTCGAGCGAAGGTGTCCTGTTCGTAGAGTTCGCATAGATTGAGATTAGGATTTGTCACTTCGGTTGTCGGAGAGGTATCTCTGGGCCCTCTCGGTAATGCACATCACTATAAGCCTTGCAAACAATGTGACTAATGAGTTAGTTGCGGGATGATGCATTACGGAACGAGTAAAGAGACTTGCCGGTTACGAGATTGAGCTAGGTATTGAGATACCGACGATCGAATCTCGGGCAAGTAACATACCGATGACAAAGGGAACAACGTATGTTCTTATGCGGTTTGACCGATAAAGATCTTCGTAGAATATGTAGGAACCAATATGAGCATCCAGGTTCCGCTATTCGTTATTGACCGGAGACATGTCTCGGTCATGTCTACATAGTTCTCGAACCCGTAGGGTCCGCACGCTTAAAGTTCTGTGACGATCGGTATTATGAATTTTTGTGTTTTGATGTACCGAAGGTAGTTCAGAGTCTCGGATATGATCGCGGACATGACGAGGAGTCTCGAAATGGTCGAGACGTAAAGATAGATATATTGGATGACTATGTTCGGACACCGGAAGTGTTTTGGGAGGTTTCAGACATATACCGGAGTACCGGGGGGTTACCGGAACCCCTCGGGGAGTGTAATGGGCCTATTGGGCCTTAGTGGAGAAGAGGAGGGGCGGCCAGGGCAGGCCGCGCGCCCCCTCTCCCTCTAGTCCGAATTGGACAAGGAGGGGGGGGCCCTTTCCTTCCTCCTCTCTCCTTCCCTTCCCCCTTCCCCTACTCCTAATAGGAAAGGAGTCCTACTCCCGGTGGGAGTAGGACTCCCCCCTTGGCGCGCCCTCCTCATTAGCCGACCGCCTCCCACCTAGCTCCTTTATATACGAGGGCAGGGGGCACCCCAAGACACAACAATTGATCATTGATCTCTTAGCCGTGTGCGGTGCCCCACTCCACCATAATCCACCTCGGTCATATCGTAGCGGTGCTTAGGCGAAGCCTTGCGTCGGTAACTTCATCAACACCGTCACCACGCTGCCGTCGTCGACGAAGCTCTTCCCCGAAGCTCTACTGGATCGTGAGTTTGCGGGACGTCACCGAGCTGAACGTGTGCTGAACGCGGAGGTGCCGTACGTTCGGTACTGAGGATCGGTCGATCGTGAAGACGTATGATACGCCCATTTTGCACCATGCTTTTATATCGATATTTATTGCATTATGGGCTGTTATTACACGTTATGTCACAATACTTATGCCTATTCTCTCTCATTTTACAAGGTTTACATGAAGAGGGAGAATGCCGGTACCGGAATTCTCAATGGAAAAGGAGCAAATATTATAGACCTATTCTGCACAACTCCAAAAGTCCTGAAACTCCACGGAAGTCATTTTTGGAAATAATAAAAAATATTGGGCAAATAAAATACCAGAGAGGGCCCACACCCTGGCCACGAGGGTGGGGGGCGCGCCCTACCCCCTGGGCGCGCCCCCTGCCTCGTGGGCCCCCTGGCAGGCCTCCGGTGTCCATGTTCTGCTATATGAAGTCTTTCGTCCGGGAAAAAAATCATAAGCAAGCTTTCGGGAAGAAACTCCGCCGCCACGAGGCGGAACCTTGGCGGAACCAATCTAGGGCTCCGGCAGAGTTGTTCTGCCGGGGAAACTTGTTGGGGAACGTAGCAGAAATTCAAAATTTTCTACGCATCACCAAGATCAATCTATGGAGAGACTAGCAACGAGAGAGAGAGAGGGGAGTGCATCTTCATACCCTTGAAGATCGCGATGCGGAAGCGTTACAAGAACGCGGTTGGTGGAGTCGTACACACAGCGATTCAGATCACGGTCGATTCCGATCTAAGTGCCGAACGGACGGCGCCTCCGCGTTCAACACACGTATAGCCCGGGGATGTCTCCTCCTTATTGATCCAGCAAGGGAAGAGGAGAAGTTGAGGGAAAACTCCAGCAGCACGACGGCGTGGTGGCAATGGAGCTCGTGGTTCTCCTGCAGGGCTTCGCCAAGCACTACGGAGGAGGATGTGTTGGAGGAGGGAGGGGCTGCGCCAGGGAAGAGGTGCGGCTGCCCTCCCACCCCTCCATTATATATAGGGGCAAAGGGAGATGGGGAGGGGCCCTAGGGTTTTCCCTAGGGGCGGCGGCCAAGCAGATTGGATCTCCCTAGGGAAAATCCTAGGGAGACTTGCCCCCAAGCCAAGCATGTGGAGGCTTGCCTCCCAAGCCGTGGAGGCGCCCACCTCCCCAAATAACGTGGGAAAGGGTGTGGGGCGCACCACCCCTTAGTGGGCTGGTTTGCCCTTCCCTTTGGCCCATGAGGCCCTCCAACACTTGTCGAGGCTCCTAAACACCTTTCGGTCATGCTGGCCATAGCCTAGTACCCCCGGAACACTTCCGGACTCCAATACCCTTCGTCCAATATATCGATCTTCACCGCCGGACCATTCTGGAACTCCTCGTGACGTCCGGGATCACATCCGGGACTCTGAACTACCTTCGGTAACCACATACTATTTCCCATAACAACTCTAGCATCACCGAACCTTAAGTGTGTATACCCTACGGGTTCGGGAACCATGCGCATACATGACCGAGACGTTCTCCGACCAATAACCAACAGCGGGATCTGGATACCCATGTTGGCTCCCACATGTTCCACGATGATCTCATCGGATGAACCACGATGTCAAGGATTCAAGCAATCCCGTATACAATTCCCTTTGTCAATCGGTACATTACTTGCCCGAGATTCGATCGTCGGTATCCCAATACCTCGTTCAATCTCGTTACCGGCAAGTCACTTTACTCGTTCCGTAATGCATGATCCCGTGAATAACTAATTAGTCACATTGAGCTCATTATGATGATGCATTACCGAGTGGGCCCAAAGATACCTCTCCGTCACATGGAGTGACAAATCCCATCCGATTCGTACAACCCAATGCACACTTTCAGAGATACCCGTAGTGCACCTTTATAGCCACCCAGTTACGTTGTGACGTTTGTTACACCCAAAGCATTCCTACGGTATCCGGGAGTTGCACAATCTCATGGTCTCAGAAATGATACTTGACATTAGAAAAGCTCTAGCAAAACGTGTTGGGGAACGTAGTAATTTCAAAAAAATTCCTACGCACACGCAAGATCATGGTGATGCATAGCAACAAGAGGGGAGAGTGTTGTCCACGTACCCTCGTAGACCGTAAGCGGAAGCGTTATGACAATGCGGTTGATGTAGTCATACGTCTCCACGATCCGACCGATCCAAGTACCGAACGTACGGCACCTCCGAGTTCAGCACACGTTCAGCTCGATGACGATCCCCGGACTCCGATCCAGCAGGGTGTCGGGGATGAGTTCTGTCAGCACGACGGCGTGGTGACGATCTTGATGTTCTACCGTCGCAGGGCTTCGCCTAAGCACCGCTACAATATTGTCGAGGTGGACTATGGTAGAAGGGGGCACCGCACACGGCTAAGGAACGATCATGAAGATCAACTTGTGTGTTATGGGGTGCCCCCCTGCCCCCGTATATAAAGGAGCAAGGGAGGGGGCGGCCGGCCTAGAAGGGGGCGCACCAAGGAGGAGTCCTACTCCCACCGGGAGTAGGATTCCCCCTTCCAAGTAGTAGGAGTAGGAGTCAAGGAAAGGGGAAGAGAAGAGAAGGAAGGAGGCGCAGCCTCCCCTAGTCCAATTCGGACTAGGCCTTGGGGGGCGCCCAACCTCTCTCTCTCTTTCCCTAAAGCCCAATAAGGCCCATATACTCCCGGCGAATTCCGTAACTCTCCCGGTACTCCGAAAAATACCCGAATCACTCGGAACCTTTCCGAACTCCGAATATAGTCGTCCAATATATCGATCTTTACGTCTCGACCATTTCGAGACTCCTCGTCATGTACCCGATCTCATCCGGGACTCCGAACTCCTCCGGTACATCAAAACTCATAAACTCATAATATAAGCCGCCATCGAAACCTTGCGTGCGGACCCTACGGGTTCGAGAACTATGTAGACATGACCGAGACACGCTTCCGGTCAATAACCAATAAGCGGAACCTGGATGCTCATATTGGCTCCCACATATTCTACGAAGATCTTTATCGGTCAAACCGCATAACAACATACGTTGTTCCCTTTGTCATCGGTATGTTACTTGCCCGAGATTCCATCGTCGGTATCTCAATACCTAGTTCAATCTCGTTCTACGGCAAGTCTCTTTACTCGCTTACGTAATGCATCATTCTGTAACTAACTCATTAGCTACATTGCTTGCAAGGCTTATAGTGATGTGCATTACCGAGAGGGCCCAGAGGTACCTCTCCGACAATCGGAGTGACAAATCCTAATCTCGAAATACGCCAACCCAACATGTACCTTTGGAGACACCTATAGAGCTCCTTTATAATCACCCAGTTACGTTGTGACGTTTGGTAGCACAGAAAGTGTTCCCCCGATAAACGGGAGTTGCATAATATCATAGTCATAGGAACATGTATAAGTCATGAAGAAAGCAATAGCAACATACTAAACGATCAAGTGCTAAGGCTAACGGAATGGGTCAAGT
Organism: Aegilops bicornis; assembly: GCA_021605145.1. NCBI lineage: Eukaryota > Viridiplantae > Streptophyta > Magnoliopsida > Poales > Poaceae > Aegilops > Aegilops bicornis. Next base: position 27,034,215 of record CM038673.1, on the reverse strand, counting down.
CAATCACATCATTCTCCTAATGATGTGATCCCGTTAATCAAATGACAACTCTTTTGTCCATGGCTAGGAAACATAACCATCTTTGATAAACGAGCTAGTCAAGTAGAGGCATACTAGTGACACTATGTTTGTCTATGTATTCACACATGTATTATGTTTCCTGTTAATACAATTCTAGCATGAATAATAAACATTTATCATGATATAAGGAAATAAATAATAACTTTATTATTGCCTCTAGGGCATATTTCCTTCAGTCTCCCACTTGCACTAGAGTTAATAATCTAGTTCACATCATCATGTGATTCAACACCAATATTCACATTTGTATGTGATTAACGCCCATAGTTCACATCGTCATGTGACCAACACCCAAAGGGTTTACTAGAGTTAATAATCTAGTTCACATCGCTATGTGATTAACACCCAAAGAGTACTTAGGTATGATCATGTTTTGCTCGTGAGAGAAGCTTAGTCAACGGGTCTCATCACATTCGTGAGCCGTATATATTTTGCAAATATTCTATGTCTACAATGCTCGCATCGGAGCTACTCTAGCTAATTGCTCCCACTTTCAATATGTATCCAGATTGAGACTTAGAGTCATCCGGATCGGTGTAAAAAGCTTGCATCGATGTAACTCTTTACGACGGGCTCTTTTATCACCTCCATAATCGAGAAATATTTCCTTAGTCCTCACTAAGGATGTTCTTGACCAATGTCCGATGATCTACTCCTAGATCACTATTGTACTCCCTTGCCAAATTCGTAACAAGGTATACAATAGGTCTGGTACATAGCATAGCATACTTTATAGAACCTATGACTGAGGCATAGGGAATGACTTTCATTCTCTTTTCTATTTTCTGCCGTGGTCGGGATTTGAGTCTTACTCAATTTCACACCATTGCAACACAGGCAAGAACTTTCCTTTGACTGTTCCATTTTGAACTACTTCAAAATCTTGACAAGGTATATACTTATTGAAAAAACTTATCAAGCGTCTTGATCTATCTCAATAGATCTTGATGCTCAATATGTAAGTAGCTTTACTGAGGTCTTTCTTTTAAAGAACTCCTTTCAAATACTCCTTTATGCTTTCCGTAAAATTCTACATCATTTACGATCAACAATATGTTACTCACATATATTTATCGGAAAGGCGGTAGTGCTCCCACTCACTTTATTGTAAATACGTGCTTCACCGCAAGTCTCAGATAAAACTATATGCTTTGATCAACTTATCAAAGCGTGTATTCCAACTCGAGATGCTTGCACCGGTCCATAGATGGATCGCCGGAGCTTGCACATTTTGTTAGCTCCTTTAGGATTGACAAAACCTTACGGTTGCATCATATACAACTCTTCTTTAATAAATCCATTAAAGAATGTAGTTTTGACATCCATTTGCCAGATTTCATAAAATGTGGCAATTGTTAACATGATTCGGACAGACTTAAGCATCGCTACGCTTGAGAAAATCTCATTGTAGTCAACACCTTGAACTTGTCGAAAACCTTTTTGTGACAAGTCGAGCTTTGTAGATAGTAACACTACTATCAGTGTTCGTCTTCCTCTTGAAGATCCATTTATTTAACATGGCTTGCTGATCATCGAGCAAGTCAATCAAAGTCGATACTTTGTTCTCATACATGGATCCTATCTCAGATTTCATGGCCTCAAGCCATTTTGGAATCTGGGCTCATCATCGCTTCCTCATAGTTCGTAGGTTCATCATGGTCTAGTAACATGACTTCCGTAACATGATTACCGTACCACTCACAGTGCGGATCTTACTCTGGAAGACCCACGAGGTTTGGTAGCAACTTGATCTGAAGTTTCATGATCATCATCATTAACTTCCTCACTAATTGGTGTAGGAATCACCGAACTGATTTCGTGATGAACTACTTTCCAATAAGGGAGAAGGTACAATTACCTCATCAAGTTCTACTTTCCTCCCACTCACTTCTTTCGAGAGAAACTTCTTCTCTAGAAAGGATCCATCTTAGCAACGAATAACTTGCCTTCGGATCTGTGATAGAAGGTGTACCCAATAGTTACCTTTGGGTATTCTATGAAGACGCACTTTTCCAATTTGGGTTCGAGCTTATCGTGTTGAAACCTTTTCATATAAGCATCGCAACTCCAAGCTTTAAGAAACGACGACTTAGGTTTACTGCTAAACCATAGTTCATACGGTGTCATCTCAACGGATTTAGATGGTGCCCTATTAAACGTGAATGCAGCTGTCTCTAATGCATAACCCCAAAACGATAGTGGTAAACCGATAAGAGACATCATAGATTGCACCATATCTAGTAAAGTACGATTAGGACGTTCGGAGACACCATTACATTGTGGTGTTCCAGGTGGCGTGAGTTGCGAAACTATTTCACATTGTTTCAAATGAAGACCAAACTCGTAACTCAAATATTTGTCTCCGCGATCAGATCGCATAAATTTTATTTTCTTGTTACGATGATTTTTCCACTTGACTCTGAAATTCTTTGAACCTTTCAACTATTTCAGACTTATGTTTCATCAAGTAGATATACCCATATCTGCTCAAATCATCTGTGAAGGTCAGAAAATAACGATACCCGCCACGAGCCTTAATACTCATTGGTCTGCATACATCAGTATTATTATTTCCAACAAGTTTGTTGCTCGTTCCATTGTTCCGAAGAACGGAGTTTTAGTCATCTCGCCCAAAGGTATGGTTCGCAAGCATCAAATGATTCATAACCAAGTGATTCCAAAAGTCCATCTTTATGGAGTTTCTTCACGCGCTTTACACCGATATGACCCAAACGGCAGTGCCACAAATAAGTTGCACTATCATTATCAACTTTGCATCTTTTGGCATCAATATTATGAATATGTGTATTACTACGATCGAGATCCAACAAACTATTTTCATTGGGTGTATGACCATCGAAGGTTTTATTCATGTAAATGTAACAACAATTATTCTCTGACTTTAAATGAATAACCGTATCGCAATAAACATGATCAAATCATATTCATGCTCAACGCAAACGCCAAATAACATTTATTTAGGTTTAACACTAATCCCGAAAGTATAGGGAGTGTGCGATGATGATCATATCAATCTTGGAACCACTTCCAATACACATCGTCACTTCACCCTCAACTAGTCTCTGCTTATTCAGAACTCCTGTTTGAGTCACTAATTTTTAGCAACCGAACAAGTATCAAATACTCGTGGGCTACTATAAACACTAGTAAGGCACACATCAATAACCTGTATATCAAATATACCCTTGTTCACTTTGCCATCCTTCTTATCCACCAAATATTCAGGGCAGTTCCGCTTCGAGTGACCATTTCCTTTGCAGTGTAAGCACTCAGTTTCAGGCTTTGGTCCAGCTTTGGTCTTCTTCACGGGAGTGACAACTTGTTTGCCATTCTACTTGAAGTTTCCTTTCTTTCCCTTTGCCCTATTTTTGAAACTAGTGGTCTTGTCAATCATCAACACTTGATGCTCTTTTCTTGATTTCTACCTTCCTCGATTTCATCATCACGAAGAGCTCGGGAATCGTTTTCGTCATCCCTTGCTTTATAGTTCATAACGAAGTTCCAGTAACTTGGTGATGGTGACTACAGAACTCTGCCAATCACTATCTTATCTGGAAGATTAACTCCCACTTGATTCAAGTGATTCTAGTACTCAGACAATCTAAGTACTTGCTCACTAGTTGAGCAATTCTCCTCCATCTTTTAGGTGAAGTATTTGTCAGAGGTCTCATACCTCTTGACACGGGCATGAGTCTGAAATACTAATTTCATCTCTTGAAACATCTTATATGTTCCATGACGCTTCAAAACGCTTTTTGTAGTCCCGGTTCTAAGCCATAAAGCATGGTGCACAAAACTATCAAGTAGTCATCATATTGAGCTAGCCAAACGCTCATAACGCCTCAGATCTGCTTCCCGCAATAGGTCCTCACCTAGCGGTGCATTAAGGACATAATTCTTACAGGCAGCAATGAGGATAAACCTCAGATCACGGATCCAATCCGCATCATTGCTACTAACATCTTTCAACACAATTTTCTCTAGGAACATATCAAAATAAACATATGAAAGCAACAACGCCGAGCTATTGATCTACAACATAATTTGCAAAATACTACCGGGACTAAGTTCATGATAAATTAAAGTTCAATTAATCATATTACTTAAGAACTCCTACTTAGATGTACATCTCTCTAGCCATCTAAGTGATTACGTGATCCAAATCAACTAAACCATGTCCGATCATCACGTGAGATGGAGTAGTTTTCAATGGTGAACATCACTATGTTGATCATATCTACTATATGATTCACGTTCGACCTTTCGGTCTACGTGATACGATGCCATATCTGTTATATGCTAGGCTCGTCAAGTTTAACTTGAGTATTCCGCGTGTGCAAATGGTTTGCAACCGTTGTATTTGAACGTATAGCCTATCACACCCGATCATCACGTGGTGTCTCAGCACGAAGAACTTTCGCAACGGTGCATACTCGAGGAGAACACTTCTTGATAATTTTTAGTGAGAGATCATCTTAAAATGCTACCGTCAATCAAAGCAAGATAAGATGCATAATGGATAAACATCACATGCAATCAATATAAGTGATATGATATGGCCATCATCATCTTGTGCTTGTGATCTCCATCTCAAGCACCGCCATGATCACCATCGCCATCGGGCGCCGACACCTTGATCTCCATCGTAGCATCGTTGTCGCCTCGCCAACTATTGCTTCTACGACTATCGCTACCGCTTAGTGATAAAGCAAAGCAATTACATGGCATTTGCATTTCATACAATAAAGCGACAACCATATGGTTTCGCCAGTTGCCGATAAATCGGTTACAAAACATGATCATCTCATACGATAAAATATAGCATCACGTCTTGACCATATCACATCACAACATGCCCTGCAAAAACAAGTTAGACGTCCTCTACTTTGTTGTTGCAAGTTTTACGTGGCTGCTACGGGCTGAGCAAGAACCGTTTACCTACGCATCAAAACCACAACGATAGTTCGTCAAGTTAGTGATGTTTTAACCTTCGCAAGGACCGGGCGTAGCCACACTCGGTTCAACTAAAGTTGGAGAAACTGACACCCGCCAGCCACCTGTGTGCAAAGCACGTCGGTAGAACCAGTCTCGCGTAAGCGTACGCGTAATGTCGGTTCGGGCCGGTTCATCCAACAATACCGCCGAAACAAAGTGTGACATGCTGGTAAGCAATATGACTTATATCGCCCACAACTCACTTGTGTTCTACTCGTGCATATGACATCTACGCATAAAACCTGGCTCATATGCCACTGTTGGGGAACGTAGTAATTTCAAAAAAATTTCTACGCACACGCAAGATCATGGTGATGCATAGCAACGAGAGGGGAGAGTGTTGCCCACGTACCCTCGTAGACCGTAAGCGGAAGCGTTATGACAACGCAGTTGATCTAGTCATGCGTCTTCACGATCCGACCGATCCAAGTACCGAACGTACGGCACCTCCGAGTTCAGCACACGTTCAGCTCGATGACGATCCCGGACTCGATCCAGCAGGTGTCGGGATGAGTTCTGTCAAGACGACGGCGTGGTGATGATCTTGATGTTCTACCGTCAGCAGGCTTCGCCTAAGCACCGCTACAATATTATCGAGGTGGACTATGGTAGAGGGGCACCGCACACGGCTAAGGAACGATCACGAAGATCAACTTGTGTGTTATGGGGTGCCCCCGCCTGATATATAAAGGATCAAGGGAGGGGCGGCCGCCTAGAAGGGCGCACCAAGGAGGAGTCCTACTCCCACCGGAGTAGGATTCCCCTTCAAGTAGTAGGAGTAGGAGTCAAGGAAAGGGGAAGAGAAGAGAAGGAAGGAGGGGCAGCCTCCCCTAGTCCAATTCGGACTAGGACTTGGGGGGCGCCCAACCTCTCTCTCTCTTTCCCTAAAGCCCAATAAGGCCCATATACTCCCGGCGAATTCCGTAACTCTCCCAGATCTCGAAAATACCCGAATCACTAAACCTTTCCGAACTCCGAATATAGTCGTACAATATATCGATCTTTACGTCTCGACCATTTCGAGACTCCTCGTCATGTCCCCGATCTCATCCGAGACTCCGAACTCTTTCGGTACATCAAAACTCATAAACACATAATATAACTGCCATCGAAACCTTAAGCGTGCGGACCCTACGGGTTCGAGAACTATGTAGACATGACCGAGACACGTTTCCGGTCAATAACCAATAGCGGAACCTGGATGCTCATATTGGCTCCCACATATTCTACGAAGATCTTTATCGGTCAAAACCGCATAACAACATACGTTGTTCCCTTTGTCATCGGTATGTTACTTGCCCGAGATTCCATCGTCGGTATCTCAATACCTAGTTCAATCTCGTTACCGGCAAGTCTCTTTACTCGTTTACGTAATGCATCATTCTGTAACTAACTCATTAGCTACATTGCTTGCAAGGCTTATAGTGATGTGCATTACCGAGAGGGCCCAGAGGTACCTCTCCGACAATCGAAGTGATAAATCCTAATCTCGAAATACGCCAACCCAACATGTACCTTTGGAGACACCTGTAGAGCTCCTTTATAATCACCCAGTTACGTTGTGACGTTTGGTAGCACACAAAGTGTTCCTCCGGTAAACGGGAGTTGCATAATCTCATAGTCATAGGAACATGTATAAGTCATGAAGAAAGCAATAGCAACATACTAAATGATCAAGTGCTAAGGCTAACGGAATGGGTCAAGTCAATCACATCATTCTCCTAATGATGTGATCCCGTTAATCAAAATGACAACTCTTTTGTCCATGGCTAGGAAACATAACCATCTTTGATAAACGAGCTAGTCAAGTAGAGGCATACTAGTGACACTATGTTTGTCTATGTATTCACACATGTATTATGTTTCCTGTTAATACAATTCTAGCATGAATAATAAACATTTATCATGATATAAGGAAATAAATAATAACTTTATTATTGCCTCTAGGGCATATTTCCTTCAAAACGAACTACACGATCTTGTGCTATGCTTAGGATTGGGTCTTGTCCATCACATCATTTTCCTAATGATGTGATCCCGTTATCAATGACATCCAATGTCCATGGTCAGGAAACCATAACCATCTATTGATCAACGAGCTAGTCAACTAGAGGCTCACTAGGGACATGTTGTGGTCTATGTATTCACACATGTATTACGGTTTCCAGTTAATACAATTATAGCATGAACAATAGTAAATTATCATGAACAAGGAAATATAATAATAACCATTTTATTATTGCCTCTAGGGCATATTTCTAACAGTCTCCCACTTGCACTAGAGTCAATAATCTAGTTCACATCACTATGTGATTGTAATGAATCCAACACCCATTGGGTTTGATCATATCTCGCTTGTGAGAGAGGTTATTAGTCAACGTGTCTGAATCTTTTAGATACGTGTGTGCTTTACAAATCTCTATGCCATCTCCTATATGCAGCTACCACGCGCCATTTGGAACTATTCCAAATAACAGCTCTACTATACGAATCCGGTCTACTACTCAGAGTCATCCAGATTAGTGTCAAAGTTTGCATCGGCATAACCCTTTACGACGAACTCTTTTACCACCTCCATAATTGAGAAAATTCCTTAGTCAACTAGTTACTAAGGATAACCTTGACCGCTGTCCTGAGATCCATTCCTGGATCACACTTGTACCCCTTGACTGACTCATGGCAAGGCACTCTTCAGGTGCGGTACACAGCATAGCATACTATGGAGCCTACGTCTAAAGCATAGGGGACGACCTTCGTCCTTTCTCTCTCTTCTGCCGTGGTCAGCTCTTGAGTCTTACTCAATACTCACACCTTATAACACAGCCAAGAACTCCTTCTCTGCCGATCTATTTTGAACTCCTTCAAAATCTTGTCACGGTGCGTACTCATTTGAAAGTACTATCGTTTATTTGGATCTATCCTTATAGATCTTGATGCTCAATGTTCAAGTAGCTTAATCCAGGTTTTCCCTTGAAAAACACTTTTCAAATAACCCTATATGCTTATCAGAAATTCTACATCATTTCTGATCAACAATATGTTCACAAAATATACTCATCAGAAATTTTATAGTGCTCCCACTCACTTCTTTGGAAATACAAGTTTCTCATAAACTTTGTATAAACCCAAAATCTTTGATCATCTCATCAAAGTGTATATTCCAACTCCGAGATGCTTACTCCAGTCCTTAGAAGGATTGCTGGAGCTTTGCATACTTGTTAGCATCTTTTAGGACAAAAACCTTCTGGTTGTATCACATGCAACCTTTCCTCAAGAAAATTGTCGAGGAAACAATGTTTTGACATCTTATCTGCAAGATTTCATAAATAGTGCAGTAATTGCTAATACAATTCCAACAGACTCTTAGCATCGCTACGAGTGAGAAAGTCTCAACGTAGTCAACTCCTTGAACTTGGCGGGATGATGTATTACGAAACGAGTAAAGAGACTTGTCGGCAACGAGATTGAACTAGGTATTGAGATACCGACGATCGAATCTCGGGCAAGTAACATACCGATGACAAAGGGAACAACGTATGTTGTTATGCGGTTTGACCGATAAAGATCTTCATAGAATATGTGGGAGCCAATATCAGCATCCAGGTTCCGCTATTGGTTCTTGACCGGAGATGTGTCTCGGTCATGTCTACATAGTTCTCGAACCCGTAGGGTCCACACGCTTAAAGTTTCGATGACGGTTATATTATGAGTTTATGAGTTTTGATGTACCGAAGGTTGTTCGGAGTCCCGGATGTGATCACGGACATGACGAGGAGTCTCGAAATGGTCGAGACATGAAGATTGATATATTGGACGACTATATTCAGACACCGGAATGGTTCCGGGGGTTATCGGATATATACCGGAGTACCGGGGGGTTACCGGAACCCCCCGGAGGCTATTGGGCCTCATGGGCCCAATTGGTGGAAGAGGAGAGGCGGCCAAGGGGCAGCCGCGCGCCCCTCCCCCCAAGTCCGAATTGGACAAGGAGGGGGGCACCCCCCTTTCCTTTCCTCCCCTCTCCTCCTTCCCCCTTCTCCTAATCCAACAAGGAAAGGGAGGGAGTACTACTCCCGGTGGGAGTAGGACACCTCCTGGCGCGCCTTCTCCTGGCCGGACGCACCTCCCCCCTTGCTCCTTTATATACGGGGGCAGGGGAGCACCCTAGACACGCAACAATTGATCGTTTGATCTTTTAGCCGTGTGCGGATGCCCCCCCTCCACCATAGTCCACCTCGATAATACTGTAGCGGTGCTTAGGCGAAGCCCTACGTCGGTAGAACATCATCATCGTCACCACACCGTCAGGTCGATTTAAACTCTCCCTCAACACTCGGCTGGATCGGAGTTCGAGGGACGCCACCGGCTGAACGTGTGCTGAACTCGGAGGTGCCGTATGCGTCGGTACTTGATCGGTCGGATCGTGCGGATGTACGACTACATCAACCGCTAAGCAGTTAACGCTTCCGCTTTCGGTCACGAGGGTACGTAGATAACACTCTCCTCTCGCTGCTATGCATCACCTTGATCTTATGCAGCGTAGGGAATTTTTTGAAATTCCTACGCTCCCCAACAAAGTGGCATCCGAGCCTGGTTTTATGCGTAGATGTCATATGCACGAGTAGAACACAAGTGAGTTCTGGCGATATAAGTCATACCGCTTCCCAAAGATGTCATACTTTGGTTCGGCAAGATTGTTGGATGAAGCGGCCGGACCGACATTACGCCAGACGCTTACGCCGAGACTGGTTCTACCGATGTGCTTTGCACACGGTGGGTCAAGCGGTGTCAGTTTCTCCAACTTTAGTTGAACTGAGTATAGCTACGCCCGGTCCTTGCGAAGGTTAAAACAGCACCAACTTGACAAACTATCGTTGTGGTTTTGATGCGTAGGTAAGAACGGTTCTCGCCAGCCCAAGAAAGAGCCACGTAAAACTTGCAACAACAAAGTAGAGGACGCCTAACTTGTTTTTGCAGGCATGTTGTGATGTGATATGGTCAAAGCATGATGCTAAATTTTATTGTATGAGATGATCATGTTTTGTAACCGAAGTTATCGCAATCGCGTGAGCCATATGGTTGTTGCTTTATTGTATGCAATGCAATCGCCCTGTAATGCTTTACTTTATCACTAAGCGGTAGCGATAGTCGTATAAGCATAAGATTGGCAATACGACAACGATGCTAAGATGGAGATCAAGGTGTCGCGCCGGTGACGATGGTGATCATGACGGTGCTTCGGAGATGGAGATCACAAGCACAAGATGATGATGGCCATATCATATCACTTATATTGATTGCATGTGATGTTTATCCCTTATGCATCTTATCTTGCTTTGATTGACGGTAGCATTATAAGATGATCTCTCACTAAATTTCAAGAAAAAAGTGTTCTCCCTGAGTAAGCACCGTTGCCAAAGTTCACCGTACCCAGACACCACGTGATGATCGGGTGTGATAAGCTCTATGTCCATCTACAACGGGTGCAAGCTAGTTTTTGCACATGCAGAATACTCAGGTTAAACTTGACGAGCCTAGCATATGCAGATATAGCCTCGGAACACTGAGACCGAAAGGTCGAGCGTGAATCATATAGTAGATATGATCAACATAGTGATGTTCACCATTGAAAACTACTCCATTTCACGTGATGATCGGTTATGGTTTAGTTGATATGGATCATGTGATCACTTAGAGGATTAGAGGGATGTCTATCTAAGTGGGAGTTCTTAAGTAATTTGATTAATTGAACTTTAATTTATCATGAACTTAGTCCTGGTAGTATTAGCATATCTATGTTGTAGATCAATAGCTCGGGATGTTGCTCCCCGTTTATTTTTATATGTTCCTAGAGAAAACTAAGTTGAAAGATATTAGTAGCAATGATGCGGATTGGGTCCGTGATCTGAGGTTTATCCTCATTGCTGCACAGAAGAATTATGTCCTTGATGCACCGCTAGGTGACGGACCTATTGCAGGAGCATATGCAGATGTTATGAACGTTTGGCAAAGCTCGATATGATGACTACTTGATAGTTTAGTGCACCATGCTTTACGGCTAAGAATCGGGGCTTTAAAGACATTTTGAACGCCATGGAGCATATGAGATGTTCCAAGAGTTGAAATTAGTATTTGAGACTCATGCCCATGTCAAAAGGTATGTGACCTTTGACAAGTACTTTGCCTACAAGATGGAGGAGAATTGTTCAGCTAGTGAGCATGTGCTCAGAATGTCTGAGTACTACAATCACTTGAATCAAGTGGGAGTTAATCTTCCAGATAAGATAGTGATTGATGAGTTCTCTAGTCACTATCACCAAGTTACTAGAACTTCGTGATGAACTATAATATGCAAGGGATAACGGAAACAATTCCCAAGCTCTTCGGGATGTTGAAATCGATGAAGGTAGAAATCAAGAAAAACATCAAGTGTTGATGGTTAACAAGACCACTAGTTTCAAGAAAAGGGCAAAGGGAAGAAGGGAACTTCAAGAAGAACCGCAAGCAAGTTGCTGCTCAAGTGAAGAAGCCAAAGTCTGGACCTAAGCCTGAGACTAAGTGCTTCTACTGCAAAGGGACTAGTCAATCGGAAATGTAACTGCCCCAAGTATTTGGTGGATAAGAAGGATGGCAAAGTGAACAAAGGTATATTTGATATACATGTTATTGATGTGTACTTTACTAGTGTTTATAGCAACCCCGCGGTATTTTATACTAATTCAGTTGCTACGATTAGTAACTCGAAACGGGAGTTGCAGAATAAACAGAGACTAGTTAAGGGTGAAGTGATGATGTGTGTTGGAAGTGGTTCCAAGATTGATATGATCATCATCGCAGACTCCCTATACTTTCGGGATTAATATTGAACCTAAATAAGTGTTATTTGGTGTTTGCGTCGAGCATGAATATGATTTGATCATGTTTATTGCAATACAGTTATTCATTTAAGTTAGAGAACAATTGTTGTTCTGTTTACATGAATAAAAACCTTCTATGGTCATACACACCAACGAAAATGGTTTGCTGGATCTCGATCGTAGTGATACACATATTCATAATATTGAAGCCAAAAGATGCAAAGTTAATAATGATAGTGAAACTTATTTGTGGTAATCGCCGCTTAGGTCATATTAGGTAAAACGATGAAGAAACTCCATGCTGATGGGATTTTGGAATCACTTGATTATGAATCACTTGATGCTCATGCGAACCATGCCTTATGGGCAAGATGACTAAAACTCCGCTTCTCCTAACAATGGAGCAAGCAACCGCTTATTGGAAATAATACATACTGATGTATGCGATCCGATGAGTGTTGAGGCTCGTGGCGGGTATCGTTATTTTCTGACCTTCACAGATGATTTGAGCAGATATGGGTATATCTACTTGATGAAACATAAGTCTGAAACATTTGAAAAGTTCAAAAAATTTCAGAGTGAAGTGAAAAATCATCGTGACAAGAAAATAAAGTTTCTACAATCTGATCGCAGAGACAAATACTGGAGTTACGAGTTTGGTCTTCAATTAAAACAATGTGGAATAGTTTCACAAATTCATGCCACCTGGAACACCACAACATAATGGTGTGTCCGAACGTCATAACCGTACTTTATTGCATATAGTGCAATCTATGGTGTCTCTTACCGATTTACCACTATCGTTCTGGGGTTATGCATTAGAGACAACTGCATTCACATTAAATAGGGCACTCTAATCCATTGAGATGACACCATATGAACTATGGTTTGGCAAGAAACCTAAGCTGTCTTCTTAAAGTTTGGGGTTGCGATGCTTATGTGAAAAAGTTTCATCCTGATAAGCTCAAACCCAAATCGGAAAAGTGTGTCTTCATAGGATACCCAAAAGTTACTGTTGGGTACACCTTCTATAACAGATCCGAAGGCAAGATATTTGTTGCTAAGAATGGATCCTTTCTAGAGAAGGAGTTTCTCTCGAAAGAAGTGAGTGGGAGGAAAGTAGAACTTGATGAGGTAACTGTACCTTCTCCCTTATTGGAAAGTAGTTCATCACAGAAATCTGTTCCTGTGACTCCTACACCAATTAGTGAGGAAGCTAATGATGATGATCATGTAACTTCGTGATCAACTTACTACCAAACCTCGTGGTCAACCAGAGTGAGATCCGCACTGCAGTGGTACGGTAATCCTATTCTCGAGGTCATGTTACTTGACCATGATGAACCTACGAACTATGTGGAAGCGATGATGAGCCCAGATTCCGCGAAATGGTTTGAGGCCATGAAATCCGAGATGGGATCCATGTATGAGAACAAAGTATGGACTTTGCTTGACTTGCCCAAATGATCGGCGAGCCATTGAGATTAAATGGATCTTCAAGAGGAAGACGGACGTTGATAGTAGTATTACTATTTACAAAGCTAGAATTGTCACAAAAGGTTTTTGACAAGTTCAAGGTGTTGACTACGATGAGAGTTTCTCACTTGTATCTATGCTTAAGTCTGTCCGAATCATGTTAGCAATTGCCGCATTTTATGAAATCTGGAAAATGGATAAACAAAACTGCATTCCTTAATGGATTTATTAAAGAAGAGTTGTATATGATGCAACCAGACAGTTTTTGTCAATCCTAAAGGTGTTAACAAAATGTGCAAGCTCCAAATGATCCATCTATGGACCGTGCAAGCATCTCGAGTTGGAATATACGCTTTGATGAGTTGATCAAAGCATATAGTTTTACAGACTTGCGGTGAAGCCTCAGATTTACAAGAAAGTGAGTGGGAGCACTACAACATTTCGATAAGTATATGTGAATGACATATTGTTGATCGGAAATAATGTAGAATTATTCTGCAAAGCATAAAGGAGTGTTTGAAAGGAGTTTTTCAAAGAAAGACCTCGGTGAAGCTGCTTACATATTGAGCATCAAGATCTATAGAGATAGATCAAAACGCTTGATAAGTTTTTTCAATGAGTACATACCTTGACAAGATTTTGAAGTAGTTCAAAATGGAACAGTCAAAGAAAGAGTTCTTGCTTGTGTTACAAGGTGTGAAATTGAGTAAGACTCAAAGCCCGACCACAGCAGAAGATAGAAAGAGAATGGAAGTCATTCCCTATACCTCAGCCATAGGTTCTATAAAGTATGCCATGTTGTGTACCATATCTATTGTACACCCTACACTGATTTTGGCAAGGGAGTACAATAGTGATCTAGGAGTAGATCACTGACAGCGGTCAAAATTATCCTTAGTGGAATAAGGATAGGTTTCTCGATTATGGAGGTGACAAAAGGTTCGTCGTAAAAGGGTTATGTCGATACAAGTTTTGGCACTGATCCAGATAACTCTAAGTCTTCATCTGGATACATATTGAAAGTGGGAGCAATTAGCTAAAGTAGCTCCGCAAGTAGCATTGTAGACATAGAAATTTGGAAAATACATACGAATCTGAATATGGCGTAATCTGCTGACTAAACTTCTCTCACAAGCAAAACATGATCACACCTTAGTACTCTTTGGGTGTTAATCACATAGTGATGTGAACTAGATTACTGACTCTAGTAAACCCTTTGGGTGTTGGTCACATGACGATGTGAACTATGGGTGTTAATCACATGGTGATGTGAACTATTGATATTAAATCACATGACAATGTGATCTAGATTATTGACTCTAGTGCAAGTGGGAGACTGAAGAAAATATGCCCTAGAGGCAATAATAAAGTTATTATTTATTTCCTTATTTCATGATAAATGTTTATTATTCATGCTAGAATTGTATTAACCGGCTCCACTAAAAGCGGGATTGTAGTAAATCCGCATGGCTGATTAAAAGCAGTTTGTGGGAAATTAAATCTACATGGCTGGGCGTCATTAAAACCTGGATTGTGGGATAAATTTGTGTGGCTAATTAAAAGCGGGTTGTGGGAAATTAAATCTACGTGGCTGATTGGCTCCTAATTAGGAGGAGAGTTTGCACGACATGCCATTGCCAATAGGTCAAAAATACAAAATTGTCATGGTTGAAGACTGTTGATGCACGTTCAGTGGGCATGTGCATGAGCATGACTGCATGAGCAAGGGAAGAAAGAGGTGTATACATGCATGGTAATTAGTGCAAGCGATACGCTGAAATTAATCATTGGGAAATCTAATGTTGTTATTTTACTTTGAAGACATTGCCTTATTAATTTGATTTTTAACAGAAAATCAAGCACGTAAATTCTACATTTTTAAAGAAAAGTTTCACACTTTTCCCCCTCCATTCTTTATTGTAGCTTCTTTTTATAGTATGATTC